>CM035843.1:258866435-259601435 GCA_020510985.1 Pholidichthys leucotaenia
AAGTAAACAATTAACTATATTTTGTACATATCATCATTAACACCCATCCATCCCAGCATACATACAGTCCATACATCAAAACCAGCCCCGAACAACACAGATATACACAGCACTGTCCCTCCAACCATTCCATAGTGTCCCAGAGTGAGCACAGTGAATCGTACATATAAATACTACTGACATGTTTCAGGACCCAGGAGACAGACGCTGACACGAGCAGATACGGACAATTATTCTTTATTAAGTGAAAGTGAGTGTAGTGTGTGTGTGAGTGCGAGTATAGATGTCTGGTCACAGGAGCTGAGCAGTTCTGGTGGCGACCTGGCAACCCTGGAACACACAAGCAAAAACAATTACAGCAGTTCAGCGATGGCGGGTAATTGTAGATGGTTAGGCTTACTTGCATGTGCCTAAGGATGTGTCCTGCTGGCTCCAAGTGCCCGTGCAACGTGGTGCTCGTGGTGCCCGTAGCTGTGGGGGTGAGGAGGAACTCCGCGATGGAGGAGGCGATGCCCCGTTGGTCGGGGAGGCTGGTCCGCTGCCAGGGAGGTCCACCTGTGCACAGGGGAGAAGGCTAGGGGATGATAAGTGAAGAGATCTCTTACGTGACTGATCCTGACGTGAAGTTCTCGGCTTGGTTTGAGGTCGTGGTCTTGGCTCATTTCCAGGCAAAGACGACAGACGACTCCGTGCCGAGCCGTCAGTGATGCCGGCCTTTAAAGGCCGCTGATTGGCACCTGCCGGTGTATGCGCGGCTGGAGATGATGAAGCAGATGACGGCCCAGCGGCCGTCATGACAGTACTCCCCCCTCTAGCAGTGCCTCCAGGCACCTGCCCAATTCTACCTGGATTCGCCCGATGGAAGTCGCGGATCAACTGCTTATCCAGGATCAACGCTGGGCGAATCCAAGAACGATCCTCCGGTCCAAAGCCCTCCCAGTCCACCAAGTACTGAAGACCTCGGCCCCACCGGCGCACGTCCAGGATGGCAGTCACCCCCCAGGCTGGATGGCCATCGATCATCCTCGGGGGGGGCAGGAGCCGCGGGGGGCGGGCACAAAGGATCAGTGATGTAAGGATTGACCTGGGAGACATGAAAGGTGGGGCAGATGCACATAGAAGGGGGGAGAGACAAACGCACAGATACAGGATTGACAATACGAGAGATGGTGTATGGACCGATGAAGCGCTTAGTTAGTTTGCGTTTCTCAGCCGGCACACCGATGTTCCGAGTAGACAACCACACTTTCTGACCCACCTTGTAGTCTGGGGCGGGCCTCCTATGACGGTTGGCCACCTGGATGTTGCGCTCAGTGGTCCTCAGAAGGGCCCTGCGAGCGATGGACCAGACCCGCCGACAGCGCCTGACGTGGGTCTGTACAGAAGGGACCGCTACCTCCCTCTCCTCCTCAGGAAACAGTGGTGGATCAAAACCGAGCGACGCCTTGAAGGGGGAAAGTCCCGTGGCCGAAGAGACCGTGGTGTTGTGGGCGTACTCAATCCAAGGTAGATGCTTGCTCCATGAAGAGGAACAGGAGGAGATGACACAATGCAGCACAGCCTCTAGCTCCTGGTTAGCCCGTTCGCACTGGCTGTTGCTCTGTGGATGATACCCAGAGGAGAGGCTGGCTGTGGCTCCCAATGCTGCGCAGAACGCCTTCCAAACTTGGGAGATGAACTGTGGCCCCCGGTCAGACACTATGTCAGCGGGGATGTCGTGAAGGCGGACCACATGCTGAACAAGGAGGTCCGCCGTTTCCTGGGCCGAAGGCAACCCCCGAAG
The DNA here is from genome assembly GCA_020510985.1 of Pholidichthys leucotaenia. Classification (NCBI taxonomy): domain Eukaryota; kingdom Metazoa; phylum Chordata; class Actinopteri; order Cichliformes; family Pholidichthyidae; genus Pholidichthys; species Pholidichthys leucotaenia. The sequence continues at coordinate 258,868,219 of CM035843.1, forward strand.
GGGCACAAAATGGGCCGCCTTCGAAAAACGGTCCACAATCGTCAAAACAGTGGTGAAATTATCAGAGGGGGGCAAGCCAGTCACAAAGTCCATAGCAACATGGGACCAGGGGCGAGAAGGAACGGGCAAAGGATGTAACAGGCCCGCCGGGGGGGAAGATGACGTTTTCCCAGTGGCGCATTGAGCGCAGGCCCGGACATAATTTAAGACATCCTTCCGCAGCCCTGGCCACCAGAAGGTCCTCTGGAGATGGTCCACGGTCCGACCCACTCCCGGATGACACGCCAGCTTGGAAGCATGACCCCACTCAATCACTTGACTCCGAATGGAACGAGGAACAAATAAACGACCCGGGGGACCCCCCCCCCCGGATCTGGCTCCGTTTTCTGCGCTCTTCGGACCCTCTTGCAAATACCCCAGGACAAGGTGCCCACCACACAGGACGGCGGCAGGATGGGTGCTTCCTGATCTTCGGTGGATGGTGCATCGAACTGCCGCGAGAGGGCGTCCGGCTTGCTGTTCTTGCTTCCCGGCCGATAGGTGATGGTGAAGTTGAATTGGCCGAAGAAGAGAGACCAACGAGCCTGGTGTGCATTCAAACGCTTCGCCGTCCTGAGGTACTCCAGGTTGCGGTGGTCAGTCCATACGACGAACGGTTGAGCAGCCCCCTCCAGCCAGTGTCTCCACTCTTCCAAGGCGAGCTTTACTGCCAAGAGCTCCCTGTCTCCTATGCTGTAATTCCTCTCCGCCGGTGACAAGCGATGGGAAAAGTAGGCACATGGCCGGATCTTGCGGTCCTCCAGGGAACGTTGAGAGAGCACCGCCCCCACCCCCGAATCCGAAGCATCCACCTCCACCAAACACTGTAGGTTAGGGTCCACTTGGGTCAGTACACGGGCCGAGGCAAACTCCTCCTTGAGTTTTTCAAACGCCCTGGCCGCCTCCTCACTCCAGCAAAAAGGGTTTTTTGGGGAGGTGAGAGCAGTCAACGGGCGGGCAATATTCCCGAAATTGGGCACAAACCGACGATAGAAATTAGCGAAGCCCAGGAACCCCTGTAGTTGTTTTCTGGACGTCGGCGTGGGCCAATCCACTACCGTCTTGACCTTGGCCGGGTTGGGGAGCACCTGATTCCAGGCAATGATGAACCCAAGGAAGGAGGTCTGGTCGGTGTGAAACTCACATTTTTCTGCCTTTACGAACAGCTGGTTCTCCAGGAGGCGCAGCAACACTCTCCGAACGTGCACCTGGTGCTCTTCCAACGTGCGGGAGAAGATAAGTATATCGTCTAGGTACACGAACACGAATGAGTTCAGGAAGTCACGAAGAACATCATTAATTAGCCGTTGGAAGACGGCTGGAGCGTTGGTTAACCCAAACGGCATCACCAAGTACTCGAAATGTCCGCTTGGGGTCCAGAAAGCCGTCTTCCACTCGTCACCTTCTCTGATGTGCACCAGGTGATAGGCATTCCTGAGATCCAGCTTGGTAAACCAGGACGCCCCCTGGAGGGAGTCGAAGGCGGTGTTCATCAAAGGCAGGGTATACTTGTCCTTGACCGTGATCTCGTTAAGACCCCGGAAGTCGATGCAGGGGCGTAATGAGCCATCCTTCTTCCCAACGAAGAAGAGCCCGGCACCCACGGCCGAGGACGACGGGCGGATGATACCAGAGGCCAAAGATTCCTTAATGTAAGGGTCCATGGCCTCGCGCTCCGGGGCTGATAGGCTGTACAGGCGGCTAGCAGGAAGAGGGGCCTCAGCCTTCAGGTTTATAGCACAGTCATACGGTCGGTGGGGGGGTAGGGACAGCGCCCGTGACTTGCTGAACACTAACCCCAGGTCGTGGTAAACCTCCGGCACCTTGGACAGATCCAGGGGTGGCGTCGAGGGTAGAGGCACCGTGACAGAGGGGGCACACGCCGCAGATTGAAGGCAGGCACTCAGGCAGAATGTACTCCATGCTGTAATACTCCCGGTTTGCCAGTCAATGGTGGGGTTGTGGAGCCGAAGCCAGGGATACCCCAGGATGACGGGTGAGGAAGAAACGGGCAGGATCAAAAACCTAATCTTTTCCCTGTGGTTGCCCGAGACGATCACGGATACGGGGGCTGTCTGATGGGAAACGGTGGTCAGTGACACCTTGGACAGGGTGATGAGATTGACAGGTGGATTTAGAGGTTGACAGCTGAGGCCCATCTGGGTTGCCAGGTCTCTGGAGACAAAGTTTTGCTCAGCCCCTGAGTCTACTAAAGCCAGTGTGGAGTGTTCATTATGCTTGTGTAGTAGTCTGATGGGAATGCGGAAACTAGTGAGGGGTTCTTTTTGATTTTTGTCCGTGAATCCCCCTACTGCGATCCACGGACTTCCCCTTTTAACCGACTAGGACATTCAAGCACCCCATGAGACCCCTTGCCACAATAGAAACAAAGGCCCAGATCCCTGCGGCGCTGTCTCTCTGCCGCTGACACTTTAGATTGCCCTATTACCATAGCCTCTTGTTCCGGAAGTTCCTCTCACGAGGGTAGAGTGAGCAGGGGAGAGCTAGTGGAGTGAGGGCGGGGCTTATTCGAACGGGAAGTAGACCGCCGTTCGGCCGCTCGCTCCCTTAGCCTACTATCTAAGCTAATAGTAAGGGCAATTAGCTCTCCTAGATTGTCCGGTTTGTCTCGTGCCGCTAGCTCATCCTTCAAATCGGCGTTGAGACTGCGAAGGAAAATACCACAAAGCGATGGTTCTCCCCACCCAATCTCAGCGGCCAAGACCCGGAAGTCAATGGCGTAATCAGCAGCGGATCTATTACCCTGCTGCAGGCTCAACAGCCGTTCTGTCAACATTGCACCTCTGTCCGTATGATCAAACACGTCCATAAACTCCGCCAGAAACTGCTGGTAAGTTAACACAGGATAATTTGGTTTAGCCATAACTGTATATGCCCAGTCTAAGGCTCTACCCCCCCCCCCCAACAAGTTGATGATATATCCTATCTTACTTGAATCAATGGCGAAGTCTCCCGGGACGCGGAGGAATACTGACTCACACTGTAGAATGAAACCGCGTGCCTCCCCAAGTTTTCCGCTAAACCGGGCAGGGGTAGGCACAGGAGTGAGGCGAGGTACAGGTAGTGTGTTAGCTTGACCAGGCGATAAGCCTGCAGGGGTTGAAAAAGCTCTAGCGGCCGGGGGAAACGTCTGGTGTCCCTCCAGACGATCCAGCCGGCTGTTAATTTGAGTCAGTTGATTAAGAATAACCATCTGTTGGTGTGCTATCATATCTACCCGGGCGCTAAGGGTGTTTAGTCTGCGCGACAGCGCACTGTCCGCTGGGTCAACTTGACGGAGTCGTGCTGACATGTTTCAGGACCCAGGAGACAGACGCTGACATGAGCAGATATGGACAATTATTCTTTATTAAGTGAAAGTGAGTGTAGTGCGTGTGTGAGTGCGAGTATAGATGTCTGGTCACAGGAGCTGAACAGTTCTGGTGGCGACCTGGCAACCCTGGAACACACAAGCAAAAACAATTACAGCAGTTCAGCGATGGCGGGTAATTGTAGATGGTTAGGCTTACTTGCATGTGCCCAAGGATGTGTCCTGCTGGCTCTGAGTGCCCGTGCGACGTGGTGCCCGTAGCTGTGGGGGTGAGGAGGAACTCCGCGATGGAGGAGGCGATGCCCCGTTGGTCGGGGAGGCTGGTCCGCCGCCAGGGAGGTCCACCTGTGCACAGGGGAGAAGGCTAGGGGATGATGAGTGAAGAGATCTCTTACGTGACTGATCCTGACGTGAAGTTCTCGGCTTGGCTTGAGGTCGTGGTCTTGGCTCATTTCCAGGCAAAGACGACAGACCACTCCGTGCCGAGCCGTCAGTGATGCCGGCCTTTAAAGGCCGCTGATTGGCACCTGCCGGTGTATGCGCAGCTGGAGATGATGAAGCAGATGACGGCCCAGCGGTAACTACCCTTCTAACATATATTCTTTCAGCAAATAATATTTATACCTCTTTTTGAATTGATTTCTGTTTGTACATAGTTACAGTTCCGGCTCCAGACTGTTCCACAAATCCACCCCACAGACAGATATGCACATACTTTTCTTAGTTGTTCGTATCTTGGGTTTTGTAAAGTTTAAGTCTCCTCTCAAATTATAATTATTGTCTCTTTTTTTGAATATTTTTTGTATATTAGTTGGGAGTTGATTATTAATTGCCCTGTACATTACTTGTGCTGTCTTAAATTTAACTAAATCCATGAACTTTATGACATGTGACTTTAAAAACAACGAATTGGTATGGTCTCTATATCCTACATTATTTATTATCCTTATAGCTCTTTTTTGTAATGTGCATATTGACTGTAGATTGGTCTTGTAGGTGTTTCCCCAGACTTCTACACAGTAGTTAAGGTAGAAACAGTGAATTGTACAGTAAGAACAATGATTTATAGTCCAAGATGTGTCTTGTCTTCCCCAGTATCCCTATACATTTTGTCAACTTGGCCCGGATGTGACTGATGTGAGGTTTCCAGGAGATTTTATTGTCTAGCGTCACCCTCAAAAACTTATTTTCCTGTACTGTTTCTATTCTGGTATCATCTATCGTTACCATTATTTCATGATTTATTTTATAATTTCTAAACAACATAATCTTTGTTTTTTTCAGATTTAGAGATAATTTATTTTTGTTGAAACACTGTTGAAATACTGCGTTAACCTTTTCATTTCAGTTGTGACCACCTCTAAAACCTGTGGCAAATTCTCACCAGTGCAAAGGATGTTTGTGTCATCTGCAAACAAAATAAATTTCAGAATTTTTGATACCTGGCATATGTCATTTATATACAAGATAAAGAGTTTGGGTCCCAAAACTGACCCCTGGGGCACACCACAAGTGATGTCCATGAAGGGAGATTTGTGCTCACCAATTTGCACAAATTGCTGTCTGTTACTTAAATAACTTTCCACCCAACTCTGTCTGACCCCTCTTATCCCATACCTTTCCAGTTTCCTCAGTAGAATTCTGTGGTCAATGGTGTCAAAAGCTTTCTTTAAATCTATAAATACTCCTACAGGAAACTTTTTTTTTTAATCTATACAACTAGTAATTTCTTCTATAAGTTCAATCAGTGCCAAAGATGTAGATTTATCTGCTCTAAAACCATACTGTCTGTCTGTAAGGAGGTTGTGTTTTTCAATGAAATCATCCAGTCTCTTAGTGAAGATTTTTTCAAGTATTTTGGAGAATTGTGAGAGTAAAGAGAAAGGCCTGTCTCCTGTTTTGTATAGTGGTATTACTTTTGCTATTTTCATTTTGTTTGGAAATTTACCAGTTTGAAATGACAGGTTACAGATGTGGGTGAGTGGCTTAACAATTCCTTCAATTACTTTTTTCACTATTGTCATGTCAATTTCATTCCAGTCAGTTGATTTTTTTGTTCTTAAATTTACTCACAGTCTCGATAATTTCCTTTTCAGTAACTGCACCCAAAAAGACTGTGTTTGGATTTCTATCTTCTATTTCATTTACAGAACCACTGTTGTTTGTTTCTGGTGTCACTATTGATTTTGCTAATTCAGGACCAACGTTTACAAAAAATTTATTGAAACCACTGACCACATCCTCCAAATTATTTATCACATTGCCATTTTCAATAAAATATTCTGGATAATTAGCATTCTTAGGTCGATTACTAATAATCCCATTGAATACTTGCCATATTCCTCTTAAGTTATTTTTATTATCCTCTAATATTCTGTTGTAGTATTCTTTCTTACAAGTCCTCATTATATTAGTAAGCTTATTTTTATATCTTTTATATTTGATCTCAGCCTCTACCATTCTACACTTAATGAATTGTTTATATAATGTATTCTTCTTTTTACACGCATTTAGTAACCCCTGGGTGACGCAAGGAATATTTGTTTTGTTGTCTGTCACTGTATTGTTTTATAGGACAGTTTTTATTGTACAATGATTGAAATATTTGTAAAAATTTATCACATGCATTATTTATATCATTTTCATCACAAACTATCTTCCAGTCTTGTATTAATAATTCCTTTGCCAGTAAATGCATAGATTATTCAGTTCTTATTTTTTTATATTTAATATTTTTGGTATACTTTTTCTTCCTATAATCACATTGATAGACAACAAAAATCGGCAGGTGGTCACTGATATCATTCAATAAAAGCCCACTCATAATATTTTCCATAATGTTTGTGAATATGTTATCTATTAGTGTGGCACTGTGTGATGTGATTCTGCTAGGTCTGGTGATTGTTGGATGTAAGTCCATACTGTACATTGTGTTGATAAATTCTTCTGTCAAACTATGTTGTTTTGAATTCATAAGATCTATATTGAAATCCCCAGAGATGAACATAACTTTATGAGTTAGTTTTGCATACATTTTCCATCAAGTCCTTAAATAAGTCAATGTTTGATCCAGGTGTTCTATATACACAGCTCACTACTACATTCTTCACATTGTCCAAACAGATTTCTATTGTAATACATTCAAATAAATCATCCACAGTTAATGACAAATTTTCAACAACCTTGTATTGCAAGCTCTTGTCAACATAAATTGCAACTCCTCCTTCTTTTTTCACTTTTCTATTTATATAATTTAATTCATAGCCATCCATGGTAAAATCCACTCCTTTCTCTTCACTGAGCCATGTCTCTGATATTGTCACAATATTGAATGGCTCTTTAAACTGATGTAAATAATCTTTAATGTTATTAAAGTTGGCATAGAGACTTCTGCTGTTGAAGTGGATCATAGAAAAACTGAAATCAGATGTGAACATTGTGTTAAACTGTTCATCCGTGTAGTAACTACAGTCATTATTGATGGAGCTAAATAAATTATTATCAGAGTCTATATTATATTCTACGTCCTGTGGGTTGTGATCTGTATATTCGAAAACTTTCAGTTCCTGTTGTTCCTGTTTGTTGATCTTTTGTTTCATGTAATTAAATGTCCTGATGCAGATGAGTATAATCCTTCAGTGTCCTACAGTTGTCTCTTGTTGCTGTTGACTCCAGTACATAATATTCATTGATATTTGTTCAGTTCCATAATATTTCGGATGTTGATAACCTTGGCTTCTTCAGGTGATCCATTTAATTTTATATATATTTTACAGTTTGATGTCCAGGTGTTTTGAATCTTTTTCTGCTTTCTCAGGTACCTTGCTTTTCTGACTATTTCTGTGTTTTCTTTTGTAAGGTGCTCGTTTATATAGATGTTCGTTCCTTTCAGTTTCCTACCTTGTTTTAGCAGCGCAGTCTTGTGTTTTCTATTCACAAACCTCATGATCACAGCCGGTTTGTTGCTGTTTTTCCTGGGCAGAGGGTGGCAGGCCTCTATGGTGTTGCAGTCCAGCTGGATTCCTTTGGACTGCAGGAAGGCTGCCACTTGTTGTTCCGTGGATTCATCTTCCAGTGCGTCGAGCCTCCCTCCGCTGTCCGCGGCCACCGCCCGAGCATATGATCGAGGTTTAATGTGGATGATCACGTCGTTCACCGGGGTGTAATGCTCCAGGTCCGACACTCTGCTCTCCAGATACACCAGCCTCTTGTCCTTCTTGGCGTTCTGGATCCGCAGCACTTTCACCTCCTCGAGCAGGCCCAGGATGTTTTTTTGCTGCAGCTTAACAGCAGAAATCTCTTCAGCCAAGAAGTCGAGCGATCTTTTAATATCGTCCACCTCCTCAGTCTGCTGATCTTTCTTGGTACCCATGATCCCGGACGATGTACATTAACTAAACAGCTAATGAACAGCTGTTTAGCTAGCTGAATAGCGGGCCGCTCCACTCCGCTCCTCTCTCGTTTCCCAGTCCGTAGATGCCGTTATTGGCGTCTTAAGTCAGACAGGGGTCGAAACTAAGATGTCCAGGCCGTAATCCAAATTCAGTTCTCAAAAGCCAAAAAAAGCAGTCAAAAACCGAGCACTAAAACACAGAAATCCACCAACTGACAGGATCTGACAGCAGGTTGACAGCAGGTTGACTGAAGGACGCTTTACAGTTTACAGGTGAGAATGACCGGAGGACACACACACACAGAGTAAATACTCACAACACAGGAGCAGTCCGAGTTAGTCCAAAAGCACAGAGAGATAACAGTCCTTCAGCAACTTAGACCAACATACAGTGATTAACAACTGTATGTCTATCGCAATGACCCAGCAATGCGTGACTGGAAAAAAGCTCCTAAAGTACACACATTGCTGGGGATGGTAAATTGGAGGCACCTGGGCAAGGCCTGGGAAAGATGATCAACAGGGCTGGGAACAGCTGATGGTCATCAGTGAGGGGGGCGTGGTCAGACCAGCAGACTGTCACCAGACACACAACTGCTGGCCCCAGAGCAGTGGCTATGGGCACGGTACACACTGGAAATACATACTAAACATGCCTGCACAACGGCCCCATGACCCACAGAGAGATCAGAACCAAGCCGGCTCAGTTCCTAACAAGTATGTTTTAATTTCTTCAAGAAAGTAGCAGCATGCTGTTTCAATTGAACGTTTTTTCCTAAAACCAAACTGCATCGGAGGCAGTAAAGCCTTGGAATCAAGATACTCAATTAGTTGTCCTGCTACCACCTTCTCAATGAGCTTTGAGATGGCCGGGAGGATGCTAATAAATCGATAGTTGCTAACCTCCTCTTTGTCACCAGATTTATGTATGTGGGTTATAATGGCAGTTTTCAGTGCAGTGGGGTAAATGCTCTCATTTATAGACTGATTATTAGAAAAAGCTAAAGTAGATTACTAAATCACAGATCTTTAACAATCCCCAAGCTTAAATTTTTAGTTACAAAACCACTTTCCTCTGAATTGTACAATGCTTTCAAATCTCAACTGTGCAAATGAGTCTAAAAATTCACTTTTATCACACAAGTAATACACACTCTCTTAGTGAGAGTTTCTTACTGGACCTTCTGTCATGGTTTGTGCCCGGGCTGGGCAGCAAAGAGGACCCAAAAGCTGTGATACTGGTTTGTGGATTTATTAATAGGAAAATAAGATTCCACTCGGGGGTGGAAAACACAAAAGGTAAGCTGCTGACGGCAGGCAACAAAAGCAGGAGTAATGCAAGGGAGTGAAGCAAATAATAATTCCAACAACGGAGTGTAGAAGACGTGTTGATAACATAAGGACGCCATGGGGATTAATGCTCGTGGCCAACATATATAGGGAAACAGTGATTGGCAAAACAAGGGGCAGCTGTGAATGATTAACAACGTAAGGATGAGGCTAAACGGAAGATACATAATGCTAACAGGAAGTAAACAAAGAGTGCCATCAAAATAAGAGTCCATACACAAACAATAATAATGAATGGCAATAATGATACTATTGATAATCATTAGTCCGAAAAGAGAACATAAAGCGTGGACAGGGTCTAACCCTGTCCAGACAATGACAGTACCACTCCTTTAAGGGTCAGATGCCAGACGACCCTAGAAGAGAAAGGAAAAAGGGAAAAAAAGGAGGGGGGTCATGGAAGGAGGCTAGAACATAGCTAACCTCAACATGAACCCTCCGACTAGGGTGGGGAGAGGGAGGGTATAGAGGAGGCTAAAGCACAGCCATCGTCAACATGCACCTCCCAACCAGAGAAGGAAGGGGATAAAGGAGGAAGAAGAGAGGCCACGGAGGTCTCAACATGAACCTCCCAACCCCGAGCGAAAGAGGGATGGGGTGGAGAAGAGAGGACACGGAGGTGGGTTGGAACGTAACCCATCTCAACGTGAACCTCCTGACCCCGGAAGGAAAGGGGGAGGACACGGAGGTGGGCTGGAGGGCAGCCCATCTCAAGGTGAACCTCACAACCCCTAGTGGGAAGGGAGATCAGGAAGGGACGCAACAAAAATAACCTAGCACAAAAAAAACTAGAGGGCACTCAGAGAGCGCATAACTCCGCCAAAACTCTGTCCCTCCCTCCCTTTGTCCTCCCCTCCGTCCCTTTGTCCGTCCATTTTGCCATCCATCTGTACATTGCAAGATATAGCCTTGGCAGAGGTATGCATTCACAGATCACCTCTAACATCTAATGAGTTCATCTTTGGGCCAAGGACCACCTCAGAAGAAGAAGAAGAAGAAGAAGAAGAAGAAGAAGAAGAAGACTTTCATAACTGTATTGGCCATACACTGGGGCTTGGCAATTCCACCTTAATAGGCTGCGTGTCCACCAAATGCGTTTTTTCTGCTCTGGGCAACTATTTTCCATTCATTCTCTATGTAGTCCAGAGTTTACAGTGCTGAGCGCCCTGGGCGCAGAAACGCTTTCGGCAGTGGCCATTTTATGTCGCGGCGCTCAGAGCTGAAAAAAAGTTCAACTTTTCAGAGACTGCAGCTGAGCTCATCAATGTCAGACCAAGCAGCCAATTAGAACTGCTGTGTGGGCGGGTCATAGGATGCCAGTACTAGTCTGTACTCAGACTCCTGCTTTCCGTGTCATCATATTTTACATCCAGAGCTGCTAGAAAACGTTTCCTATCCATTGTTATTTAGAGACTGCTATTTAAAAATCAGTAGGAAGTCTCACCATAGGAAAAGCAGAAGTGCCGAGCTGAGAGTGACAAACTGTTGCTGGGATACAGTGCACAGGCTTTTTTTATTTCCAGAGCACCATGCATAATACTGAAAAAAAAAAATGCTCAGGGTGGTCGGGCAACAAAAAACTCATTTGGTGGACATGCAGCCTTAGTCAATCTTTCAGGTCATTTCTTGTTTTTTTTTTCATCCTCTCTTCTCCATTACAGTTTACTGACAAGGTTCATAATTATTAAACAATATTACACAACAGTGTGGTATCATACCATTTTTTTGCAGTTATCAACTATAAATTCATATTGTTTGATGCAGCAAAGCTGCGATGGACTGGCGATCTGTCAAGGATGTACCCTGCCTCTCGCCCAAAGACGCTGGGATAGGCTCCACTCCCCACCCCCCCGCGATCCAAAAAGGATTAAACGTTAGAAGATGGATGGCTGATGCAGCAAAGTCCAGCCTTCACCTCCTCCACCGTTACCTCCCATTCTCATCTTCCTATACCAGGGTGCTATGTCCCGCCCTTCCTTAATTCTGATTGGCTGCTTAGAAAGGTCTGACAGTGATGAGCGCAGCTGTACAGTAGTCTAAAAAGTTGAACTTTTTCAGCGCTGAACACCGCAACAAAAAGCACCCACCGCTCAGTGCCAAGGCCGCTCAGCGCTGTAAATGCTGGACTACATAGAGAATGAATAGAAAATAGTTGCCCACAGCAGATAAAATGAGTTTGGTGGACATACCCCCTAATACTTTTTCTGCAGTGTTGCCACTTTTGCATCGTGACATGCATGCACTACACAAAGAGCAGAGATAAACAAACCTATCTGGTCAGTCACTGCAACAGCTACTGGAGTCAGTTTGTCTTGGCCTGTCCTTGCCACTGATAATACCTCTATCTGCCAAGAATGTGCCACTAGTTCAGCAAAAGCTAGCGGTACTCAAATACTTTGCAAGCAGTTTCATGAAATGGTCAGTCAGAAAGCAACTCATAGCAGCTCAGACGTCGCCCGGGATAGCAAGGCCAGGAGTTCCTGACAGTAGAGGGCGAAGGACAGAGCTGCATGGAGGAATCTGATCAGACCTAAATGAAACAGTCATTGTTGCTCCCGACAGACTGCTATGATGGATGGATGGATGGATTCCGGGTTGCCGAGGTGCAGGGCCCTATGGCATGACCACACACGTAACTGAGTGGACACGTCTTAAAGGGGCAGTACATGAAAAGCACCAGATTAATATATAAAATAATATTTTGGCATTAAACTGGGGATTCTAAATTGTCCTTAGGTATGACTGTGAGAGTGAATGGTTGTCTGTCTCTCTGTGTTGGCCCTGCGATGGACTGGCGTACCCTGTCTCTGTCCAGGGTGTACCCTGCCTCTCGCCCAAAAAGATGCTGGGATAGGCTTCAGCCCCCCCGCGACCCGAAAAGGATTAAGCGGAAGAAGATGGATGAATGAATGAATGAATGAATGAATGAATATTTAAAAAATTTCTGCATCCACATCATACTCTGCATCACCACTAACATCTAATCACCTGTTCTCCATGCCATTACACACCTTTCCTGAAAATTTCATCAAAATTCATTCATAACTTTTTGAGTTATGTTGCTAACAGACAAACCAACCAACAGACAAACCGACCAACACCACTAAAAACATTACCTCCATCCTCCCTTAGCGGAGGTAATAACCCCAAAATAGGAACAACTAAAGTGAAACACAACAAAATACCGCAAAGCAATTATGCAGGTCTTTTCTTTTTTTCCACATTTGTTTTTCACAATAGTACACAGTCCAAGGCTGGATAGTGGGGAACAGAGTTGGTCGGATGGTTGACCCCAGTCTGTGGACCACTCGATGAAGGGGAGCAGTCTGTCGGGTGGTCTGCCCAAATCCATGGGCCACCAGGTGAAAGGAGACAGTCTGTCGGGTGGTCTGCCAGAGTCCATAGACCACCCGGTGAAGAAGGACACCTGTCATGACACCTTCTGTCTCTGCGGCTGGGCCATGTGTGATATGAAATCCAAATATGCTAGTAAATCTGGTTAGATGATCGACATCTGAAGCTCTTCATGGTGTTTTTGTTCACTCCATTGTTGTGACCTCACCTGCTGTTTGTGTGTAATTCTCTCCTGTGATTGCAGCATGAAAAGCCCTCAAATTATACAAAGTCTTATTTAAGAGAGTTAAAAAGGGAGAAAAACAAGCTGCTCTTCAAGGGGAAATAATGATCAAGTTAGAGTGAGTAGTGCTTTTGGTTTATCTTGCCTTGATCAGCTCTTTTTAATTCCTAAAAAAATATGACGTGTAAGGTTTAAAGTCCCAGTAGGGAGGATTTAAAGCCTCTGAAAACTTGACTTCAATCTTAACTATCTTTCTATAAACTTGAATATTTATTTTTTGATAAGCATCAATTAAATTAGAAAAATCAAAACAGCTTGAGGTCAGTGTTAATTTTGACATTAACACTGGTGTTGTGGAGTGTGTAAATGAAGAGGCAGCTTCATGTCAGACGATTTATTACACACTCACATCTCACAAGCACAGAACAGACTGACTGGTTACAGCAAGCACTCCTCTCTATATCACAAGTCACCTTCACAAGCTTCAAGGCACTTCCTCATACACAGCATGATATTTACACTACACTTCACTCAACCCCCTCTCACCTTCTTGGGCATTGTTCTCCCATGTGTATTCATTGTCTCTGTCTGAGGTGCGAAATTACCTGACTTCCATACCGCCCCCCCCCCCCAGCATCTTAGATAGAACAATAGAATATCAGTCCACATGCTGTTTCGGCTTCAGTTTCCTCCCATATCTGCTGTAACTGGGGTTTACTGCCTCCGTGGCACTGCTGTGCCGGTGGGGGGCTGCTGGGAGTGTGTCAGACTGCAAGTGAGCCGTGGTGGTGGAGGTGGTGGTGGGGGGCTTCGCTCTGTCCGTGTGGCTGCTCTGATGAATCGTTCCCCTGGGGAGTTCTCCGTGGGGGTCTTCCATGCCGAGGGGCCCTTGCCAACAGCACTTGCTCATCCGCCACTACAAAGGCAGGTTTGAGTCTGTCTATGCCAATTTTCTCCCGTCTACCCCCCAAGTCTAGCACAAAATGCTTATCCCCTGTTTCCAACACTCTGAACGGTCCATCATAGGGTGGGCGCAATGGAGGGCGGTGGGCGTCGTGTCTGACGAACACGAACTCTGCGTTCTTCAAAGTTTTAGGCACGAAGGCACGTGGAAAACAGTGGTGGGCAGGGCCCGGCAGCGTGCCTGTGTTTGCGCTACGCTGCAAAAGCTGAGACGGGGAGCTGCCCAGCGCGGGATTATCTGGTAGAAATTCCCCAGGCAGCCGTAGGGGCTGCACAAAAACAAGCTCTGCCGGGGAAGCTTCCAAATCCTTTTTTGGCGCGGAGCGCAACCCCAATAAGGCCCACGGCAACCTGTCTACCCAATTTGCATCCGTCAGTGAAGCCCTGAGTGCTGCTTTCAGTGATCTATGAAAATGCTCACATAACCCATTGGCCTGTGGGTTGTATGCGGTTGTGCGATGAATTGCAACACCCAGGCTGTGGGCCATCGCGGACCAGAGGTCGGAAACAAATTGAGGGCCCCTGTCGGACGTAATGTCCGACGGGACTCCAAAATACGCCACCCATGCTGTTAAAAAAGCATGTGCTACGTCCGCGGACGTGGTTGCCGCCAGCGGGACTGCTTCTGGCCAGCGCGTGGTGCGGTTCACCACTGTCAGGAGGTGCATGCACCCTTGTGATGGTGGGAGGGGGCCCACGAGGTCCACGTGCACATGGTCGAACCTTTTAGCCGGTACTGGAAACGGCTCCAAGGTAGCCTTCGTGTGCCTGTGTACCTTGGCTCGTTGGCACGCCACGCAGGCTGCAGCCCACTCTTTTACTTCTTTGCGTAGGCTTGGCCACACGAACTTCTCTCCCACCATTTTGACTGACGCGTGCACTCCTGGGTGCGCCAGAGTGTGAACCGACTCAAACACGTGGCCGCGCCACGCGACCGGGACCACCGGACGCGGGCGTCCTGTGGAGACATCGCAGATTGGGGGGGGGGGCCGCCATCTTGCAGTACCCTGCTCTCCAGCCTTAACCCTGTTGGTCCAGACTGGAGCGCGTGCACGTCTGCATCGCTAATCTGCTCCGCGGCCATGGCTGCGTAATCTATCTCCATGTAGACTGGGGCCACCACGGCGCACAAGAGGCAGTCCGCCACCACATTCAGTTTATCCAACACATGCTGAATATCGGTAGTAAACTCTGAGATCGCGGCCAGCTGTCTCTGCTGCCGGCCCGACCATGGTTCTGAAACCTTGGCCATCGCGAACGTTAGTGGCTTGTGGTCCACGAACGCGGTGAAGCTGCGCCCTTCCAGCCAGAACTGGAAGTGGCGTATGGCCAGATGGAGAGCCAGCAACTCTCTGTCGAACGCACTGTATTTACGTTTACTGTCACGCAAAGTTCTGCTGAAAAATGCGAGCGGCTGCCAAGCCCCGGCGACGCACTGCTCCACGACCGCCCTTATGGCCACATCTGAAGCGTCGGTGGTGAGCACGATCCGGGCCGTCAGGTCCGGATGTGCCAGCAGTGCGGCGTTTGCCAGGGCTGCTTTAACCTCCGAGAACGCCCGCTCTCACTCCGGGGTCCATTCGACTCCATCCGCGGGTTTCTGTCTCTTGAGCACGGCGTACAATGGTTGCATGAGCCGCGCCGTGAAGGGAAGGGAACGGTTATAAAAATTCACCATCCCCAAAAATTCTTGCAGCGCCCTGACCGTCTGAGGCCGGGGAAAATCTGCCACGGCGCGCACTTTGTCGGGCAACGGGATCGCTCCTTCCGGAGAGACGCGGTGCCCCAAAAAATCAATCTCCGTCATGCCGAACTGGCATTTCGCCAGGTTGATTATCAACCCGTGCTCCTCCAACCTCCAGAAAACCGTCCTGAGGTGGGTTTCGTGTTCGTCTTCGGACGTACTGGCTACCAGGATATCGTCCAGGTAGACGAACACGAATGGGAGGTCACGCAGCACTGCATCCATCATGCGCTGGAACGTCTGTGCTGCACCTTTTAACCCGAATGGCATGCGCAGGAACTCGAATAAACCGAACGGAGTTATTACCGCTGTTTTGGGTCCGTCCTTCGCGCGCACTGGGACCTGGTGGTAACCGTGGACCAGGTCTATTTTAGAAAAAACGCGTGCTCCGGCGAGGTGAACAGAATAATCCTGAATGTGGGGAATTGGGTAGCGGTCGTGTGCTGTGGCGTTGTTCAACCTGCGGAAATCACTGCACGGTCGCCATGATCCCTCAGCCTTAGGGACCATGTGTAGCGGGGATGCCCATGGGCTGTTCGAATGCCTGATAATGCCCAACCTTTCCAGGTTGGCGAACTCCTCGCGCGCTATGGCCAGTTTAGCTGCGTCCAAGCACCGAGGTCTTGCAAAAACGGGCGGCCCGGTGGTGGTGATAAAGTGCTCCACCCCATGTTTAGCGATGGCCGCCGAAAACGTCGGGACCGTGAGTGCTGGGAACTGAGTGAGTAGTGCGTGGAACTTACCGCCTGGAGCTGTGACGCTGGATTGTGCTGTTGGCCGGGTCCCTCTAGCTATACAGGGGAGAGATTCAAAGGACAGTGCATTAACCAGGCACCTGTTAGCAACATCCACAAGTAAACCATGTGCACACAGAAAATCAGCGCCCAGGAGCGGGCAACACAGTGCTGCTATGATAAAAGTCCACTCATATGAGCGGCCATGTAGAGATAAGGTCAGTGTTCTCTCACCGAACGTCTTAATCTCCAAGCCGTTTACTGCCACCATTCCGGGGCCGCTAGGTCCTGCCAGCCAGTCAGCGTAGGACGGCAGGATGACACTCTTCTGGGCTCTGGTGTCGATGAGGAAGCGTCTCCCCGAGCCCGAGTCCATCACGTAGAGCAGCTTGTTCTCTTCACCGGCGGTCACAGCTGCTACCGACTGCCGGCCTTGGCGTTTCCCGAGCGCTTGAAGTGGAACGGTGGCGCGCATCTGCGCGCGTTCTCTCTGAAGCGGTGGCGGTAGAAGCAGAGCGTGTCTCTCTGGCGCTCCTTGGCCCCCGTTGCCGCTATCGTCGGTGGCTCCTCACCTCCCCTGGTCGTCTCGCTGGGCTCCGCTGCCGCCGCAGTGACTGTAATTGCCCTGGTGGTGAGGATGATCCTGTCTGCCTCCTGGGCTAGCGCACGGTAGTCTCGCACGGCCAGCAACGGCGAATTGGCCAGAACTGCTCTTGCTTCTGTTGGAAGGTTCCGGAGGAAAAGGTGGTCAAACTGGCTGGCTGTCTGTGTGGTGTCCTAAAAATGACGTGGGCTACATTGACAATTGGAGCTCTTTTTGGGGAAAACCTGGTCTTATGAGACGAGACAGCATTCATCCCACTTTGGATGGTGCTTCTCATTTATCTAACAATCTGGCATCTTTTTTATCCAAATTTCCAAAACCATGACTACTCAGAGTTGGGACCAGGAAGCAGAGTCGCAGTCTTACACGCCTCTCTGCAGCTCCTCTTCATCCGCCACCCCTCAGCTTAGCCCCTGTCTTCCCCATCAGAGAATCGTTGTCTGCTCCCTCCAAAGTAAATAAAAATATAATGTATAAGCATCCCAAAGTGATAAAGCAAAATATTGGTAAAACTCAAATTAAACATAAAGCCTCTAAATTGAATGATTTGGCCTCTGTTCCTCCTCATAATTTAAAAATTAAATGTGGTTTATTAAATATTAGGTCTCTAACTCCCAAGTCTCTGTTAGTCCATGATCTGTTAATTGATCATCAGATTGATTTAATTTCCCTTACAGAGACTTGGTTAGGGCAAGAGGATTATGTTGGTTTAAATGAATCAACTCCCTCTGGTTATTTAAACTGTCAAAATCCCAGAAGTTCTGGTCGTGGAGGAGGAGTAGCATCAATTTACCATTCCAAATTACTAGTTAATGTAAAGCAAAAAACATGTTATAATTCCTTTGAGGGCCTGGTCCTCAGTATTGGGCACTTTAGCAATTCCAGGTTAAACCCAATTTTATTTGCCATAGTTTATCGTCCCCCATCAACCTATTCAGAATTTTTATCCGAATTTCCTGATTTCTTAGCTGATTTAGTGCTGAAATCTGATAGAATAATTATAGTAGGGGACTTTAATATACATGTGGATGTAGATAGTGACTGCCTTAATGTGGCTTTTAATTCAATATTAGACTCGATTGGGTTTTCTCAGAAAGTAGGAAATTCTACTCATTACCTCCACCATACATTGGACCTTGTTCTGACATATGGCATAGAAATAGAAAATCTTGTAGTGTCTCCTCATAACCCTGTACTGTCAGACCATTGTCTGTTAACTTTTGATTTTACTATTTCTGACTATTTGGCTCCTAAAGAAAAATATTATTACAGTAGATGCCTCTCAGATGATGCTGTTTCCAAATTTATGCAGATTGTTTCCTCTATGCCATGTGTCAACACAACGGAAATAAGCTATAGACAGCTTGCTCCTTCTGTAATTGATAACATGGTGGATAGTGTTTCAGCTTCTCTGCATCAGGCTCTAGACTTGGTGGCCCCCTTAAAAAAGAAAAAGTCTAATCAGAGATTTTTAACTCCTTGGTTCAACACAGAAACTTGTAGCTTAAAACAGAAGACTCGTCAATTAGAAAGAAAATGGCGCTCTACTAATTTAGATGAAATCTATTTAGCTTGGAGAAATCATCTTTTAATTTATAAAAAATCTCTTAGAAAAGCTAGAACGAGTTATTACTCTGCATTAATAGAAGAGAACAAGAATAATCCCAGGTTTCTTTTCAGTACTGTAGCCAGGTTGACAAAGAGTCAGGACTCTGTCAATCCTAGCATCCCCTTAGAGCTTACTAGTCAGGACTTTATGAACTTTTTCAATAATAAAATTTCATCCATCAGAGATAAAATCAATCAGATTCTTCCCACAGTTAACTTAAATACTGTAACTACTACAACTCCTTCTATTGATGTCTGTCTTGATGAGTTTACTCCAATCAACCTTTGTGAGTTAGACAAAATAGTTTCCTCATCCAAACCTTCAACTTGTCTTTTAGACCCTATTCCTACCAGGTTATTTAAAGAAGTCTTCCCACTTATTGGTAGCTTTATTCTTCATATAATCAATTCTTCATTAACTTTAGGCCATGTACCGCAGGCTTTTAAAACGGCTGTAATTAAACCCTTACTCAAAAAGCCAACGCTAGATCCAGGAGCTTTAGCTAACTATAGACCAATCTCTAATCTCCCTTTCATTTCAAAAATCTTAGAAAGAGTTGTTGCTACACAATTATTTGACCACCTGCAGGGAAATGGTTTATTTGAGGAGTTTCAATCTGGGTTTAGAATCCATCATAGCACTGAAACAGCCTTAGCGAAGGTCACTAACGACCTCCTCATTGCATCTGATAATGGACTAGTTTCTGTACTTGTCCTTTTAGATCTTAGTGCAGCTTTTGATACTATTGATCATAATATTCTACTTGATAGATTAGAACACTATGTTGGACTTAATGGAACTTCGTTGCAGTGGTTTAGATCTTATTTATCTGATAGGTTCCAGTTTGTTCATGTAAATGATGAGTTTTCTCTCAGCTCAAAGCTTAGTCATGGAGTTCCACAGGGATCTGTGCTTGGCCCTACTCTTTTTAGTTTATATATGCTTCCATTAGGCAACATTATTAGAAAGCACTGTATACATTTTCACTGTTATGCAGATGACACACAATTATACCTGTCAATGAAGCCAGATGATACTAATCAATTAGCCAAGTTAGAAGCCTGTCTTAAGGAAATCAAAGTTTGGATGACTTGTAATTTCCTGCTATTAAATTCAGATAAGACTGAAGTCATTCTTGTTGGTCCAAAAAACCTTAGAAATTCCTTTCCAAATCAAACTTTCAGTTTGGATGCAGTTACTCTTTCTCTTAATAGCTCTGTGAGGAACCTTGGAGTTATTTTTGATCAGGATTTGTCCTTCAATTCACATATTAAATTTGTTTCTAAGACTGCCTTCTATCATTTGCGTAATATTGCCAAGATTAGGAGCATCTTGTCTCAGAGTGATGCTGAGAAGCTGATCCACGCTTTTGTTAGCTCGAGATTAGATTATTGTAATTCTTTATTATCAGGCTGTCCTAAAACATCTTTAAAAAGTCTTCAGCTGATCCAAAATGCTGCAGCAAGAGTTTTAACAGGTACTAGAAAGAGAGATCATATCTCTCCGGTTCTGGCCTCCCTTCATTGGCTTCCCATAGAGTTTAGAATTAAGTTTAAAATCCTTCTTCTTACTTACAAAGCTCTAAACAATCAGGCTCCTTTTTATTTAAAAGATCTGATACTACCGTATCATCCTAACAGAGCACTACGCTCCCAAAATGCAGGTTTACTTGTAATACCTAGAATCTCCAAAAGTACAATGGGAGGCAGAGCCTTCAGTTATCAAGCTCCTCTCCTGTGGAATCAGCTGCCAATCTGGATTCGGGAGTCAGACTCGATCTCTGTTTTTAAGAATAGGGCTAAAACCTACCTTTTTGATATAGCCTACAATTAGGGAGGGATCATGTGTTTCTGAACCCTCCCTTAGTTATGCTGCTAATAGGTTTAGTCAGCCGGGGGACCTCCAGTAATGCACTGGGCCTCACTCCTTTCCTCACTCTCTATGAAATATTTTTTTTTTGCTGGTCATTAACATTTGTTTGTTCTCTCCCATAGATTGAGTCCCCATCGTGCTGTTTGCTCTCTACATGTCTGTTCTTTTCTTCTTCTCTGTCCCCTCACCCCCCAGCCAGTCGCAGCAGATGACTGCCCCTCCCTGAGCCTGGTTCTGCTGGAGGTTTCTTCCTGTTAAAAGGGAGTTTTTCCTCTCCACCGTCGCCAAGTGCTTGCTCACAGGGGATCGCCTGATTGCTGGGGTCTTTCTGCAACTGTGGGGGTTCCCCCTACAGTTGATAGTGCTATGAGATGACTGTTGTTGTGAAATGGCGCTATATAAATAAAGCTGAATTGAATTGAATTCAAACAGAAAGTGCCCGTCGTCCATGCCCATTACCGCCAGCATCTTCTCCATCAGGTCTACGGCCGACCCATCTCCTAACTCAGTCCGCGCCAGGAGCCTCTCCGCTCTCTCACATTCCGAGAGCGTGTAACGCCGGGTGAGTGCAGACTTGAGTGCCTCATATTTGTTGCTGGCTGGTGGCTGATCGAGCAGGCTCGCTACCTGCTGGGCTGTGCGGGAGTCTAGCGCTGCTACCACATGGTAGAACTTGGTGTCGTCTGCTGTTACTCCCCAGAGGGTGAACTGGGCCTCGGTGTGGTGGAACCAAGAGCGCGGGTTGTGCTGCCAGAAATCCGGTAGCTTGACTGAAACTGCACACGCGTTGCTGGGGGTTCCAGTCCTGGCTGTCTGTGGAATGGCTGCTGTGTCTCTGGGGCTTCCCGACCGGGCCGGCTCCGGGGTTCTTGCCTCATGTTCCATAATACGTCTTGGGTCACCAGTGTGGAGTGTGTAAATGAAGAGGCAGATTCATGACAGACGATTTATTACACACTCACATCTCACAAGCACAGAACAGACTGACTGGTTACAGCAAGCACTCCTCTCTATATCACAAGTCACCTTCACAAGCTTCAAGGCACTTCCTCATACACAGCATGATATTTACACTACACTTCACTCAACCCCCTTTCACCTTCTTGGGCATTGTTCTCCCATGTGTATTCATTGTCTCTGTCTGAGGTGCGAAATAACCTGACTTCCATAGTGTCAACAAAGACTGAAAATTATTTGTATTTTGGAATTTTTAATACAGTTTTTGTTTTAAGCCTACAAATTAATGATAAAAATAAAGACTCAAATTATATGTACTAGTGCATACCCATGCATGCCCGTAGAAACCAAGTATAAGCAAGTATTTCTGCATGCCCGTAGAAAGAAGGTGTAAGCAAACACGTCACCACTCGTTCAGTGATGCCTGCCTTTGATCTTTGATGATGTCATAACGAGTCCTAGGATGCCTGCCTTTGACCTTTTGATGATGTCATAGTGAGTCCTATGATGCCTGCCTTTGATCTTTTGATGATGTCATAGCGAGTCCTATGATCTTTTAGTGATGCCTGGTTTTGATCTTTGATGATGTCATAGTGAGTCATATGATGCCTGCCTTTGATCTTTTGATGATGTCATAGTGAGTCCTATGATCTTTGATGATGTCATAGCGAGTCCTATGATCTTTTAGTGACGCCTGGTTTTGATCTTTTGATGATGTCATAGTGAGTCCTATGAACTTTTAGCGAGTCCTATGATCATGACACACAGACAGAATTTCTTGAATTATATATAGAGTGATGACATTTTTCACAAATAGTAACAACAAAGACGAATTCATTACATCCTGGAAGGGGATGGATTATGCTCTTTATCTCTCTTCTTTTTGACTCTGTTGGACTTGGTTTGCATGATTTACTGTTCAGATAATCATTATCTATGACATATATGACATATATTCCCTTGGTGTGCCCCCTGAATATATTGACTGCACTTTTTCCACATTTTGACAGCTCCCACAGGTCTTAGTGAAAGATTTGTGACAAATTTTGGTCAATTTTTCTTTAATTATTGCAGCATAATTGTGAATCATCTTTTGCAGCATTCCTCAAAACAGCTTTTTTCAGTGCATCTCTCTTTAAATGCACAAAACCCACAGTTAACTCCATCCTGACTCTTACATCACTATTGCTAATCTTAGCTGGCTAGCACGTAGCTTGGATAGTGAGCCTGAGCCAACTAATGTAAATGTGTCTTATAGAATTAATAAAACTAGTGCATCGCCCGTAGAACGCAAGTATTCCTGTTTGAAACAGGCATCCAAATAAGGCTTTACAGGCCCAAATGTAGGCTGTGTTTGAAAGTGGAATACAAAGAGGTGTTCAGGTTCAGGTTACTTTATTAGTACCCGTAGGTAGATTTGTTTTGCAGTCAGGTGACATCCTTTTAGACACATATTTACAAACCACAGTTACGTTCAACATGAACACAAACACAGGCACACAGGAAGCTCACTATAAACACGATAAAAGTACTCAAGGCTCCACCAATCAGGAAGGGGATGGATTATGCTCTTTATCTCTACCAATCAGGACATAAGACAAAGAGATAAGAGAAAAAACAAAGAGATAAGAGAGAAGGGTCATATTAAAAAAAAGTTAAAAACTAAGTCAAAGAGATTAAAAAAAAAACAGTAAAAGTCTGAAGTCTAAAACCCAATACAAGATTTAAAACCCAAATAAAAAACCTACAAAAATGAACAAATATAAAATAAAAATTAATAAATAGATAACTAAATTATGTGCAATATATTGCTACATCTTGTTCAACTCTTTGACAGCAGCAGGAACAAAGCTGTTTTTGTAGCGCTGGGTTTTACATTTTGGGACAACAAACCTCCGTCTGGAGGGAAAAAGCTGAAAGTGGCAGTGCAAAAGGTAGGAGTCATCATTTAAAATGGAGGTAGCAATCCTCTGTACCTGTCTGGTGTACAGGATGTCATGCTCAGCTGTGACTCACCAAGCAAACGACTGGACCATCTAACTACCTGGTCTAAGGATTTTCTCTTTTTCAGTTTTATCTGACCAAACCATGACACTAAAGAAAAGGATAAAACAGATTCAATAAAAGCCCAATAAAACATTGTCATTATGGTTTGGTCAATTTGGAAGTGTGCGAGTTTCCTTAAACAATGCAAATGTTGCTGACCCTTTTTGCACACCCTTTCACAGTTATCTTCAAAGTTTAAATTACTTTCAATAATCGTCTCAAGATATTTGTAAGATTGCACGCATTCAATGGTCTGGCCTTTTAGTACAGTGACTTTGTGCCTGGGAGTTTTCCTCCTAAAGTCAATAATCATATCTTTAGTTTTTGTCGTATTCAGCTGCAGATAGGAATCCTCACACCAGTGAACAAAATCATCAACTACTGGGCCGTGGCCACTTTCACCATCCTGAAGGAGACTGACAATAACTGAATCATCAGCATACTTTATAATGTGTCTGTTGTCATGTCTGCTCTGACACATGTTTGTGTACAGGATGAAGAGTAGTGGTGACAACACACACCCCTGAGGAGAGCCAGTAGAAGAACACTTTTGGTCAGACAATGTACCATTGACCCTTACTCTCTTTGTCCTGTTGGTTAAAAAATCCAGAATCCAACCCACTATATTATTACTCAAACCAAATTGTTGCAGGAGCCTTTCAACTAAAATATGAGGTTGGATTGTATTAAAGCCTACACACGTGGACAAAATTGTTGGTACCCCTCTGTTAATGAAAGAAAAACCCACAATGGTCACAGAAATAACTTGAATCTGATCAAAAGTGGTAAGAAATAAAAATTCTATGAAAATTAACCAATGAAAATCAGACAATGCTTTTGAATTGTGGTTCAACAGAATTACTTTAAAAAACAAACTCATGAAACAGGCCTGGACAAAAATGATGGTACCCCTAGAAAAGACTGAAAATAATGTGACCATAGGGACATGTTAAACCAAGACGTGTCCTCTAATTAACATCGCAGGTGTCTACAAACTTGTAATCAGTCAGTCGGCCTATTTAAAGGGTGACAAGTAGTCACTGTGCTGTTTGTTGACATGGTGTGTACCACACTAAACATGGACCAGAGGAAGCAAAGGAGAGAGCTGTCTCAGGAGATTAGAAAGAAAATTATAGACAAGCATGTTAAAGGTAAAGGCTATAAGACCATCTCCAAGCAGCTTGATGTTCCTGTGACTACAGTTGCACATATTATTCAGAAATTTAAGATCCACGGGACTGTGGCCAACCTCCCTGGACGTGGCCGCAGGAGGAGACGGATAATACGAATGGTAACAAAAGAGCCCAGAACAACCTCTAAACACATTCATGGTGAACTCCAAGGTCAAGGTACATCAGTGTCAGATCGCACCATCCGTCGTTGTTTGAGCCAAAGTGGACTTCATGGGAGACGACCAAAGAGGACACCACTGTTGAAAACAAATCATAAAAAAGCCAGACTGGAATTTGCCAAACTGCATGTTGACAAGCCACAAAGCTTCTGGGAGAATGTCCTATGGACAGACGGGACAAAACTGCAACTTTTTGGCAAGGCACATCAGCGCTATGTTCACAGACGCAAAAATGAAGCATACCAAGAAAAGAACACTGTCCCTACTGTGAAACATGGAGGATGTTCTGTTATGTTCTGGGGCTGCTTTGCTGCATCTGGCACAGGGTGTCTTGAATGTGTGCAGGGTACAATGAAACCTCAAGACTATCAAGGTATTCTAGAAAGAAATGTGCTGCCCAGTGTCAGACAGCTTGGTCTCAGTCACAGGTCATGGGTCTTGCAACAGGATAATGACCCAAAACACACAGCTAAAAACACCCAAGAATGGCTAAGAGTGAAACATTGGACTATTCTAAATAGGCCTTCTATGAGTCCTGATCTAAATCCTATTGAACATCTGTGGAAGGAGCTGAAACATGCCATCTGAAGAAGGCACCCTTCAAACCTGAGACAACTGGAGCAGTTTGCTCATGAGGAGTGGGCCAAAATACCTGCTGAGAGGTGCAGAAGTCTCAATGACAGTTACAGAAATCATTTGATTGCAGTGATTGCCTCAAAAGGTTGTGCAACGAAATATTAAGTTAAGGGTACCATCATTTTTGTCCAGGCCTGTTTCATGAGTTTGTTTTTTAACCTCTTGCACTCCGGGATACCGTGGGCGGTCACGTCTCTGCGTACTAGTGTGCACTGAAAAAAAAAAGCCGCATTTCCGTTCTTCCACTACAGACACAGCCGCGAACAGAAAGCCAAAGGAGTGCTTTGATTGGTTTAGATTTGATTGACCTCTCATTCGACTAATAAGAGACTTGAATTGGGTTTCTGAAACCTTGAAGAACCAATGACTGAAAACCTAGCAAGAAGGACCCACCTACCAACGGCTGCGAATACAGCGAGCCAATTGAAGCAGAGAAGTCCAACGATTGAAAGTGTGCGTCCCGTGCGTAAAATCTGTTTTGTGTAAGCCACTGTGTGTGACGGTAGCGTTCGCCAGTGTTTTTTTCTTACTACTGTTCTTATTTGTTTTGAAAAATCGTTCGCCAAAACCGCAATCATGGAAGCGCAAAACTGCAATAATGGAATCATGGTTTGACCGGGTCGCATGACCAGAACCACGAGTTGTAACAAGCGGACTAGCGTCATGTTCGTCTGACAATGAGGAAGAGATGTTCGCCAACGACACTGTTGTTGTGGACAGGTAAGTGTTATAAGCTAAATTATTCTTTATCCCTGAAAATTGTAATCAAAATGACTTTTGACCGATCGGTAAATTACAACTGTGCATCATCGCCACATGACGGACCGAGAACCGAGACCGAGAATGGTCTTCCCCCCCCGCCCGCTACTCCTCTGTAGCGGATTGCAGATATATTGCAGATATTTTAGTACAACTGTGCGTAGTAGACCGCGGCGCATGGTCAGGTCCGGTCTGTGCGCCGCGGTCCATCATGTGGCGATGGACGATGTCCGTCCTCTGTAGCGGGGGGGGGGGGGGGGGTTGTTATCCTCTACATTACAGATATTTTAGTATAATTTTTATTGCACTGTAGGTTATTTTTTCTTGTAAAAAAAAAGCCACACATTTTTTACGTGGCATGCTTCTTTGTGTGTGGGGGCTTGTTTGTTCATTCATTCATTCATGAATAAACAACCCTCCCCACACACACACACACAGCCCTGAGTGTTACCTTTCATTAGAGCCCAACATCAAGCTTCTATATTGAATCATTCAAAAGTTACAGACGTTTTTCCAAACTGTGCCATTTGGCACAATTTGGCACAGTTCAAAAACGCCTGGGAACAACCTGACAAAAAAGCTGTGTAATATATTCATTTTTTGTGGTATCGTTACAAAATTTTGACCTCAGCTGGATAACCCTTGGTTCTACATTTCTGTTGCATTTTCCAGCCCGTATCTGACAGCTGTGTGTTATTTGCAAGCATTTGTATAAAAAAAACACCCAGGCAAACTTTATTTTCTTCAAGTTCAGTATGTTTAAATGACTGTTACTCAGTGGCAGGAGCACTTAGAGAGATTGTAACTGTTTTGCCAAAAAATTCAAAGTGTTTTCTTTTAAATGAGACCAACCCCATGAAGATGCTGCAAAGGGTCGAAGAACAGCTTTTGATTTACTTTGGGTACGTTATTTTTAGGCGTTTTTAGGGAAATTGACCAGAGTGCAAGGGATTAAAATAATTCTGTTGAACCACAATTCAAAAGCATTGTCTGATTTTCATTGGTTAATTTTCATAGAATTTTTATTTATTACCACTTTTGTCAGATTCAAGTTATTTCAGTGACCATTGTGGGTTTTTCTTTCATTAACAGAGGGGAATCAACAATTTTGTCCACAGCTGTATATGTAGGCAATCACATGTTAGACTTTGACAAATATAAAAGGGAGTAAATGGCACTAAGATTTATTTGATTGTGTGAATGTTAATTACAGAATACCTTAATATTGAAAATGAATGGGACATCCAATATAAGCGACTGTTTCAGATCCCTTGTTTATTTGTTTGTCAGATCACTTATTTGTATGATCTTTTATCACTTATATTTAAGATAATAGTGTATCTTGCACTTTGGGGAATGGGAATTGTTCAGTCATCATAATTATTTTATTTTAGTTTATATCACTGTTCAGTGATGGAGTTCAGTGCAATATTGAATTTCTTCTTTGTATCATCAATAAACTCATGCAGTACTGTAACAGGACATGTTTACAAATATTTGAGACCCATTGGCTGCTGCTTTACCCATGTGTCTGCAAAGGACTACGATTCACCGGTTCAGCTGCTGCTTTACCGGCAGCCCCCCCCCGCTTCCCTTGGCGCACCTCGTGTTCTTAATGCCGAATTATCCATTAGACCTACGAAATCACAGCAACTTTATGGTAGAATTTTTTTAAGCATTAAACCCTTTGAGTGTGTCTGTCGCCGAATTGCAACATAACCCCTAGTAGTCAAGAGTGGTAAATATTTTTGTCAATAAAATAGTTCAGATTTCCAAGGCTATAACTTGAAAGTGGTAAGAGATAATGGTTTACTATCAATTAGAAAGACGTAAAATATGATCCAAAGTTTCAGATAGGAACAAATTTACGCATCTAAATTCCATAACTCAGTCAAAACTGGACTTTGGATGTATTTACACAAAGAATGGTTCAGTCTTTTGACACTGTTTTTTGTACAGAGGTACCTCATCATCTTACCTTCAAAGTATATGAACAAGAAATCAGTACAATATTAAAAAAAACAGAAATTCCTCACTGACCGGTGGCTCAGGGGCCTCGCTCGCTGCTGTGGTTGCTGTTTTCACCCATCGTAGTCATTATTTTGTTTTCCGTCGGTCATTTATACTCTCAACCACATCTACAAAGTCTTACGATTATCCCACATAAATTTTGCTTGTATCCCGCGGCTATTTTCCGTGTATAAAGCCAACTAAGTGACGGTGCACATTGACGGATGGCAGCCATATTAGCTTTCTGGGCTAAAATGCTAAAAACAGGAAAAGGAAATGAGGAGTTCTTCTTTGGTGTATTACGTGTCATCCATTGAGTCCTCCAATGGGATGACTGCCACCTTTTGAAACTGGCAGATCAGTACAAATCAGTACAAATCCTGAATGGAGCTGATCATGTCAGAGTGAGATGACAGGCGCAGCACCGCGCTCTGCCACTAGGGGCACGCAAAATCTCACAGTCAAAGGGTTAAGTATATCTTTTGTTGCTATTTGCACTATGGGTAACATTACTGTACATGGACTGCTGCTGTTGTTTTTCCAGCCTTATTCCTTTTCTTTATATGTATTGCGCACATCACTGAAGAGAGAGAGAAATGCCATTTCAATTCTCCTGTATGTCCTGTACGTATATCAGCTGTTCTGATAGATATGCCAAAATGTCAGAACACCGGGTGGATCCAATCAGCTGATCGCTCCAACCACAGAGCTCAGCTGTTTTCCATGATAAATCAGCCTCAGGGCAAAAGCATACTCCATGCATTATCTTTTTTCACTTTATTGAAAATAACTTTTTTTTTTTTTATCACCATCAGTTAGCATGCCTTTGAGCCAGGTCGTGTCTGGCTGCTGCTTCTCCTGGTTTCTCCTGTCAGACCTGGTCCACTGACGTGCCGCCCAGTCTGCTTGCGCACCTCATTCTCCACTTACTGTATGGTGAATTATCCTTTATACCTACACAATCACAGCAACTTTATAGTATAATTTTTTAAGCATTAAATCTTCAGTATTATCTTTTTCTATTTTTCTAACTTTCATTTCCTTGTTTTGTCCAGGGAACACTGTGGTGACTGACAGGTCGTGATGCTGTGAGTTATCTAATCAGCATGGTCGTGATGCCACGTATTATCCAATCAGCACAGAGTCAATCCAAAACCCCGCCTACACTTCTTGAAGCCAGGCATGAAGAGACACAGAGGGGTGACAGAGCGGTGGCTAAACTATTACTGATAAAAATTACATATTTTGACTGAGCGACTCCATACTCGGGGATGCACACCCTTGTAACCTCAGGAAACCACGTATAAAACCTTAGGTCAGTCTGAGGAATGGTTCAAGAGATATGCGTGGAACAGACACACAGACAGAGACTTTGTGAATTTATAGATAGGTAATGCATCATTGGTGGACAAGCGTGTGTGGTTTCAGTGGTTGATAGGATTGACCAGTCCCTGAAGTATAATAAGCACAGAAACATTTGTGAAAGAGTGGCTAAACTGCTAGCTTCAGCTAGCCACCTTGGGTCTTGGTTAGAGCAAGTAATAATGCTAACAGTTTCATGTGGCATCACGGTGAAAATATAACAAAATAAAGCAAAATGATTCAAGATATCCTCTCTGTGGATCGCCACCTTATCATGGTGGGGGGTGTGAGTGCCCAAATGATCCCAGCGGCTATGTTGTCAGGGGCAACTTGCTCCTGGTAGGGTCTCCCAAGGCAAACTGGTCCTGGGTGAAGGGCCAGACTAAGAGCGGTCCATTGAATCTCCTTGAAAAACATTACATCAAGGACCCAGTGTGCCCAAAGGAGGCATATGGGTCCACCCTCCAGTGGGCTCACCACCTGCAGGAGGGATCATGGGGATCATCGTGCTATGTAAACTGGGCGGAAGTCTGGGCTACTCTGCCTGGACTGTTGCCCCCACAACCCGGATCAGAATCAGAATCAGCTTTATTGCCAAGTATATTTACAAGTAAACATACGAGGAATTTGACTTGACATTGGGCGCGCACGTTAGGCGCATCCAATGTCGCGGCAGCCATGCAAGGCGCCTGTCATACAGTGGGGGTAAAGAGGGGAGGGGGGGGGGAACACAATAGGCAGAGAGAAAAAACATAGTTAATCAGAATAACGCTCGTATAAGCTCATATAAAGCTCAAATGAGCCAAATTTTGATTACACAGAAAAAAAACCCTTCTACCACTTATCCCCGGATAAGTGGTAGAAAATGGATGGATGCATGGATGGATGGATGCAAGATATGTTGCATGGACTGTGGATTAGTGAACCAAGTGGAAATAGGGATGTCTATTGGGGTGACTGAAATACAAAGAAAATAACACCCACCTGGTAAGCTAACTCCCTGAGTACTGTTGGCTGGGCTACACCTTGGATGGGCTCCCTGCTCATGATTGCAGACAGACAGCTTGGCTGGCCAGTCATAGAGCAGTGGGCAGGTATCAAGGATGGGTTTACCTTTACTTGAGAACAAACCGGGAAGAGTTAAAATGGTTTATTAGAGACAGAAACAATATGAAGGTTGTGTGTCTGTTTTTTTTAAGAGAAGTGAGCGTTTGATGTTTTTACAATAATCACGGGACCAACAGACACATTTCAGTTGTTAAAACCTACAAAAAGCATTTTTAAGTCAATAATCCCTTTAAAACAATTGACTTATCTCCTCCTTTTTGAGTTAACTCTCTTGTGATTGTGCACCCCTTGTAAACAGAAAGTATAAACAGGAAATGGTTGGTCTTTTTTACTTGTATCCACAGTTAGGTGCCAAATAACCATAACAGAAAAAAAATCACCCAAATGACACTTTATCGCTGTGACGATATCAGATTTTTCAATACACAGTTATCATGGCCTTACTGGGTTGTATTCTTTATTAATTTCAGAACTGCCTGAATTCTTCATGAGATAAATTCAAAAAGGTGCTGAAAACATTCCTCAGAGATATTGGTCCATATTAACATGCTAGCATCACACAGTTGCTGCAAATTTGTTGGCTGCACATCCATGATGCTCCAAGCTCGCATGCATTTTTCCATGTTATTTATGCCAAACTTTGACCGTCTGATTGGGACTCAGACCAGGCAATGTTTTTTCCAGTCTTCTGTTGTCCAGTTTTGGTGAGCTTGTGTGCACTGTAGCCTCAGTTTCCTGTTCTTAGTTGTCAGGAGTTGCACCAGTGGAGGTCTGCTGCTGTAGCTCATCTGCGTCAAGGGTTAATGTGTTGTGCCTTCAGAGATGTTCTCCTGCACACGTTTGTTGTAATGTGTGGCTATTGAAGTTACTGTGGACTGTCTGTTAGCTTGAACCAGTCTGGCCATTCTCCTCTGACCTCTGGCATCAACAAGGCATTTGGGCCCAGAGAACTGCTGCTCAGTGGATATTTTCTCTTTTTCACACTGTAACAGAGTCAATTAAAGCATTCCTACTTGGCTTGCCAAGTGGGTCAACCCTCTTGGTGACACAGGCAGAGTGCTGGACTCCGGAGCGGGAGGTTGTGAGTTCAAACCCCCGGTTGGACACCACCAGTTGGGCTTAACGGCCTGTCTCCTTGGTCACAATTGGTGTTGTTGGCAGGACTTAGTGGTGGTGCACTGGTCCTATTCCCTAGATGCCACCATTGTGCCGGCCCCGCAAATGGTGCTTGGTCCCCACCACAAGAGGTGTTGCTGGTAGGACTCACTGGTGTTGACATGGTCAGAAGGCGGACACCCTTAAAGCTTAAATGCACCTCTGACATCGGGATGATGTCAAAATCTGAGGGGGAATATGTAACAGAGTCAATAAAAGCATTCCTACTTGGCTTGGCAAGTGGGTCAACTCTCTTGGTGACACAGGTAGAGTGCTGGACTCTGGAGCAGGAGGTTATGAGTTCAAACCCCCGGTTGGACTCCACCAGTTGGGCTTAACAGGCCATCCCCTTGGTCACAAGACCATTCTCTGTAAACCCAAGACATTTTTTTGCTTGAAAACCCCACCAGATGAGCAATGTCTGAAATACTCAGACCAGTTTGTCTGGGACCAACAACCATGCCATTTTCAAAGTCACTTAAATCACCTTTCTTTCTTATTGTAATGCTCAGGTTGAACTTCAGCTGCTTCATCATCTTGACCATGTCAGCATGCTTAAATGCACTGAGTTGCAGCTGTCTGGCTGAATATTTGCATTAATAAGCAGATGAACAAATATGTGTTAAAGTGGCCAGTGACTGTACTGTGTATGTGTGTATTGGAAGAACAATGTTAGTTATCACATTTTCAATATGGTTATTGTCAATATTGTGATATATGAATCTCCCTAACAAGAGTGAAGAAACAGTATCCTGAAGCCTCTTAACTGTTTTTTCACTGCAGGAACCTTTTTAGTAACAGGGACTGTTGGTAGCATTTTTCATTCAGTCTTTTTTTTTTTTGTATTCCTGGGACCATTTTAGTCCCTGAAAATCACTCCCAGGAGTCTTTTCAGCTTCAACTCAAGAGCACGGACTGTTTAAAACACTGGAACCTTCTTTTTGAAGTTGGTGTGTGCAATTTATCTAAACACCAGTGACCATTAACACCTCACAGGCAGCGGTATCTAGGGCAAAACCACAACTATCCAAACAAAAGAAAAATTTGAAGGAAATGCAGAAAAATGGACACACAGCAGTGACACTGTTGTCCTCCATCTTACTAGGACATTTGCCAGTTGTGTTTCTTCTGCACACCAGGGTTCTTATGTGATTTAGCTATCAAACAATGCAGTGCCTCAGTGCGAATTTCACCAAAAAGCCATCACAGCTAGTAGAGTTCCTCAGCTGACTGTTATCCTCAAAATATCAGTACTTTGCAATGGGAACATTGATTATTTATTGACTGATAGGATTCACTTAAAATGGTCATTGCACTTTTTCCACTTTTTAATAGCTCACACAGGTCTTAATGAAATGTTTGTGACATATTTTGTTCAAATTTTCTTTGATTATTGCAGCAAATATGATTTTTATTTTTCCAGCCTTTTTAAAAACAGTTGGCTTCAGTGCTTTTGTCATGGTTCGAGCGCCGAACCCGTCCGCGCTCGAGCCATGCATTATCTTCACCTATTTTGACAGCTGTGTGTGCCTTTTGGCTCCCCGAGCCTTTATTGTGACAGCGCTCGGAGGGGCTTCCGGCTGTCAGTGTTGACAGCTGAACTGCATTTTGTCTCATCAGTGGTCCTCCATTTAAGAGGGCAGCTGGGAATGGAAAAACGCGGCAGTCTCGTCAGAAACTCCCCATTGTCTGATGCATCGAGCATCCCTCTGCTCAGACGTTGTCTATTCATCTTCTACATTCGTAAGTGTACTCTATTGTGAACCTGTTTTCATTGTAGTGTGTTTTAGCCCCCCGTGGCTTGTTATTTTGTGTTCTTTTCTTTTCTGTTCATTAATAAACTGTGCAAACTCACCGGCGATTTGTGGCGTCTTATGATGGCTCGTGAGGGCCATCCATGACAGGAGACTGCCGCCAGACTGAGATGCCAGTCCCGGTGAGTTTTGCCTAAATTGAACGTTTGTTTTCCCTGTCTGGGTACCTGCACGCTGGGAGGTTATGTCGTCATTCAGGGCCCGCGATCGGAGCCTGGGCTATGAGCTGGCGGAAGCCCTGGACTACGTAGATGGAACGCTCTTCACCGCTACCCTCTATGACGCTCCCAGCGACGTACGCCGGCACCTGGACTACGCTGAGGTCATCCTTAATCGCCTTCCTCGCTACTTCGACCACCCGGAAGTCACGACGAGGAGGGCTGACATCGCTTCCCAACACGAGATACTCCATGGACTGGAGGGAAACTCTGGCAGGAAGCCAAAGAAGAGGCATCGTCGCTCCTCGTTTCGGGATCCCGTTCCTGTCCCCGATCCGGTCCAGAAGTTCGCACCATCCAGGGGTCATCCCCGAACGAGCATGACGTCAGTCGGGAATCCCCCAGAGAGGTTGCAGCTGACAGCAATCTCCATCTGGGACCGAGTGGCTGCAGCTCGCTCCGCCGGCTACCCCACACAAATCACAAAGCATGTGACAGCGGCTGTCAGGCTGGTTGAGAGGAATCCCGAGCTGAGTGACTATCCGGAGTACGCTGACGTGCTCGCCTCCGTTTCCGCACAAGAGCGGCGTTTTCCGGACCTCACCTTCGCCTCGATATCAGCCAGTAAACATCGGCGCCACGCTCCAAGCAAACCTCAGCGAGAACCCCGTCTGGATCCGTTTCCGGGTCGTCGGAGGAACTCTGCCTCCCAGCCAGCCGCTACTTCTGCGTCACGACAGGAGGGAATTCCCACGGCCTCTCCCCCCAGGTCACCTGTTCCCGCTGTCCCATCAGCTCATCGTGCCCGGATTGTCTCGGCTGTTGTCCCCTCCTCTTCGACGTCGTCTCCGGCTGCTGAGAGAGTTTTGAGTCCTGCCCCGGCGAAGCCTGTTAGTGGACCATCACGAGCGGCTCCTCCTCATCCTCCCAGGGGGCCCTCCGTCACCATCCAGTGGGGAAAGGGAGGAACAACGTCTGCTACAGCAGGCACCATCTACCCTCCAGGAAACAGGCAAGTGCAAGTTCAATGTTCTCCCCGTAGCTGTGATTTGCCTTGTCTGACTCCTGGGGGTGGAGTTCGGGGTTCGCAGTCCCCTGAGCTCCCACCACCTGCTGTAGCTTCTGTCACTAAACTTGCTGCTTCTGTGTCTCCCTCCGCTGAGCGGTCCACGACGCCAGGCCTACGTCGCTGGACGAGGAGGGGGCCTGCGGTTCTGGAGAGCCTGGTTCCAGCCCCGCAGCCACATCATGGGCAGAGGAGGAGAGCGGACTGCAGCGTGGAGCCTGCACCAACGAAGAAGCGTCCCCGGGTCTCCACAGATGAGCAGTTCGAGCCAGCGGGTTGAGGGTTCCCTGCCACCACGCCGTGCAGGTCATCGGCGTGGACGTTAGCGCCGGAGGGTCCTCAGACTGCAGAAACCATCATGCCGGCTGTGGAACCTGCTGTAGCCGAGTGGGAGCCTGACGACAATCTTCTTCATCCTGAGCCTGGATCAGCGAAGTCCTGGACGGCGACAGAACCCGAGTGCAGGCAAGTGCTTTACTTTGTTTTTCTTCTTTCTATTTTGGAGCATTTTTGCCTGCCTTTCGGGGAGACGAGCCAGGGGCAGCCGTCTGCTGCACCCTAGCTTGTCTCGCTGGGCTCTGTTGCTACCGGTGATTCTGATCCCGGTTCTTTCCTTTCTCCTGAGCCTTCTCCCAGGGTCACCGGTGCAGAGCCAATCCCAGTCGCTGTGCTGGAGGTTCAAGGTTCGGGGTTGGAGGTTGTCACTGGTGCTGTGCCGACCCAATCGGGGTCCAACGCGGGTGCAGCCGAGACCCAATCGGGGTCCAACACGGGTGCAGCCGAGACCCAATCGGGGTCCAACGTGGGTGCAGCACCGGTATGGGTCAAGGTCGGTGAAGGAGCTGCAGACCCTCTGCCACCTGACATTGTGCAGGCTCATCGTTATCATCATCCCCCTCATCATCATAACCATCCCAGCTCATCGCCACCGGGGGCCGTTGGGGGCCTCTACGTTTGGCCTGGCTCTCCCACGTCTTTCCCCCCGCCAGGGAGGCCGTCACCAATTGTTTCCCCACGGTTCTGGTGGCTGAAGGATGCGGGTCGGCCGCCTGAGGAACTTCTTTGCCGGTTCGGTGCCCTGGGTTGGCCACCCGACGTACTGTGCTTTCTACTGGCCGACCTGGTTCGGCCGCCGGAGGTTCTGACTTTCCGGGCCTGGGACTGGGGTAGGCCGCCCGAACATTCCCCTTTCCCCTTAATCACCCTTTGGCCATGGGATGCTGGGAGACTGACGGAACTGTTCCCGTTTTATTGGACTCTGCCTGTCGTCATCCTCATGTGTTGTGTGGTCCCACTGAGGTATAAGGTCATTCGGTGTAGTTGTTCTGCTCAGTGTATTTGTCAGTGTTAGCATGTTATTTTTTTTTCTCTTCTCCCCTCTCCTGTCTGAGGGATGAAACGTACCTAACTCTTGGTGTTTTTGCTTTTTCCCCTGCTCTGTGTGTTTACTGTGCGTTACGGAGTATTGTGGTTTCTGTTAACTTTACTCAGTAATTGCCTCATTTGTGCCCTGTTCTAAGTATCATTTGAGCATTATGAAGTATTGTGTTTTCCTTTTGACCTTACTCTGTAAATTGCCTCCTTTGTTCCCTGTCTCTGTTGTGGTTGTTTTTTTTTTCCTGCCCTGTTCTAATTATCATGGTGCATTATGGAGTATTGTGTTTTTCTTTTAACCTTACTCTGTAATTACCACATGTGTTCCCAGTCATCATTATGGTGTTTCCTCTCTTTTGCTGGTTCTCACCTTCCAGGCCTGTTCCCCCATCCGCCCACCCTGGGGCGGGGTGATGGGGGGCTTGGGTGTCATTGGACGCTCGTAGCTCGCCCTTGGGGGGGAGGTACTGTCATGGTTCGAGCGCCAAACCCGTCCGCGCTCGAGCCATGCATTATCTTCACCTATTTTGACAGCTGTGTGTGTCTTTTGGCTCCCCAAGCCTTTATTGTGACAGCGCTCGGAGGGGCTTCCGGCTGTCAGGGTTGACAGCTGAGCTGCATTTCGCCTCATCAGTGGTCCTCCATTTAAGAGGGCAGCTGGGAACAGAAAAACGCGGCAGTCTCGTCAGAAATTCCCCATTGTCTGACGCATCGAGCATCCCTCGGCTCAGACGTTGTCTATTCATCTTCTACATTCGTAAGTGTACTCTATTGTGAACCTGTTTTCATTGTAGTGTATTTTAGCCCCCCGTGGCTTGTTATTTTGTGTTCTTTTCTTTTCTGTTCATTAATAAACTGTGCAAACTCACCGGCAATTTGTGGCGTCTTATGATGGCTCGTGAGCGCCATCCATGACAGTTTTGTTACTTTAAATCTCTCAGACCGCATTCAACTCTTACCTCCCTCTTACATCACTATTGTTAACATTAGCTGCCCATTGCTGCCTAGCTCAGAGCCAGATAACATAAATTTGTCTTAAAGAATGAATGAAATGATGCATCATTGATGGGCAGGGGTGTGGTTTCAGTCGTCGACAGGATATGACCGGTCCCTGGAGTAAAATAAGCAAAGAAACATACGTGAATGAGTGGCTAAACTGCTAGTTTCAGCTAGCCGCTTTGGATCATGTCTGAGAAAATAAAACTTTAACTAAGCTAACATGTAAAAGGAAATATATGCTCAAGTGTTGTTAGATGAACAAGAATTCCAGTGGGGGTGAATAGAATTTATAGAAAATAGTGACCAAAACCAGCCGGATCCAGGTAGCATCCTCCCCGCTGAGGCGAGCTGTGTCTGGTTAACAGTGATAGAGTCAGACTGCCTAGCACGCTAGTGCTAAAAGTTCAGTGTAAAATCACGGCAAAAGATAATAAAATAAGCCAGAATGATGTGAGATACATTGAGTGTGGATTAGTGAACCAGGTGGAAACATGGATGTCTATTAGGGTGACTGAAATCATAAGAATAACAAAATCAACAGTTCTTAGTGCGATCTTCCCAGTACCACTGTTAACTCGGAAGCTAATGCCTCTGGCTCCTATCCATCAACATGACAGACAACTATGCTGGCCAATAATAGAGCCGCAGGTGGGTATCAAAGATGGTGCTGGGCTGGGTTTAGCATTTTATGACATCCCAAGGTGAACCCAGAAGAGTCAAAATGGCTTCTTGGAGAGAAAAAACAATATAAAGGCTGTGTGCTTTTTAAGAAAAGTGAGTGTTTTGATATTTTTGGATAATCATCTGACCAATAAATGTACTTCAGAAGGTTAAAACCTGCCAAAACACAATTTTTCAGTCAATGACCCTTTAAATGTTAATCATTATTTGATATTTGGCCATGCCAAAATTGACCATATGTCATTGAAGGTCATGCATGAGAGAAAGTAACTGATCATCTTCAAAAATGTTGCCTAATCCAAGATGTGAAGTATTTCTTCACATCATCTTCTCCCACCTAAACCACAGCTATGCCAGTCAGAGAGAAAATAAAATACGTCAAAAGAAATGCAGGCAAAAACCTTTTCTACATGAGTGAAATCAAGCTGCTGTCACTCATGATAAGAAGCTCCTTAAAGTACAATTAAGGAGGATTTAAGCTAGTCTATTTAAGCCTTTAAGACTACTAAATTTGTGCTGGTGACCAGTATCAAAACCATCTCATGGCAGGTCATACCTCCAAATGCATGCACCTATTTAAAATCTTATGGGCTGCTTAAATGCCGGCTTAATAAGAGATGACAACTCCATGTGCAAATCAATTTGATATCTACAGGGACTGAGAAGTGCACATCACACATTACTAGCCAGGATCAAGCTGGGGGCAGGTGCCTCTCTTCCCAGAATTACAAGGAGCGTTTGCAGACAGATATGAATTTACAATTAGTCTCATCCTGGCGACTTCTTAAGGTTTGTGACAGTGTCTGGGGTTCCACTAAAGGCCAAGTGTGTGAAGCCATGAATTTCTTGCGACAGGCTATGATACCAGAGAGGCTATATTTAGGGAGGATAACTAGTACTGCACAGTATAATCTGACATTTGTACCACAAGGGAGTCATACTGCATTGCTCACAAATGACAGTGTCACTGTTGGTTTGTGTCCCCGGTGGAATAGGTTAAAGAGAACAAAACATGTTTTTGCAGTGGAGTGCCGCTCTGCAAGACAGATCTAATAAAACTGTATTTGATTGTGGGGGTATGATCTGACTGCAGCTGTCACTGGTGAGTGAGCCCCCTGAGCGCGGAGACAGCAGCAGTCTGGTTGAAAAGGAACAAAGAGTCCCTGGGAGCAGTCTCAGTAGACTCAGAAACAGGAGACTCTATGACTGGTCTGCTTTTGATGGCTGACTTTAGCAGGGCATTTCGACTTCCCCTCTACTGTGTATCTGGTCCTCTAACCAAGGACAAAGCCACAAAGTCCAGAGTTCTTATGGTACAGGTACAGTGGTTGTAGTTCTTAAAGAAATGTCAGACTTGGAGGCAGATCACTTACTACGGTATCTGCTATTCATGAATAAACATCCTGCAGATCCTTGACAGAGCAACATTTTAACAATATGTGGTAACGTTTTCCCTCTGTTCCCTCATCACGTCGTACTTTAAATTATAACGTCAACCAGCATATTTGAGTACCTGTCAAATCCTTTTAAAGAAAACAAGCATGATGTAATTCTGTTCAACCAGGCAATTCATTAGCCTGAGTCAAACCGCTCGTCCTTCTGCAGTTAGGCTGCCGTTGTCCTCCCCGCAGACGTGGAGAAGCCACTTAGGTCCACGCTCACCAAGGTGATCAAACCTGCGTCAGCCCACACCTGCCTCCCCTCTCAGGAGGAACCGGGACAGGCTGCACAACAAAGCTGTGGCGGCACACTTGGGGAGTTCAGCTAACTGCATCTTCAATCACCACTTCTGAGAGCCATCCAGGTATTGCGGATGTTTCGGGCTGGGGTGGGGAGGAGGCAGCAGTCTGCATGGGAGAGTTTGTTTATGATGCATGCTGCACCAGCTGATGGCCGCGTGAAGGAATATTCAACCCACTGAACCACTGTGGTTCTCTAGCCATTACATGACACATTGCATTTCCTATACAGCCCTTGCATGCTCTTGAAAAGTGCCCTGCGGAAAGAGAAACAGTATCATTAATAAATAGACATATGGAATATGAGTGTTGAAGACATCTTTACTGTGAGACAGTAAAGCCATGTTAGCAGAGGCAGTAGAATATTATACTGGCTCGATGCTGAGTGGAGATTTGAGGATCAGCAATGTGCAGGCTGTTTTTTTTTTCATTGATATGTTTGAATTATTTCTTATGGGTGTGCATAATGGCAATATAAATCTTTCCGGGTGTGCAATTACAAAGACTGGCATGGTCTATTCCCCGCTGGGTGATCGCCTGCGAACAATGACATATTACCGGCTGGCCAGCAGTGGTCATTAAGAACTGATATGGGATTTATGGCCAGTCTTTAAACATGAGATGGCATTAAAGAGATTTGAAAACAGTCAAAATGGCACAAAGAAGCCTGCCTGAGCAAGATGGAGCTAATGAAGTGTGGCTGGAAAGCACAGGGAAATAAAGTTATTTTGGGCAAAGCCAATTTCTCATCTTGCAAAATGAGTCTGATTTTAATCACAGGTTGTCAGCGTCCATAACAAGCTCACTGTGTTATTATGGAATTGTATTGGCGAGGTTTTACAGGGCCCTAATGAGCAAAGCTTAACAATTAATACATTAACACACAGTTGAATTTGTACCACACAGAATAAGGTGTAAAGCAGGTGACACAATGTGAAATCTCAGTCAGAAATACAGCAGAACTTAAGCTGATAAAGACCTTGACAGCCACTGAAAAAAGCACCTTGGTGTTTCCGCATGACAACAAAGACGCTATATTACCGTGCTGCTAATTTCCAGCGGCAATTAAGGAGTCTTACATTCCGCACGGTACCTGCTGAGTGAGTATAAGGAGCTTAAACATCAGATGTGTTCATTGGAAAGTGAGAAATAAAGACTTTGCCTCATCATATTAGTGCCAGCCCTTAAAGTGACTGTTTATCATGAGGTAGTGCTCAAGGTTTTAATGAGCTCCCTGCCTGTTCTAGTATAATTCCAATTAGTCCCTCTGTCTCATATAATGGCATGATTACCTTGTGAAGCCTCCATTGTTTTCTGTACAAGTCTTGAAAGGAACCCTGACTATTTTAATCTGTTTCCCTGTGGCAGCACACCTGCCAAGTCAGTTACACCTCCCGCAGAATGATCACAGGTATCGGTTCATTAATACAGAGAATGGCAGTGTATGAACTCCCCTGGTCACACCTAGTGGATGGATGAGAAAATGAATGCTATAATCTTTATTTTGACTGCATTTCTCTCTCAGCTGCACATTCTCGCCATTCAAAATACATTTGGCAAGCAGTAGGAGGAGTTTGGGAAGACTGAGATTCACAAAGCAGAATCCAACAATATCCACCTCATCTATTTCTGTATTTCGTGGAAAATTTCAGCCCACTTAATATGAAGTGGGACTGATCTCAGGCAAAGTGATAACAAATCCTGCAGCTGTGTCAGTGTCTAAAGGAAAGGGCCATTACCTCAATTTTGGTCCCTGCCATTTCTGAGGGAGAGAGAGGAGAAGAAGGAGCTATTTTTGATCAAAACCCAGACAAGAGGAGAATCAGTCATTAGCAGCAGCCATTTGCAGTGTCATCTTGTTTGGACAGCCTGTGGCTTTCCACTTGAAGGCAGTTGCGGTTCCAAAGGAAATGCACCTGGCCGATCCCTTACAGCCTCATCCCTCTCTGTAAAGGCTGATTTAATAATTAACTTACAATTGAAATAGCTACATCACTCAGTATTTTACCTGATATGGAGGACCAAAAGCAGCCAAAATTGCCTCAGTTTGTAAATGTTTGAATACATGAATAAATTAAATCTGCACAATTAAACAGCAAAAGGGAAAAGTAAACTATAAATAGTGTATACAATGGAGGGAATGTGAGGGAAAAGCCATTCATTTGTTATTTTTCTTTACAGCTTATGTCAAACTGTCAATGGACAAGAGGACTGGACAGTACACCCTGCACAATAGAGAGGGACAAATTTGGCAAAGAAATGCATTACATGAGAAAGAAAATAGTGAATGGGAAAATAATTCAAAGGTAAATTCTCTCTCACTCAGTGCCCTATCTGCTTTGGACATTGTCTTACATGTTCTTCCACAGATATCTGTCTCTAGCAAGTTGTATAATTCTGCAGGGATTTTCTTGCAGCCATTCACTGACGATGGTAAGATAAATTTTTCTGTCGGCCTCTGCTCCTCTTTTCATTGATCTTTCCCATCAATATGACATTCTCCAGAATATCTTTTCTGATGATGTGCCCAAGAAATATTAACTGTCGTTGTCTTATTGTTGTCATCAACTCTTTCTTTGCTACAGCCCTTCTGAAAACTTCTTCATATGTTGTGTCTAACTCCATCCATCCATTCATCTTCTACCACTTTTCCGGAGGTCCGTGTCGTGGAGGCAGCAGCTCAAGCAGAGAAGCCCAGACTTCCCTCTCCCTGGCCATCTGCTCCAGCTCTTCAGAGAGGATACCAAGATGTTCCCAGGCCAGCTGGGAGATGTAGTCTCTCCATTGTGTCCTGGGTCTGCCCCGGGGTCCCCTCCCAGTGGGACATGCCCGAAACACCTCAAGTGGGAGGCATCCAGGAGGCACCCTGATCAGATGCCCAGACCACCGCAACTTGGCTCCTTTCAATGTGCAGGAGCAGCGGTTCTACTCTGAGCCTCTCCTGGATGTCTGAGCTCCTCACCCCATCTCTGAGGGTGAGTCCAACAATCCTATGGAGAAAGCTCATTTCAGCCGCTTGTATCCGTGATCTCATTCTTTCGGTCATTACCCAAAGTTCATGACCACAGGTGAGGGTAGGAACATAGATTGTCCGGTAAATTCAATTCACTTCAATTCAGCTTTATTTATATAGCGCCATATCACAACAAAAGTCATCTCATAGCACTACCAAATGCAGGGAAAACCCCACAATTGCAGAAAGACCCAGCAATCAGATGATCCCCTGTAAGCAAGCACTTAGCGACGGTGGAAAGGAAAAACTCCCATTTAACAAGAAACCTCTAACAGAACCAGGCTCAGGGAGGGGCAGTCATCTGCTGCGACTGGCTGGGGGTGAGGGGATAGAGAGGATGAAGAGAACAGACATAAAGAACAGGAACAATGAGAAGCCAAGTACATTACTGGAGGTCACCCAGCAGTCTGAATCTATTAACAGCAAAACAAAAGGGGGGTTAAGAGACACAAGATCCCTCCCTAATCGTCGTTGTCGGCTCCAGCTCGTGTCCAAGCATAGGGTTGCTCCCGTTCCAGAAATCACTTGTGCTTGTGACGGATGTGGCTCTGTATCCCGAGCCGGTGATGAAAGACGCGTGGGCAGAGACCACAGGGAAGTGACGGTGGAGGCCGCGGCTGCTGCGGGCGCTCATTCCTTCTTCTTCGCTTCTCCTCCTCAAATGCACATCTGTTTCTCTCAAAGGCTATAGTGCCATTGCGGATAGCTTCTCTCCATACCATTCTCTCCTTTGCTAGGTGTTCCCATCTGTGGATGTTGGT
The DNA here is from genome assembly GCA_020510985.1 of Pholidichthys leucotaenia. NCBI lineage: Eukaryota > Metazoa > Chordata > Actinopteri > Cichliformes > Pholidichthyidae > Pholidichthys > Pholidichthys leucotaenia. Next base: position 258,911,384 of record CM035843.1, read on the forward strand.
TTGGGCCAAGGTGGACTTTAGTTGGTCTTTATAGCGCAGTTTTGGTCTGCCTAGTGGTCTTGTTCCTGAGGTGAGTTCTCCATAGAGCAGAATTTTCAGTAGACGATTTGAGTCCATTCGTTGGACATGGCCTGCCCAGCGGAGACGGTGCTGAATAATGGTAGCTTCAACACTAGGTAGTACAGCGCGGGCGAGAACTTCGGTGTTTGTTACCTGGTCTGTCCATTTGGTTTTAAGGATTTGTCTAAGCTACAGCTGTTGGAAGTGCTCAAGACATTTGATTTGGCGACGGTAGAGAGTCCAGGTCTCGCGGGCATAGAGAAGGGTAGACAGAACTACATCCCTGAAAACCATGATCTTTGTTTTGATAGTCAGTGCATGGTTGTTGAAGACTCGACGATTAAGACGTCCAAAAGCGGAGTGAGCTGCCCTAACGCGATTCTCCACGTCCTGATCACATGTAGGTGTCTTTGATTGAATGCTTCCTAGATAACAGAAATGATCCGTTTTTTCCAGAGGCTTTTCATCAATAGTGATGATTGTGTCAGGGAGCATGCAGCCTGGGGGTGGTTGGATGAGGACTTTGGTCTTGTCAGTATTCACCTCCATTCCAAAACGCTCATAAGCATTATTGTAGAGGTCAGCCGTCCTCTGTAGATCTTCAGCAGTTGTCATCTGCATACTGCAGCTCGTGGACTGTGGTGGTTAACGTTCTTGTTTTTGCTCGGAGTCGACTGAGATTGAAGAGGCCTCCGTCCATGCGATATCGTACATCAATGGAAGGGGTGTCTGGTGGGATTTCATTGAGCATTGCCGCCAGGTACAGTGAGAAGCAGGTTGGGGCTAGAACGCAGCCTTGCTTGAGTCCTCCTGTTATGGGAAAAGGGTCAGAGAGAGCTTTTTGATGGCATACTCTGCCCACCATTCCATCATGAAGTGAGCGGATCAGCATAATGAAGTCATCTGGGCAGCCAAATCTTGCCAAGACTGCCAACATAGCCGGCCATGGGACCTTATTGAAGGTTTTCTTTAGGTCCCAGAAGATGAGCATAAGTGGCTGTTGCTGTTCTTGACATTTCTCCTGCAGTTGTCGGGCACAGAAGATCATGTCTATTGTCCCGCGAGAAGATCGGAAACCGCACTGTGATTCAGGAAGTATTTCTTCTGCGATGACAAGGAGGCGGTTGAGGAGGATGCGTAGTTTTCACAGTTTTCTCGATCTCCCTTTTTGAAGATGGTGATAATATTTGCATCGCGGAAGTCACTAGGGACTCTTTGTTTCCCAGATTTTTAGGATGAGGTTCAGCAGTCGGTTCTTAAATTCCAGGCCACCATGAGTGATTAGTTCTAGTGGGATGTTGTCTGGTCCCGGTGCCTTGCCTGGTTTCATGTGCTTGATGGCTTTGTTCATTTCCTCAGAGGAGGGTGTTAGAGACATCCAGTAGCGAACAGGATGTTGTGGCGTTTTACAGAGAAGGTCGTCTGGTGTGAGCGAATGATCATTGAGAAGGCTTTCAAAGTGGGATCTCCATCAGTTTAAAATTCCCTGGGTGTCAATGATGACAGTGGAGCCATCCGTATCCTTCAGACTGCAGGCAGTTGACCTTGTAGGGCCGAAGATTTCCTTTGTTGCGGCATAATAGCGGCGCATGTCACGTTGGTCTGCAAATCTTTGGATCTCCTCCGATTTCTGTTGCCACCAGTTGTTCTGAGCAGCACGAATTTCTCTCTGACAGTTTGCAAGTGCTTGTTTATATTTTTGTTTGTTCTGTGTGGATGGCTGGTTTTCAAAAGTGAGCCTTGCCTGACGTTTAGCTTCAACAAGGTTTGTGATGACTTCGTCATTTTCATCAAACCAGTCTTGGGTCTTCTTCTGAGAGAAACCTATTGTCTTTTCTGCAGCGTCAAGCACTGCATCACGAAGGGTGGTCCAGTTATCTTCCACCTGTGGTGGTTCTGGAAGATCCGCAATGTTCTTTTCTACAGCTTCCTTAAAGTCTTGAGATGTTTGTGGATTGCGTAGTTTTGCACAGTCAAAGCGATGATGAGGAGCGCTTGATGAGGTCCGTTTTGGTGGACGACGGACTTTGATTTGGAGTCGTGAGTTAAGCAATCTGTGGTCTGTCCAACAGTCATCTGCACCAGGCATGGAGCGAGTGATGTGCATGTCTCTTTTGTCTCTGGCTCTAGTTAGAATGTAGTCAATGATATGCCAGTGTTTGGATCTTGGGTGTTTCCAGGTTGTTTTTTGACGAGATGGTAGCTGGAAGAGGGAATTGGTGATGACCAGTTCATGTTCAGCACAAAGGCCAAGGAGGAGTTGGCCATTGGAATTGCAGTTTCCAAGTCCATGATGTCCAAGGACGCCTTTCCAGAGATTGTGATCTCTGCCTACTCTGGCATTAAAGTCGCCCAAGATGACAAGTTTGTCCTGTCTTGGGACACTTTGGATGGTACAGTTAAGCAGGTCGTAAAAGGAGGCTTTTTCATCATCCTCTGAGGTGAGCGTTGGAGCATACACCGTTCAATGGCGGCAGCGCGCATGGACACAGCGGCCCCTCTTGGCATCAGCGAGTGTGAGAGTTTTGAGTGTTTTGATCTTCCCAGACGTATATTCTGTAAAACTTACAACAGTGAGACCTTACTAAACATCAAGGTACTGCACGCTGCAACAATCACGGCGATCGGTTGTGACTTGGACGTTCTACGCCAGCATGGAATTCTGGCGGAGTCCCCGCTGGAAGCTACCCGAGAGAGGAGGAGGCGTAAGCGGAGCGAACGCAAGCAAAAGCATGGAAAAAGGGCCGGGGTCCATGCTAGGCTAAAGGCTAACCCCTCCAGACCAGCGGTACCGTCGCTCATTCTCTCTAACGTCCGCTCCCTCGAAAACAAGCTGGATGAGCTGCGTCTGCTGAGAGAAACCTGCAGAGAGTGGAGAGACTGCTGTGTGCTTGCGTTCACTGAGACATGGCTCCACCACAACATCCCTGACGAGGCCATTCAACTGGAAGACATGGCGATGTTCCGTGCCGACAGGGAAACGGCGAGCTCCGGTAAGAGCCGAGGGGGTGGGCTATGCACCTATGTTAACAAGAACTGGTGCGCTAATGCCACGTTAGTATCTAAACACTGCTCTCCGTTGGCGGAGTTCCTTATTGTAAATTGTCGGCCATATTATTTGCCGAGGGAATTCAGCAACGTGTTTGTAGCTGGTGTTTACATAGCGCCGAGCACTAATGCTAAAACTAATGCTAAGAAGGCACTCAGGGAACTGCACAATGCGATTAGTGAAATCCAAACTTCACACCCGGACAGTTTTGTGGTAGTTGCCGGGGATTTTAACCACACCAGCCTAAAGACTGTGCTCCCCAAGTTTAAACAATGTGTAGACTTTAAGACCAGAGGAGAGAATATGTTGGACTTAGTGTACACAAACACAGATGCATATAAGGCGATACCCCGCCCCCATCTCGGCCTTTCTGATCACATATCCGTGATGCTGCTGCCTGCCTACAAACCTTTATTGAAGCGCAGCAGGCCAGCAGTGAAACAAATTAGAATTTGGCCAGAGAGTGCAACCTCTGCACTGAAAGACTGTTTTCTGCACACAGACTGGGAGGTCTTCAAAATAGCAGCCTCCCAGGAAGACAAGACAGATGTGGAGGAGTATGCTGATACGGTCACCAGCTACATCGCGAAGTGCACAGAGGATGTCACTACAGTGAAGACCATCACTATGCGGGGTAACCATAAGCCCTGGATGACTGCAAAGGTGCGCTCGCTGCTCACAGCCAGAGATGCAGCCTTCAGAGCGAAGGACAGGATTGCCCTCCGCTCAGCCAAGTCTGCGCTCTCAAAGGAAATTAAGGCGGCAAAGCGCGCCTATGCGGAGAAAATCCAGGGATACCTCTGTGACACTAGGAACACCAAGCAGATGTGGCAGGGAGTTCGGACACTGACGGGCTATATGTCTAGGCAGGGGGTCGATGATGACGACGCTTCGCTTCCAGACAGGCTTAACGACTTCTTTGCACATTTTGAAGCATCAAACTCGACAATCAGAGGGAGGGCTGGCCCACCCCCACCATCGGTCGGACCAGCTTTTACCATCAACACAGCGGACACACGGAGGACCCTAACCAGAGTCAACCCACGCAAAGCTGCAGGTCTGGACAACATTCCGGGACGTGTGCTCCGAGACTGCGCGAGCGAGTTGGCGGATGTCCTGATTGACATTTATAACATCTCCCTGAGTCAGGCCATCGTTCTCAGATGCTTCAAGACCTCTATCATTGTACCGGTGGCAAAGAAACCAGTTGTGTCCTGTTTGAATGACTATTGTCCTGTTGCACTGACACCAATTGTGATGAAGTGTTTTTTTTTTTTTTTTTTTTTTTTTAGATTTAGTATACTTTATTGATCCCCAGAGGGGAAATTGAGGGTCATCCACCACCTGGATGGATGAAGCAGCCACGATACGGCGCTATCCCTTAACCATTCACACACACATTCACACCTAGGGCCACTTTAGAGTCTCCAATTAACCTAACCTGCATGTTTTTGGCATGTGGGAGGAAACCGGAGAAATCCCGGGGTAAACCCACGCATACACGGGGAGAACATGCAAACTCCACACAGATCACTGTTGGTCGGGGGCTGGGATCGAACCCACGATCCCACGATCTCCACGATCCCCCGGCCAAGGGCAAACTGTGCTGCCGCAGTGCTAACCACTGCGCCACCGTGCAGCCCACAGTTTTGAATGGCTTGTCAAACCACACATTACAGCCTGCCTCCCTGCATCACACGACCCGCTCCAGTTTGCATATCGTTCAAACCGCTCCACGGAGGATGCTATAGTCACCACCCTACACTCTGTCATCACCCACCTGGACCAGAAAGACACCTACGCCAGACTCCTGTACACTGATTTCAGTTCAGCATTCAACACCATTATTCCCCAGAGACTGATGGAGAAATTACTCTTTCTCGGTCTGAACACCGCCACATGTCTCTGGATCCTGGATTTGCTGACTGAGAGACCTCAGTCTGTCCGGGTTGGAAACAACATCTCCAACTCTGTCACGCTGAGCACCGGATCCCCTCAAGGCTGTGTACTCAGTCCACTGTTGTTTACACTTCTAACACATGACTGTGTATCCAGACACGAGGGGAACCAGATTATTAAGTTTGCAGATGACACCACGGTGGTGGGACTTATTCAGAGGGATGAGGAATCAATGTACAGGGAAGAAGTGAGAGATCTGGAGGGCTGGTGCAGGGAAAACAATCTGGTGCTCAACGTGGACAAAACGAAGGAAATGATTATCGACTTCCGGCGGTCACAGCCTGAGCACATCCCCCTCAGCATCGGCGGCCGTTTAGTGGAGAGAGTGGAGAACATCAAGTTCCTCGGAGTGCAGATCTCGCAGGACCTGACCTGGAGCAAGAATTCCTTGGGGATCAGGAAGCGGGCTCAGCAGAGACTGCACTTCTTGAGGAAACTCAAACTGCATCCTCAGGACCTTCTACAGAGGTGGGGTGGAGAGTGTTCTGACGTACTGCATTGCTACATGGTACTCCAGCTGCAGTATGTCAGACAAAAAAGCCCTGCAGAGGATAGTCAAGGGGGCTGAGAGGGTAATTGGAGTCTTCCTCCGCTCTGTCCAAGAACTTTTTCAGAACCGTTGTAGGAGCAGGGCACTGAACATTGTCAAGGACCGTTCTCACCCTCTGCATAAACACTTTGAACTTCTTCCATCTGGTAAACGATTCCGGAGCATCAGAGGCAGAACCACCAGACTGATCAACAGCTTCCTTCCACAAGCTGTCAGGATGCTGAACAGTTGACCCGGAATCTCTCATACACACTACTGCACCTACGGACATTTTGTATATTATTTGTATATTATAGTTAGTTAGTTTTTTTTCCCAAGTATGTCTCAGGGATGTGTGAATGGATGGGGGGAGTGGGGGTGGGGGGGTGAAGCCATGTGTGAGTGTGTTTTAAATCATGCTGCTTCTATTTATATGGATGCCGAGAGAAACGCAATTTCATCTTGCCTGCACTGCAGTTGTATGTACAGCAATATGACAATAAAGTTTGATTTGATTTGATTTGATATCAGGGTGAGAAATCTGTTTTGGACAAGAGGGATTCTGACTTTCATCATGCGTTCACTGATGGCCGTAGGGACGAGGTTGTGTTGGTCAACGAGTTTCGATCTTATAGCAAAGCCAACTCTGTGAATATGTGGTTCTTCAGCACTTTTCCCTTTTCAGAAAATGGTATAGTTTGACTCTGCTTCTACGATGTTACCTTCATCTGGGAATCTTGTCTCACTAAGAGGTGCCACGTCGATGTTGAATCAGTCGAGCTCCTTGCAGACGAGTGCTGTTCGGCGTTCTGGTCTTTCTGTGTTGCTTTTGTCGAGGAGTGTGCGAATATTCCAGGCCCCGAGAGTTAGAGGCCTCTTGAGAGAGCGAAGTGTTTTCTTTGATTTTCGACCGCAGAGATGGGAAGTCCGCCAGCCGCGGTGAACTGGCCAGACTGAGATGCCGTGTCCGATGTTTACCCCACCTTTTCTAGGGGTCTCCCCAATTAATTTGGGCTGCGGTGATCCTAAAAAGGCCAGCCCAGTCACAGATCCAGCTGCCGAAGCCCTGCCGTCACAGCTGTTCAGCAGGGAGTGACCATCTTAGATCTGCCGCCAATGTGTGGGTGTGGACTAGGGGCTTCCAGCTTTCCAGGCCTACCCCCGTCACCCGCACTTCCGTCACCATTGGACTTTGGGAAAAGAACAAGCCATTCGCTGATGAAGTTGTTTACGGTGGTCGTGGTTGCGCGAGGGGCCACGCACACTCACTTGACTGCCAGCCAATTCAGTGCAGCTCAAGGGATCGAGACGCGCAGCTTCAGTAGAAGGCAGTTGCAGCAGGCTGCTGGGTGCTTGGTATGTCAAGGCCCACCTTTACCGCCTGCCCGCTAAGCGTTGCACTCGTCCGCCATGTCAAACAGGTGCAGTCTTACTTGACATCATCTGCCTGGCACGCCGTTGGTGGCTTGTACGTAACCCAGTATGGGAGGCTATCGGGTGCTACACCTTGCCCAAGGGTGACCCAGCACAGCAGCAATTAAGAGGTAGTGACATTCTCCTCAGAACCCCAGAACTCCCGGACTGGGGCCTTGCTGCCGGATGTAGTTTAACGTCGTGCCCAGGACACAATCGTAGGCTATATTGAAAAGGAAGGATTTTACTCTGTTCTTAAAAACAGAGATCGAGTCTGACTCCCGAACCCAGAGTGGTAACTGGTTCCACAGAAAAGGAGCTTGATAGCAGAAGGCTCTGCTAAATCGACAGCTTTGCTTTAGAGCTCAGTTCCCTCTTCAGACTGGTACAATGTCCGCATCACTGCAGAGGCTCCTCCTATCTGTCTGTCAATCTCTCGCTCCATTCTCCTCTCACTCGTGAATGAGACCCCGAGATACTTAAACTCCTCCACTTGGGGCAGGAGCTTGTCCTCAACCGGGAGAGGACAATCCACCTTTTTCTGGCTGAGGACCATGGACTCGGACTTGGAGGTGCTGATTCTCATCCCAGCCACTTCACACTCAGTAGCAAACCATCCCAGCAAGGCCTGTAGGTCACTGGTTGATGAAGACAATGGGACATCATCTACAAACAGCAGAGATGAGATCCTCTGGTCACCGAGCATGACACCCTCCGATCCTTGGCTGCACCTAGATATCCTGTCCATAATAGTTATGAACAGGATTGGTGACAAAGGGCAGCTCTGGTGGAGTCTAGCTCTCACTGGAAACAAGTTTGACTGGGTGTTGGCAATACAAACCAAACTCTTGCAATGGTCGTATAGGGACTGGATAGCTCCAATTGATCTTTAATATCCTTTTCCAAAACCAGGTCTCTAGTGCTTCCAATCTTTTCCGCATTTGTGATGAGATGGTCCAACATTCACATCCATATATAAGTATGGAGTACACAAAGGTCTTTAAAATTCTTTTCTTTGTTTGTAGACTGAGGCTGCCTTTTACAAGCACTTTTTTTTTAGCTTCTGGAAAGCTTCTTTTGCCATACCAATTTGAGCCTTTATTTCATTATCACATCTGCCATCTGCCCTTCATGGATCGTCACCTTATCGTGGTGGGGGTTTGCATGCCCCAGTGATCCCAGGAGCTATGTTGTCCGGGGCAATTTGCCTCTGATAGGGTCACCCAAGACAAACTGGTCCTGGGTGAAGGGCCAGACTAAGAACAATCCAACAGACTCTCATGATAAATTCTAGATCAAGGATTCAGTGTACCCCACCCGGTATGGGGTTACCGGGACCCCACCCTGGAGCCAGGCCTGGGGGAGGGGCTGGATGGCTAGCGTCTGGTGGCCGGGTTTCTGCCCATGGGACCCAGTCGGGCTCAGCCAGGAGTTACATGGGTCCGCCCTCCAGTGGGCTCACCACCTGCAGGAGGGATCATTAGGTGGCAGTCAAAGGTGGAGACCTTGGCGGACTGATCCCAAGCTTTCTAAACTGGCTTTTGGGACGTGGAATGTCACCTCTCTGGTGGGGAAGGAGCCTGAGCTGGTGTACGAGGTTGAGAGATACCAGCTAGATATAGTCGGCCTCACCTCAACACACAGCTCCGGTTCTGGAACCAGTCTCCTGGAGAGGGGCTGGAGCTTGGCCTTTTCTGGAGTTGCCCAGGGCGAGAGGCGACGAGCAGGGGTGGGTATTCTTGTATCCCCCCACCTTGCTGCCTCTATATTGGAGTTTTTCCTGGTGGACGAAAGGGTTGCTTCCCTGTGCCTTCAGGTTGGGAAACGGGTCCTGACCATCATTTGTGCCTATGCACCAAATGATGTTTCGGAGTACCCACCCTTTTTGGAGTCTCTGACTGGGGTGCTGGAGGGTGCTCCTCTTGGAGACTCCATTGTCCTACTGGGGGACTTCAATGCGCACGTGGGCAACAACAGTGAAACCTGGAGGGGGGTAATTGGGAGGAACGGCCTGCCCGATCTGAACCTGAGTGGTGTTCAGTTATTGGACTTCTGTGCTAACCACAGTTTTTCCATAACAAACACCATGTTCAAGCATAAGGGTGTCCATATGTGTACTTGGCACCAGGACATCCTAGGTCGCAGGTCGATGATTGATTTTATCATCGTGTCATCAGACCTGCTACCGTATGTCTTGGACACTCGTGTAAAGAGAGGAGCAGAGCTGTCAGCTGATCACCACCTGGTGGTGAGTTGGATCGGATGGCAGGGGAGGATGCCATTCAGACCTGGTAGACCCAAACGTATAGTGAGGGTGTGCTGGGAACGTCTGGCTGAGGCCCCTGTCTGGGAGGTCTTCAACTCCCACCTCCGGAAGAACTTCAACCACATTCCGAGGGAGTCTGGAGACATGGAGTCTGAATGGGCCATGTTTTCCACCTCTATTGTTGAAGCGGCGGCACAGAGCTGCGGCCGCAAGGTGGTCAGTGCATCTTGTGGCGGGAACCCCCAAACCAAGTGGTGGACTCCAGTGGTGAGGGGAGCCATTAAGCTGAAGAAGGAGTCCTATCAGGCTTGGTTGGCTTGTGGGACTCCTGAAGCAGCTGAGGTGTACCGGCAGGCCAAGCAGAGTGCAGCTCGGGTGGTTGCTGAAGCAAAAACCCGGGTATGGGAGGAGTTCGATGAGGCCATGAAACAAGACTTTCGGTCGGCCTCAAAGAGATTCTGGCAAACTGTCCAGCGGCTCAGGAGGGGAAAGCAGCTCCCTGTCCACACTGTGTATGGTGCGGATGGGGCGCTGTTGACTTCGACTGGGGATATCGTCGGGCGGTGGAAGGAATACTTTGAGGATTTCCTCAATCCCACTGATACGCCTTCCATAGAGGAAGCAGGGCTTGTGGACGAGGGGAATGACTCACCTATCACAGGGGCTGAGGTCACCAAGGTGGTTAAAAATCTCCTTGGTGGCCGGGCCCCGGGGGTGGACGAGATTCACCCTGAGTACCTCAAGACCCTGGATGTTGTAGGGCTGTCATAGTTGACACGCCTCTGCAACATTGCGTGGCGGTCGGGGGCAGTGCCTTTGGCATGGCAAACCGGGGTGGTGGTTGCTCTCTTCAAAAAAGGGGACCAGAGGGTGTGCTCCAACTTTAGAGGGATCACGCTCCTCAGCCTCCCTGGGAAGGTCTATGCCAAGGTACTGGAGAGGAGAGTCCGGCCGTTGGTTGAACCTCGGATTCAGGAGGAGCAATGTGGTTTTCGTCCTGGCCGTGGCACATTGGACCAGCTCTTTACCCTCTCGAGAATCCTCGAGGGTTCGTGGGAGTTTGCCCAACCAGTTTATATGTGTTTTGTGGACTTGGAGAATGCATTCGTCTGCGTCCCTTGTGGTTTTTTGTGGGGGGAGTATGGGGAGTATGGGGTATTGGGCTTGTTGTTACGAGCTATTCGGTCTCTGTACGATTGTTGTGAGAGTTTGGTTCATATTGCCAACACACGGTCAGACTCATTCCCAGTGAGAGTTGGATTCCGCCAGGGCTGCCCTTTGTCACCGATCCTGTTCATAATTTTTATGGACAGGATTTCTAGGCACAGCCAGGGAATGGAGGGTGTCATGCTTGGTGACCACAGGATCACATCTCTGTTGTTTGCAGATGATGTTGTCCTGTTGGCTTCATCCAGCAATGACCTACAGTTCTTGCTGGGACGGTTTGCCGCTGAGTGTGAAGCGGCTGGGATGAGAATCAGCACCGCCAAGTCCGAGTCCATGGTCCTCAGCCGGAAAAAGGTGGATTGTCCTTTCTGGGTTGGGGACAGGCTCCTGCCCCAAGTGGAGGAGTTTAAGTATCTTGGGGTCTTATTCACGAGTGAGGGGAGAATGGAGCAGGAGATTGAAATGAGCTTTCTCCGTAGGATTGCTGGACTCACCCTCAGAGATAGGGTGAGGAGCTCAGTCACCCGGGAGAGGCTCAGAGTAGAACCGCTGCTCCTCCACATTGAAAGGAGTCAGTTGAGGTGGTACGGGCATCTGATTAGGATGCCTCCTGGACGCCTCCCACTTGAGGTGTTTTGGGCACGTCCCACTGGGAGGAGACCCCGGGGCAGACCCAGGACTCGGTGGAGAGACTATGTCTCCCAGCTGGTCTGGGAACGCCTTGGTATCCTCTCTGAAGAGCTGGAGCAGGTGGCTGGGGAGAGGGAAGTCTGGGCTTCTCTGCTTGAACTGCTGCCTCCACGACCCGGACCTCCGGAAAAGTGGTAGAAGATGGATGGATGGATGGATGAATGGATGGATCTGCCATCTGATGTTATGAGGCTTCCCAAGTATTTGAATTTCTCTACTTGTTTTATCTTTTGGCCATCAATGAAGAGGTTGCCTATTGGGTTTTCTCTGGATTTGCTAACCGCTATACATTCAGTTTTTTTTTTTATTAATTGTGAGCTCGTTTCTCTTGCTGGCATTTACCATGATGTTCAATAAAGGTAAATTAAGCAAAAATTAAAAAGCAAAATTTGTAGCACTGTAACAACAAATTACACCAAAAGTATGACATAAGAACAGAGTAAGTGAGATTTAAGTACAAGGTAAGTAAGATTTAAGCATGATGTAAGTAGAAGGTAAGTACGATGAACGTATGAGGTAAGTATAACATAAGTACAGGCTAAGTACATTGTAAGTATGATAGTGAGGGTTGTACTCTTGCTCACATTTGATCAGGTGTGAATATTTACTCCATACTTCCCCATACTTAGGTCATATTTACCCCGTACTTATATGGTAATTATATCTGATCAAAGTCAAGAAAAAATTGAGACTGCCCTTACTTACCTTACTTATACTTATCCCATACTTACATGATACCTCATACTTGTGTTGTACTTATGCCATACTTCATACTTACCTCTTACTTACCCCATACTTATGGTGTTTTTTGCAGGCTGTATTATGAATTACTACCACAAACTTTATCATACATTCAGTTTTCTGACCATAATAAATTGTAAAATGATTGTCAACTCTTTTTCATTAATTTTGGCATTTTTGTAAATTCTGCTATACTTATATTTATTTTTTTAATTTTACAATTCCCATCCTTCATAGTCACAAGGACGCCTCATGAAAATATATATTGATTGGAAAAAATCTACCTGTTCTGCCATAGTAACAGGTGAGGTGAAGTTATTGATTAAATAACCTGGCAACCACAAGGGCAGCACACTCTGACCACGCCATACTGCTGCTGCCATCTTGATCATTGATTCAGAGCCGAGAGCTGACGACACTGACTTGCATGGGAAATATTTTATTCAAATCATAATTTAACAGGGTATCAGCAACAATGAGCACAATAGGAAAGGACGGTAATAGCCAGAACCTAAAACTGAATTTAGATTTCCTCTCAGATTTGACACTCGTGCGGAATAAGAGACAGGAGGGAAGAAATGGTAATCTGTAAGAAAACCCTTAAAAGAATCAATTTGGCAAGGTGTCTAAGAATGTGACTTTATCCGGCACTGTGATTCCGACTGTCTCCTGTAAGAGTGGGATGACTGTCTTTCTTCCCTGCTGACAGGCAGACCCGGGCCAAATTGACAGTTCTTTAAAGCGCCTGACAGAAAGCCGCATTAATTAAGTCATTGCTGGACTTTAATTGTGTTAAGAACTTGAAAAAAAAAATCTAATATGAGAAAAGGTTACCAAGTCCTCCGTGGTGTCAGATTTTCTACTTTCTATGAATATTAATGTGCCTAATGAAGACAATCTTCGCTTCATCTCCCCATTGTTCTGTATTCAGGTGCCAAGCTTTCACAGCCATTGATTTGTTGTTAAAGAACAAATATGTCATGGGAGAAAATGACTGCCACGTCTTTTATCTTAAATTTATCAAGAAAAACGCCTCTCTTTTCAGTTGAAGTGTGGATTTTTTTCTTTCTTTTTTGTTATTCTAAAAAGATTTTAGCTGAGTGAGTGTCATGCAGAAGTTGTCAAGGTGTGTTTGGGTGTTAATTAGATGTGGTAAGCCAATTTTGCTGTTCTGCTGTTAACGGGGAACAAAGGGAAATTCAGATTTCAGATGAAGTGCAGTGGACAACAAATAAATAGCAAGTCTTTGTTTTCTTTTGCCAACAGCATAAAACAGTTTTTCTTAAAACCATCCAGCACCTTAAAATAATAATTACAATTATATGAAGGCTATCAGTATATTTGAGTTAATTATGACTTGTTTAAAGTGAGGTGGGATCATGTGCCATTATTTCCACACAAAAGTCACATGAGAAGATTTTTGATGGCAAGTTACAAGTTCTTCCTGCCCGCCACGGAACCTTGGAGAGAACAACACCAAGCACTCCCCAAACTTCCAATATTAAGTGAGCATCATGATTGCCAGACATATTGAAGAGACAGAAATTCAGATGAACCTCTCTCCCGGTGATAAGACAACCTGAGTCCTTGTGAAAGATGAGCTATGGCTATTTTGGGAGAACGAAGAGCTCGGTCTCGCCACAGGGCAAACCCTGAATAGCCAGGGCTGGAATTACTTGAAAAGAAGGCCTAGCTGATGTACTTGGCACTTGTCATTGAAGGAGTGTCTTTTGTTCGCGACACCATAGATCTCCATCTGAGGAAACCATACAAAAGGACTCATGTATTTGTGAATCCTTTTGTGAAAAATTAACATTCATTTTTTTAAGTGAGGGGAAGAAAGGATCGCTTCTGCAAAGGAATATTCCAGCATGCTTTCTGAATTTAGCTGTTCTTAAATTTTGGCCGGCAACATGTCCTCGGTGCCTCTCTCCCGGTGTGCCCCCCCACCCGGGATGTCATGTGGGAAAGAGAGTATCCACCATAGCTAATTTATGTTGCGGGCTGGCTGTAAACAAAGTGTGAAGGATGGGGGACTATGCACATGCGGACGTCCCTTTATTGCATCTGACAGAGACGACTTCTTTCTGATGTCATCCCCGTGCGCATGTGGGAGTCGACGAAGTTCACATTGTTTCCCACCAGAGGAGACTGCACGGGGGAGGAGACAGTAAAGCATGCACGGAGAACATGTCTCCAACATCATCAGCCTGAAGCTTCCTGCAAGCGCTGCATAGGCTCTCTGTATGTAAAAAATAAAAGAGCATATGCTAATTGAGGAGGATGAAGTAAATGAGATATTGCACTTTTTGTCACTCATATCTGTTATCTATAAGTAACAATTTTAATTTGTTTGATGAGAAATTTAGCAGGGAGAGGCTGTTTTAATTACAGCAATAGTTTTTTAATCTATAAATCAACCAGTTCCTTTATTTATGAGAATACTTAACATTTATATGGTGGGATGAAAAGATGGATTGTGGCTTTTATGTCCCTCCCCCAGAACAATTTATGTTACACAGAGCAGATTTCTCAAAGGTAACTCAGCCGGGGATAGTTCTTGCTCGGATTTGCTTTAGTTCCCACGTGTTGTGCGGCAGGCTCCTTTTTATTTATGGAGAAAGTTTAACTTCTGCCTTTGTACTGTGGTGGTTATCATTTTGACACCCAGGTCTTAATTTAGCTTTGAAATGAATCATATTTAATGGTCGTGCATCATTGATATCTTGAATTAGATCTCAATGTGATTGCTGCTTTAATGCAGACATATCAATTATTTGTATTATTGTTTCTTTGTCGTTGTCACTGATTATGACCAGAATGACCCCCAAAAAGATGCCGGAGAAACAAATGAAGAGCGGCATCAGAGGGGAAGTAATGAAATGTCTTTCAACAACACTTTGTCTCCGCTCCTTTGGCCAAGTCTGGGATACCTATTAACATTCCCTTTAAATTATTCATTCTGATGGATAAAACACCTCCACAATTAATTGCATGTGAGCCACCCAGCCCCTTAAATCTGTTGGAAGAGGCTGGAATTCACAGTGCACACTCGTTAAATGTGTAACTTCCTTACACTGGACTTTAAAATATGGAGCTAAATGCAAAAATAATAACTTCCAGGTAAATAGATGGTAAAGGATGGCTGCTGATTAATGAGTGCAGAATGAAATATCCTCTCTCTGCATCGGGCCCTCCCTCTCCTCTTCTGTGAAAATGCCCCAAGAAGAAAGAAATATAAAAGGTGGGGGGAGAGACGCCTTTCTGATACGAAACTTTCTTATCGTTTGTAAATTCTGTTTCATGGACATCACTTCAGAGGAAATGTACGCCACATGTCTCGCACTCTCATGTAAATTACATCAGAATCCCAACCTTGCACCATTCGCTATGAAAAAGACATTCGGCATCATGCATTAATCATAAACATCATCAGTGTATGCAGTATTAATTGTCCTACTTTCTTAAGAATAAAAGACAATTTGTGGGTCGTGTTCGACAGTGAGGTGGTCCTAACCATCTGGGTTGTTAATCCGTAGATAACATGTAACACGACTTCATTCTAAGTTTTTCTTCTTGCCGTTAAACTACATTGCTGTCCCCACCTGGGGAGCAGTGGACTGATGGTACATCTGTGCCTCCCATTCAGGGATCAAGTGTGCAGAAACTGCAGTATTGATGCACGATGCACACATAAAGGCAGACTGATGGCTACTACAAAACTGATGCTAGTGTCAGTATTGATGTTTTAAGACAACGCCATTTTAAAAATGCAAGCTCAGAAGCTAAAATAAAAGTTGGGTATAAAAAAGTAATGCCGTAAGCATCGAGGAGGGAAATAAGCAGCATTGTGTGTTTAGTAAAAGAAGCTCATCCAGGAAGAAGAGTGTGCTGCCCAGCTATTTATTGCTGCGCTGCTGAATGCAACGCCAGCTCAAAAGGCTTCAAATCATTGGGGAGATTGTTAGGCTTCTGTGAAAATTACGGAAATGTGGGGAAATGGATGAGCAACACTTCATAACAATTAATCAGAGGCCGCTGATTAATAAAGTTCATTTTTTATTCCCGATGATTCAGGGGATTATCAAAAGGACACTGTCCTTGTCATTTTGATTAACAAACCCATCCTCGCTCTGGAAGAGGACGCGCTGAAGGGAGACGCTCTCTTTCGCCCATAAAATAAATATTGAATGAGAATATTAACTCGTTAACCTTGACAAGTATTTGTAATTTTCATAAGGGGGTAAACCAGCAGATTCAGCACAAAAACTGCTGTGGGGGTTTGAGAAAAGGCACAGAAACAGGGGCTGGGGGGGCGGGGGGACGACAACACACAACAAATTAGAGAGAATGAAGAATGCTACTGCATGAATCCTGTCATTTTTATGGGCTGCAATGATTAATTTGTTTGTTCAAATTCTCAATTAAGCCAGGAGGAACTGGCAGAATTAGAAAAGGAGAGCAGAGCAGCGCTGTCTTGGCTTTGCAAGTACCCTGGGGAGATATAGCCCCTACCTGATCTTAGGTCATCAGGCTGTTCTGCAGACAGCTCACACAGCCTGGAGCAGGGGTGTGGTGGTGTACATCTTCACTATTCATTTCCAGTGGCACAGTTTAAAAAAGGTACATCAAAATATTTCGGCAGCCCCCCTGATAAATCACTCTGCCGCCTTCTTTCATTTGTCCAGGTCGCCTTGTCAAGGGTAATGCCCTTAAAATGTCAATTGTCAGTGTGAGCATGCATTGCATTAGATATAAAGTACAGTTCACCACACACAAAAAACAGCAGTCAGTCGCAGCGCTGTACAGAAAGAAATAAAATATGGAACTTGCACTTCCCTTTTCCCTTGAGGCCCTGTGCACTTATTATTTGTCAGAGTGACAGATGTTTTTCAAATGATGGTGTCTCATGTGTGCTGAACTTCTACCAAAGCCCTACCGTGAGAGACTGCGGGATGCTCTGCACCATCTGATGGAAACCTCCATGGACTCAGTCCCCGTGCTGAGAGGCTTTACTGCAGGGAAGTCTAACAGTGGAGGAAGAGGTTGTCAGGGTGGTCTGCTGAGGTGATGGCAGCGCTTCACCGAGTAGCAACAGTCGTGGATCCAGACTCGACTTACAGCAGCACAAAAAAAAACAAAAAAAAATCCTAGAGCG
This sequence comes from Pholidichthys leucotaenia, assembly GCA_020510985.1. NCBI lineage: Eukaryota > Metazoa > Chordata > Actinopteri > Cichliformes > Pholidichthyidae > Pholidichthys > Pholidichthys leucotaenia. Next base: position 258,928,416 of record CM035843.1, read on the forward strand.
CTGAGTTAGATGTGCTCATTAGAATTAAAATTTGTTTTGGTGCAGATATACATACTAATGCAGACAGAAAACACATTTTGCAAGTAACTGTACGACTGCACAGTTCCGCTAACTGAGCAAAGAGAAAGAGGTCATTTTCTCAATGTGTGTTTTTAACTCCATGTGGGAGGAAAACTCTCAGGTAGCATCATGGAGCTAAAATAGTTTTTAGAGGGTGGATGTCGAAATGTGGAGCGACTACAAGCAGAGAGGAGGTCATCACAAAGAGTCAAGCAGGATCGGACTGCATATGAGTTTTATTGGAGGTATTTGCGAGACTGTTACCTATTAGCAGGCAGAAACACTGTTCAGCAAAAGTGTTACTAGTGTATATAGTAGAGCCACTCATGCTTTAAATGCAAGTACATACAGTAACTTGGGAATATCCCAAAGCAAATGCACTATTATTTTAGTTCACATTTATGTAACATCTGCAGCACATTGTAAAACGGTCTATAAATGTACATGCCTGCACCTTTTGTCCTCTGTATGATATCCCACTTCAATAAAGAAGTATCACAGAAATATTCATAGCTGACCCTCTGATGTGTGAACGTTGAGTGATTTTCATTTTAATTTAAAATCCACTGCCTCACTCTTTAAAAAAACGTGTTACACTTTCACTTTAGTCCTGCAAAATATTAGTTTATCTCTGTAACCATTCTGTGATACTGAACTCAAACAAAAGAATACATTTTGCATAGTCAGGTGTAAAGTTCCATATATCCTGCCAGTTCTTCAAGTAAAAAGTGCAACTTTTTTTTTACTGTGTTTACAACCATTATATGATTTTTGTAATGAAATCACAATGTGTTTTCCAGACCAGTAGGTGCTTTTAATAGCACTGGCCACCTTTCTTTTTCCAATTCAAGGTGTCCTCTATGTATATCCATAGCAGCAGCTTTGACTAGAGCCAGCACTTGTGAAACGAAAATGCTTATTAGTCAAACAGTCCCCCATCGGAATAATGCCACGGTCAGCCGGTGGTGAGGGATAACTCTGCACGGATGACACTCTGGAGCCTATTCTGTAGGGGATCTGCCTCAGTACGGTATGCACAAACATGATGTATGGAAACACAAGCAGAGAAACATCATGGGACCACACAATGGAAGCGCTGCAAATGAGTTACTGTTGCAAGAGCAGGGCCTGCATAGGATATGCTCCTGGAAAGAGTGACAGTATGTTCTAGTTTCTGTTTAATGATCCATTTGCCCTGGCAACCTTGATCAGAGCTGCCAGGCAAAAATAAAGCTGACAGAAATGAAGACGGAATAATTATGGGTAAGTCTAAAACCTGTTTTTCATAGCTTTTATCCAATCTTTATTAGAACACTAAAAATGATGCACAGTAGATATCATTTTGAAGAACCATTTTATGCTAGGCTAAATTGCCAAAAAGCAGTGGGCTTTTTTGTGAATTTGAAAAAATATAGCCCTTAATGCGGTTTTAGGAAGTAAAAGAGGTTTAGAGATGTAGGAAGTATTTGAACTGGTTGTTGTTAGCTTGTAAGCTAGCAGTAATCCAGGTAAGGCTAACTAGTGAGTAAAAAGGTAAGGCACTTACATATTCATGATACCGTATGACCTCAAGTGTAATATTGCTTTTATACAACAGTTCCACAAGCAGTTTATTAAATCACAGCAATACAGGACAAAATATTATGATTTTTGTTTGTTTAACCAGCTATTTTGCTCCGCCGAGAAAAATAGTTCAGTCTAAATGAATTATTGCTATGCACTTTAATGAACATAATATTGAAAAGAATAGGCCTGTTGTCACTTCACACAAATGTAACCAAATTAAATATTGTCCAGAGGTCAATGTTTATAATACAAACTGATCACCTGTCAAGTAGGGTTTGTGGGTCACAGTGACTTTGTGCTGGTGGCTTGCTAGCATGATAGCGATTTGACTTTGCTCACTTTTTCTTGGCATTTTCAAATGAAATAAAGGGTCCATCACCTCAAAGTTATTATGGTTGGCTAATTGAGACAATAAACCCAACTCTAGCTTGTCCATTTTGTTGTAAACAGACATAAAGGATGCATTCACACAGCCACTGTTTGGTCTGGACCAAAGGACTATCCGCGGCTGGTTTGGTTCATTTGGTGCTATCTGAATGTGCGTTTGAACTTTGGTGCACACCAAACAAGCGAAGTCTGGTCTGCTTGAAAACAGGGGTGTCAGTTCACTTGCAAACGAAGTCTGGTGCACTTCGCTTGCAGTGTGAATGCAAATGGACTATCCAGTGGACCAAAGGGCGGAAGTGCCCCTCGGCGTTTGTGTAACCATAGCAACTGTCTCAGAAGAGGAAATGGCGTTTACCGTAGTGCATTTTGGGTAGAAAATAACAATAAAGACAACTGTGCGGATCCAAGAGATCGTTTTACTGGAGAAAGCCAAGGAGAAAAGTTAAAAAATGTCTCATTTGTGGTGGACAAACAACCCAGCTGAAGGGAGCACATTTCCGTTTTCGGTCCTGGCCAATCGATGAGCCGGAATTTTCTTCTTTGCCGAGATATTTTCAAACCTGGTCAGTGGTGGTTTCAGCTACAGCGCCCCAAACAAGCAGTTGTTGTAACTGTGTGACGTTGTCCAGGCAGTTGGGTCCGCTGCAGTGTGAATGCAAACAAAACCAAATGAAGGTGCGAAAATTCCCCACCCTATCGAACCCAGACCCCCCAGACTATCCTGGTCTGAATGCAGCCAAAATATCTTGTGGACGTTTACAAGGGTGGGGCTTCTGCGTCACGGAGGTCTGGATTTTTAGGACCATCTCTTCAAACAGCACCTCCCTGAAATTAAGATATCCAACACAATATTACAATTACCACATAAGAAGCCACTGATATTAACTATAATTTATAGATTATTTAAAAACAGCTGAAGCGGATATGTTGTGGTGACCCAGCACACTACAGACGGACATTATCTCACACCCATCAGGGCAGGAGGAAGGGCAGGACAACAGTCATACGGACAAACAGCCCCAGGGGGCAATCAGACTGGACTGTTAAGTATGCGCCCCTCGAGGACAGAGACCAGAAGCAGCAGTCAAAGCGGCGCCAGCTGATGTTATGCTAATGATGTGTACTGACTGAAAATCATTATGCTAATGTGCCATGCATTCTCTCTGTCTGTATAACATGTATAAAAGAGCTTGTTACACATGCCTCAGGAGCACAGTAGTTCACCCGAGCTACAACGTGTGTTTCAGTATGTTGGAGGAATAAAACCTTGTACCCTTCCAGCTCGTTGCCTCTCGCCTGTTCTATTACCTCCACACTGGTGACCCTGACGTGATATGGAGCGTCTCGACCATTTCATTTTCTCCATATTGGTGACCTGACGGGAAATGGACTATCTCTCCTGTTGCTGCACTGTGAACTCCCATGGTACCCACAATAATCATGTGGACACCATAATCATGGTGCGTCTCAGTCCCAGTGCTGCCCGCGCTCGCCAGAGTGGGCGGCAATGGGACTGAGACGCACCATGATTGGTAAAACGAGCGAACCAAAGGAAACAGCCTGGAAGGAGAAAATCTGCACCATCTGGATGGGTTCTGTACAACTCCCCGACCCTGGCTTCACCTCCCGACAGTGGGGTTTCGATGAATAGACGACCCGTGCGCACACCGCAGGATTACATCGAGCACACCCGACAACTACGTGGCCCCTGCGCCAGAGTGCGCGGCATGTACCAGGGACAAGCACGGCTCCAAGAACTGATACAGGTCCTCGGCTGCTGCACATTCTGGGGAACATGGCTGATCGCCATCCTTGGAACCTTTAGGGCTGCCCTCGCACCTAAAGGAGTTGGCAGTTCACCCACAGGACTTAGACTGGTTTCTTCACAGCCGCTACGCATCCTCGGGGAATTGGGCCGATCGCCTTCCCCAGATCCTCACTGGACCGGACCCACACAAGGAGGAGTCAGAGACTGCAATTTTTTTTTTCCACAGCCGCCACGGATCACCGGAGGGTTTACCGGAAAGTCCCTCGCCCAAGCCTGATCCGCACGCAATTTTTGCGCGGCCCAGACACTTTTGACATCCCGGGCCAGCACTCCATTGATTCCCACCCACCTCCCCCTTGTCCTCCACAATGCTATGCCTGCACCTCTGCCCCAGAGATCTGCCGATCGCCAGCTTCATTCCTTCAGCGTGACGCGCACTGGCCCTGTGCACCCACGATCCATGGCCGTTCAATGTGTTACAACTCGGAGCGGAGCAGACCGTTTTTCACCCCTCCCCCATTCCCCCCATGGACTAACATGCCCTCCAACACTCCTCTACAGCAGGACAGTTCTACCGGAGCGGCAACCCCCACTGCAGTCTCCACGGACACCGACTGGAGCCCAAACGACCAGGGGGTCACAGCCCCTTCTGAGTGTTCGGGGGGGTGACCCAGCACACTGCGGACGGACATTGTCTCACACCCATCAGGGCAGGAGCAAGGGCAGGACAATAGTCATGCAGACAAAGAGCCCCGGGGGGGCAATCAGACTGAACTGTTAACCCCTTGCACTCTGGTCAATTTCCCTAAAAACGCCTAAAAATAACGTACCCAAAGTAAATCAAAAGCTGTTCTTCAACCCTTTGCAGCATCTTCATGGGGTTGGTCTCATTTAAAAGAAAACACTTTGAATTTTTTGGCAAAACAGTCATAATCTCTCTAAGTGCTCCTGCCACTGAGTAACAGTCATCTAAACATACTGAACTTGAAGAAAATAAATTTCGCCTGGGTGTTTTTTTGGATACAAATGCTTGCAAATAACACACAGCTGTCAGATCCGGGCTGGAAAATGCAACAGAAATGTAGAACCAAGTGTTATCCAGCTGAGGTCAAAATTTTGTAACAATACCACAAAAAATGAATATATTACACAGCTTTCTTCACAGGTTGTTCCCAGGCGTTTTTGAACTGTGCCAAATTGTGCCAAATGGCAGTTTGGAAAAACGTCTATAACTTTTGAATGATTCAGTATAGAAGCTTGATGTTGGGCTCTAATGAAAGGTGACACTCAGGGCTGTGTGTGTGTGTGGGGGGGGGTGGTTGTTTATTCATTCATGAATGAATGAATGAACAAACAAGCCCCCACACACAAAGAAGCATGCCACGTAAAAAATGTGGCTTTTTTTTTTACAAGAAAAAATAACCTACAGTGCACTAAAAATTATATTAAAATATCTGTAATGTAGAAGATAACAACTCCCCCCCCCCCCCCCCCGCTACAGAGGACGGACATCGCCCATCGCTACATGACGGACCGCGGGGACGATGCGCCACGGTCTACTACGCACAGTTGTACTAAAATATCTGCAATAATATCTGCAATCCGCTACAGAAGAGTAGCGGGGGGGGGGGGCGTTCACGGTCCGGACGCGGCGCACGGACCGGTCCGTCATGTTGCGATGACGCACAGTTGTAATTTACCAATCGGTCAAAAGTCATTTTGATTACAATTTTCAGGGATAAAGAATAATTTAGCTTATAACACTTACCTGTCCACAACAGCAGTGTCGCTGTCGAACTTCTCTTCCTCGTTGTCAGACGAACATGACGCTGGTCCGCTTGTTTCGGACTCGTGGTTCTGGTCACGTGATCTGGTCAAACCATGATTCCATTATTGCGGTTTTGCGCTTCCATGATTGCTGTTTTGGTGAACGATTTTTCAAAACAAATAAGAACAGTAGTAAGAAAAAAAGACTGGCGAACGCGTGTGTGTCACCCAGCGGCTTACACAAAACAGATTTTACGCACGGGACGTACGCTTTCAATTGTCGAAGTTCTCTGCTTCAATTGGTTGGGTGTATTCGCAGCCGTTTGTAGGCGGGTCCTTCTTGCTAGGTTTTCAGTCATTGGTTCTTCAAGGTTTCAGAAACCCAATTCAAGGCTCTTATTAGTCGAATGAGAGGTCAATCAAATCTAAACCAATCAAAGCACTCCTTTGGCTTTCTGTTCGTGGCTGTGTCTGCAGCTTTTTTTTTTCAGTGCGCCCTAGGACGCACAGTGTGCGGGCACCCTCGTGCGCCCTAGGATGCAGAGACGTGACCGCCCGCAGTATCCTGGAGTGCAAGAGGTTAAGTATGCGCCCCCCGAGGACAGAGACCAGAAGCAGCGGTCAAAGCGCCGTCAGCTGATGTCATGCTAATGATGTGTATTGACTGACAATCATTATGCTAATGTGGCATGCATTCTCTCTGTCTGTATAACATGTATAAAAGAGCTTGTTACACATGCCTCAGGAGCGCAGTAGTTCACCCGAGCTACGAAGCGTGTTTCAGTATGTTGGAGAAATAAAACCTTGTACCCTTTCACCTCGTTGCCTCTCGCCTGTTCTATTACCTCCAAAATGTGTTGAAATGTCCGAGTGTGATTATTGGGGAATATAATAACTAGTGGAATCCCTATTGTCCAGGGATCAGATTGCTCGGTCAGAACTGTTGCATAATTATGCAAAATTGCATCATATATCACAATTGTTATTTTACAATTTACAATGTGCATTGTCCTTCACTTAATGGCCAATGATTACACATAAGATGTTAACAAAGCATCATACTAAGGTGTTGCATTTTCACCTCCCAACTCACCATTTTCTAAGGCTACTGTTATTGTCACTTGCTTATCTGACATTGAAGCAGCTTTTTTATCAGCACAGTGAAAAGCTTCGGTCTTCGCCCAAAGGGCTCTTCGACCCCTTTGGGTTTTGACTGGCGGGGGATTGTGTTATGGGTCCGTCCATCTGTCTCACTTTTGTGAAATCAACTCCTCCTACAATTTTGGTCCGATTGTTTTCAAACTTGGTACCTTGGTTTGGTATACATTGAGCATGCGCATATTGCCATTTGGTTCTGACTGGATAACTTTTGCGGAAATTGTAGCCCCTGACCTATGACCTGTTTCACCTCACTTGATAGACAGTAACTGTCTTGTGAAATCAACTCCTCCTACAGTTTTGATCCAACTGTTTTGAAACTTGGTACCATGGTTTGATATATACTGAGGATGTGCATATTGCAATTTCACTCTCATCAGATAACCCTGATTTCAAAGGTCAGCGGTCCGATTTTTCCCAAACTCTTCCAAACACAATAGCTACTGAAAGGAATGATGTAGGCTTTTCAAATCGATACAGTAGCTGTATCTAATACACATCTTGGACGACTTACACCCTTACCTAAATATGAGTTTGGGGTCAAGGGGTCAAAGGTCAAAGTTCAAAGCTAACAATGCAGTTGCACTATTAAATGCTACACTTACTATTACTATCGTCGGCCTCCGTCGGTCTATGATGACCATGGAAGAGAATCCTAAACGTCTACTCTGCTGGAACAGCACCGCCTGTGGCTGAACAGACTGATGCGCACCGGTGTTCTACCTTCCAGCGTGGGCCGTTGGTAGGATTCAAGCCTGGGCAGGAAGATATGGAGGATAAGATGTTACCCATGCAGCATGTCCCCCCTCTCCATGTCACTGATGAATCCAAAGGAACAGCAGGGCTGCTATAGTTTGGCACCAGCGCCGTCGCAGGAGCTGCCAGAACGATGTTGAGCACAACAGAGAACTGCCTTAGGGGCTCCGACTCCGGATTTTTCCTCAGGGTTGACTCCCGAAGCCTTTCCCGTGACCAGGTGTGCCGCAAGGCAGCGGAGGTTTGAAATCAGGGTTTTCCTTCCCCTAGATGGGCTACCTTCCCAGGTTGACGAGCCACCATCTACCCGAAGCATCTGGTTTTAAGGCGCCAGAGATCCGCCCTCGCCCCTTCTCCTATTAGTAAAAGCAGTTCCGCCGGGCTTAGAGACTAAACCACACGGGCAGGCTAGGAGTTGGACTTAGTTGTCAGAGGCTTTTCAAGACGCACGCCGTAAGGAGCATTTTATGAGCACTGGGAGCTTAATCCCAGTGCCGCTCCTGGCTATGACAACCTTGGAACCACTATTACTCACTATTACTATAAAATGAGTAAAACTAGGGCCACCAAACCTGGTATTCAGGTTTACCTTGGGATACTGACCTCTGACTATGGGTTTGGGGTCAAAAGGTTAAAGGTCAAGGTTAACATTCCTTATGCCTTTTTACTGTACAATGCATAAAGCTAGGGTCACCAAACCTGGTACACAGGTTCACCTTGGAATCCTGAAGTATAACTATGGTTTTGGGATTGCAAGGTCAAAGGTCAACATCAAAATTGCTTATAAACTATATCTCAGCAACAAAGAAAGCTGGGATCACCAAACTTGCTACACGGGTTCACCTTGGGATCCTGATCTCTGACTGTGGATTTGGGGTCAAAAGGTCAAAGGTCAAGGTTAGCATTCCATGTGCACTATTACTACAAGAAGGTCACGGGATCAATTCCACCCCTGACCACCGTGGGTTCGATCCCACCCCCTGACCCTCAGTGACCCTTCTGTGTGGAATTTGCATGTTCTCCCCGTGCCTGCATGGACTTACTCAAGGTACTCCGGTTTCCTACCACAGGTCAAAAACATGCAAAGTTAGGTTAATTGGAGACTCTAAAGTGGCCCTAGGTGTGAATGTGTGTGTGAATGGTGAAGGGATTGGTGCCGTATGGTGGCTGCCTCATCCATCCAGGTGGATGCCCGGAATTTCCCTCTGGGGATTAATGAAGTATATGAAATTAAAATAAATAAATACATAAATAAATAAATAAATAAAGCTAGGGCCACCAAACCTGGTTCACAGGTTCCCCTTGGGATCCTGACCTCAGGCTATGGATTTGGGGTCAAAAGGTCTAAGGTCAAGGTTAACATTCCCTATGCCTTATTACTGTACAATGTGTAAAGTTAGGGTCACCAAACGTTCTACACAGGTTCACCCTGTAACCCTGAAGTATGACTATGGTTTTGGGATTGCAAGGTCAAAGGTCAACATTAAAATGGCTTATAAACTACATCTCAACAACAAAGAAGGCTGGGGTCACCAAACCTGCTACACAGGTTCACCTTGGGATCCTGATCTCTGGCTATGGGTTTGGGGTAAAAAGGTCAAAGGTCAAGGTTAGCAGTTCTTATGCCTCATTACTGTACAACGAGTAAAGCTAGGGCCACCAAACCTGGTTCACAGGTTCACTTTGGGATCCTGACCTATGGTTTTTAGGTCAAAAGGTCAAAGGTCAAGGTTAACATTCCTTATGCCTTATTACTGTACAACAAGTAAAGTTAGGGTCACCAAACTTGGTACACAAGTTCACCCTGTGACCTTGAAGTGTGACTGTGGTTTTGGGATTGCAAGGTCAAAGGTCAACATCAAAATGCCTTATAAAGTATACCTCAATAACAAAAAAAGCTAGGGTCACCAAACCCTGTACACAGGTTCATTTTGAGACCATAACCTCTGACTACAGGTTTGGGGTCAAAAGGTCAAAGGTCAAGGTTGGCACTCCCTATGATCTCTTACTATAGAATGTGTAAAGCTGTCTAGGGTCGCCATACTTGCTACACGGGTGCACCTCGGGATCCTGACCTACAACTATGGGTTGTATACTTTGTTGTATATTCATGGATGATGGGCTTATCATAATTTGGTTCTGCCACAGTAATTATATTGAAAAGTTGAAAACTGCTCTGTCAGTAAATATTGGGATCTTCAAAGAAAACGGAGGCGGGGGATATTGCACTCGGCTCAGAGCGCTCTTGTCTGTTAGCAGATGACATAGTCTGTATAGTTGTCTTCTCAAATGAGAGCCGAAATGAAGTACATCAAATGTATTTTAATATCTATTTACCAGATAACCCAGGGCCGCATGGTGAAGAGCATTTTAACCCAAACTATTAACTAAACTCAAGCATGAAGCAGTTTTTAGTTCTAAGAAAGTCAAAAACTTACCAAAAATATAAAAGGATCAGCAAGTGATTAAAAAATAAAATAGTACAAAACACAACGGTCCCAACTAAATGTAAATTTGGGTTTCACAGCTGATGTCCTGAAACTCAAAACAGGACTGGTAGCTCTTAATAACCAATGTAACCAAACTAACTGCATCAAAACAATGGAAAGAACAACTTGTACGCAATGGAAAGAACATCTGCACCATAAGAATGGGTGTGATAGTGTTTTTTAATAGTTGAAGAGTCATTTGTTTAGAAAAAGAAACTGAATAGTTTGTGTAACGATTGACCAAAAATATATGTTTGAACTTGTCTATCAATGCCTGGTTATGTAACGTGTGACTTCCAGAAGAAGACTGTGGTTATGCAGCAAAATCTATATACCAGCAAGACAAAAGTAGAAAAGAATATGCTTCTGACCAGCGTATGTCGGGTCACAGATGGTGTGTAAGACTAAAGACTTCCTTTAAAACAATTTGAACATGCATTCTATCTAGAATCCAGCAGATGGCAGCACGCCAGGCAGCAATCAATACTGTTTAAAGTATTGATTGTTACCTGTTACCCTTTAAACAGACCTTAGTCTGTTTAAAGGGATCATGTACAGTCACTGTAACATTTTCTAAAAATATTATACTTTAATTTCTAATTTTACATCACATTAGATAAAAAAATATTATTATAACTTATGGTCCCTCTAATGACAGTAAAAGAGGGTACATCTGATTGGCTCGTACCCTCTGATTGAGGGTACAAACCAGCCAATGAGTATTAGGGGTGGGAATCTTTAGGCACCCAATAAGTCGAGCCGATTACGATTCAGGGGGCTCCAATTCGAGCCAATTATGATTCTCGATGCATCTTTTTTCTATTCAGGATTTTTTTCCCTCCCACTGTGTGACAACTTCTTACTTTTAAAGCATTTGCAGTGGCCCATGAATTGACTTCCAGTATCTTTTAATGTTTAAAAAAAAAACCAACACGAAAAGTGCAACTGTAGCAGCACATTTGCTACTATAACACAGACTTCAGAGTATCCTGAATTTTAACAAATAGGGCTCATAAACATTCTGTTATGTGCAACAAGTAACTGAGTCATTCAGTCAAAAACACAGAATTTCTAACAGAAATGTTAAACTTCTAATGAAAGTTCTCCTGTTATATGCAACAAGTAACTGATCCTTCTGTCGAAAATACTCAATTTCTAATAGAAATGTTAAAACTTCTAATGAAAGTTCTTCTGTTATATGCAATAACCGGAGTGGTGGCTCAGTTGGTAGAGCATCCGCCCCACACCTGGGAGGCAGGGGTTCAAATCCCGGCCGGGTCATGCCAAAGACCATATAAAAGTGGAACTTCCTGCCGTCCAGCTTGGTGCTCAGCAATAAATGGAATGGAGGAGGGAAATTTGTGGCGGTGCCTTGCATGGCAGTGGCCCTCTGATTCTACACTTGGGGTGTGTGTGATTAACACAGTAGATAGGTAAAACACAGTCTCGTTCTACTGTACATGATTGGTTGTACAGTTGAATGACAATAAATGGTGATTTGATTAATTTAATTTTTAATAAGTAACTGGGTCCTTCGGTCCAAAAACCCAGAACATTTTGCTGTTTCAAAATCACATTTACCTTTAATACAAAAATGTGTCATGAGCTGAGCAGTGGAAGTTTCCACCATGCTCAGTCTCATGGCTTTTTCTCTACATTTATATATTTGTTGTATTTTGTGCTTTTTAGGTTTCTGTAATTCTTGTACTGTTTTCTATTTTCCTGTTTATGTCTTAGTTTTCATACAATTTTATTTTGTATTAATTTGCATTTGTATCTCAGTCTGCATTTGTTGATATTTTATTCTTTATATTCCTACTTCTGTGTTTTCCCTCTGGGTTGGCAGCTATCAGTGGCATTTCTGGGTTTGTGCTCCGTGTGGGCTTTGCCTCGTCAGCTGTCAGCTCCAGTCGCTTCCCTCTCATTGCTCCCAGCTGGTCCAAATTATTGACCATTGTTACCTTCTTCCCGTTCATGTGACCCACACCTGTCATTACTCGTATGATTTGTTTCTGATCTTATTTAAGGGCGGTTATTTTCATTTTCCCTTGCTGCAGTCTTGAGTTTCTCCTTTCCTCGTCTCCACCTGAACGCTGCCCTCGTTCTGGTGCGTTTAAGCTGTAAGTTTGATTGCCTGTTTGAATTTTGTGTTAGAGCACTGCTTTGGACTTTGTGTTTCGTGGTTCTTCAGTAAATCTCACAAACTGAGTAAGGGTCAATGGTACATTGTCTGACCTAAAGTGCTCCTCTACTGGCTCTCCTCAGGGGTGTGTGTTGTCACCACTACTCTTCATCCTGTACACAAACATGTGTCGGAGCAGACATGACAACAGACACATTATAAAGTATGCTGATGACTCAGTTATTGTCAGTCTCCTCCTGGATGGTGAGAGTGGCCACGGCCCAGTAGTTGATGATTTTGTTCACTGGTGTGAGGATTCCTACCTGCAGCTGAATACGACAAAAACTAAAGACATGATTATTGACTTTAGGAGGAAAACTCCCAGGCACAAAGTCACCGTACTAAAAGGCCAGACCACCGAATGTGTATAATCCTACAAATATCTTGGGACGATTATTGATAGTAATTTAAACTTTGAAGAGAACTGTGAAAGGGTGTGCAAAAAGGGTCAGCAACATTTGCATTGCTTGAGAAAACTTGCACGCTTCCAAATTGACCGAACCATAATGACAATGTTTTATCGGGCTTTTATTGAATCTGTTTTATCCTTTTCTTTAGTGTCATGGTTTGGTCAGATAAAACTGAAACAGAGGAAATCCTTGGATCAGGTAATTAGATGGTCCAGTCGTTTGCTTGGTGAGTCACAGCTGAGCCTGACATCCCTGTACACCAGACAAGTACAGAGGATGGCTACCTCCATTTTAAATGATGACTCCCACCCTTTGCACTGCAACTTTCAGCTTCTTCCCTCAAGACGGAGGTTTGCTGTCCCAAAAAGTAAAACCCAGCGCTACAAAAACAGCTTTGTTCCTGCTGCTGTCAAAGAGTTGAACAAGCTGTAACAATATATTGCACATAATTTAGGTACCTATTTATTAACTCCATTTTATATTTACTTATTTTTGTAGGATGTTACTTGGATTCTAAATATTGTATTGGGTTTTAGACCTTTGAGTTTTTAACCTCTTTGACTAGTTTTTAACTTTTAATATGACCCTCCTCTCTTACCTCTGGTTTTTCTCCCATCTCTTTGTCTTTTTATACCCTGATTGATGGAGCCTTGAGTATTTTTATCATGTTTATAGTCAGCTTCATGTGTGCCTGTGTTTGTGTCTATGTTGAATGTAATTTGTGGCTTGTAAATATGGATGTCACCAGACTGCAAAACAAATCTACCTACGGGTACAAATAAAGTAACCTGAACCTGAAACTCACAGTTCAGCACATGGGTCTTCCTCTCTGCCCTGAGGGGCAATTCATGTCAAAATGTGCAGTTACCATTATAAATGATTTGGTTGCAATGGATATCCACACATCACATGTGATAGCAATCCTACCCACTTTCTTCAGTGATTGCATGACTTTGGCTTTGGTCTCATTGTAGAGCATGGGGATGGCTGTGTCGGGAACAGGTCAAGTGGACCCCTGATCAAGTGAGCACCCTAAGTGGACCCTGGGATCTAATCTGTACATGTATAAGTACATTTTAAATCCAAGGATTTACAAACTGATTCATAATTTTCTGAAGCCTTTTTCAGAACATTATAGTCCCACATACCTATTCTGTGGATTTTCATCTGTGGGCAGCCAGCGATGACGAGCAGCTGCGGTGGAGAAGAAAAGTCTTTTAAAAAGAGAAACATCCAAAACCTTCTTTGGGTCAGGTTAGTTGTCATTTTACACACACACACACACACACACACACACACACACACACACACACACACACACACACACACACACACACACACACACACACACACACACAGAGTGGGGCAAAAAAGTATTTAGTCAGCCACCAATTGTGCAAGTTCTCCCACTTAAAAGATGAGAGAGGTCTCCAATTTTCATCATAGGTATACCTCAACTATGAGAGACAAAATGAGAAAAAAAATCCAGAAAATCACATTGAAGGATTTTTAATGAATTAATTGGTAAATTCCTCAGTAAAATAAGTATTTGGTCACCTACAAACAAGCAAGATTTATGGCTCTCACAGACCTGTAACTTCTTCTTTGTCCTCCACTCGTTACCTGTATTAATGGCACCTGTTTGAACTCGTTATCAGTGTAAAAGACACCTGTCCACAACCTCAAACAGTCAGACTCCAAACTCCACTATGGCCAAGACCAAAGAGCTGTCAAAGGACACCAGAAACAAAATTGTAGACCTGCACCAGGCTGGGAAGACTGAATCTGCAATAGGTAAGCAGCTTGGTGTGAAGAAATCAACTGTGGGAGCAATTATTAGAAAATGGAAGACATACAAGACCACTGATAATCTCCCTCGATCTGGAGCTCCACGCAAGATCTCACCCCGTGAGGTCAAAATGATCACAAGAACGGTGAGCAAAAATCCCAGAACCACATGGGGGGACCTAGTGAGTGACCTGCAGAGAGCTGGGACCAAAGTAACAAAGGCTACATCAGTAACACACTACGCCGCCAGGGACTCAAATCCTGCAGTGCCATACGTGTCCCCCTGCTTAAGCCAGTACATGTCCAGGCCCGTCTGAAGTTTGCTAGAGAGCATTTGGATGACCCAGAAGAGGATTGGGAGAACCTGAATTAGTCAGAGCTCAGAGAGGGCAAGATTAGACAGAAGAGAGGAGCCAAGGAGAGGAAAGTGTTCAGGCAGAGGGTCCAGGAGAGGTGAGAACAGAGGAAGGAGAGAAGGATGACACCACGAAAAAGTCCAAATACAGGATGTCTGAGTGGGACCCCCAATGACCCAATATTCCAACATTCAAGCCTTGGTTGTACAATACTTCAAAATGTAAGTTCCATATGCATGGCAGTGGCTCAGGTGGTAGAGGGAGTCGTCCAATAACCAGACAGTTGGCAGTTCGAATCCCACTCTCCCAGATATCCTGCCGTTGTGTCCCTGGGCAAGATGGGTATGAATGTGTATAAAATGTTCGGTGGTGGTCGGAGAGACCACTGGCCTGAATTGGCAGCCACGTTTCCGTCAGCCTGCCCCAGGGCAGCTGTGGCTACAGTAGTAGCTTGCCACTACCATTTTCTGTCTGGAGTGAATGAATAATGAATCTGTAAAAAGTGTCTATGATAAAGCACTATATAAATCTGATGCACTATTTTATGCCAAATTAAAAAAAGAAATAAATAGCATATAGTTAACATACTCCGGTTACAACAGTGTCATGTGTTTTCTGCCCCCCCCCCCCCCCGAAAAATATGTTGACACCACACTAAGGTCTTTAAGCCAGAGGAAACACTGGATATGGTTTTGCATGTTTATCGTGTTTCCAAAATAGTTTAGCCTGACAGAACTTACATATGGTGTGGGTCTTGTCCAAGTCTTTTTTCCCTTCAACTTCATAAAAACTGAAGTACTGCTATACGTTTGCTTTTTCTCACCGCCATTTTGTTTCTTTTGTGTCACACCATAAAGAGTCTGGGTGCCGACTTCTTAGTTCCAGCCACCAACTTTTTCATTCCGGTCAAATTAATTACATTGTTAATAATATTTAATAATCAGAATCTTGACATTTGTGTATCAATTCAGAATCATTTACATCTGCATCAAGATGCATTATCTCTCCCACCCCTAATGAATTTGCAGTATCCTCCACTTCCTCTTCACATGCCTGCAAGTCAAAGAATTTCCACCACTAGCAACAGTTACATGTGCAGAATTTCTTCAATCTGATTACAATTCAGATCAGAACTTTACTGTGTACATGAATCCTGAAAAAGTTGATCCGATTAGGACGTGCATTTCCTTATGTCACACGTTTGAACAGATTAAATCATTTTGACATGCGCACAATTATCAGACATTCTGGAAATAGTAGAAGAAGCAACTTCCGATGTAAACAAACCCCGCTTTGTGTCTCTCTCTTTTTGAAATGGTCCTGTATTGTGTTATTCAGACTGTACTATTGTGCATGAAAACACTTATTCCGAAGATTGGGCAGAAAATATGTTTACTGCGCATGTCTGTACGTCAGCCACACATCAACGTGACATATTTCTGCCTTTACAGCAGCTAGTGGAAGACATAGTGGGAGTAAAACAAAACTGGTCTGTATCGTCCTGCTGTCTCCCTCTGTTTGTCATATGCAGAAGTATGTACTTGTAGCTCCATTACTGAGACCAGCAGAAGCAAAAGTACAGTCTGAATAACACAATACAGGTCCATTTCAAAAAGAGAGAGACACGAAGCGGGGCTCGCTAACACCGGAAGTTGCTTCTTCTTCTACTATTTTCAGAACGTCGAAATGTCAACATGTGCATGTCAAAATGATTTATTCCATTCAAACATGTGACACATGGAAACACACGTCCTAATTGGATCAAATTTTTCAGGATCCATGTAAACAGTAAAGTTCTGATCTGAATTGTAATCAGATTGAAGAAATTTTGCCCATGTAACCGTGGCTAATCAGAAGGAAATTTTGATCCGATTGAGTGTGATCGGGTCAGAATATTCAGATTGGCGTGTTTACATGAAGTATTTTTATTCCGATCAGGCTTTTAATCCGGTTACTTGTGTCCATGTAAACATGGCTAGTGTCAAAGAATCCTAAAAATCAAACTCAAACGGAGGATCAGTCTCAGAAATTAAGTTAATGAACTCTGCCAGGTACAGCTAGCATGTCAAATCTGGACCACAATGGTATGCAAAATTTTTCCACCTTTGGCAAATAGAATATTTTGGTGATTTTTTTTTTTTAATTGGTGGTTTTAATTAACTACGTGTGTAGGATGGTCAGACTTTTGCACGTGTCCTGTGTATTTTATAATCTATTATTTCTTCATTTTATTAAATAAAATATAAATATGCATTCTTAGTAATATAGTATGTTTCCATATAAAGACTATGTTTACATCTTTTCAATTAAAAAGTATGGTATTTGTCACTGTCAGTAGATAATGACAGTGGGTGAGCTTGTTTTTAAATGCCTATCTCCCGTCCATTGACATCCATGAGAATGTGTTAAGAGAATGGACTGAATGGTTAATTACCTCCGCCAAGGAGGCATCAATCAGAGCTTAGATGTACCACTTACTTTTACGCATTATTTCTCAAATAATTACCATTTCCATAGTAATGCAACTAAACAGCCTTAACAATCTTCACCTACCCCTCTACAAAACATCTTTTTACTTATTTGTTGTTATAATATTTCTGAATGTTTGTTTTTTTTAATATTTATTAGAAATTAAGTGGCGGTTTCAAATAGGCCCTGTTAGTTTTCTTCCTCCCCCTGTACTTTATATTTTGTATTTCATTATTACCTCTGCCAAGGAGGTAATGTTTTTGCCGGCATTTGTCTGTTAGCAACATTACTCAAAAAGTAGTGAACGGATTTCAGTGAAAATTTCAGGGAAGGTAGAAAATGGGTCAAGTGTAGAGACTTGGGTGAGTCAGCTCAGACAGCATCTCAGTCAGGTTGCAGAGGGTAAACAGAGGAGGACAATAGTCAGGGAGATCATGGGGAGTTGACAGGAAGAAGGGTCGGGGGGGGGGGGGGGGTTTAAGGGGAATGTACTGTGATGTTAAATGTCATGCAAGGTGATGTGAAATGTCATGCAGATGTGAGATGAGCAGTTGGGATAAAAGGAGAAACCGTGCTTGGATGCTTCATGCTTTTTCTGTGTATGACTGATGAGAGAGTGTAATAAAAGTCATCTGTTCGTAAACCTGTCTCTTTATTCACACTCTCCACACTGGTGACCCCTTGACGAATTATGGAACACGAGGCAAGAACCCCGGAGTCAGCCCGGACGGGAACCCCCGGCAACGCGTGCGCTGTCTCAGTCAAGCTACCGGACTTTTGGCAGCACAACCCGTGCTCTTGGTTCCACCACACCGAGGCCCAGTTCGCCCTCCGGGGAATAACGGCAGACGACACCAAGTTTTACTACGTGGTTGCAGCGCTGGACGCTCGCACAGCTCAGCAGGTAGTGAGCCTGCTCGACCAGCCCCCAGCCCACAACAGATACGAGGCTCTCAAGGCTGCGCTGACCCGGCGCTACATGCTCTCGGACTGTGAGAGAGCAGAGAGGCTCCTGAGGCGTTCTGAGTTAGGAGATGGTTCGGCTGTCAATCTGATGGAGAAGATGTTGGCATTAATGGGCATGGACGTCGGACATTTTCTGTTTGCCCACCTTTTCCTCCGGAACCTTCCAACAGAGGCAGGAGCGATTTTGGCCAATTCGCCATTGCTGGCCGCGCGTGACTACCGTGCGCTAGTCCAGGAGGCAGACCGGATCATCCTCACCACCAGAGCACTCACAGTCAAAGCGGCGGAACACAGCGAGACGACCAGAGGAGGCGAGGAGCCACTGACGGTAGCGGCAGCGGGGGCCAAGGAGCGCCAGAGAGACACGCTCTGCTTCTACCACCGCCGCTTCAGAGAGAACGCACGCAGATGTGTGCCACCGTGCCAATTCAAGCGCTCGGGAAACGCCAAGGCCGGCAGTCGGTAGCAGCTGCGACCGCCGGCGAAGAGAACAAGCTGCTCTACGTGACGGACTCGTGCTCAGGGAGGCGTTTCCTCGTAGACACCGGAGCCCAGAAGAGCATCATCCTGCCGACCTACGCCAACCGGCTGGCAGGACCTAGCAGCCCTGGGCTGTTGGCAGTAAACGGCTGGGACATTAAGACCTTTGGTGAGAGAACACTGGCTTTATCTCTACACGGCCGTACATACGAGTGGACTTTTGTCATAGCAGCACTGAGTTTCCCAATCCTGGGAGCTGATTTTCTGTGTGCACATGGTTTACTAGTTGATGTTGCTAACAGGCACCTGGTTAATGCACTGTCCTTTGACACTCCCCTGTACAGCTCGAGGGGCCGGGCCAGTAACACAAGCCAACGTCACAGCTCCAGGCGGTAAGTTCCACACACTGCTCACTCAGTTTCCAGCACTCATGGTCCCGACGTTTTCGGCAGCCATCGCTAAACACGGGGTGGAGCACTTTATCACCACCACTGGGCCGTTCGTTTTCGCACGACCTCGGCGCTTGGACGCAGCTAAACTGGCCATGGCACGTGAGGAGTTTGCCAACCTGGAAAGGTTGGGCATCATCAGGCATTCGAACAGCCCATGGGCATCCCCACTACACATGGTCCCTAAGGCCGAGGGATCGTGGCGACCGTGCGGTGATTTCCGCAGATTGAATAACGCCACGGCACACGACCGCTACCCGATTCCCCACATTCAGGATTTTTCCGTTCACCTCGCCGGAGCATGCATTTTTTCTAAAATAGATCTGGTCCGCGGTTACCACCAGGTCCCAGTTCGCGCAAAGGATGTACCCAAAACAGTGGTAATAACTCCGTTCGGCTTGTTCGAGTTTCTGCGCATGCCATTCGGATTAAAAGGAGCGGCACAGATGTTCCAGCGCATGATGGATGCAGTGCTGCGTGATCTCCCGTTTGTGTTCGTCTATCTGGATGATATCCTGGTAGCCAGTGCGTCTGAAGACGAACACGTAACCCACCTCAGGACGTTTTTCCAGAGGTTGGAGGAGCACGGGTTAATCAACCCGGCGAAGTGCCAGTTCAGCGTGACGGGGATTGATTTTTTTGGGGCACCGCGTCTCACCGGAGGGAGCGATACCCTTGCCTGACAAAGTGCGCGCCGTGGCAAACTTTCCTCGGCCTCAGACGGTCAGGGCGCGGCAAGAATTTTGGGGGATGGTTAACTTTTATAACCGGTTCCTCCCCCGTGCAGCTCAACTCATGCAGCCATTGTACGCCGCGTTCAAGAGACGGAAACCCGTGGATGGAGTCGAATGGACTCCGGAGCGAGAGCAGGCGTTCTCTGAGGTTAAAGCAGCCCTGGCAAATGCCGCACTATTGGCGCACCCAGACCCAGCGGCCCGGATAGCGCTCACCACTGACGCCTCGGACATGGCCATAGGGGCCGTCGTGGAGCAATGTGCCGCCGGTTCTTGGCAGCCGCTCGCTTTTTTTAGCAGGGCTTTGCGCGACAGCGAGCTTAAATACAGTGCGTTCGACAGGGAGTTGCTGGCTCTCCACCTGGCCATATGCCACTTCCAGTTCTGGCTGGAAGGGCGCAGCTTCACTGCGTTCGTGGACCACAAGCCACTGACGTTCACGATGGCCAAGGTTTCGGAACCATGGTCAGGCCGGCAGCAGAGACAGCTGGCCGCGATCTCGGAGTTTACGACCGATATTCAGCATGTGTCGGGTAAACTGAATGTGGTGGCGGACTGCCTCTCACGCGCGGTAGTGGCCCCGGTCTGCGTAGGGATAGATTATACAGCCATGGCAGCAGAGCAGATTGGCGATATGGACGTGCGCACGCTCCAGTCTGGACCAACAGGGTTAAGGCTGGAGAGCAGAGTACTGCAAGACGGCAAGCCCCTCTAATCTGCGACGTCTCCACGGGACGCCTGCGCCCGGTGGTCGCGTGGCGCCGCTGCGTGTTTGAGTCAGTTCACGCTCTGGCGCACCCAGGAGTGCGCGCATCAGTCAAAATGGTGGGAGCGAAGTTCGTGTGGCCAGGCCTGCACAAACAAGTGAAAGAGTGGGCTGCAGCCTGCGTAGTGTGCCAACGAGCCAAAGTGCACAGACACACGAAGGCTCCTTTGGAGCCGTTTAGTATACCGGCTAAAAGATTCTACCATGTTCACGTGGACCTCGTGGGCCCCCTCCCACCATCACAAGGGTGCACGCACCTCCTGACAGTGGTGGACCGCACCACACGCTGGCCAGAAGCAGTCCCGCTGGCGGCAACCACGTCTGTGGACGTGGCGCGTGCTTTTTTGACAACATGGGTGGCGCGTTTTGGAATCCCGTCGGACATCACGTCCGATAGGGGCCCTCAGTTTGTTTCCGACCTTTGGTCCACGATGGCCCGCAGCCTGGGTGTTGCAATTCATCGCACAACCGCGTACAACCCACACGCCAATGGATTATGCGAGCGTTTTCATAGGTCACTGAAAGCAGCAATCAGGGCTTCGTTGACGGATGCAAATTGGGTAGACTGGTTACCGTGGGTTTTACTGGGGTTGTGTTCCGCACCAAAAGAGGATTTGGAGGCTTTCCCGGCAGAGCTGGTTTTTTCTCAGCCACTGCGGCTGCCCGGGGAATTTTTGCCAGATAATCCCGTGCCGGACAACTATCTGTCTCAGCGTTTGCAGCATAGTGCAGACACAGGCACGCTGCCCAGCCCGGCCCACCACTGTTTTCCACGCGCTTTTGTGCCAAAAACTTTGAAGAACGCGGAGTTTGTGTTCGTCAGGCACGATGCCCACCGCCCTCCATTGCGCCCACCCTATGATGGCCCGTTCAGAGTGCTGGAAACAGGGGACAAGCATTTTTTGTTAGACTTGGGGGGTTGTCGGGAGAAAATATGCATAGACAGACTTAAGCCCCCCTTTGTAGTGGCGGACGAGCAAGTGCTGCTGGCTCAGGCCCCTCAGCGTGGAAGAACCCCACTGAGAACTCCCCAGGCAAACGATTCACCAGGACAGCCACACGGGCAAAGCGGAGTTCCCCCCCCCCCCTCGCCATGGCCCACCCACAGTCAGACACACTTCCAGCAGCCTCCCGCCAGCACAGAAAACCCCATTACAGCAGATATGGGAGGAGACTGAAGCCCAAGAGGCGTGAGGACTGAAACTCTGTCTGGGGGTGGTGGTGTAGAGACTTGGGTGAGTCAGCTCAGACAGCATCTCAGTCAGGTTGCAGACTTTTTTTTTTTTTTTTCTTCTTCTTCCGGCTCCTAGAGAGAGCAGTCGCATTTTTCCTGTCTCCTCCTGTCTGCCTTCCTGACCTATTCCCAGCTTGCAATGTTGCGTTTGTGTCTGTGTTTAGTCGCTCTTCTTCTGCTGAATCTTAATCTAAACGGAAATTATGGATTTAGAAGTGGCTTAGATGTGCTATTGTCACCACTTTTCAACAAGAACAGGGCCAAGGGGGAGCCCAGGAATTGGAACCTGAGTGTATGATTTGATTGGAGATGCAGAAGACATCTATTGGCTATGATCACAGGATTCTATTTTTGGCTCTGGAGTTTCCTGGTGTTTCAGAAATTGAAGAAGGTGGAGAGCTGTTCAAATGCGGATCCAGGCAAGCTCCTTCACCAATTCGACCAGTTGGGGAGTGCACGAGGCGGCATGGTGAACTGAATGGTGATTCAGATGGTGGAATACATCTTGAAGTCGCCAGTGCTCTCCAGAGAATGTTAAAGTTTAAGCCTGTACATGGAAATTATGAAGCACAGAATTGCACGGGTGAGGAAAATTCTATTCTCTGAGTGCACTGTGCAGATTTGACCTTGTCTTTGGTGCCCTGTTTATATTTACATTCCTCCTCAATGAAGATAAGCGGAAGGAGCGGCTCTGCCTGCTAACCCAAACAATCGACACATTTGTTGTTGTTTCAACAGATGGACGCTCAAGGACAGTGCACCATGTGACAACTTACCATCTGCAAGCAAGGAGAGAGAGACTCTGGACTGCTTTAGATCACATGACTTTAACATCTATCCACTGCCAGGAGGCGCCCTCTGCTGTTCACTAGCAATTGACACACCTACACTACTGCATTCAACATTACACCACTGATACAATTACTGATATATATTTACAATACACTGACTCTCTCAACTACTGCTTTGTCATTGTGTGATCTATTGTCTGCTAATTGTGCATTTGAGAGTTTTTTTCTTGTAATCAAAATTTTGGTCATAAAATGAGCTCTATTTTGATCAACAATGCTTTTTTCTCTCTGCCTATTGTGTTTTTCCCTACCCTTCCCCCACTCCCCCCTCTTTACCCCCCCCCATGTGACAGGTGCCTCGTCACGGCTGTCGCGTCATTGGGATACGCCTTTTGTGCGCGCCCAATGTCAAGTCAAATTCCTCGTATGTTTACTTGTAAATGTGCTTGGCAATAAATCTGATTCTGAGGGTAAACAGAGGAGGACAATAGTCAGGGAGATCATGGGGAGTTGACAGGAAGAAGGGTCGGGGGGTTTAAGGGGAATGTATTGTGATGTTAAATGTCATGCAAGGTGATGTGAAATGTCATGCAGATGTGAGATGAGCGGTTGGGATAAAAGGAGAAACCGTGCTTGGATGCTTCATGCTTTTTCTGTGTATGACTGATGAGAGAGTGTAATAAAAGTCGTCTGTTCGTAAACCTGTCTCTTTATTCACACTCTCCACACAAGAAACAAACGATTAGCTTGTGGTGCTGATCCGGATCACTGTCTGTATCCATTACTTTTTTCTATTATTTTATAATATAATATTGCGTTTTTCATGCACTTCCCCTTTAAGACGTGCCCGCTCAGTTAAGCCCAATTCATAGTGGCAAAAATGGGCTGGTACGCAAGCGAGCGCAAACCTGATACGCAATGCATATGTGCGCAAACCCTACGCAGAGGGTGAATGCTGACCAAGCACATGCAGGCCCCAAAAAGTGGCCGCATGTACAAGAATGCAGTGGTCGCAGTAAACTGCACATGTGCCAGGAAACTCCTGCATTGTTGCCAAGTCTGCTTATTATAAGTGACTTTGGGCTTGTTTTTCTCTAAAGTTACTTGCAAATCTCGTTAGTAGCGGGTTGTGGGTTTTGGGGCTTGTTTTTTTAACGTGTACTTGCTTATTTGGGCTTACTTTGCTGTCTGAGTGACAGCTCTCCCAGTGCCCCACAAAACACGAGCAAGCGATAGTTTGTTTACAGGACCCATCCACACCCCCGTTTCCTGGTTACCGTGCCCGCCCCACTGATCTCTATAGAAAAACTAGACGTGTGGGACACATAAGGGGTTTCATAGACTTCATATGTATATTACTGTTGCTTCATGTCTCAGAATGAACAATAGGACGGAGTCTCCTGGAGATAACAGGAAGATGCGAAATGTGATCTTTGTTATGCAAAGAGAGGGCCTTGAGGGATTTCCTGACCACCAGTGACTTTAGGTGGGGGGGAGAAGACCTGGAAGAAGAAGTATTGTGTCTTGGGATTAAAAGACAATGTGACTCTGTGCTTTGATGTCCTAGGTATAAAAGGGACAGACATGGGGGGATGCTTCCTCTTTTTCTGTTTGGAGGATGTTGGAGACAAGTGAATAAATCTGATTTGAGAAATAAACTCAGCCTCATCTTTTCACACTCTCCACACTGGTGACCTTAAGATGTATCATGAGCGGAAGAAATTCACCCGAGCCGGACTCACCAGGAACCAGCCAGGCGAACGCAGTCTCAGTCAAGCTACCAGATTTCTGGCAGGACAACCCGTGCTCCTGGTTCCTCTTGGCCGAAGCTCAGTTCGCTCTCCGGGGAATAACAGCAGATGACACGAAATTCTGCCACGTTATTGCCAAGCTCGACAACCGCACGGCTCAACATGTGCAGAGCCTGGTGCAGCGCCCACTGGCTGACGACAAATACTGCGGGTTGAAGGCTGCACTCATCCAGCGCTTCACTCCCTCAGTCCAGGAGAGAGTGGAGAGACTCCTGGCCCTGAACCACTTGGGAGATAGCACACCCGTCGACCTGATGGAGGACATGCTGAGGCTGAGGGGCTCAGATGGCGACGACTTCCTCTTCACTCACATTTTCCTGAGAACCCTACCGTCGGCCACAAGAGCGACCCTGGCCGGTTCACCGTTGTTGGCCCAGCGGGACTTCGGCGCGCTGGCCCAGGAGGCACAGCGGATTCTCAACACCAGCAGACAGCGCGCGGCCACCGCAGCAGCGACAGGACTCGACGCGATGGCTGGAGATGGCAGGGGGCCAGAGGCGGCGGCAGCAGAACCACCGACAACGGCGGCGGTGAAGGCCAAACATCGCGGAGGAGACGACCTCTGTTTCTACCATCGCCGCTTTGCAGAGAGGGCACGCAGGTGTATACCACCGTGCCAGTTCAAGAGCTCGGGAAACGCCAGAGCCGGGGGTCAGTAGCAGCCGCGGCCCTCGGGGAACAGAACAAGCTGCTCTACTTGACGGACGCGCGTTCGGGGAAGCAATTCCTCGTGGACACAGGCAAGTGAGTTTCATCATGCCAACCTATGCTGACCGGCTGGCAGGTCCCGGGAGTCACGGAGCATCAGCAGCGAACGGCTCGAGGATTAAGACCTTCGGTGAGAGGACTTTGCTTCTGTCCCTACACGGCCGCACATTTGAGTGGACTTTTGTTATAGCCGCGGTGAGCTTCAACATGTTAGGGGCTGATTTTCTGTGCTCACATGGGTTGTTGGTTGATCTTGCTAATAGGCGCCTGGTTAATGCATTTTCTTTTTACTCTATTCCCTGTGCAGCCCGAGTGACCCCGCCCACAGCACAAGCCAACGTCGCAACGGCAAGCGGTAAGTTCCACACACTCCTCACTCAGTTTCCAGCATTCACAGTTCCCACATTTTCAGCGGCCGTCGCTAAACACGGGGTGGAACATTTTATTACTACCACCGGTCCTCCCGTTTTTGCAAAAGCTCAGCGCTTGGATGCAGCTAAACTGACCATAGCGCACGAGGAGTTCGCCAACCTTGAAAAGTTGGGCATCATCAGACGTTCCAAAAGCCCATGGGCTTCCCCGCTGCACATGGTCCCTAAAGCTGACGGCTCATGGCGTCCTTGCGGAGATTTCCGCAGGTTAAACAATGCTACGGCACACAACCGCTACCCAATCCCAACAACAGCGGTAATAACTCCGTTTGGCCTTTTCGAGTTGTTGCGCATGCCGTTTGGGCTTAAAGGCGCTGCGCAGACGTTCCAACGCATGATGGACGCGGTGTTGCGCGACCTCCCCTTCGTGTTCGTCTACCTGGACAACATTTTAGTAGCCAGCGCGTCCGAAGAGGAACACGACAACCACCTCACGGCAGTTTTCCGGAGGTTGGGAGAGCACGGGTTAATAATCAACCCAGCGAAGTGTCAGTTCGGGGTGACGCAGATTGATTTTTTGGGGCACTGCGTCTCTCCAGAAGGAGCGGTTCCTCTGCCGGACAAAGTGCGCGCAGCAACAAATTTTCCTCAGCCACAAATGGTCAAAGCATTACAGGAGTTTTTGGGAATGGTGAATTTTTATAACCGTTTCCTCCCCCGCGCAGCACAGCTCATGCAACCACTGTATGCCGCGCTTAAAAAGCAAAAACCCACAAATAAAATCGAATGGTCCCCGGAGCGGGAGCGCGCATTCTTGGAGGTCAAAACAGCCTTGGCAAACGCTGCGTTGTTAGCACACCCAGACCCAACGGCCCGCATAGCGCTCACTACTGACGCGTCAGATGCGGCCATAGGGGCGGTCGTGGAGCAGCAAGTTGCCGGGTCTTGGCAGCCGCTCGCTTTTTTCAGCAGGACTTTGCGCGATACCGAGCGAAAATACAGCGCGTTCGACAGGGAGTTGTTAGCGCTCCACTTGGCCATTCGCCACTTCCAGTTCTGGCTGGAAGGACGCCGTTTCACTGTGTTCGTCGACCACAAGCCGCTGACTTTCGCGATGGCCAAGGTTTCAGAGCCGTGGTCAGGCCGGCAGCAGAGGCAGCTGGCTGCAATCTCCGAGTTTACTACCGATATTCAACACGTAGCGGGTAAACTAAATGTAGTGGCAGACTGTCTCTCGCGCCCCGTAACTACTCCAGTCCGCGTAGGGGTAGATTATGCAGCCATGGCCGCGGAGCAGGCTAGCGGCGCAGAGATGCGCGTGGCCCCAGTCCGCGTGGGTATAGATTATGCAGCCATGGCCGCGGATCAGGTTAGCGACGTGGACGTGTGCGCGCTCCAGTCTGGACCAACAGGGTTAAGGCTGGAGAACAGGGTGCTGCAAGGTGGTATGCCCCCCCTAATCTGCGATGTCTCCACGGGGCGACCGCGTCCGGTGGTGCTGGCCGCGTGGCGCCGCCGCGTTTTTGACTCGATTCATTCTCTGGCGCACCCAGGGGTGCACGCGTCGGTAAAAATGGTAGGAGAGAAATTTGTATGGCCAAGCCTGTGCAAGCAAGTTAAGGAGTGGGCGGCAGCCTGCATGGCTTGCCAGCGAGCCAAAATACACAATCACACTAGAGCCCCCTTGGAGCCGTTTCACATCCCGGCTAAGAGGTTTGATCATGTGCATGTCGACCTCGTAGGCCCCCTCCCGCCGTCACAAGGGTGCAACCACCTTTTGACAATGGTGGACTGCACCACGCGTTGGCCTGAAGTGGTCCCACTGGCATCAACCACAGCCGAGGAGGTGGCGCACGCGTTTTTAATGGCTTGGGTAGCGCGTTTTGGAGTTCCATCGGATATTACGTCTGACAGAGGTCCTCAATTTGTTTCCAAGCTTTGGTCAGCGATGGCCCGCAGCCTGGGGGTAACGATCCACCGCACTACCGTGTACAACCCGCAGGATAATGGTTTATGCGAACGTTTCCATAGGTCATTGAAAGCAGCCCTCAGAGCGTTGCTTACGGATGCAAATGGGGTGGACAGGCTACCATGGGTTTTATTGGGGTTGCGTTCTGCACCTAAAGAGGATTTAAAAGCCTCCCCAGCTGAATTAGTTTTTGTGCAGCCACTCCGACTGCCCGGGGAGTTTCTCCCAGATAATCCTGCGCCAGAGTGCTCCCCTGCTCAGCGGTTGCAGAGCGACATGGGAGCGAGCATGCTTCCTGGCCCCGTTCATCACAGTTTTCCGCGCGTTTTTGTGCCTAAGGCTTTAAAAAATGCGGAGTTTGTTTTTGTCAGACACGATGCCCATCGCCCAACCTTGCGACCGCCTTATGATAGCCCATTTAGAGTGCTGGAAACAGGTGATAAGCATTTCTTGCTGATTTGGGGGGCAGAAAGGAAATGATTGGCATGAACAGGCTCAAACCCGCTTTTGTGATGGCTGACGAAGCTGTGCAGTTGGCGAGGGCTCCTCGGCGCGGCAGACCCCCTAGGGAGCATTCCCCAGAGCTCCCACAGGGATTGACTAACAGTTCTCACCCCCAGGTAGCAGCTCCACAGCAGGATGGCGCCGCGAGAGTGGTAAAGCCCGCTTACAGCAAGTTCGGAAGAAGATTGAAGCCCAAGCAGCATGTGGACTGATGTTGTGATTTTATCATGATATGCAGACTGTGTTATTTGTTCCATCTTAGACGTTTGGGGGGGGGGGTCATGTGGGACACATAAGGGGTTTCATAGACTTCATATGTATATTACTGTTGCTTCACGTCTCAGAATGAACAATAGGACAGAGTCTCCTGGAGATAACAGGAAGATGCGAAATGTGATCTTTGTTATGCAAAGAGAGGGCCTTGAGGGATTTCCTGACCACCAGTGACTTTAGGTGGGGGGGAGAAGACCTGGAAGAAGAAGTATTGTGTCTTGGGATTAAAAGACAATGTGACTCTGTGCTTTGATGTCCTAGGTATAAAAGGGACAGACATGGGGGGATTCTTCCTCTTTTTCTGTTTGGAGGTTGTTGGAGACAAGTGAATAAATCTGATTTGAGAAATAAACTCAGCCTCATCTTTTCACGCTCTCCACAGACGGATCATTGGACACCAGAAGCGAAGCCACATGGCTGCCATATTTGTACACCTAAAACACTAGTACATCCAAACCAACAGCCGCTAAACATAATGTCAACTCGATTTCTATAGTTCACCGGTTGCGCAAGATTATAAGCTGTGTCTCCATTCCAAGAAGTTCAAAATCTGTTAATTTTTGGGGAAGTTATTGAGGTAACAGTGGGCGGCCCGGAGCTTCACTTCTGGCAGCCAATGATCCATTCAGTTTTTCTATAGAGACCAGTGGCCCACCCAACTCCACTCGGCTCTGTACTCGCTAATGGGGTGTGAGCTATCCAGTTTTTTTTTACAGATCAGTGCATATGGGACCTTAAATCGAAAAAAAATCTCCATTGAAATGAATGGCAAGAGCAAAATTATCATTTGATCCCAATCAAATTTTGCCACGAGTTACACATATGATGTTTGTCAATTTAAAAGATAATTTTCCACGTTATTAAAGTTGCCACCTGTCGTATAATAACAGAGCAATATTTAGTTTTTGTTTAAATGACTAGTGGACAACAGCTCCCATCATCCCACATCACTAAACTGTAATCGTGTTTAGTGCTGTTACTTATGCAGGATGCACATCTTTTCTTTTTTGCCAGAGGTGGCCCTTGGGCCACACGCGAACCCATTACATTTTGGAGGTGGTCGATGATTGCATACCTCCACCAAGGCTCAATCTTCTAGCAATGTTTCAGCAGGATTATGCAAATTTTGATGACATTTTTTTTCACCAGAGGTGGCCCTTCGGCTATGGATGAACCCATTAGATGGTGGAGGTGATCCATGAGCACATACCTCCACCAAGGCCCTATTGCACAATGTACGGAGGAAAGGACAGATGGATGGATGTAGGAAGGGAGGGAGGTACAGAGCATTGGTGGAGGTATGCACTCTGAGTGCTGTCTAGTTGCATTTGTAATAATAGCACAACATGATAAAACAAGATCGTCTAATGTAAAGGCTGCTATCACAGTTCAGTCATGTGACATGCAAGCAACAGTAGCATAGCTGGCTAATAGACGAGGCAACAACTTGCCACGTTACAGTTTGAGAAAAGTTGGAAGTGTGGAAATTTTAATGTCAGAGAGGATCAGAGGATTGTGTGGAAATATTTTTTCTTAGAAAAAGATGTCAGAAATTTTTTTTTGCAGAACATCCTTCCTCTTTATCATTGTTGAGTAACAAGGCAACATACTAACATGTATTAACACCTAAACAATAACACAGAAGATAAGAACCTTATAAAAATAATTGCATAATAAACTAGAAAAGCACTCAGAGGACTTCCGGTTATGGCTGCCACGTAGGACGGACGTGTCTCGCTCTGCTCTGCTCCTGGAGAAAAAATCGGCAAATAACTCTCTCATTTGGGACAGAACGTATCCCAGCATTTGGGCGAGGATATGTCGGCGAAGCCTAAGGCTGGAAAACCAGGAAAAGGAAAAAGCGAGCCGCCGAAACAGTCCAAATTAACGGACTTTCAGGTCTGTGACGCAGCAAACAAGGCTCCATATATGGCGGAGGAGGCTGGCGGCGGTGCGATTTCTGCGGGGAATGGCGCAGATGCGCTGATGGCTGCCATGAGTTCAATGAGAGCGGACTTTTCCTCTAGATTTGATGGGATTATGACAGCGCTGGAAGGAATAAGAAAGGAATTGGGTGACTGTGTAGAACGAACGGCGCAGATGGAGCTCCGTCTCGCTAGTGCTGAAGATGACGTCACCCGTCTTCAATTAAAGGTGCGCACTTTGGAAAAAAAAAATAAATCTCTGGAAGATAATATTTTGGATTTGGAATCTCGGTCGAGACAGAATAATTTGAGGCTGGTGGGTCTTCCAGAGGAATCAGAAGGTCGGGACGTATGTTCCTTTCTGGAAAAGTGGATTCCGGAGGTGCTGGGCAGCGAGGAGTTGCAATCAGCAGTGGTTCTGGAAAAAGCACATCGTATTGGCCCACGGAGAGATAAGGGACCGCCGAGGACCTTAATTATGAAGTTTCTAAGCAACAGAGACAGGATGAAGATCTTCAACGCTGCACGTGCTAAAGGAGAGATTAAACACCAGGACCAGCAGGTGCGGTTCTACCCAGATTTGGCCACAGGAATCCAGCAATTGAGGAAGCAGTTTGATCCCGTACGTAAGGAGCTGCGCAACCTTGGGATTCGTCATGGTGTAATCTATCCTGCGAGACTGCTGACCACGTATGAGGGCAGAACCCACATCTTCAAGACCCCAGAGGAGGCGCAGGAGTTCATCAAGAAGATCAAAGAAGAAGAAGAGACTGGTGGGAGCTAAGCATGAACAAAATATAAGGTAGAATAATTAAGCATTTGCACAGGCATCTGACTGACTTGAAGTAAATAGTAAGTTTACAAAATATAGATTGTATTATATATTAAAAAAAACAAAACAAAAACAAAACAAACAAAAAAAAAAAAACTATGATGTACAAAGTTGTTAAAAATTTTGGAGTTAAGTTGGAAAACTACAGAAGAGAGTTAATGTTACGTCATTAAAAGCAGTAGAGTTAGGGTGATTGGGAGGATGAAGAAGGAGTGGCTTAGGCTGTTCCTCGTGAGTGTGGAACGGTCGATGGCTATATCGGGAGACGGAATTTTTCTTTTGATTTTGGGGGGTTTGCCACAAGTGTGGGAAGGGGAAATTTGTTTGTGTGTAGTTTGTAGGATGAATGTTCAACCACTCATGTTTTTGCTTCTCTGTATGAGCATGTTTACACTGCAAGGTAATCCCAAACTCTCTATTGATCATGGACCAAAGTGTTAATCTTAATTTAACTTCATGGAATTGCAGAGGTCTACAAAATTTAAAAAAACTTAAACAAGTTATGAATAAAATAAAGGACATGGGTTCAAGAATTGTGTTTTTACAAGAAACTCATCTGATAGAGGAGGATGTTAAAAGAATTAGGAGTAGATGGCAGGGAAGTGTATTCACCTCTTCATTTTCATCCCGAGCCAGGGGAGTTATGACTCTCATACATAAATCAGTTCCTTTTCAAGTGAAAAATGTAATTGGAGACAAATTTGGAAGATATGTAATCATTCAAGGTTCTTTGCTATTAGAAAATATAAATCTTGTGAACTTATATGGTCCCAATATAGATGACCAGAAGTTCTTTGCTAATTTATTTCTCATCTTATCATCACTTACAGGGCAACATATAATAGCAGGGGATTTTAATTGTACATTGAATCCAGGTGTGGATAGATCAACAGGACTGGATTGTACGCACATTGGATGTAGGATGACTATTAATCATTTTATGAAAGAATTGAGATTGTTAGATATATGGAGAGAAATGAAACCACAAGTTAAAGCCTATTCTTGTTATTCCAGTACCTACAAGACATTCTCACGTATTGATTATTTTTTGATTTCCACAGAATTAAGGTCCAAGATTCAAAACTGCTTTTATGATAACATCGTGATCTCTGATCATGCACCCTGTTGTCTAATATATGTAGATAAAAAATTGATAAAGGAATCAGGTAGATGGCAATTTCAGCATAAATGGCTTCAGGATGAGGAATTTGTCAAGTATATAGAAAAACAGATAGACGAGTTCTTTGACATCAATACTACACAAACATCAGCATGTGTAAAGTGGGAGGCTTTCAAAGCTTTTATTAGGGGACATATTATTAGTTATACAGGATCAAAATATAAGAAGACTCGAGAGGAGAGAGCTAAATTGGAACATAAAATAAAAAATCTTCAGGAAAAAGTGTATGCAGGAAGTGACCCAAGGTTGGAGAATGAATTACTGATTTTGAGAGCTGAATACGACAAAAAATCAGCGAATAGAGCTGCCTCGAGTCTTCTAAGATTGAAACAATCTTTTTATGAACAAGGTGAAAAATCAGGAAAATTATTAGCATGGCAGATTAAACAATTGGAAATTAAAACACCAATTACCAGTATTATAAGTTACGGACAGGTAGTTATAGATCCTTTAGAAATTAATAGAGCCTTTAGAGATTACTATGAAAAATTATATGATACCAAAAATGAACCTGATTTAACAAAACTAAATGGGTTTTTGAACGAACTATCTATACCGTGTATTCCAAATGAAAACAGGGAGATATTGGAGTCTAAAATTAGTCAAGAAGAAGTTGGGCTAGCCATTGATAATATGAAATCAGGAAAAAGTGCAGGACCAGATGGTCTTCCAGTTGACCTTTATAAAAAATTTAAGAATAAATTAATAAAACCTTTTTTGGAAATGGTTTTAGAAGCATTTCAAAATAATAATTTACCATCATACATAAATAATGCCTTAATTATACTGCTGCCAAAACCAGGTAAGCCCTCTAATAAATGTGAAAATATGAGACCAATAAGCCTATTAAACGCCGACCTTAAGATAATCTGTAAAATTTTAGCAAGACGAATACAAGAAATTTTACCAAATATTATTAATCGAGATCAGAATGGCTTTATAAAGGGTAGACAAGGCTTCCATAATGTAAGAAGACTATTTAATATTATTTATTTTAATAAAGAAGCACCGGATACAGCTCTCCTATCATTGGACGCCGAAAAGGCCTTTGATAGAGTTGAATGGCCCTTTCTTTTTGAAGTCCTACAAAGGTTTGGACTTGGAAATAATTTCATAAAATGGGTTCAAATAATATACAATAATGCTACAGCAGAAATCCTAACAAATAACAATATTTCAAAACCAATAAAAATCAATAGAGGATGTCGACAAGGCTGTCCACTTTCACCTTTACTGTTTACTATGGCAATTGAACCTTTAGCGATAGCGATACGTTTACATTCACAAATATATGGAATTAAAGTTGGACCAACAGAACATAAAATCTCCCTGTACGCCGATGACATAATTTTGTTTATGTCGAATCTAAAAAAATCAATTCCAACCTTGTTGAATTTAATAAAGAATTTTGGGGAAATATCAGGATATAAAATAAATAAAACTAAATCTTCAATATTAATGCTAAATGAGACCCAGAGAAATTACCCAGCCCCTGAGGTAAATCAATTCAATGTTGTAAATCAGTTTAAATATTTAGGAATCCAAATTATGCCTAAGCTAGAATCAGTCGCCAGTGTCAACTATGAAGCCTTAATGTCAGATATCAATGAGTTAACTCAGAGATGGATGTCACTACCAATGTCGATGATCGGGAGAATCAATATACTTAAAAGTAATATTTTACCTAAAATACTTTATTTATTTCAATACATTCCCTTATCACCACCTTTAGATCTATTCTCAAGAATAAAAAAAAAGTTAGTGGAATTTATATGGAACAACAGGAGGGCTAGATTACGTTTGTCTTTATTATATTTACCATTTGATCGTGGAGGTCTGAAATGTCCAAATTTTATGTTGTATTATTGGTCGGCACAACTGAGGTCTATGACATATTATTTTTCATCAAATGATCTCCCTCACTGGACTGAAATGGAATCATACAATTTACCTTTACCTCTTCCCATATTCATATACTCAGATTCGGCAAAAAAATTACAAAAACAAGTTAAAAATCCATTTGTAAAGCATATGATCAAAATATGGTGTGAAGCTAAAAACTATTTAAAAGAACCACAGTTATTGTCACAATTTAGTCCAATATGGGGTAATCAATATTTTAAACCAGGGAGAGCGGACGCTGTATTTAAAGTATGGAATTTAAAAGGGATACAAAAGATTCAGGATTTATATTTGCCATGTGCAGACAACATAATGTCTTTTGAAGAGCTGAGGATCAAATTTAATCTCAATAGAACACATTTTTTTAAATATCTTCAACTTAGAAACTTTATTCGATCAAATCAAAATAAAGCTCTCACTCGACCTATTTATTCATCCTTGGAAAAAATGATGATGAAAGATAGTAAAAGAAAGGGTATTATTTCAGAGTTTTATAACTCACTGACACTATCTTCAAGTGAAAATTCACTGAAAAGATTAAACTACTGGAAAGAAGATCTGCAAATTGAAATTTCAGAGGAACAATGGGAATTGGCTTGTACAGAAGCTCAAACCAAATCAATAAATGCACGCCTTAAATTGATACATTTCAAATGGTTAATGCGGATGTATGTTACACCGGAGGAGTTAAATAGATATAACAAAAATATACCAGATACATGCACAAAATGCATGGAAAGTAAAGGAACCCTATTTCATTGTTTATGGGAATGTAGATTAATAAGAATGTTTTGGGAAGAGGTGAGGGTAACAATTGAAAAAATAATCTCAAAACAAATCATATTGAATCCTAAACTGTTTTTGTTGGGTCTGTACCCAGAAAAGCATAATTTTAATAAAAGTGAAAGAACATTCATAGACCTCAGTTTGCTTAATGCCAAAAAATGTATTGCACTATTATGGAAAAAGACTCATAGACCAGATGTGACTCAGTGGTTAAGACAGATGTTAACAAACCTTCCATTAGAAAGAATAACATATATACTAAAATCAAAGGAAATTGTGTTTGAGAATATATGGAGACCTTTTATTGATTATGTAAAAAATTTAAACATAACTCTTGAAGAAGAAGGTGAATGATGTGTGTGGACCTTGTAAATTCCAAACTGGTGAACATAATATGTATACTTATGTATTGGATTGTCTAGACTAAACAGAGGAGCATTGTTGAAGACTTGATTTTGTTGGTGGTTGTTGGTGTTTTTAGTGCATTTTTTTTTTTTTGTAGTACTTTAGTGTTAGTGTTTGATTGTTTGTATCATGTTTGTTAAAAAAAAAAAAAAAAAGGTTCAATAAAGATATTGTGGAAAAAAAAGAAAAGCACTCAGAGAGCACATACCTCCGCCAAGGCTCCTTTCGTCCCTCATGCATCACCTCCAAAATGTAATGGGTTTGTGTGTAGGCCACAAGCCAGTTCTGGTGAAAATTGCATCAAAGTCTATCCAGTATTGTTTTGGAGGGTTCTTGCTAACACACTGTGAGACGTTAAGAGTCTTGGTGGAGATATGCATTCTCGGATCACCACCAAAATGTTATGGGTTCATCTGTAGGTCAAGGACCACCTCTGGTGAAAATTTCATCTAAATCCATCCAGTAGTTTTTGTGTAATCCTGCTGCACAAATATAAATGAGGTCCTTGCTGGAGGTATGCACTCTCAGATCATGACCAAAAATTAAGATAGATAGATAGATAGATGTACTTTATTGATCCCAAACTGGGAGATTACAGTGTAACAGCAGCATGACAGTAGACAACCAAACAACAGAAACACACACATGACAGACAAAGGGATTACCCATGGAAAGTAAAACTAACGCGACTATAAAACCTATATACATCATAGCTTAATATATGATGACCCGTATAAACACATGAATCATCCCACTGCACAAAGAAGGACTATCAAGAACAGAGTGAAAATGTGAGGTACCAGTTAGTCTGTAAGGTGCAGTGTGGCAGCATAGCTATGACCAGAATACAACATCATAGTGAGTTATTGTACAGTGAAATTGCATGTGGCAGGAAAGATTTCCTGTACCTGGCCATTTGACAACAAAGCTGTAGTAGTCTACTGGAGAAAGTGCTTTGCTGTCTATCTAGTGTGTGGTGAAGGGGGAGATCAGGATTGTCCATGATGGATTACAGTTTATTTAGTGTTCTCCTCTCCACCACTGTCTCAAAGGTCTGAGACCAATTACAGAGCCAGCCCTCTTGATAATCTTGTCAAGTCTGTTGGTATCTCTGGCCCTGATACTGCTGCCCCAACAGACAGCAGCAAAGAAGCTGGCGCTGGTGACAACGGTCTGGTAGAAAAGCTCCAGCATCCTGCTGCACACGTTGAAGGATCTCAGCTTTCTCAGGAAGTAGAATCTGCTCATCCCCTTCTTGTGCGCAGCATCGGTGTTGGATCTCCAGTCCAACCCGCTGCTGATCCTGACACCCAGATATCTGTAGTCCTCAACCACTCCCACATCCTCCCCCCTAATCTACAGTGGCTGAGAAGGTGTCTTCCTCTTCCTGAAGTCAATCACCATCTCTCTGGTCTTGCTGACATTCAACCTCAGGTGATTCTGCTCCGTCCACTCCACAAATCTGTCTACCAGTGCCCTGTACTCCCCTTCCTCTCCTCCTCTTATACACCCCACAACAGCTGAGTCATCAGAGAATTTTTGCAGGTGGCATGACTCAGTGTTGTACTGAAAGTCAGTGGTGTATAAGGTTAAAAGAAAAGGAGAGAGCACAGTCCCCTGTGGAGCTCCCATATCACTAGCCACCACTCCAGACAAGACGTTGCCCAGCCGGACAAACTGTGGTCTGCCTGTCAGGTAGTCAGTAATCCAGGAGATCACAGAGCTGTCAACCCCCATCACCTGCAGCTTCTCACCCAGCAGCAGTGGCTGGATGGTGTTAAAGGCACTGGAGAAATCAAAAAAAGTGATTCTCACAGTATCTCCTCCACCATCCAGGTGCAGATGGGCTCGTTGCAGCAGGTAGATGACAGCATCTTCAACTCCTAAATGGGGCTGATATGCAAACTGCATCCTTGGCCCAAGGGCTACCTCTGGTGAAATTTTTACCAAAATCCGTCCAGTAGTTAAAATTTATCCACCGGAGCTCACAGGAAAAACAGCCTCCGGCTGTTTGTTTACACTCGTTAGCTCTCGTTAATCCCGACACTTCATTTCAGCTCTACAGAGCTTTGGTCCATTTGTCAGCAAGTGAGTGTCAGTCTTATTTTTAAACTAGTTTAACTGCAGTGTTGATATGCTTACTGTACTCTGAGGCTGATTAGCGGCTCAAATTGGAATGAATATTCCTACCGAGCCGCTACATTTCTCATCCCATTATGAAAAAGCAGCCCACATTATACTCCTTCGGTAATCTCTGCTGGCCGATGTGAATCTAAAAAACTTGTATTTCTGATTGCTATCACCATCTTTCATAAGATGGTGATGGCTACATGAGCCAGTCATGCACCATTTCATCATTTTCTTTGTTTAAATTTAGCTAACGTTGCCATAGAAATGCACTGAAATCATCATTTGTTGATACCTCGTTGTGCTGCTAGGGTTCCCCGTCTTGCCTTTTCTTACTTTTCTTGCTTTTTCTTGGCGTCTTCAGATAATAAATAATGTCTATAACTGCTCCCAAAGGTTTTTTGTTTGAAACAGATAAAGCCACGCTCCAACTGATGTTTAGCCAGGATTTATTTTGTCACAGCAAGCACATTTTCTTAGCTGGACCTCCGACCAACCACCGTGAAAAACTACGGTGAAAGAACAAAACAAAAAATACATTTTGAAATTTATCACAACCAAAAATAATACCTCCACATTCTCACAAATACACATTACATACCGTGTGCGCCTTCTGTCCAAACATTTAGGAGTGGTTAGAGTCCATTTTCTTTAGTTTTACTCAGGGCTTTTGGAGCTTCTTTTCTCTGTGCCCGAGTCTGCAGCTTCTGAGCTTCTCTCTCTGCTAACTGAGCACGTGTGCACTGTATGCTAGTTTACGCACTCTCTTCTACCACTGGGTTGCATGTCATTTGCCGTCCACTAGATGGCAGCAGTAACGTAACACAGGTGTAAATCAACTCTTAGATGGGTATTACAATATATATAAACAAACAAACAGTAAAAGAAAAACATTCTTTACTGCGACAGCTACACTGCCACCAAAATTACAAAGGTTAATTTTACACACAAAATAAAACTTGTAATTTTCCAAAAACATTAACCTTGGAACCATATCCTTGTTTCACATCTCAGAAACCTTTTACTTAAGTGGACTCATTTTGCACTAGTACCACTAGCTTCTGAACCGGACGCTCAAGAAAAGATAACTGGTTCACACGTTCACCTTTCTTCCCTAAATCTCTTTGTCCCATTTGAATCTTAACCTTTCGAACCAATCCGTCATCATCTTCTTTCGCTTTTACAACCCTTGCCAGTTTCCATTCATTTCTGGGAATATTCTCTTCTTTAACTATCACTACATCTCCAACTTGTACATTTCTTTTGGGCAAATGCCACTGCTGTCTTAGGCTTATGTTGGTTAAGTACTCTTTGCGTCATCTGTGCCAGAATTGTTCCGATAAGAACTGTACCCTCTGCCATCTCTTTCTGGCGTACAAATCCTCTCTAACAAAATTGCCTGGAGGTGGTAGTGGCACTGACTCTTTCATTGTGAGTAAATGATTGGGCGTCAGAGGTTCTGCACTTTTTGGGTCATTTATAGTGTTGGTAGTAAGCGGACGACTGTTAATGATAGACATGGCCTCATAAAAGAAGGTTCTTAAGGAGGTGTCATCAAGTCTTCCTGCAGCTTGGGTAAGAACAGAACTCAAAACATTTCTGACAGTTCTGATTTGGCGTTCCCAAACACCGCCTCTGTGACTCGCTTCAGGAACGTTCATTTGAAAATCACATTGGTTGTTAGCAAGATAAACCCCTATCCTGTCTTTGTCAAGCTCAAGGAGACCTTTCTCAAACTCGTTCTTAGCTCCGACAAAGTTTGTACCTTGATCAGATCTAATTTGTCTCACTGCTCCTCTGATCGCTATAAAACATCTCAATCCATTTATAAACGCATCAGTGGTGAGATCTTCCAACATCTCGATGTGAATAGCTCTGGAGCTTAAACACGTAAACAAAAGACCATAACGCTTACATTCTTTTCGACCTTGTTTCGTGTAAAATGGACCAAAACAATCTAACCCTGTATGTGTGAAAGGGGGCGAGGGATCTACTCTGTCAGCCGGCAGGTCAGCCATACGCTGTTCTTCTGTTGGCCCTCGTACCTTTCTGCATACAACACAACCTTTGATGT
The DNA here is from genome assembly GCA_020510985.1 of Pholidichthys leucotaenia. Classification (NCBI taxonomy): domain Eukaryota; kingdom Metazoa; phylum Chordata; class Actinopteri; order Cichliformes; family Pholidichthyidae; genus Pholidichthys; species Pholidichthys leucotaenia. The sequence goes on from CM035843.1 coordinate 258,967,859, forward strand.
GTCTGGCCACTACCTTACTGGCACCTACAATCCAATAACCACTGGCTCTGAGTGCATTCAGTGTTTGGCCTCGACCTTGATGTTGTGTTTTCTTGTGACAATGATCAAGAATCAGATGTGTGACAATGCCTTCCTTAGGAAGAATGACTGGGTGTCTCAGTTCAAATGACGCTGAGGATTTTCTCAACCTGCCTCCTACTCTAAGTAAGTCATTTTCAACGAAAGGATCAAGTTGGTACAGCTTGTGACTCTTGGGCAATTTGTTTGCTCTAGTACACAACTGTTTAATCTCTTGTTCAAAAGCTTGTCTCTGTGTTGTCCGAATAAGCGCTGAAGAAGCTGCTTGTCTCTCCTCAACACTAATGGGCTTTGATTTGTCTCTTTTAGTAAGTCTCTTTATCTTTGCAACAACATTAACTGCTGTGTTCCAGTCTGAGAACCTAGAGAACCTCTCAAGAAAAACCTCACTCTCTAAGGCAGTAGTTGCTAAAACTTTAACTTCAGGGTCTCCTACTAAAAGCTCTGGGGAATGTGGTTGTGTGACAAGCTCTCGTTCCCACAGAAATCTCGGTCCTTTGAGCCAGTTTGAATCTATGAGTTCTGCCACCTTGAGACCTCTAGAAGCATGATCTGCTGGATTCTGATCAGTTTCTATGTAGAACCATTGTTTTGGATCTGTAAAGTCTCTGATTTTCTGAACTCTGTTGGCGACGAAGACATGAAAGCGCCGAGCATCGTTTTTAATGTACCCGAGCACTACTTGGGAATCAGTCCAGAAAAACTCTTCATCTATCTTCAGCTCAAGCTCTGCTCTTAGAAAGTTACTTACTCCGGCAGAAACTGCTGCTGCAGTAAGCTCAAGGCGCGGTATTGTGACAACTCTAGTGGGGGCCACTCTAGCCTTTCCCATAACCAGAGCACAGTGTACTTTGTCTTCTGCAACAATCCTTATGTATGAACATTGTCCATAGCCACTGCTGCTTGCATCTGAGAAATGATGCAGCTCGATCTTTTGCAACGTGCCTGTGTTCTTAGGAATGAAGCATCTTTGTATTTGAATATTTGGTAGATTTTCAAAATCATTTAGCCATGCTTTCCATTTGGCCTCCAATGCAGGGGGAATAGGTTCATCCCATCCTATGCCACGTTTGCACATTTCCTGTAGCACTTGTTTTCCAGTTAAAATGTACGGAGAGAGAAATCCCAATGGATCATAAACGCTTGCAACCGTTGCCAGGATTCCTCGTCGTGTAGCTGACCTTTCTTTGAGAATGACATTGAAAGAGAGCATGTCTGCCTCAACATCCCATTTCACCCCCAAAACATTTTGCATTGGAATGTCAGAGTAGTTTAGGCTCACATCTTTGCCATTACTAGCACGCTCCGACTCTGGTACAACTTCCAAGACCTCCCTTTTGTTGCACACAAATTTGTGAAGCCGCAGCTTGCCTTTTGCGCAGAGCTCTTGTGCCTGAACGACCAACTGTTTTGCCCTTTGGACTGAGTCGACACTGATTAACCCGTCATCCACGTAAAAGTTTTTGTAAATGAAGCTGGCTGTCAATGGATAGTCCCTTTCATGTTCATGAGCAAGATATTTCATGCCATAGTTCGCACATCCTGGCGAAGATGCTGCTCCAAAAATGTGAACACGCATGCGATACTCTTTGGGCTCTGTACTAGTGTCCCCGTCCTGCCACCACAAGAACCTTAGGAAATCCCTATCTTCAGGAGTGACGTGGAAGCGGTGGAACATTTTCTCTACATCACATGTAATGGCGATCTGGTGTTCTCTAAATCTGCAGAGTACGCTTGTGAGAGCATTGGTCAAGTCTGGGCCAGTGAGGAGGTGGTCATTTAAAGAGGTGTTCTCAAATTTTGCAGAGCAGTCAAACACGACTCTTATTTTCTCTGACTTTCTCGGATGATATACCCCATGGTGAGGTATATACCATGTGTAACCATTTGCAGGTGTGCCAACTGCTTCTTCCGCATCACCATCCTCAAAGACACTGTTCATGAATCTCACATAGTCTTCTTTGTACTTTGGAATTCTTTCCATCTTTGCTATCAGATGTCTCAGCCGTGTTATTGCAAGCTGTTTATTATTTGGAAGCTGTGGACGTTCTCTGAAAGGTAAAGGCATTTCCAAATGGCCTTCTTCATTAAAATGTATGGTTTTGTGCAACATCTGCAAAAACTGAATGTCCTCTTGTGATATGTTTCCTTCTGTAGGATTTGTGTCCTTAAAATCTGTTTCCAGTACTTTAATCACCGAGGAAGGTGTGATAGATGGCAACTCTTTGAGAGAAACACGATGGCACGCTCCCGCCACCTCTGCTGAACTTGTCCAAGGCTTAATAGATCCCACAATACTCCAACCTAAGTCTGTTTTAACTGCATAGGGATCATAGTCATTGCCTGGTATTACCTTTCTTGGTTTCAGAGCTCTCGCACAATCGTAACCAATCAGAAGTGCTGCAGGACAATCTAGCAACTCTGGCATCTCTCCTGTGATACTTTGGAGATGTGTCCAAGCTTTGGCAGTTTCATGAGTGGGAATACTGTCTCGTTCAAGAGGAATGTACTCACGAGTGTAAGCAGGGGGTAACTCAATGTAGTCTTGTGAATAATACCCTCTTACTTTCAGTCCATCCACTCTGTGACTCTGTACGAGTGTTCCTCTGTTTGTCATTGTTGTCAGTTTCAACTTGACTGGTTCTGTGAACACTTGAATCTTTTCACAAACATCATGGACAATAAACGTGTTGCTGCTTTGAGTGTCTAGCAGTGCGTAAACCAGGATTTCAAGTCCATTACCTTCTGTGCAAGATAGCCACACTGGTACAATCATCGAAGTCCGATCGCTACTGTCCACTGTCACATTGTTTGACACCGCAGAAGCGTTTTCCTCTGTTAGTGGCGTTTCCAGTTTGTCTACTCGTGGACGATCCTCATGAAGTGGTGTAGGATGACCTTTCCTGCAAACATTACAAGTAGCCTTTTGACGACAATTTTTTGAGAAGTGGCCAACTCTAAGGCAACTAAAACACATGTTATTTTCAGTAATGAACCTTTTCTTCTCCTCTAGAGGCATCTCAGAAAATTTATCACATTTGTAAATAAAGTGACTTTGCTTACAACAAATGCACTCGATTTGCCTTTTACTCTGAGCTGCAGGATTAGGTTTGAATCTCTTGTGACTCGGAGTTGTGTTTGCAGTCTTTGTATTTTTGGTCACTTCTGTTGTAGTAGTTAGGATACTAGCCTTTAGACGTCTTTGTTCTTTGTCTGGTTTGTCAAATGTACGTAATGCAAACAGGGATGAGACTGGGTTGCATGCTATGCGTGCTTCTTCAGCCACAAACTCAGCAAATTCAGCAAAACCTGGATATTCGTTTCCTTCATCCAGTAGTTTGGTCACATGTCTATTCCATCGAGTTGTTGCCCAGTCTGGAAGTTTGAGGAGTATTTTTTGATTTTCCTCACAATCATCTAAGACCCTGAGTCCTTGTACATGGGGCATAGCGTTTTTACATGAAATGAGGAAATCGCTAAACTCTCTCAATTTCAACGAATCCTTTGACCCAATCTTCGGCCAACTGCTTAGTTTTCCCCTGAAAGCTCTCTGAACTACAAAGGGATGGCCATAACGTTTGCTCAAAGCTTCCCAAGCCTGTGTATAGGCTTCCTCATCACTTCTGTAAAACGTCCCTTCTAATACACTAAGTGCATCTCCACTTATATACCTTTTTAAATAGAAGAGTCTATGTGCTGGATCTACACAACTTGTCTCTATGAGAGCCTTGAAGCAAGTGCTCCACTCCAGGAACTTGAGCGGGTCCCCACTAAACACAAATGGTTCAGGTGCTGGAAGTCTAGTCATAGTTAACGACTCTTTCAACGCTTGAACTAGAGACTGGTGCCATCGGAACTGCCTCCAGATCAACGCGAGGAAAACTAAGGAGCTGGTGGTGGACTGCCGCAGGCATGGGCAGCCCCTCACAGTACCAGTAAATATACAGGGAACAGACATCGAGATGGTGACATCCTATAAGTACCTGGGTATTCATCTGAACAATAAACTAGACTGGTCACACAATACTGATGCACTCTACAAGAAGGGACAGCGCAGGCTGTTCCTGCTGAGGAGACTCAGGTCTTTTGGTGTACAAGGGGCGCTGCTGAAGTCATTCTATGACACGGTGGTGGCATCAGCCATCACTTTTGGAGTGGTCTGCTGGGGCAGTGGCATTACTGCAGCCGATAGGAAGAGACTGAACAAACTGATTAAGAAAGCTAGCTCTGTCCTGGGGCAGCGCCTTGATCCGATGGAGGAGATAGGAGAGAGAAGGACGGTGGCTAAACTGTCATCTCTGCTGGAGTCCGAGTTCCACCCTATGCAGGACATACTGAATGCACTGAGGAGCTCATTTAGCAGCAGACTACATCATCCCAGGTGCACAACCGAGAGGTTTCGTAGGTCCTTCCTACCAACGGCTGTCAGACTGTACAACCTAAGCAGGGCTGCTCGCAGAGATAGCAAAAAGACGTAACAAACTAATAGTTTTTTGAATGCAAAAGATGCAATAGACTTACACAATGGTCCCCTCCGGCATACAACTAGGAACATACCGGTCGCTATGGAGGGTGAGAATATGTATGGGCACATAATCATACCATGTAGGATAACTAAGTAGACGGTTATGCTGTTTCATTCCATCTAGCAACAATGCTCTGCACTGTGTGTGTTTATATATTTGCATATTTATTCCATCTAGCTACAATGCTCAGCACTGGGTGTGTTTATATATTTATATATCTACATATTATTCCATCTAGCTACATTGCTCCGCACTGTGTGTGTTTATATACTTGCATATTTATTCCACCTAGCTGCAATGCTCCGTACTGTGGGTGTTTATATATTTACATATTTATTCCATCTAGCTACAATGCTCTGCACTGTGTGTTCATATATTCATATATTTATTCCATCCAGCTACAATGCTCTGCACTGTGTGTCTGTGTGTGTGTGTATATATATATATTTTATAGTAATACGTACATATGTTTATTAGCTGCTCTTGCTTGCTTGTTTTTTTTCTTGCCTTCTGATTGTTGCTCTGAGTGTTGCTATCCCTGTGCTGTTGCAATCCTGGAATTTCCCCGTTGTGGGACTAATAAAGGCTTATCTTATCTTATCTTATCTTATCTTATCTTATCATTTGGCAGTATCTTGTTGTCTATGCTCTGCGGGACTGACATGTTTTGAGAAGTCCTTTTACTAATCACAGGGAAAGTAACTGGAGCAGAATTTTGGAAAACTTGTGGGCGTGGGAAGCTGTATTGCTGTATAGGAAGCTGACTTGAAGTGACCTTCATTTCACTTTCTCTTATTTCAGCATTCACCTTTGATTCCTCTTCAGCATATACATTGTATTCTGCCTCTATTGCCTCCAGATCTCTTTGACTTTCCAACATTTTTAGCTTTTCCTGCTGAGCTACAATCTCTTGTCTCTGGGCTGAGATTTCCCTTTCTCTATTTATTTCAGCTCGTTTTGACGCTAAGCGCGCCGCTGCTTCTGCTCGTTTTGCAGATACAACAGTCCCTTGTTCACTGATATTGTTATATTGGCTCTTTTCAGCTCTTGATACTGTTGATCCATATATTGACTTTGCGTCCTCTCGTTGCAATAATAGACGGAGTGATTCTTTTACAGCTTGTGCATCAAACTCCTTATCCACATCTGCATAACGCCTTTTCAAAGTACAATGATCTCAGTGGAGACAGAACTGCAGTTGTCCATTTTTCTCCTTAGATCCTGAGATGGTGTGGTCAGTGCACGCAATGCTAAATAGTCTTGTTTTAACTCTGACTCACAATTTTCAACCTTTTGAATCATGTTGCCCAACTCAGCTTTAGCGCAGTGTACTTTCAGTTTGGACCTTACGAGTTGAACCTCTGCTTTAAAGTGCAAATATGTTGACATAAACTTTCTTTCTTTACTCATTATGTCATCCCTTTTAAGCTCTAACATTTTCTCAGTTAGGTGTCTATCTCTTTCTGAACGCCTCAATTCTGTTTCAACTTCTGATACGGGTTGGGGTTGACCTATTTTGTGTATTTCAAGATCTGCACAGATCTCCCCTAAACGTGTTTCAAGTTGTTCTCTTTGTGCATCTTCAAGATCAGTCTGTAGTGTAGCTTCTAACTGAGCCTTTTCCCTTTCTAAAGCTTCAATAACTTCCTCCAAAACACGAGTGTCTGGAATACTTGGATCCATATCGAAGTATTATTTTACAGTAAATCTGAAATATTTCACAATGAAAATAAACAATCAGTGTCACAGCACAGAATGAACTTAAAACATATTCACAACCTTTTACTTTAACTCTTCTCTTCAATGTTTGTTTTCTTGGTATTATGGTTGATATATTAAACTCTGTAGATACAGTCTGACCTGGTATCCCAGAGACACTGTAGTTTACTGAAAACTTGCGTGGTGTTGAGCTGAAGCTTTAGGCCTTCTTCCATATTCAACTGGAAAGGCTGTAGAAGTTTGGGTGTCCAGCTTCTGCAGGATCCCAGAGGCTGACTTCCATGTGGGTCTTGTTCCCTCAGAGCATGGTCTCACCGAAGCCACCCCGCTCTCTCGTTGTTATGTCGCCGCTCTGTCACCGACTGGCCTCCGCGTTGTTCCCTTGTTGTCAGCAGCATTAGACACGTGCTCCTTCACCGGCAGCATGCAGACCACATGGCACCAACGGGACACGTTTTTCACTATAACTGCTCCCAAAGGTTTTTTGTTTGAAACAGATAAAGCCACGCTCCAACTGATGTTTAGCCAGGATTTATTTTGTCACAGCAAGCACATTTTCTTAGCTGGACCTCCGACCAACCACCGTGAAAAACTACGGTGAAAGAACAAAACAAAAAATACATTTTGAAATTTATCACAACCAAAAATAATACCTCCACATTCTCACAAATACACATTACATACCGTGTGCGCCTTCTGTCCAAACATTTAGGAGTGGTTAGAGTCCATTTTCTTTAGTTTTACTCAGGGCTTTTGGAGCTTCTTTTCTCTGTGCCCGAGTCTGCAGCTTCTGAGCTTCTCTCTCTGCTAACTGAGCACGTGTGCACTGTATGCTAGTTTACGCACTCTCTTCTACCACTGGGTTGCATGTCATTTGCCGTCCACTAGATGGCAGCAGTAACGTAACACAGGTGTAAATCAACTCTTAGATAATAACTTCTGCAGCAGTGTTCAACCTGCTGTGGAAATCCCCAAAATAACGTCATGCTTAGGTTTACATTATCCAACGGGGGGCTCACCTGAAAAAGTTGTCCCTGCCTCGAAAACTTGATGGGTGTTAACGTTGCTAGCTTGCTAGCCTTGTTAGCACGTCCATGGCAGGAATCCGTGGGTAAATAACTCCGACATCCTGATTCAGCTGAAGAGCTGCCGGTCCTTCAGTCTCCAGGTGAGCGTCAGCCTCATTTTCAAACTAGTTTACTCTCCAATGTTGATACTTTTACTCCGATGATGGCAGAATTTCAAAGCTAGCGCTGTCCCTCGGATGTGAATACGCGAATGAGCGATTTCGCGTGCGCTCGCCTCTTTCCATTGACTTTGTATACATTTGCGCTGCCTGTTCGCTTTTGGTGTGAAGGCACCTTGGCCCTCCAATCAGCAGTCAGCCACACTACACCTATGCCACAGCCGCCCCCTGACAGCCACTATTAACATTAATTAATGTTGCTAACAGACAGACAGACAAACCAACAAACAAACAAACCAACCAATGCTTCCAAAAACATTAACTCCTCCCTTGGCGAAGGTAATAACAAACTTAATATTTAAAAAAAAAATTGCAGTTTTGTTGTTTCCCACATAAGTTCAGGTGTAGTTGAGAGGACACATTCCATGTGATCTTTCTCTTAAGACAATTTTAATGCTAACAGCAAATTCGATTAAAAAAACTACAAGGAGCACTTCATAGTATTTCATCCATGATCTTACAGGTACGGTGCTTTTGCTACTTGATTAGGGTCAGTCTCAGTCTGTACTCTGCTGTTAAACTTTGCACTACGTCAGCCTTACAGGTACTTAAAGTGATTAGATCTTCATAACACAGCAATCAAGTCATGAATGAAAACTTACCGCTAATCTCCAAAAGTTGTGTTTGCCATCTTTGACCTGAAGAATATGAAGCACAAATAAACGTAATTGTTGTGCAAGTGTGCATGAAATGATGTATTTTATGATGTGTACAGCAGTTCATTCTAATAGGATTTTATTACAGTAATTTGTTTTGTATGTTTACATTTGTTGTAATGGTGGACAAACTTGTAATAAAATGTGGAAAAAAGGTAGAAAAAGACATGATCAAAAACTAAATGACTGATTAATTGTTGAGATATCATTTTTATATTGTAGAAAACACATAATGACTTGAAGTGTTCATATTAAGGTGAGCATTCATTATTCTGGACTCTCCGTAAAACTTTGTCCCTTCAAAGTTCAGCCCAGCGGGGACGGCTTGTTATTGGCCAGTCACACAAAATCACATGTAAAATTTCACTCAGAAATTTGGCAGCTTTGCCCGGCTTTCAAGCAAATCTGTTTTGATTCCAACAAATCATTTACCCCACATCATTCTGCTTGTTTTAAACGCTGTTGTGGCTGGGCCCTAACAGAGTTATATTTAGCCCGACTTTCATTGCCAGGGCCCTTCAAGTTTAATACAAAGAGGTTTGTCAAAGCATCTTATATTTATGGTGAACATTTGCTGCGTATGGGGAAGGGGAAAATCAATTTCCCACCCCTCTTGATAATTGATCTTTTTTTTTCTTAGCGTACTGGAAAATGACATACAAGGCCTATTATATTTGTGCTTGGCTGTCAAGCAGATGTCACTCTATCTTTCTGTCTGTCCGTCTGTGTGTGACATCAATCTCCCAATGCATTTAGACAGTTAAAGGGTGCGTATAACATTGAGCATGGACTGGGTTGCACACTTTACTGATTTAATTCCTCCTCTCCACTTAACAGTCTCAGACACCTTGTCATTAGCCAGTAAACCTTCTCAAAATAAATCCAATCCCATAAATCTACCTCTGAAAGAATCTGATACTTTTAAAAAGTGACAGCGACTGACCTTGAGATTTATTTTTGTCACACCAGAAACTGTCTCCCTCAGCAACGAGCGATGTGCCTGTCCAGATGGTTTTGTGTGGCATCATCTTGCTAATTGTCAGTGATGCCATCAAAGGGATGTAGCAGACCTGACAACTTAGCTGATGAGCAATAAGATGAGTGGGGGGGGGGGGGGATTAGAGCCAAAAACATGTGACAGTTATTTTGTGCAACCTACCAGTGCTTCTGAGCTCTTTAAATCATTTAGCTTTCTTTGGTTTTCTCCAAGAATTTAGGTGTTATTATTATTATTATCATGCATGGTTCAAAATAGTCATTACAGTAATTATAATGTTTAATCGCATTATGCAGGCTATAAATATCTCTGAACATATAATAATGGTGAAGGACTAGGCCCATAATAGCATGTTGTATTAGGCCTCTGAGAACTGTCTCTATTGTAATAACATGTTCCGTGTATTTTGAAGCTATCGCCTGTCTAAGTTCACTTTAAAGTTGAGCGGGCTGCGGCGCGGCGGCGCAGCAGTGCATCCCCAGTGACTGTAAAACATGCAAGACAAAACATATGACACAGGGGATAATCCTGACCTGAGACTGACATGTGCTAAAGTACATTATAGTCATTGCCAGGATAAAGGTCACATTGACTCCTGTTATAAATTGGACAAGACAGCTCCAGCATACATGGAGTGTCAAGTGTGAGGGGGTCTGAAAGAAAATCCCTTGGATGTTCCGGGACACATGCGCTTGGCGGATGGGTAAAAGTGTCTGCGTCTCACTTCCACTTGTGATTTAGCACACTTAATCATCGCATTAAAGGAGAAGTTTATCATATAATAGAGATTCAGGGTGTGAGGGGAAGTTTTTCTGCATGCAAACTACTGCTACTGGCCATCAAAACAGCACACAAAGGTGAGAGCACTGCATTTATTAGTGATGCTGCTTATAGATAATGAGTAAATTCATAGTTTCAACTGTTCGGCTGCACAAAAAATAAATATTTACATATTCATTGGAGGCATGATAGTCGTTTGACTAAGAATACCCTGTCTGAATCTGCAGTAAGCACAAGAGCAGACTTTTGCTCTGAGATACAAAGGGAAACGACTTGAAAGGAAATAAGCAAATGAATGCAATGCCTCATTAGGCGGGTTTTATTTGACCGTAGCCAATTAGAGAGCATCTGTAATTTAAAACAGTCAACCTAAAAAAAGCCTCAACCAAGAACATATTTTCTCATGGGACTGAATCTTTGCCTTGTTTTCTTTCAAATTATTATTATTTTTTTTCACCAGTGACATTTTCTATTTAAGCAAAAATAAATAATACACAAAGGACCGCCAAGTTCAGAAATATGCAGATCGGCAGCCTTACAGTAGATGGAAAAAAAAGAAGGTCTCAGGGATTTCAGAGGTCAAGGTTGGCGGCTGAGGTGTTTGGCCTCGCTCTCGGCTCGCTGTGCTGACTTGTTTGTGCTGCTGCTTCGTGATCAATACCGCTCCCTCCGTCTTAATCAACGACCCGCTGAGGTATTTGCGGGCTGTTACTTTAATGACACGAAGGTGCACTTTGAAAACGGGGCTGCAGTCAAGGCAAGACTGACAGCCAGTTTAGCCACGAATCACACCTGAGTGCAGAATAATGCAGCGCCTCTCGCAAACAGAGACACTACTGAAATATTGATGGGGAGAAGCAGTTTCCAAGGCCTGTTCGAGTGATGCGCACAGATACGACCAAAACACAATCCCGACTGCTTACTTTGCAGCGGGAGCCTCGTGAAAAATAGTAACACCTGTATTGCTTATACTGGTTGTTAAGCATTGGAATAAAATTTTGTGCAATATGCATAACCAAATGCTGGAATAATGAGCCATCTGTATGTGTGGTCCCTTCCTTGGAGATGCCAAGAACGGCACCATCTGTGATGCAGCTACCAGCTGTTTTCCTTCTTATTACATGTTTATTAAAAGCTGAAGTTGTCCTCTTCAAGCAGAGGAAAAGAGAGCATGGGTGGCAGTGTTGGTTATCTGATCGCCTCCATCTCCATTAGAAACAGACTTGAGCTCCGTTCCTGGTCTCATGAAAAGCACGCTTACAGTTTCAACAGAACAGAGGGAGCGGTAATTAAATACTCCTTCTTTTTCATCAGTGACTCGCAGGAAATTAAGAGAACAAACACAAGATTGACTGGCAGCAAAGCAACAAACATGAAAGCGGATGAATGAATCTAATCCGCCAGGACTGGAAATAAATAAAGAAACGACATCACTTGCCCCACCTTCACTTAGCCCTTTGGGTTTGTATTTCAAAAAATCCCTCAGCGGGGTTTGTGCATCTTTTCTATTTGCATTGTTTTCAATTTTCAAAACCTATTAGCAAGATATCGATCGACCACAATTGAGCATTTATGCACAGCAGGCAACCTACATCCCTCCAGTCAAAATCAGATCACATCTCCCATAATTGAGGGTGGCAGAACTGCAGACCACCCTCTGCAACTGTCAACAAATTTCAGGAGCTCAAACTAAGATGCGTCAGGGATGCATCCTGCACCGAGTGATGGACACCGAGAAGGAGAACTGGAAACGTCCATCAGCATCCTCTGCCATGTGCTGAACAAGACAGGTCAGGTCTGAATAGACGCTGACAAACCCAGAGTGGACACACTGTCGACGCAGACTAAAGCAATACCAAGGGACAAGTGACAGGCTGCTCTGATGCCTCACCTAACTGCAGTACATGCGCGCGGGCGGGCGGGCAAAAATAGTGTGTGGCTGATGGTGCGCGCACGCAGGCCTTGCACCCCTATGAACGAGATTAAAGGTCCCATTCACTCAAGCGGGGAGTGTTTGTGGCTTTTTAACCTTCTGAAATGATTTCTTGGGTCATATGGCTTCAGTGAAAAATCATAAAATTTCTCTTCAGTTCAACATTTCGGCAGACTGGTCAGAAACTGCGAGGCCGTTGGCACGAATTGGCAGCCACGTTTCCGTCAGTCTGCCCCAGGGCAGCTGTGGCTACAGAAGTAGCTTACCACTATCAGTGTCTGTCTGGAGTAAATGAATAATGGACTCACTGTAAGCACTTTGAGATGTCAGTTGACATGTAAGGCATCATATAAATCTAATCGATTATTATAATAATAATAATAATTATTATTATTATTAAACTGGTTTTGCTCTTTCAGGATCTTTGCCCCTACATCACTGTAAAATGATCTGGTCTTCACTTACAAGCAATCACCATGCTATTGGCTGTAATGATTCAATCTAGGGCTGTGCGATATGAGCAAAATTTCATATCACGATATAAGTAATCTTATTTGACGATAACAACATATATCATGATGTACATTTCCAGTAAATTCTATAGTTATAACATATACAATAACCAATAAAAGAATCATCTCTTTTTCTACATTTTAAATTACATACTGAAAAAAATCAACTGTGCAAATTTACGTCATTAATTTTATGCACTTTTTGTTTCTTCATTTTGCAGTGTTATAAAATTGTTTTTTTAATGTGTATTTGAGATGACTTCAACTTTATTCATTATCACGACCTGACTAATTAAAAATTATTAAAAGTCAAGTTACATTAAGAGCCAGTTTGTTCCTCCAACACATTTTATTTATTTATTTAGTGTGTATACAGCTGCTGTCACACACTTTTGCAGCTTTAGTAATATTTTTTCAGACAAAATTAAGAAACTCAGCAGTGATTTAAACCAGAAAATGGTCTGATACACTATAATGTTTCCTATTAGCAACAAGTTAGCATTCTCATTTAGCATTTGCCATTTTATATTTAGAGAGAGGTGGTGTTAATGTTACTTACCTCCAATTAAAACGAGGTTAGAGGACTATCCTCTGTGACGCAGCATGGTGGGGAAAAAGTCCCACATCCCTGGCACAGAAGTAGCAGCTCCACAGAAGTAGTGGCAAAACATTAGCTTGCTTTTAGCTGCTGTGACGCTAATCACCGGAACCCACCTGGCACACTGCGGGAGAGCGGCAGGGCAGTGACAAGTAGAAACGGGTTATGTGTCCCAATATAAACGATAAAGTTTCATATGAAATGGTAGAAGTTTCTTATCACCGATATACATTGTCATATCGCACAGCCCTAATTTAATCCCACCCAGACATGAGCTTAAAGCACTAGCTTCAGTGCTAACAGTGCTACAAGGGAGTTAGCTTACCAAACGTGGTTTACAGTATCCACCTTATTCCTAGGCCCCATGATGCCTTGCGTGAATTATGGTAGCAACTTCCGGTACTAGTTTAGAACGTATTGTTGTCACTGAAATGGGACACTTTTCCATGTTAAAAACAATGCAGGAACATGGCCTTTTGCACCTCAAAAACAGTAATACCACATCCCACGACTATGGAGGGATAAGAACATGGCCTTAAAAAGTGTCCAGTAGCTCCGTGGACAGTAGCTCCATTAGTTAGCTCTGCTGCTAACATGCTAACGCTGTAAACAAATAAAAGCTCTGAGATATATCAATGTTTCCACCGCAATAAAGTCAGCTGCATTTTGTTAAAAAATGTTGGACCTAATCAAATTTACCTCAGAGCAGACGGAGTCTAGTAGGAGCCACAAAGAACCACAACACCGTGCTTTGGCACTTTAAATTCGGGGTAAAACGTCAGATCTGTGACATTCATACAAGTGAAAACATATCTGGTGCTGCTGTGTCTGTGCCACCGATCACACGAACAATCCTTTAGTTTTCAGTGCATGATCTACTCATTGCTGTTGAAGCCACAGATTTAGCTGTGTTTATCTGTGAGGAGGGATACAGGTCAAGTGGACCCTTGACCAAGTGAGCACCCCAAGTGGACCCCAGGATCCAATCTGTACATGTACAAGTACATTCTCAATCCAGTTGTAGCAGTGTCAATAAAAAGCATTCCTACTTGGCTTGCCAAGTGGGTTGACCCTATTGGCGATACAGGTAGTCCTGGGCTCTGAAGGTGGAGGTTGTGAGTTCAAATCCCCGGTTGGACGTCGCCAGTTGGGGCTTGGTAGCCTGTCCCCTCGGTTACACAGTGATTTGTGAACGCGAAGAAGGAGAACAACAACAAGAATTTGTGTAAAACTGTTGGAAAGACTCTTCCTGGTCAAAAAGAAGTGTAAAAAATATGTAAGCTGACCCGGAGAAGGTTTTGGCTCTGTTTCTGCTTTCAAAACATTTTTCTTCTCTAACGCTGCCGCTTGTCACCGTTGGCTGCCCCTCAGATGAAAATCCACAGAATTGGTGTGTGGGACTGAATGAGGCTTTAGAAAGCTCTGAATCTGTTTGTAAATCACTGGATTGAAAATGTATTTGTACATGTACACATTGGACCCCGGGGTCCACTTGGGGTGCTCACTTGGTCAGGGCTCCACTTGACCTGTTCCCGTGAGGAGCCTCACACCACAAACAGCAGCAAGTACCAGAACTACGCAAAAACATTAAAAAATACAAAACCTACAAGTGCTGAAATTAGCTGCCACTTGAGTGCAAAACACATATGTGCACTACCCATTAAAATGAATTTGAAAAACTTTTAAAAATGCTATTTTAAATGCCCCTGCTACGCCACTCTTACTGACTGATTTAACACTAGGTCAGCCGAAACTGGAAGCTCTGCCCATAATCGTTTCTACAGCGGCACCCCCAGGAATAAGGTGGATATTGTTATTTTCTTTAAATTTCAGTCACCCTAGTAGACATCCCTGTTTCTACCTGCTTCACAAATCCGCAGTTGATAATATATCTCACATTCTTCTGGCTTATTTAGTTACATTTTTACAGTAATGTTAAATGTAACTATTAGCATCAACTTGGCTTGGCCTCCCTCAGCGGGAAGAAGCCGCCTGGCGTTAGCTTAACTGTAGATCCATCTGGTTTTGATTGCTATTTTCTATAAATTCTATTCACGCCCACTGGAATCTTTGTTCATCTACCAACACTAGACCATATACGTCATTCTTAGAAGTTATGTTACCGGTAGTTTATTTTACTATAGTTGTATCTCTAACCGGCACCAAAGATGGCCAGGTGATACTAGCAGTTTAGCAGTTTCTGTGCTTATTATATCCTATTGACTGCTGAAACCACACACTCCTGTCCCCTAGTGATGCATCATTTCATTCATTCTTTAAGACAAATTTATGTTAGTTGACTCCTTTCCAAGCTAGGAGCTAGCCAACTATGATTAGCAATACTAACAAAAGAGGGAAGGTGGAGTTAGGTGTGGCTGGGCATATACATAGACATGCACTGAAATGAACCGCTCTGAGGAAGGCTACAAAAGATGATTCAAAATAATTAAATAGAATATGGCCAAAGTTTGTCACAAGAATCTCATCGGGACCTGTGGGAACTGTCAATACTGTATGTGGAAAAGTGCAGTAAATGGGATCTTTGATAAAACTTAAGAGGCAGCACGTGGCTGAGTTTGAAAAAGTCAAAATACTGAAGATGGCTCTGTACGTCAATGCGTGCCATGAGAATTACAAGTACAGAATGTGGTTTCAAACTGCAAATTGATGTTTCTGACAGTGCATCCATTTCTGAGGTTACTCTGTTCACTCTGCTCAATGCTCAATAAAACAAACAAAATGCCCTCCATTTCTCTATAAACAATTACCTGCCATAGATTGTAACCTTATTGGATCGAGTGAAATGTTTGAAATAAATCATTAAAGGAACTGACAGGACATTTATCTTCACTCTTGCTTTAATGCTCCGTGCACAACGCAGTGGATGAAGTCAGTCAAGGGTGTGCTTTTTTTTTTTTTTTTGAGTAAGCCAGGCCCCAGTGCGCCTCAGTGTGTGTGCTTGTAAGAGCACTGTTGCGTGTGTCAATCCTCCTGTGGAGCCATGTTCTCAAAGCTCTTCATTTTGAAATCAAGCATGAATAATTAAGCCATTTCACAAGGCTGCTTTAACGATATATTACATGAGAAGAAATAGGTCAGGCAGGAGTGTAAGAAAGATTGTTTGCACGGGTGTTATTGGGTTAAAAATGGTGAACAATGTACTCCCCTCCTCCTTCATGCCCCATATACTGTACTTACTCTGCAGAGTGACTGACAGCCTGAGATACAGACTCATTTTCCCACTGATATGAAGGGTTTTTCTGACAAGTCATTCGTTTGTTAGGGTTACATCTGGGTCACGGTGCCATTCCACCCGGGATGATTAATCTCCTTTAACCCTACAAAAGGAGGGTTAATATTCACTACCACACACAAGGCAAAGAAAAAGCAGAAAATTATACTGTAACTATATCAGTACATTTTTAAAAAAAAAATTGCTAAAGAGAGCAAAAGACAAATTGAGGGAAATGACTACAGGGCATAATATGGACAACAAACAAAAATATTTTGATTTTTTCAGTCATTATAAGCAGTTTTAAATGCATAATAATCAGTATTTTCATGTATTTTAAGAGAAGTTCAATCATCTGTTTCCATCAGATGAAAAATTGTGAGTAAGTGCATTTAAGGGTGCTTGCACACATAACCAGTTTAAGATAAGATAAGATAAGATAAGATAAGATAAGCCTTTATTAGTCCCACAATGGGGAAATTCCAGGATTGCAACAGCACAGGGATAGCAACACTCAGAGCAACAATCAGAAGGCAAGGAAAAAAAAAAAAAAAAGTTTGATCCAGACTTTCAGACTTTTCAATTTGACTTGGACAAAATTTGTGTGAAACCTCCCCCAAAACCATGGTCTGGACCAAAGAGCCAAAATTTGGTCCAACAAAAAGAGGTGGTATTGGTCTGGCTCAAAATGAGCCTTGGTCCGGTTTGTTTAGAGTGGGAAAGCAATTTTCTGAAAGGGTCGGACTTTCGAACGAAACACAGGAAGTTGAGGTAGCCAGTGAGAAGGAAAATGAATTACGAGAGCATTCGGAGAGAGGAGACCTAGTTTTTAAGTGAAATATAGCCATTAGCATTATAAATAGTCAACTGAAAAAATAATAAAAATACAGAAACTTACCAGATGTTTTTGGAGAGGATGCAACAGAGTTCATGAAAAAAACTGAATGAGCAATGCCGCCTGGAAATCATATGGCTGATGAGAAGGACAAATGTTCTTTTAAATGAAGAACTGGATAATATTCTAGCCTCAGTAAATTAAGTTCACCAACTATTACAAGGGAGTCTTCCCCAATTTTAACTCGAAGTGTTGTTACCGATGTGTCCAGAGCTGCAGAAAACACTTTGGAGGGTGAGTAGCATGTTTGCTAACTACCAGTCTGTTCTAACAACATAAATGTGGTCATGACAACAAGATGTAGGAGCCGTTACATAAAGTTGTTTAGCTCGCTTGGAAAAGTAGCAGTGTGAAACCAAACTTAACCGGACCAAACGCATACAATGTTACAAAAACTTGAACATTGATTTGGACCTTGATGTGGACTTTCAGATGTGAAAACGTATGAAATCTCTACTGTAGTTGTCACACATATGAAGGAGGACATGGAGAGGGTTAGTGTGCATGTCAGAAGAGGATGCAAGGGATAGGGTGAGATGGAGACAGATGATCCACTTTGGTGACGCCTAAAGGGAGCAGCTGAACAGCTGAAAGAAAAAGAAGTTGTCACTTTATCACTGTTTGTGTGGGGCAGGACTTTAGACTCTTGTACAACGAACACAGGAAAAGCTCTGTGTGTTGTTGAATATAATTAAAACTTTTACATTGGTTTAAGTTAAACCAACTTTAGTGCTTTAACATACAGGGTTCACTTTTTTGGGTGTTTTACTGGGTTGGGAATTATTTGCCTTTAAGATTTCCTAGAAAGCCTCTAACATAATTTGAAAAGGGGCTGATATTATCACAGACACTCCAGGGTGAAAAGTGTATACAAATAGGTAAAGCTGGGTCCAAAAAAACAAATCAGATGTAATATTGAGCTTTCATCTAATTCATAAAGTGAATCTGAATCTGACCGTGAAATCCATTGAGTGAATATCTGTAGCTGTTTCACAACCATCTATGCGTACTAAGGTACTTATTTTTGTTTCTTTATTCTGAAAAGATTCATTTATGATGTTTGGTTTTAATTTATTTGGGGATTTAGATGTGCCATCTACAAATGGAAAAATGTGTTCTTTTCTATGGCTCCAACACATCAAATCCATAATAATCTTTTTGTAATGAGCCACATTTCTTCTTCTTCTTCTTCTTCTTCTGGTTGTTCCCTTTAGAGGTCGCCCCAGTGGATCATCTGCCTCCATCTCACCCTATCCCTTGCATCTTCCTCTGTAACACCAACCCTCTCCATGTCCTTCTTAATTACATCCATGAATCTTCGCTGTTGTCTTTCTCTTTTCCTCCTGCCTGGCAGTTTCATCTTCAAAATCCTTTTTCCAATATATCCACTATTCCTCCTCTGCACATGTCCAAACCATCTCAGCTTTGCCTCTCTTACTTTGTCTCCAAACCGCTTAACCTGTACTGTCCCTCTGATATACTCATTTCTATGCCACCACCACCTCCTGTCTTTGTTTTTCAGTCCCACTGCCTCCAAACCATACATCATAGCAGGTCTCACTACTGTATGTAAATCTTCCCTTTCACTCTAGTTGCTAGCCTTCTGTCACAAATCACCCCTGACACTCATCTTCACCCACTCCACTCTGCCTGCACTCTCTTCTTCACCTCTCTTGTGCATTTTCCATTGCTTTGGATGGTTGACCCCAGGTATTTAAACGCATCTACCTTCACTACCTCTACTCCTTGCATCATGAGATCAATTTTTAAAAATTTAATTTTTAATAGAAATGTTGGCTGACTGAAAAGTATGCCCATGTATGCACTCAATACAGGGTCAGGGCTCCTTTTGCATGAATTAATACTGCATCAAAGCGGTGTAGCATGGAGGCAATCAGCCTGTGGTACTACTGAGCTGTTATGGAAGACCAGGCTGCTTTGATAGCAGCTTTCATCTGGTCAGCATTGTTGGGTCTGGTGTCTCTCATCTTCCTCTTGACAATACTCCATAGATTCTCTATGGGGTTTAGGTCAGGAGAGTTCGCTGGCCAATCAAGCACAGTGATACCATGGTCATTAAACCAGGTATTGGTACTTTTGGTAGTGTGGGCAGGTGCCAAGTCCTGCTGGAAAATGAAATAAGCATCTCCATAAAGTTAGTCAGCAGAGGGAAGCATGAAGTGCTCTAAAATTTCCTGGTAGACAGCTGCGCTGACTTTGGACTTGATAAAACACTGGACCAACACCAGCAGATGACATGGCTCCCCAAATCAGGTGCCAAGTCCTGTCATTTGGAAATCAAGATCCCAGAGTCTGAAGGGAGAGTGGAGAGACACAGAATCCAAGTTGCTTGAGGTCCAGTGTGAAGTTTCCACAGTCAGTGATGATTTACTGGAGTGGTGTGTACTGGAATGGTGGGCTAGTGGTAGAGCATCTGCTGCACAGCTGGGAGGATGTGGGTTGAAGCCACGGCCAGGTCATACCAAAGTGTATTCCAAGGTATATTTAAAAACTGGTGCTTAGTGCTCAGCATAACAGAATGGGGGAAGAAAAGATCACAGTGCCCCCCCCCCCCCCAATTCTAGATGTGATTGTCATTGTAGGTAGCAGAAAACATAATTTAAAAAGTAGGCTTTCTTTCTTACCTAAGAGGAGCCCCAAACTGAAATTTCGCTTAGGGTCCCATTAGGGCTTGGGGTGGCCCTGATCATAAATCTACTGTTCCTTGTATGTTATTTGTAAATTCTGTACTCCCTCAAAATTAATATGACCCATTGGCATAAGGGCAATTTGGGGGGATGTTTCCATAACATTGTAAGGACTTTACCTTGCAATCTAAGGCAAAATGAGAGGATGGTTACTATTGATTAGTGTAGGATTTTCAGATATTAGAGTTGGGAATCACCACAGGTCACACAATATGATATTATCACCATACTTGAGCCACCATGTGATATTAATCACTATTGCAGTATCATTTATTGTGATTTCCCATCTGGATCTTTGCCTTGTCCAACTTCTGGCTAGATCTCATGAGTCAGTCCTTTGCTGTGCTGACCTAACCAGACACTGAGCATTTACCAGCATCTAGTGGACTGAAAAGGTTTTATTACCCAGGTAACTAAACAGGTACATTTGTATTTTCAACATTTATTAAACTTTTTTTTAATAAAGTTTCACAATACTGGTGTCTCTGAATCGATACATTATCACCACCACAATATATTGTGATATTACACTCTATCATTTCCCCATTACATTAAAATTCATGCCAAGTTGTAACATTATTTCTCTGCTTGCACATTTCCTGTAACTGTACCAAATCAAAAGTTGTCACTAGAATAATGGAATAAGTAGAAAGTGTGTGAGGCATTAACACCTGTCAAGAAAAGAACAACAAGTACCCACTTGTCAGCTCCCAACATTAGGTACAAACAGAGCAGCAATGTGCATGTGTGTCTTTATAGTACAGTACAAAATTGTGCAAAAGAGTAAGTTCTGTCTAATGTGACAAAAAAGGCTCCAGTGATCTCTGTCATCTGTTCCATTCAGCCCGGAGGACAAACACGCTGAGTCCCACAAAGCTCCTTTAACTCAGCTCTTAACAACAACAACATTTATATTGGCTTGTTCAAACTCAGCAACTAACCCGCATTCTTCTCACACAGGACAGGCCACGTGTATAATCACAAATAAACCTGTGCTTCTTTACATTACGCCTCCCTAAACCCCTAAAAACATCATGTTCTGAAACACAATCATCAAATACGACAACATTTTTTCACAAATGTTAAATGATAGTCGTAGATGTTTATGTGATCACAGATACTCTTATCCCTTTTCATGTGCTTTTCTTCCATCTTGCATTTTTAAATTGCTACAATGGTAATTTTATTTTTAACCGCTTGTCAATCAAATATCTGGAAGCTTTAGTTTTTTTTTAGACATCCTCTGAATTTGTAATACTTCTTTGTTTTTTATTATTATTATCTTAGCTTTGGTAAGTTTTCGTAGGCATTACACAAACTACATCTTAAAAATCAAGCAGCTGCTTTTGACTGTACACATATGTTGCTGCACTGCTTTGAAAACTGCAAAATCAATCACAGTGACTTCAATCACAGGCCGTCCAATGTAGGATTAAAGACAGGTTCGGACATAAAAGCCCGTCATTCTTTCATCATGACGAGAGGATTATAATTAGATTCCCTATTGTGGAAAGGCTGTAACTAAATAGTTTAACCGCACAATATGAATGAGGCCAGTGTTGTGATATTAGAAACAGTCTCAGTCCAGATTTCGCTTGAGTGGATAATTGACCAGTGAGAAGCCATGAAAAGCTTGTGTGCTTGTGAATGTTCTAAATTAACAGATATCATAATGTGAGCAGATTTGTGAATCAGAGCTCGTTGTTGAGTGTGGATGTGTTGCATCATCACACAAATTATAAGGTGAATTTAAAGATTTTCCTGGATCTTGTCTGTATAGGAAAGCTATTTAGTAAGTGTTTGATTTTTATAACCCAAGGAAGCTCACGATTAAACAGGAAATACACTAATTTTAAAATCCAATGTTGACACATTTCACACTGAGAATTTCTAGAATATGGTTTTTAATGCTTGTGAGCTGTGTGAGCTCAGATCCAACCAATTAGATCTGTCTGAAATGCTAGAAAGTGGGAGAAGACAGACACAAATGTCAGAGATGAGTGGAAAAAATATGAAACAGTTTAATTGCAGTATTGTCCTCCATCTCATCCCTCTGGCTGAGACCAGAGTTGAGGGTCATTTTCTATGGAGGCCATTAGTTTCATAAAGAAACATCACAAATACTGAGATCTGAAGGAGACCCGTTTATTTTCTTCTTCTCCATGGGATCACATTTTGTCATGGAGAAACATGACAATAAAGCTCTATTATGGGCCATCAGATTAGGCTGTACGGACAAATCTGGCATTTATTATGTAATATCATAAATGAACAGACAGTTTTTGCTATAGCAAATGCTTGCTGTTTATATTGAAAATATGAGCAATTATCTTTAGTTAAACTCCTTATCATAAGGTGTTGCCTACTGCCCTTTAACCTCAGGTCTGATTACCATCCAAATTTGTAACTCTGCAGGGGAACAACAATAGAGTGCATTTTCACCAGCAGGTATTATGATAGAGTTATATTTTGGGGAAAAGGGGCATCTAGTGGTTGTGAAAAACCACTACATAAAGTGACATGGTGAAGTGTTAAAAGTTTAATGTGTTTAAAGGTGTAGTAAGTTAGATTTTACACTTTTTAAAAGTTAAAATAAAACAACAAATGAATTCTTCAGCAGTGTTTGAATGCATTTAGCCACTGCAGTGAACTGACTCCCTCTGGCTGTCTTTCTGTTGATTCTCAGACTCTTGTTTAAATAGCCAGCCTGGACTTTCAGTTTTTTTGCCCTCTCCTTGGAAGCTTTGGCCCACCGCTGTTGCATGGCAACATGACATCAAATGCTATCATGCCATAAAGGTTAATGGGAGCCAGTTGCTATATTGCTCAGCTAGTGCATTGTTCACTCACTATTAAATATTTACCAATTCAAACTACCATTCCATGGGCTCTAATGACACTGAATCATACTGAAGCATAAATCTTACCCCAGTTATCATGTGGCTTATGTTAGTATTATCTTAGGTGCACAGCATCTCATGGTTATCGTTTGCTATCCTGGACAGCATCACATAGTGTAGTTACTGTGTTTGTTTATGTCTCTTATCAAACATTTACCCATTCCATTTAGCAGTGCTGCTGAGGAGTGGCAGCTGGAGAGAGAGAGACACTGCTCATACTGACGTGACAAACTATACTCAATATGTGCGATATAGGCATTTTATGTATCGTGGGTGGCCAAATATACAGATACATTGAACATATTTAGTGTATCACCCAGCTCTACTTGTGTGTGCATCCTTCGGTTAATGCTGGTATCATTACTGCTGGCTTTCCCTCCTCCAATAGCTGATTGTTAACTCTGGATGGTTTGCTCGTAACGAGCAGGCTTTCTCATTTCTGCCATCTCCTGTTTTCATCCCACTGCTCTCTCAAGGTTCTGTCCTGGTATTTGTCACACACAGGTCCCTGGAGGTGAGAGCAGGTCTCTGGAGGTGAGAGCAGGCCTCTGCGCTAAGAAACCACAGGAGACTTGCTAGCTGGAATAGGAGACCTTCGATCTTTGAAAAGCAACAGAAAAGCTTATTGACCATTGACTGTATGGCACTGACTGAGTTGTGGTTAGCTGTTAGCATGGATTCTGCTAGTAAAGTGAAAGCCTAAGAGGAGGTGGTGGTGATGGCCGGCATATGAGGTGTGGCCATACCTCAGTTTTGTTTTAACTTTGAGCAGTGTTGGATAAAAATCCCAAGTGCTCCTTTAAAGTAGACCCTCACCCATAAAGGGGTCATTTGTGGGGAGACTTGAATAACGAAACCGAATTGTCTTTCATTCCAGTTTATTCAAGAAATCATTCCACTGTCTGCTCTTATTCTTGAGCAGCGAACAAAGAGCGTGAACACACCAAAGTTCTCTCCTTTAAACATTCTGACATCAAACCATTTCCCTCGCGGGGGAAATCACACATCTCTCTCAAAATCTCTTTATTCACATTCATTAGCCTTTTATTTACATAACTCCCCCTTCTCTCTTCCCGAGCCTCAGTGGTCAGGAAGTCTTCTGTCCCCTGTCCTCCGCAGGGGGTCCAGGCTCTGTGGCTCCGCACCGCAGGGGGCTGGCTCTCCTTCATCGTGGTTAAATCACATATGCAGTGTCCAACATATACATGTCTCACAACACAGCCATATAACCCCCCCCAAACGATGAAGAACAGACTAATTCCTAAAATTAAATAGCACCTTACTCACTACTGAATAATCAACACCAACATTCAGTCTGTGTGCCGCTTGGGCTTCAGCCGTCTGCCGAATCTGCTGTGCGTTGGCCCCGCCTTGCCTGCGGTGCGTTTCTGCTTCGGCGCTGTTGACTGAGGAAGAGAGTGGTTAATTGCCTTCTGCGGGGGCCTGCCTCGTCGAGGCGCCACCGCGACCGGTACAGACACGTCCTTCATGACAAAAGCAGGTTTTAGTCTGTCAATACTGACTGTCTCTTTTCTGTCTCCAAAATCTAGCACAAATTGCTTATCACCTGCCTCCAGCACTCGAAATGGCCCTTCGTAAGGCGGTTTGAGCGTTGCTTTTAGGGCTTCGCGCCTGACAAAAACGAAATCGGCATTTTTCAAAGCCTTGGGGACGAAAACTCGTGGAAAAGCGTGATGAACCGGACCCGGGAGCGTGTCTGCCCCCGTGCCGACTAACGGTCCCAGAGCCGAGAGAGGTGGGGGCTCTGGGTGCTCTGGTAAAAACTCGCCCGGCAGCCTCAGAGTTTGTGCGAATACCAGCTCCGCTGGGGAGGCGTCTAAGTCCTCTTTAGGCGCAGAACGCAACCCTAATAAAACCCATGGAAGTTTATTCACCCAATCTGCATCCGTGAGCGACGCTCTGAGTGCTGCCTTCAAAGACCTATGAAAACGCTCGCATAAACCATTGGCCTGAGGGTGGTAAGCCGTAGTGCGGTGAATTTTGGCTCCTAAGCCGTTGGCCATCGCTGACCACAGCTCAGAGATGAATTGCGGTCCTCTATCGGACGTAATGTCCGACAGAACCCCGAAACGCGCCACCCAAGCCGTTAAAAAAACGCGAGCCACCTCCGCGGCCGTGGTCGTCGCAAGTGGGACCACTTCCGGCCAACGTGTGGTGCGGTCCACCATTGTCAAAAGATACGTGAACCCCTGTGATGCCGGTAGGGGGCCCACAAGGTCGACGTGCACATGGTCGAACCTTCTGGCCGGAATGCGGAACGGTTCTAACGGGGCTCTTGTGTGCCTGTGAATTTTGGCCCGTTGACAGGAAATGCAGGTTTTTGCCCATTCCTTCACGTGCTTGCGCAGGCACGGCCAAACAAACTTTTCCGCCACTAGTTTCACCGACGCGCGCACCCCCGGGTGCGCCAGTGAGTGGACCGAGTCAAAAACACGGCGGCGCCACGTGGCCGGAACCACCGGACGCGGGCGCCCCGTCGACACGTCGCAGATCGGGGGGGCATACCGGTTTGTAAACACTTGCTCTCCAGCCTCAACCCTGTTGGTCCAGACTGGAGCGCGCGCACGTCTGCGTCCGCCCCCTGGTCCGCTGCCATGGCTGCGTAATCTATACCCACGTGCACCGGGGCTGCGCGCGCCACCGTGCCGCTCTCCTGCGGCGCAGTCACGGTGGCCCGTTCTGCCTCTGCGCGTGTTGGGGTCGTGAACGCGCGTGAGAGACAATCCGCTACTACATTGAATTTGCCCGCAACGTGCCTAATGTCTGTGGTAAATTCCGAGATTGCGGCCAGCTGCCTCTGCTGCCTGCCGGACCACGGGTCTGAAATTTTGGCCATGGCGTATGTGAGCGGCTTGTGGTCCACATAAGCGGTGAAGCACCGTCCTTCCAGCCAGAACTGGAAATGACGAATAGCCAAATGCAGCGCCAACAGTTCTCTGTCAAACGCGCTGTATTTTCGTTCAGCCGCGCTTAAAGATTTGCTAAAGAAAGCCAAAGGCTGCCAAACTCCGGCTACCTGTTGCTCAATAACGGCCCCTATGGCTAAATCTGAAGCGTCTGTCGTCAGCGCGATACGTGCTGCAGGGTCTGGGTGGGCCAGGAGCGCAGCGTCAGCCAAGGCTTTTTTAACCTCTGTGAACGCGCGCTCCCGCTCCGGGGACCATTCGACCGCCTGGGTCGGTTTTTGTTTTTTGAGCGCGGCATATAACGGTTGCATGATTTGAGCTGCGTGGGGCAGGAATCGGTTATAAAAATTCACCATCCCCAAGAATTCCTGTAGTGATTTGACCGTTTGTGGACGGGGAAAATCCGCTACCGCGCGTACTTTCTCTGGTAACGGAACCGCTCCCTCCGGGGAGACGCGGTGACCCAAAAAATCGATCCGCTCGACGCCGAACTGGCACTTGGCTGGGTTAACTATTAAGCCGTGCTCTCCCAGCCTCCTAAAAACTGCTGTGAGGTGCGTTTCGTGTTCGTCCTCTGAAGTACTCGCGACCAAAATGTCGTCGAGGTACACAAACACGAAAGGGAGATCGCGTAACACGGCATCCATCATCCGCTGAAATGTTTGCGCCGCCCCTTTGAGACCAAACGGCATGCGTAAAAATTCGAAAAGTCCGAACGGGGTTATTACCGCTGTTTTAGGAATGTCCTCCGGTTGGACCGGGACTTGGTGATAGCCGCGAACTAGATCAATCTTTGAAAAAATGCGCGCCCCCGCCAGGTGCACCGAAAAATCCTGAATGTGCGGGATGGGATAACGATCGTGTGCCGTAGCGTTGTTTAGCCTGCGGTAATCCCCGCACGGTCTCCAGGAGCCATCGGCTTTCGGTACCATGTGCAGCGGCGAAGCCCACGGGCTCTTCGACCTACGAACGATGCCCAGCCTCTCCAGGCTGGCGAACTCCTCGCGCGCAATGGCGAGCTTAACTGCATCCAAGCGCCGAGCTTTTGCAAACACGGGAGGACCAGAAGTGGGGATAAAGTGTTTCACCCCATGCTTCGCGACCGTCGCTGAAAAAGTGGGCACAGTGAGCGCTGGAAATTGGGTGAGGAGTGTGTGAAACTTACCACCTGCTGTAGCGACGTGGGTCTGTACTGGTGGCGGGGACACTCGAGCTGAACAGGGGAGAGAGTAAAAAGAGTGTGCATTTACCAGCCGTCTATTAGCAAGATCAACTAACAGATTGTGTGAACACAAAAAATCCGCGCCCAACATGTTGAAACTCACCGCCGCTATTACAAAAGTCCATTCATATGTGCGGCCATGTAAGCATAAAGGCAAGGTCCTTCTCCCGTAGGTGTTGATGTTCGAGCCATTTGCCGCTGTAGCTCCGTTACCGTGGGGTCCAGCCACCCGGTCCGCGTATGTTGGGGTGATGAAGCTCACTTGTGCTCCGGTGTCAATGAGGAACACTCGTCCGGAGCGCGCATCCGTGATGTAGAGCAGCTTGTTGCGTTCTTCGAGGGTCGAAGCTGCTAGCGACCCCCGGTCTTGCCGTTTCCCGAACTCCTGAAGATGCAGGGCGGCACACACCTGCGTGCCTTCTCTGTGAACCTCCGATGGTAAAAGCAGAGATCTTCTCCTCCGCTGTGTCGTGCCCGCGCTTCTGCCACCGGGCTATTGGCTCCCCCTCGTCGTGGTCGTGTTGCCGCCGTCGTCGGCCAGTCTGGTTCTGCCGCCTCTGGCTCCCCGCTGTCTCGGGTCGCTGCTGTGGTTGCTTGCCCGCCGCAGGCGTCCAGGATCCCATCTGCCTCCTGGGCCAGCTCCCGGAACTCCTCCAGGGTGTGACACTTTTTGCCGGCCAGCGTGCTTCTCGCATGCGCCGGGAGGTTGGAGAGGAAGATGAACTGAAAAATGAAATCATCGTTGTCCAAACCTCTCAGCTGTATCATCTCCTCCATCAGGGCGCTCGGCCTGTGTCCACCTTGGTCTAGCAAAGACAGGATCCTCCTCGCCCTCACTTCAGCCGAGGGGGTGAAAAACTTGATGAGGGTGGATTTCAGCTTGCCGTACCTGTCGGTCGCGGGTGGCTGCTCCACCAAGCTTTGCACGCACCGAGCTGTGCTGTTGTCCAGTTTAGCGATGACATGGTGGAACTTAGTGTCATCCACCGTTACTCCTGCGAGTGCGAACTGCGACTCTGCTTGCAGAAACCACGACCGTGGGTTATCCTGCCAGAAATCAGGCAGCTTAACGGCCACTGCGCTTGCCAGCTCTGAGCGCTGTGAGTCCGGGACCCTGAGAATTTCTTCGTTCATTCTCAACGTCGTCAGTCACCAATGTGGGGAGACTTGAATAACGAAACCGAATTGTCTTTCATTCCAGTTTATTCAAGAAATCATTCCACTGTCTGCTCTTATTCTTGAGCAGCGAACAAAGAGCGTGAACACACCAAAGTTCTCTCCTTTAAACATTCTGACATCAAACCATTTCCCTCGCGGGGGAAATCACACATCTCTCTCAAAATCTCTTTATTCACATTCATTAGCCTTTTATTTACATAACTCCCCCTTCTCTCTTCCCGAGCCTCAGTGGTCAGGAAGTCTTCTGTCCCCTGTCCTCCGCAGGGGGTCCAGGCTCTGTGGCTCCGCACCGCAGGGGGCTGGCTCTCCTTCATCGTGGTTAAATCACATATGCAGTGTCCAACATATACATGTCTCACAACACAGCCATATAACCCCCCCCAAACGATGAAGAACAGACTAATTCCTAAAATTAAATAGCACCTTACTCACTACTGAATAATCAACACCAACATTCAGTCTGTGCGCCGCTTGGGCTTCAGCCGTCTGCCGAATCTGCTGTGCGTTGGCCCCGCCTTGCCTGCGGTGCGTTTCTGCTTCGGCGCTGTTGACTGAGGAAGAGAGTGGTTAATTGCCTTCTGCGGGGGCCTGCCTCGTCGAGGCGCCACCGCGACCGGTACAGACACGTCCTTCATGACAAAAGCAGGTTTTAGTCTGTCAATACTGACTGTCTCTTTTCTGTCTCCAAAATCTAGCACAAATTGCTTATCACCTGCCTCCAGCACTCGAAATGGCCCTTCGTAAGGCGGTTTGAGCGTTGCTTTTAGGGCTTCGCGCCTGACAAAAACGAAATCGGCATTTTTCAAAGCCTTGGGGACGAAAACTCGTGGAAAAGCGTGATGAACCGGACCCGGGAGCGTGTCTGCCCCCGTGCCGACTAACGGTCCCAGAGCCGAGAGAGGTGGGGGCTCTGGGGGCTCTGGTAAAAACTCGCCCGGCAGCCTCAGAGTTTGTGCGAATACCAGCTCCGCTGGGGAGGCGTCTAAGTCCTCTTTAGGCGCAGAACGCAACCCTAATAAAACCCATGGAAGTTTATTCACCCAATCTGCATCCGTGAGCGACGCTCTGAGTGCTGCCTTCAAAGACCTATGAAAACGCTCGCATAAACCATTGGCCTGAGGGTGGTAAGCCGTAGTGCGGTGAATTTTGGCTCCTAAGCCGTTGGCCATCGCTGACCACAGCTCAGAGATGAATTGCGGTCCTCTATCGGACGTAATGTCCGACGGAACCCCGAAACGCGCCACCCAAGCCGTTAAAAAAACGCGAGCCACCTCCGCGGCCGTGGTCGTCGCAAGTGGGACCACTTCCGGCCAACGTGTGGTGCGGTCCACCATTGTCAAAAGATACGTGAACCCCTGTGATGCCGGTAGGGGGCCCACAAGGTCGACGTGCACATGGTCGAACCTTCTGGCCGGAATGCGGAACGGTTCTAACGGGGCTCTTGTGTGCCTGTGAATTTT
This sequence comes from Pholidichthys leucotaenia, assembly GCA_020510985.1. Lineage (NCBI taxonomy): Eukaryota > Metazoa > Chordata > Actinopteri > Cichliformes > Pholidichthyidae > Pholidichthys > Pholidichthys leucotaenia. The sequence continues at coordinate 258,997,427 of CM035843.1, forward strand.
GGCCCGTTGACAGGAAATGCAGGTTTTTGCCCATTCCTTCACGTGCTTGCGCAGGCACGGCCAAACAAACTTTTCCGCCACTAGTTTCACCGACGCGCGCACCCCCGGGTGCGCCAGTGAGTGGACCGAGTCAAAAACATGGCGGCGCCACGTGGCCGGAACCACCGGACGCGGGCGCCCCGTCGACACGTCGCAGATCAGGGGGGGCATACCGGTTTGTAAACACTTGCTCTCCAGCCTCAACCCTGTTGGTCCAGACTGGAGCGCGCGCACGTCTGCGTCCGCCCCCTGGTCCGCTGCCATGGCTGCGTAATCTATACCCACGTGCACCGGGGCTGCGCGCGCCACCGTGCCGCTCTCCTGCGGCGCAGTCACGGTGGCCCGTTCTGCCTCTGCGCGTGTTGGGGTCGTGAACGCGCGTGAGAGACAATCCGCTACTACATTGAATTTGCCCGCAACGTGCCTAATGTCTGTGGTAAATTCCGAGATTGCGGCCAGCTGCCTCTGCTGCCTGCCGGACCACGGGTCTGAAATTTTGGCCATGGCGTATGTGAGCGGCTTGTGGTCCACATAAGCGGTGAAGCACCGTCCTTCCAGCCAGAACTGGAAATGACGAATAGCCAAATGCAGCGCCAACAGTTCTCTGTCAAACGCGCTGTATTTTCGTTCAGCCGCGCTTAAAGATTTGCTAAAGAAAGCCAAAGGCTGCCAAACTCCGGCTACCTGTTGCTCAATAACGGCCCCTATGGCTAAATCTGAAGCGTCTGTCGTCAGCGCGATACGTGCTGCAGGGTCTGGGTGGGCCAGGAGCGCAGCGTCAGCCAAGGCTTTTTTAACCTCTGTGAACGCGCGCTCCCGCTCCGGGGACCATTCGACCGCCTGGGTCGGTTTTTGTTTTTTGAGCGCGGCATATAACGGTTGCATGATTTGAGCTGCGTGGGGCAGGAATCGGTTATAAAAATTCACCATCCCCAAGAATTCCTGTAGTGATTTGACCGTTTGTGGACGGGGAAAATCCGCTACCGCGCGTACTTTCTCTGGTAACGGAACCGCTCCCTCCGGGGAGACGCGGTGACCCAAAAAATCGATCCGCTCGACGCCGAACTGGCACTTGGCTGGGTTAACTATTAAGCCGTGCTCTCCCAGCCTCCTAAAAACTGCTGTGAGGTGCGTTTCGTGTTCGTCCTCTGAAGTACTCGCGACCAAAATGTCGTCGAGGTACACAAACACGAAAGGGAGATCGCGTAACACGGCATCCATCATCCGCTGAAATGTTTGCGCCGCCCCTTTGAGACCAAACGGCATGCGTAAAAATTCGAAAAGTCCGAACGGGGTTATTACCGCTGTTTTAGGAATGTCCTCCGGTTGGACCGGGACTTGGTGATAGCCGCGAACTAGATCAATCTTTGAAAAAATGCGCGCCCCCGCCAGGTGCACCGAAAAATCCTGAATGTGCGGGATGGGATAACGATCGTGCGCCGTAGCGTTGTTTAGCCTGCGGTAATCCCCGCACGGTCTCCAGGAGCCATCGGCTTTCGGTACCATGTGCAGCGGCGAAGCCCACGGGCTCTTCGACCTACGAACGATGCCCAGCCTCTCCAGGCTGGCGAACTCCTCGCGCGCAATGGCGAGCTTAACTGCATCCAAGCGCCGAGCTTTTGCAAACACGGGAGGACCAGAAGTGGGGATAAAGTGTTTCACCCCGTGCTTCGCGACCGTCGCTGAAAAAGTGGGCACAGTGAGCGCTGGAAATTGGGTGAGGAGTGTGTGAAACTTACCACCTGCTGTAGCGACGTGGGTCTGTACTGGTGGCGGGGACACTCGAGCTGAACAGGGGAGAGAGTAAAAAGAGTGTGCATTTACCAGCCGTCTATTAGCAAGATCAACTAACAGATTGTGTGAACACAAAAAATCCGCGCCCAACATGTTGAAACTCACCGCCGCTATTACAAAAGTCCATTCATATGTGCGGCCATGTAAGCATAAAGGCAAGGTCCTTCTCCCGTAGGTGTTGATGTTCGAGCCATTTGCCGCTGTAGCTCCGTTACCGTGGGGTCCAGCCACCCGGTCCGCATATGTTGGGGTGATGAAGCTCACTTGTGCTCCGGTGTCAATGAGGAACACTCGTCCGGAGCGCGCATCCGTGATGTAGAGCAGCTTGTTGCGTTCTTCGAGGGTCGAAGCTGCTAGCGACCCCCGGTCTTGCCGTTTCCCGAACTCCTGAAGATGCAGGGCGGCACACACCTGCGTGCCTTCTCTGCGAACCTCCGATGGTAAAAGCAGAGATCTTCTCCTCCGCTGTGTCGTGCCCGCGCTTCTGCCACCGGGCTATTGGCTCCCCCTCGTCGTGGTCGTGTTGCCGCCGTCGTCGGCCAGTCTGGTTCTGCCGCCTCTGGCTCCCCGCTGTCTCGGGTCGCTGCTGTGGTTGCTTGCCCGCCGCAGGCGTCCAGGATCCCATCTGCCTCCTGGGCCAGCTCCCGGAACTCCTCCAGGGTGTGACACTTTTTGCCGGCCAGCGTGCTTCTCGCATGCGCCGGGAGGTTGGAGAGGAAGATGAACTGAAAAATGAAATCATCGTTGTCCAAACCTCTCAGCTGTATCATCTCCTCCATCAGGGCGCTCGGCCTGTGTCCACCTTGGTCTAGCAAAGACAGGATCCTCCTCGCCCTCACTTCAGCCGAGGGGGTGAAAAACTTGATGAGGGTGGATTTCAGCTTGCCGTACCTGTCGGTCGCGGGTGGCTGCTCCACCAAGCTTTGCACGCACCGAGCTGTGCTGTTGTCCAGTTTAGCGATGACATGGTGGAACTTAGTGTCATCCACCGTTACTCCTGCGAGTGCGAACTGCGACTCTGCTTGCAGAAACCACGACCGTGGGTTATCCTGCCAGAAATCAGGCAGCTTAACGGCCACTGCGCTCGCCAGCTCTGAGCGCTGAGTCCGGGACCCTGAGAATTTCTTCGTTCATTCTCAACGTCGTCAGTCACCAATGTGGGGAGACTTGAATAACGAAACCGAATTGTCTTTCATTCCAGTTTATTCAAGAAATCATTCCACTGTCTGCTCTTATTCTTGAGCAGCGAACAAAGAGCGTGAACACACCAAAGTTCTCTCCTTTAAACATTCTGACATCAAACCATTTCCCTCGCGGGGGAAATCACACATCTCTCTCAAAATCTCTTTATTCACATTCATTAGCCTTTTATTTACATAACTCCCCCTTCTCTCTTCCCGAGCCTCAGTGGTCAGGAAGTCTTCTGTCCCCTGTCCTCCGCAGGGGGTCCAGGCTCTGTGGCTCCGCACCGCAGGGGGCTGGCTCTCCTTCATCGTGGTTAAATCACATATGCAGTGTCCAACATATACATGTCTCACAACACAGCTCTACTTGTGTGTGCATCCTTCGGTTAATGCTGGTATCATTACTGCTGGCTTTCCCTCCTCCAATAGCTGATTGTTAACTCTGGATGGTTTGCTCGTAACGAGCAGGCTTTCTCATTTCTGCCATCTCCTGTTTTCAGCCCACTGCTCTCTCAAGGTTCTGTCCTGGTATTTGTCACACACAGGTCCCTGGAGGTGAGAGCAGGTCTCTGGAGGTGAGAGCAGGCCTCTGCGCTAAGAAACCACAGGAGACTTGCTAGCTGGAATAGGAGACCTTCGATCTTTGAAAAGCAACAGAAAAGCTTATTGACCATTGACTGTATGGCACTGACTGAGTTGTGGTTAGCTGTTAGCATGGATTCTGCTAGTAAAGTGAAAGCCTAAGAGGAGGTGGTGGTGATGGCCGGCATATGAGGTGTGGCCATACCTCAGTTTTGTTTTAACTTTGAGCAGTGTTGGATAAAAATCCCAAGTGCTCCTTTAAAGTAGACCCTCACCCATAAAGGGGTCATTGACTGAAAAATGGTATGTTTGTAGGTTTTAACTGTCTGAAATGTGTCTATTGGTCACGTAATTATCCAGAAAATATCAAAACAGTCAATTTTCTTAACAAAAAAAAAAAAAAACACACAGCCTTTATCTCGTTTTTCTCTCCCAGAAACATCAGAAATGTTTTTGACTCTTCTGGGTAAATCATATACATCATGATTTGACAAAGCCAACCCACCGCCACCCTTGAGACCCGCCCACTGCTCTATTATTGGCCCGCCTAGCTGTTTGTTATGTAGATGGAAAGGATGCTAAAGGTAGCCTGTTATCCCCTGAGATATTAGCCCCCCAGCTAACACTGGTACCAGGAGGCTCGCACCAAGCGCGGCTTATATTATTATTTTCCTCAGATCTTACTCACCCTAATAGCCATCCCTGTTACCACCTGGTTCACCAGTCCACAGTTGACAATATGCCTCGTGTCACTCCGGCCTAGCTACAAATAATTTCTCTGTGATTCCACAGCAAATGGGACACCCGTCGCAGCAACCGACCCAAGGCTGCTGGCTGGAGGCTGCTGGCTCTCATGGCCAACTTCTCCGCCGTCCTTCAGGGCTCCGTGCACTCTGCTCTGCTCTTGCAGGCAACGTAAGGGAGCCACCTCGTGACAGGGCATTCCCCAGCTGGCCGTGGGAGCGAAGCAGCATCCTGCAGAGTGAGACACTGCCCTCTGAGATCCCGTGGCTCGACAGCTCAGCAAGCTTTGCTTCAGCTTGGCCAGCAGCCTCGGGGCCTGGGCCAAGCTGGTTGCAGCAATCGGTGGGGGGGGGGGGGGGGGGCACCCGGTGCATGGTGCTAGCGATTTGTTGTGGAATCACGGCAAAATTATTGGGAGATGGGTCGGAGTAACCTGAGATACACCATCGACTGTGGATCAGTGAACCAGCACCACTCATCCGAGCTAGTAGGAGACTAAAGGCTATAAAGCTAGTCAGCTAATGGCTAACCAATGTAAGAGGGAGGGGGAGTTGAATAGGTGAAGGATGTTTCTTAAAGTGATAGACTTTAAATCAGTGTTTCAAGAAAGCCAGGAAAATACAGAATTTGTTTCAATAATTAAAAAAATAATGTGAACAAAACATGTCACAAACGCTTCATTAAGACATATGTGAGATGTTAAAATGTGGAAAAAGAGCAGTCAATGACCCCTTTGAAATGTATATTTAATGCATTAAATCACCAATGTGTTAAGTGAATCACCACCGCAGAAGTGAAAGTGAACAGACAGGAGTCGAAAAAGTACTACTCTCCATTCACTGCCCTCCAGCATACAAGGATTTTGAAACTGTGAAACAAGGTGAATGTGATGAAACATGTTGATGTCACTAAATTCAAACTGGTGCACCATGTGGATTTGGGAGGGTTGCAGAAAATGACCTGTGCTAACACTTTAGTTGGAGGACTTGTGTGTATTGGCTTTAGACACCTGTATCAAACACCTAAAACTGCTCACAGCATGCCTCTTCAGCAGTTTTTCCTCTCTGGTTTACATTACATATATCTGAGATACAACTTTCCAGGTTAAACTCAATCTCATATCAAAAACAGCATTTGTTATCCTTTGATCAGTCCAAAATAGACTGTTAAGTTAAATCCAAAGTCAAAAGTGTAACCTTCTAAAGCTACTAAATGCTGGCATCCAGTAAAAGCAGGATTTTGTTGACGCTCCAGCAACATTATGGTTGGCTGCTTGGAGTGGATATTTTCAGTTTTGGAGTTGACTGACGGAGCTTACATGGGTGTAAAAGCTCAAACAAGCATTTAAAGAATGCAGAGAGCCATTCCTCTTGTTCTATGCCAGCAGTGGGACTCCACCTATTCATGTAATAATAGACAACATAATTGACTTTTCTGACTTCAGTTTTAGTAACACATCTTAGATGTGTGGAACAACTTTCATTCGTCTTTTTATACAATAGATATACGAGCTTAATCCCACTTAAGGTTTACAAGCTTGACATCAAACACCAGTCAAAGTGTGCAGGCATTAATTATAAGTTACGTTTCTTGTTTTCTCCTGTGCTGCGGAGAAATCCACCTGTAGCACCAAGAAGGCACTAATCAGATGTATGTTTGTCACATACTGTTACAGTGGCAGATCACGCTAAAAGGGAAATCTGTTGGAAGGTGCGTCCTAGAAAATCCTTGAGTAGCCAGGCATGAGTTGTGAAGGAGGAAGAGCTCATCAAGACTTTAGGGATGGCGGATTCCACCATCTGCACACCCATCCACCATTGATGCATGAATGTAAAAAAAAAGAAAAAAGTTTTAAATACAAGTACTAATCATAAACTTTTTGCTTTCACAGTTGGGCATTAAAGGTGTGGGAAAGTCGACGAGTAGGTGTGTGCAGCGGTGGTGGTGCGGGGCCATTCTTGGGGAGATAAGGTGAGGCACCGGTGGGCTCCGGTGTGGTGCCTGTCACTGCACACCCATGCTTTGTGTACACACGGGGTGTTAAGAGCTGTCACGCAGGTACAGCCCGGGCTTGATCTGAGCCGTGATTGATCGCACAGGTTCAGGTGGAGTTCACGGGAGGTCTCTGGTATCATTGGCGAAATGAGTGACAGACACAAAATAGGGTGATGGAATATTATCAGGAAGCCATTTGTAATGCGGGGCGAGCCTGGATCTCTAAGGGGTGTTGTCTCTCTGAAATGAAGTCATCCATCACTGCAACTTCATATTTGATTAGGTCATGAGGAGATTTTGAAGAGAAACAGAGGCTTTACTATTGTGCACCACAGTGTGAGGGTCAAAACTGATGCAGTTTGGTAGCAATACTTTTTTGATTTAAAAATGTGAAAAATATATGTTCAGAAAGAAAGGATTAATAAAAAAAAAGTATGTGTGAAGGCTCACAGGACAGAAATAATACTGTTGTTCTTTACTTTGTCACTTTTATATCATAAGTGGCAAAAAACAATTCTTAATATAGTTTTTTCTTTAGATAATTGTGTCTTTATTCGATCAAAAGTGTCAATATTTTGAGGGGGTCAGGGGAAAATTAACTTTGATGAAATTTGTGCTTTATTCTGAAATGTTAAAGAAACATACAATATCAAACATACAACCAATAGGTTAGAACCCACTGGCCAAAACAGTCCTGCCTGATCCATCTGTGTGCAAAATGTGAACGTTTCAGTCAAAATCTATATGTAATATGGTTTATTGAAGCTCACAACACCAGATAGGAGTGAAACTGTGTGGAAAGTTAATTGTGTTTTTAGGAAGTTATGGCAATTACAAAATAATTAAAATGATATGCATTTCAGTTTAAGTAGATGTACACTGTAATTTCTAAATAGTAATGCCAATATATTAACAGCAGACTAGCTGAAAATGGAAAAAAAAATCATAAATATCCAGAAATTGTACTTAAAAGTAGGACTGTGCATCAATTAATATTTTTAAACAAATTAATTGCACATTTTCTATAATTAATTGTGATTAATTGCTAAACTTGTGTAAAAGACTCAATAAAAAAGAAGTACACTTTAACAACTTTTAAATGCATTCTCATTCACTGACTCTCATATTCAACAAAAATACTGCTAGCACAACATAAAACACTTAATAATCATGAATGTACGAGGGGGGCTGGAAAGTTCATAGGCTGAAAAGTTCATAGTGGTCAAATTTGACCATATGTGGTTTATTATTTAACTGCAGGGATCCAAGCGCTGCAACACCATTGGAAGAAGTGTGTGGACCGATGGGGGAAACTATGTTGAAAAATAAACCACATTTGGTCATATTTGACCGCTATCAACTTTTCAGCCTATAAACTTTTCAGCCCCCCCTCGTATATTTAATTAAAATGTTTACAATTTATGATAGCAATTTGTAATATTCGTTTTCAGTTCATTATAAAGAGGGAGTTGATTTATCTGCAAAACTACTATTTTTAATATTGTCACATTTCCTGTTTTATTTGAAACGGTCAAAGAGGAAGTCAGTGCTTCTATTTTAGGTAACTGAATTCTCAATCCTTAAAAAAATACATGGGGGAATTCTTAATTCATTTCCCAAACTCCCGACCTTAATGATGAGTTGGGAACTCTTAGTCACGTTATACTTTTCACATTTTTGAGTGAGCAGCCCTGATCAATGACTCTAGGTCAGGTGTGTGTGTGTGTGTGTGTGTGTGTGTGCGTGCGTGCATATGTGTGCATCCTTTAAGTGTGTGTGTGTGCAGGATGAGGTCACTCTGAGTACCAGAGGATCATTTTAGTGTTGTGTAAATTTAAATGCTTTAAAACAAGACCTACAGTACTCTTGTTTTAAGCTGAGCCAGCTGCTGAGACAAACTAGTCCCCACTGCTGACACCACCTCAGGGAGTGATAATAACAAGTGAAAATAGTGAGTAACTTTGATCAGGGCTATTCTTTTGAATAATGAACACATTATATGAACACCACTGATGCAGTGGTGGCCTAATGGTTAGGGACGTGGACTGGTGAGCGGAAAGTCGCTGGTGCAATCCCTGAGCTGGCAGAATCAGATCTGGGTGGGACAGATAATGTAGCAGTGTTTGCTTCATTCTCCTTAAGCTGGATTCATGCTGCACCTCTTCTGTACGTGTGACGAAATTTACGTCATTGTCTCCACTCTGCAAGTGTCCACAGTGCTTGACCATGGATGACCGCATGCAGCCCAAATTTTGTGACCGCACCACCTGCCCACGACCTGAACGTGTTGAAAAGCGCATGCGCAACACTGAATGTCCCATTCACAAGGTGGCGATATTGGCACAGAATACCAAGACAAAGTAGACGAAGAAGACAACGAAGAAGCAGAAGACGAGAATAAACATACATGAATCATATATAAATACTTCAGCAGCAGCAACATCTTTGTGGAAAATGAGTGAAAACCGGGAAGTCGAGCAGCAGAAAGCAAGTAGCGTTTCTTCATTGGTGAAAATCCTGATGTAGTTTCACTTCCCCTACCTATTGGGCGGGAGTGAAACTACAAATGATGGTTGTGCACATGTGTCAACCGCTTGGCCTGGGAAGATGAAAAAAGTGAGCATGAACAGCACCATGTGCGTGCCGGGCTTGTCCAAAGTGCACGCAGACCAAAGCAGACTAGAGGGGAAATGCAGCATGAATAAGGCTTTAACCTCACTGTGGTGCTCTTGAGCAAGGCCCTTAACCCAAACTGCTCCAGTGGAGCTGCTCAGTGGCCACAGGTCAGTCTGTGGTTGTACTGGGCAGCTTCCATGTTTGAATGTGTAACTGTGAGTGTGAACAGGGTATCCTTGAAAAAGAGAGGTTGCTTCTCAATGGAACTCCCCTGTATAAATGTCGGAGGAGCTGAAGTCTGTACAGAGAGAGCTAGGGAGGAAGATCAGAGAGGTGAAGGACAGCTACAGGAAGAAGATGGAGGACAAGCTGCAACAGAGTGACATCAGCGGGGTCTGGAGAAGCCTCAAAGCCATCTCTGGGCACCAGAATACCTCTTCCCAGGCCACGGGGGGCAGGGAGTGGGTGAACAACCTGAACCTGTTTTTTAACAGGTCTGACCAACTGCCCTCTTCTCCGCCTGCCCACCAACCACTGCTTCCTCCACCTTCATCTAGTCCCGTTGTCCACAGCCTCCCCACAACACCCCCCACTCCCAGCACACAGCCCGCCTGCCCCAACCTGACCCTCACTAAGACCCAGGTGAGTGCAGAGCTGGGGAGGATCAAGGCGAGGAAGGCCTTGGATCCGGACAGCATCAGTTCAAAGCTCCTCAAGTCCTGTGCAGACCAGCTGTGTGGGATTGTGGAGCACATCTTCAACCTGAGCCTGAAGCTGGGGAGGGTACCACAGCTGTGGAAAACATCCTGTGTGGTACCCGTACCAAAGACCCCTCACCCCAAGGACCTGACAGCTACAGACCAGTGGCCCTCACATCACACGTGATGAAGACCCTGGAGAGGCTGCTCCTTGCCCACCTCCGCCCCCTGGTGGGACCAGCGATGGATCCACTCCAGTTCGCCTACCAGCATGGCATCGGGGTGGAGGATGCAGTGATCTTCCTCCTACACCGTTCCCTGTCCCACCTGGAGAAGCCTGGGAGCACTGTGAGGATCATGTTCTTTACCTAACCAGGACTGCTCATAGAGGTCGTATTGGATGTACAAAACGTAACAACCTTGCACAATAAATGGTTACTTCCATTATACAACTAGGACAATATCAATCATTACTGAGAGTGACAACACAGCTGATTCAAATACGAAATATACTGTCTGGGTATGTATTCATATTCTGCAGGGTAACTTAACAACTGTAATGCTCTCTATACCATCTAGCTGCAATGCTCCTGCACTGTGTATATATCTGTGTACATATGTGTATTCATTACCTCTGCCAGGCCGCAGGCCGCAGGAGGTTATGTTTTTGCCAGCGTTTGTCTGTCTGTTTGTCTGTTTGTCTGTCTGTCTGTTGTTTGGCAAGATAACTCAAAAAGTTTTGGACGGATTTCCATGAAACTTTCAGGCGTTGTTGGAAATGGTACAAGGAAGAACTGATTAAATTTTGGGGATGAGCCGGATCACCGTCTGGATACAGGAATTTTTTAAAGGATTCTTTAACATTGTGAGATACGGCCATTTTCAACATGTGTGCAGGTGCAATGGAGGGCGCTGGTCGTCGTGTCTGACGAACACGAACTCCGCGTTCTTCAAAGTTTTAGGCACAAAAGCACGCGGAAAACAGTGGTGGGCCCGGCAGCGTGCCTGTGTTTGCGCTACGCTGCAAAAGCTGAGACGGGCAGCTGTCCGGCACGGGATTATTTGGCAGAAATTCCCCGGGCAGCCATAGGGGCTGCGCAAAAACAAGCTCTCTGCCGGGGAAGCTTCCAAATCCTCTTTTGCCGCGGAGCGCAACCCCAATATAAAACCCACGGCAACCTGTCTACCCAATTTGCATCCGTCAGTGAACCCCTGAGTGCTGCTTTCAGTGATCTATGAAAACGCTCGCATAACCCATTGGCCTGTGGGTTGTACGCGGTTGTGCGATGAATTACAATGCCCGCAGCCTGGGAGTTTGGAGATGGAGGAGATGGACACAACAGCAACACTTCAGTTTTTTACCTCCGCCAAGGAGGTAATGCTTTTACTACTGAACCACTAATCCTATCATTGTGAATCCAATCGCTAGTCATATGTTTTCATGGTCAAGGAATCTGAAAACGTACACACAAACACTGTATGGGGGGGGGGGGGAACTGTGGCGCTTGGCGGAGGTCTGCGCTCTCCGAGTGCTTTTCTAGTTTGTTCTTATTATCTTATTAATTTTTGCTCTGAGTGCTGCTATCCCTGTGCTGCTGTAATCCTGGAATTTCCACATTGTGGGACTAATAAAGGCTTATCTTGTCTTAAATAAAGGTTAAATAAAAATAAAATGTTTAACTGAGGAAAACAAAAGATAAACAACATGTACCCTCTAATAAAATCCAAAATATGTCATATAAAGAAAGAGCTAACTACAAAAAAAGACAGCTAACATGCATCATAACAAAAACACTTATAAATACAAAAATACACAACATAATAAATTTAAACTGTTAAAATGTTAATAAAAACAGTAAAAAAAGAAAGACTACTTCCTAGTCAGAAATGAAAATCATAATTTCAATTAAGTAAAATTAAAATTCATTTTTATAAATGGCTAATAATGTAGTTATTTCTGGTAAGAAGTTATCAGTAAAAACAGGCAGATTTTATATATGTATAGTTTTCAAATGGGTGAACTCAAAAGTAAGTCGAAGTGAGTGTTGAGTAGAAGTGCTGTTCATAAATGTACTCAGGTATGAGCAAAAAGTATCATATTGTACAGTGACACATTTGACTTTATTTCTTATTACACCCCACAAAGGTAAACTGTAAACTCTGTCTTTTTTATGATTTTGATATTTGTATAAAGAAGCAGCTCAGTTTATGACACTAAACTGTCCTGATGTGTTTCTACTTTCCAAAAAGACGTGAATCAGCTACACCCAAACAGAATAAAAGAGCGACTCCATTCAAAATCTTCTGCAAATCTCACCAACTTTCCTTTTCATCCAAGCTTGCAAACCGGAGGCTGCCGGGGGGGGCGGGGGGGGGGGAGAAAAACTGTTCAAAACAAGCAGAAAAGCTGCATGAAAAGGCACCGAGGAGCCTGACAGAAAGCAGCAGCAGCAGCAGCAGCTCCTGCCTCTTTTCTCTGGCCTCTGTTCCTTTAATAAACTCATGGTTATCTAGTGTAACAAATGTCTCGCTGCCATCATCAAGTCCAGGCGAGGAGGGAGGAGTTTTTAATGTTCAGTTTGTTCTATGGATCGATGTCTGCTGGCATCGCCTCTCTCTCCTCCTCGCCCGCGCCGTGCGTAATAATAAACCGAACCATTACCAAACGCCTTTTTTACGCGCATTCCTGCCTCATTTTATCGGCCGAAAAAAGCGCCCGCGGGGACTGAGTGACACGCGTCGATCAGCGTATGTGGCACTGATGGACGCGAGCCGATGGTGAAAGGAGGCGATTCGCACCCGGTAGGAGGAAGAAGAAGGAGAAGAAGGTGAAAGAACAATCCCGATCTAACATCTGTTTCCTCTTCCTTCTCTTTGATTCCCTAACTGGATTTTGGTGTACAGTGAGAGAGACTGAAGTACTCGGGAGAGCCAAAATAAAGACGCACACGCACGCTCTCCCTCTCTCTCTCTCCATGCATGGACTATCGTAGACCGCATTCAGTTTTCACCTGGGCACAGTAGTGATCCGCGACTCCCAGAGACACAAAAAAAAAAAAAAAAAAAAAATGCCACGGAGGAAACAGCAGGCACCCAAACGGGCTGCGGGTAAGCGATTCTTCTCACATCAAACCACCCTGTTTTTCTACATGTGCGACGTTTGTGGACTGTTGCGGTGCTCTGCTGTTTAACACGGCGGCTCCCTTTCAAACTTTTATCATGTGGGACCCTTGAGGAGATAGAAATGACACCCCGGGATTTAGTCAGGGTGAGCACATTCATACAGCTGGGTAGAGTTTAGCTTATTTGGGGGTGTAGTGTGAAACGATTCAGAAATCCAGCTAATTCTGATTTGGGAAATCTCAGTTTGGGCATCCGCAGCTGGAAGAAGTCAAACGTTGTAACAGCAGGGCTGGAAGTGTGGCTCCATTAGTCACACTGCAAAGCAACGCCAGTGCTGTATGTGTTTAAGAAGTGTCATCATGCAGTTTTAGACGGCAAAAGTGTGTCACGGCAACGCACCTATTCTTCCAGTGATCAGGAAGTTTCTTTCTCTTTTTTTGGGGGGGAAAATTTCCCCCCATAAAAGGAGGAAAAAAGTCTGCCCTGGCTGGGGTTGATTTGACCCGCATGGCGTGTGGAGACGAGGGGGGGGGGGGCTGAAAGATGTGGAGCCGCTGGATTCTTAGCAGATGAACTCTGTGTGAACTCTTCATAATCTTATGGACAAATGGAGAATGGGTTACACTCTCTCCCTCTCTTTCTCTCGCACACACACACACACACACTTTATCCACGCTGCTGGCAGGAAGAGGTGGACGTGCACTCACACACTCAAACACAAAGATAGCACTTTATGATGCACAGATCCACCTCCTGTTCTACACATTTGCTGCGCCCAATGATAAATTCACTTTAAAAAAAAAACAAAAAAACCTGTGAATGAATATTTTGTTTACTACATCAGAGGTCAGAATCTCCACCATCCGTGACCTTTTGCTTCTTTCTCAGTGGCACTAATTTCGTGACTCATCAGTAAATCAGTGTTGCCATTGTGATGGAGCTATTGCATTGATCAGCGGCGTTTCAGCATCTTTTTTTTTTGTTTTTTTGAGGATGCGATTACTTGGTGGCGGTGCTGTTGGGGGAAGTTATCACTCTTTATTATGGTTGCGGATGTAGCAACCAGATGGTGATTGTTCTCTGCCAGTAATAGCGTCTCTTTATACCCGCTTAAGATACTGAGACTCTTATCTGCCCGGCACACTCTCACACACACTCGTTGCCATACTGTCGCACACCAAATATTTTTCCCAGCCTCCCCCCCCCTCCTCCTTCTCAAAAACAATGCCCCCCGTTTTTTATTCAGAGAACTTTTGAGGAGATGCCTAAGTGATCCCTTTACACGCTCTCGGCTGCCTCGCCTGTACTCTGGTAAATGTGTCAGCCCTATAGAGAAATAAGCCTTCCAGAAGAGTTTCTTCATTGTTGAGGTAATTGTCTCCTCTTTGACAGGCACATTCATCAGTGGCTTAATGGTCAATCAAAAGTTGGCAGGCAGAGTGTTTTCATTCTTTCCTATCCACTACATTAGGAATACTTAATCAAAATGTCTCCCGGTAATGGCTGTGAAGAGTTCATGACTGACTGATCCGTTGTCTGTGCCGATAGAAAATTAACAGCTCGGCACTGGAGAGATGTGGGCCTGCAGATAAACAAATTGTGCATTAATATTTCATCTTCAAGACCTGGGATGTGCTATCAAGCGGGTGGAATATTCCTGGGCTGTGTTGTCATTTTTCTCGTATTCTCCCCCCCCCCCCCCCCCTCTTCCTCCTGTATTCTTGAAGGCTCTTTGCAGCTGTAACTCATTTCACTTGATGACTTTACTGGGGTTACAGAGAGTGACGACAAATTGATTACCTGGCAGAGCAAGAATGGAGCGGAGAGAGGCGCAGGCTGACAGTCATGTTATAATAATATGTTTAATGATGTGTGGAGGGGGAACAAGGAGAGAGGAGTATTGAAATAAGAGCAGGGGGAAGATGCAAAGGAATAGGTTTCATTTTTGTGGGGCTCTTAAAGATGCAGTATCCCACCCCCACCCCCAATTTCTTGTTGGAAATAGTATTTTGCAAGGTGTGATGGAGGGGAGAGGGGGGAAAAAAATCCAGCTCAAGCATTTATTTAAAGGACATCCTGGGTGCCCGTGTTCTCCTGTGGGGATTGTATTATTAATAGGCATATTTGTAAGAGTGAGCCCACAGATCCACCAGCAAAAGGCCAGTTGTGTCTGATTTACTTCCTTGCTTTACGTGCATGGGTTTGGATGGTAATTTAAAATGCCAGTTCCTCACTAGACCTGACTAGGACGCTCTCAAACCTTTACTTCATTGCTAAAGAAGAAAGTGCCGCAAAGACAGCGATTCCGGGATGAAAATTAGACTATCATGTTTACATACGGCGTAAACCTAAAGGCCTATAAATGCACAAGATGCATTTTTGAGCGAAGGGGACCATATGTTATTTTTGTGGTCATGGGAGTACTCCTCTTCCTTTTTTTTTTTTTTAACAATAGCTCTGTGCCTCAAACTGTTAGCCCAATTTGCTGTTAACAAGATAAATTGGAGAACAGACAAAGGCATTAAGTGTTGCAGTGCCAGCTAGTGACTGACAGCAGCTTGTGGGAATTGGCTAGCAGAAATTTCCTCCTAAGTGGTTTGTTCAGAAAACATCCTCCGATCAAGGCAGATGTTGTTTATCCAGTTTTAGGTAGAAAAAGGAAGTCCATTTTGTATGACACAAACTGGGAGGAAAATGGCAGCAGATACAAGAGTGTGCTAGTGTGTGTGTGTGTGTGTGTGTGTGTGTGTGTGTGTGTGTGTGTGTGTGTGTGTGTGTGTGTTTTGAATATCAGATTCTGTTTCCCTCATGTTAGCTCTCCTTTTGTCTAAAAGCCTTGTCTTCCCTCTGTAATTTTCGTTACAATTTAAGATAAAAAAAAAAATAAAGCGATCACTGGATTTTACGTTTTCTCTTCTGTTTTTTATTTATTGACTTGATGCTCCACTTGATATCTGATGACTGCAGTAGAGCAATGATGATAAATTGATTTTTGCAAACACGTGTGCATATCCGTTCCTGTTATTGTAATCTAAAGCTTTTCTGTATACTTGGTTTGAGGCTGCAACAGAAATTAGTTAGATTTGAGATCATTGTTCTGCACCGAGGACAATATTGCATGGAGCTGCATTGCTCTGGTGTGGTTGTGACTCATTTTCCTACCTGGATCATCAGAAGCGTGTGCATATAACTATGTCTTATATGGTTTAGCAGCTTTTTGTGTGTGTTTTGGTTCTGGAGGGCAAATCTCTGTCCCTGAGTTACAAAGAGTGCTTGTCATTAGTAGTCATTAAATCTGTGGTTTTTTTTTCTCTGCGCTCGTGACATCAACACGCAAATATTTTTGTTTTGATCAAATCCGGCCTTGAATTTTTTTTTCCAGTGGCTGAGGAAGCAAAACCAAACTACAGTGTACACTTGCACTTTGTTGCAGCCCTTGCAATTTCCTAACTTGCAGGCCCTCCCCGAAGAGATACCCTTTAATAACTTTCCCCTTCATCAGCTAGTTTTCATACCGCGTATTAGCACTAAGAAAATGAGAGTAATGCCAAATCAGGTGGTTTTTGATCTTTTTTTTTTTTCCCACCCATTGCACTCCTAAGGTGACAGGTGTAGATAGCTAACAGTTTGCGAGAGCTTTTGTTTGCGTGAGAGTCAGACGGGGTGGTGCACTGTCTAGGTGATAAGAACCAAGACTCCTGTGCCCTCCAGCACAGTGATCTCTGCGCTCTCCTGTGTGTGGAGGAAAAAAACCCCCAGCTCTGTTATGATTGGTTTCAAGGCAAGTGCCTGTGCAGTGTTGCACCTCTCTACAGCAACTGCTCATTCACCTTGCCTTCCCTCAGAGACCTGCGCTAGTTTCCAGGCAAATGACACAATTTGATATGTCGTTGGGGTGATTCATGTGGATAATGTTTCCGTGTGATCATCGCTGCAGAAAAAGAGACTATTTCTTGTGTTATTTTTTTTTTCTTTACTCATTAAGTCTGACAATAAGTGGAATATTGGGAGAGTTTATTGCGAGGAGGCTAAAACTCATTATTTCTGCAAGACATTCCAAGTACAAAAGAAATTATGTTATGGTATTTTGTCCAGGTCCCTACAGATATAATGATTTACAGAGGAAAATGGGGAGGAGACTTTATAGCTTAGGTTGTTCATTTATGTGGATTTAGAGGATAAGAATGCAAGGCAAGCGTACAGTTAATACAGTAGCACCGTGGGCCTGGTATTGATTACACAGAGGAGCTATGGTACTGTATGTGTTATATGGCTTATGCTAACATAGACTCCAGCTCATGTGTCCTGTGTTGTTTTAGCAATACACATTCCTCCCAGAGTTTATATATGTGTGATTTACAGTGCTGTGAAAAAGTATTTCCCCCCTTTATGATTTCTCACATTTTTGCATATTTGTCACACTTAAATGTTTCAGATCATCAAACAGATTTACATATTAGACAAAGATAACCTGAGTAAATAAAAGACGCAGTTTTTAAATGATGATTTCATTTATTAAGGGGAAAAAGCTATCCAAACCTACCTGGACCTATGAAAAAAAGTAATTGCCCTCTACACCTAATAACTAGCTGTGCCACCCTTGGCGGCAACTACTGCAGTTAAGTGTTTGCAATAATAATAATAATGCATCGGTTTTATATAGTGCTTTATCATATATATTCAAAGACGCTTTACAATTAGGTACATTATTCATTCACTCCAGACAGACAATGGTAGTGGCAAGCTACTTCTGCAGCCACAGCTGCCCTGGGGCAGGCTGACGGAAACGTGGCAGCCAATCTGCGCAAACGGCCTTTCCGGCCACCACCAAACATTTTTATACATTTATACACATTCATACCCAGTGTTATGGGCACTGGAGGCAATGCGGATGAAGTGTCTTGCCCAGGGACACAACGGCAGGATATCTGGGGAGAGCGGGATTCGAACCGCCAACCATCGAGTTATTAGACGACCTGCTCTACCTCCTGAGCCACTGCCGCCCCAAATAACTGGCCCCAAATAACTGGCAATGAGTCTGTTACATGGCTGTTGAGGAATTTTGGCCCACTCTTGTTTGCAGAATTGTTTTAATTCAGTCACATTGGACGGCTTGAGTTCACAAACTAATGGCCAGACATTTTCCTTCAGGATTTTCTGGTAGAGAGCAGAATTTATGGTTCCAACAGTTACAGCAAGTCATCCCAGTCCTAAAGCAGCCGCAGACCATCACACTACCACCACCATGTTTGACTGTTGGTATGCTGTTCTTTTTATGAAATGCTGTGTTAGTTTTATGCCAGATGTAACGGGATGCACGCGTTCCAAAAAGTTCAACTTTTGTCTCGTTAGTCCACAGAATATTTTCTCAAATGTCTTGGGGATCAATAAGATGCTTTTTGACAAATGTGAGATGAGCCTTTATGTTCTTTTTAGTCAGCAGTGGTTTTGGCCTTGGAACTCTTCCATGGATGCCATTTTTGCCCATTCTCTTTCTTACTGTTGAATCATGGACCAGTGTCCAAAGTGAGGCCTGCATTTAGATGTTGTTCTGGGTTTGTGTTTCTCATCTGTTCTTGAATTTCTTTAGAACGTGGTATGATGTGTTGCTTTTTGAGATCTTTTAACCTGCTTCACTTTATCAGACAAGTTCTATATAAGTGATTTCTTGATTCATCAGGTCTGGCAGTAATCAGGCCTGGGTGTGGCTAGTAAAATTGAACTCAGGCTTCCAAAAAATGTGGTTAATCACAGTTAATTCATGATGTAATCAGGGTGATATTTTTTCACATAGGGCCAGGGAGGATTTGATAGCATTTTTTCCCGTAATAAATGAAATCATCATTTAAAACCTGCATTTTGTATTTACTCGGGATACCTTTGTCTAATATTAAAATTTGTTTGATGAGCTGAAACATTTAAGTGTGACAAATATGAAAAAATATAAGAAATCTGGAAGGGGACGAATACTTTTTCACAGCACTGTATATCCTAACCAGTTTTGTCAAGGCATCATCTGTGTCCATGCAGAGTCAAGGAGGTGTAAGTTGAAGGCTTGTAGATGTTGACCTACATGTGTATTCACTCAGGAGGGCATTCATGTTAGCCATATGGTTTGAAGCTTTTTGCAAACAATCACAGCCGGATCAGGTTAACAAAACCTGCGATCCTTTTGAAAGAGGCCAGTGTATCATGTTCTCTCTTTAAAAGAAAAATGAAGTATATATTGTCCAATTTATGTAAAGATCATGATTTAAAAGTTGTCAGAAGATTGTATGTTAGAAGTTACATTTAATTAGCACTGATGTTAAAAAAAAAACAGCTCAATAATAAATGATTGTGACATTTCTCTTCAATATGTGAGCCAAAAAAAAAAAAGAAGAGAAAACATTAATCTTAAGTTATCCACGGTGTACCTGATTTGCTTCTTATCAAATCCTTAATGAGCTTCAATTAAGATTTATTATGCAAATTAACCCTGGGCTGCTACTGACTGCAGGAGCAGGAGCTATGACAATATTGTGCTAATGGCGCGATCTGTAACAATTACAAAGGTAAACTGCCTTCACACTGCATGCTCCGCGAGGCTCCAGGAGGTCAGGCTGCTAAATATGCGTTCAGGTGTTCTGCAGGTTTGGAAGATTGTTTATCAAGTCTGTGTTGATGCCTGTTTACGATAACAACAGAGGGGAGAATTGTGATGGCTGCATTGCCGCTGCTTATATCTACAGTTTTTATGTACTCGGAATTATCTTAGCTAAGTCTATTCATGCAACTTCTCTTATAATTAGCTTGCCCAACCAAAGGAAGATAACAAGTGCAGTTAAACTCATGTTCTCCAGGCGTTGCATCATAAAACAAACCCCAAATGTAGGTTTACAGCCAGGCTCCGATTTCTTATCACTGCAGTATAAGGTTGTGACGGTAAGAAGTGCTGCTGGACACTTTACTCCAGCACTGTATGAAGTTGTGAACCTTGCACCTTTTGCAACTTCATTTAGCGCGAGGCTGATGGCTTCCCGACAGCTTTATGGCCCGCTTGTTTTATGAGTCGTCATGCAGCACAATTACATAGGAGCTAATTTGATGAATCAAGTCAATGTTCTGCCGGCTCTGTTGACCTTGGTGGCCCCCGTGATCGTACGTCTCTCCCCGGGGGTCACACAGAGGCCGTTCACACAGCGTGCAGTTCAGTCACTGTCAGGGAGGGGAACAAAAGGGAACCTTCATCACGCACCTGTTATTGCTGCAAATCAAGATTGCACTGATTTGTAATGAGTTTGTTTGAAATGTGTTTTGGTAAATGCTCGTTTTAAATAAATCAGTTAATCAGCCTGTCACCGGAAAATAAAGCATTTCAAATTATGCCCCATTGTAGCACAAATAATTGTGTATATTACATAATACAGCTTTTTGAAAATAAGTTAAAATCTCATTTGGGGGTATTTTTAGTCTCTAACACACCAATAATAGACTAATATGTTTTAATGTCATAGCCACATGCACAATATATCCAAAGCAGCAATCGTGAGAATGTATGTTTTATTATACACTCACCGGCCACTTTATTAGGTACACCTGTCCAACTGCTCGTTAACACTTAATTTCTAATCAGCCAATCACATGGCGGCAACTCAGTGCATTTAGGCATGTAGACATGGTCAAGACAATCTCCTGCAGTTCAAACCGAGCATCAGTATGGGGAAGAAAGGTGATTTGAGTGACTTTGAACGTGGCATGGTTGTTGGTGCCAGAAGGGCTGGTCTGAGTATTTCAGAAACTGCTGATCTACTGGGATTTTCACGCACAACCATCTCTAGGGTTTACAGAGAATGGTCCGAAAAAGAAAAAATATCCAGTGAGCGGCAGTTCTGTGGGCGGAAATGCCTTGTTGATGCCAGAGGTCAGAGGAGAATGGCCAGACTGGTTCGAGCTGATAGAAAGGCAACAGTGACTCAAATAACCACCCGTTACAACCAAGGTAGGCAGAAGAGCATCTCTGAACGCACAGTACGTCGAACTTTGAGGCAGATGGGCTACAGCAGCAGAAGACCACGCCGGGTGCCACTCCTTTCAGCTAAGAACAGGAAACTGAGGCTACAATTTGCACAAGCTCATCGAAATTGGACAATAGAAGATTGGAAAAACGTTGCCTGGTCTGATGAGTCTCGATTTCTGCTGCGACATTCGGATGGTAGGGTCAGAATTTGGCGTCAACAACATGAAAGCATGGATCCATCCTGCCTTGTATCAATGGTTCAGGCTGGTGGTGGTGGTGTAATGGTGTGGGGAATATTTTCTTGGCACTCTTTGGGCCCCTTGGTACCAATTGAGCATCGTTGCAACGCTACAGCCTACCTGAGTATTGTTGCTGACCATGTCCATCCCTTTATGACCACAATGTACCCAACTTCTGATGGCTACTTTCAGCAGGATAATGCGCCATGTCATAAAGCTGGAATCATCTCAGACTGGTTTCTTGAACATGACAATGAGTTCACTGTACTCAAATGGCCTCCACAGTCACCAGATCTCAAGCCAACAGAGCATCTTTGGGATGTGGTGGAACGGGAGATTCGCATCATGGATGTGCAGCCGACAAATCTGCGCCAACTGTGTGATGCCATCATGTCAATATGGACCAAACTCTCTGAGGAATGCTTCCAGCACCTTGTTGAATCTATGCCACGAAGAATTGAGGCAGTTCTGAAGGCAAAAGGGGGTCCAACCCGTTACTAGCATGGTGTACCTAATAAAGTGGCCGGTGAGTGTATATACCAGTGTTTTTTTTAACCAGGGCTCCCTGGAACATTCAGGTCTCTGTAGGAAATTTTCTAATTTCATTTCTCAGTTGGTCCCAAAAATTTAAAGTAATTTGCCGTTGTTGAGCATGGGTGCGTGAGTGCCTACAGAACCCATGCACAACAATGGCAGATTATTTGCAATTTTTTGGACCACTTAAGTAGTGAACTTAGAACATTTCCCACAGAAATCTAAACATTCCCGGGAACTCTGGTTGAAAAACATTGATATTTACAGTGCTGTGAAAAAGTGTTTGTCCCCTTAACCATTAAAAGGGAAAAAAACTATCCAAACCTACCTGACCTTAATTGAAAAAGTAATTGCACCCTAAACCTAATAGCTGGTTGAGCTTGGGGTCATGAACTGATAGCTAGACATTGTCCTTCAGGATTTTCTAGTAGAGAGCAGAATTCATGGCAAGTCGTCCAGGTCCTGAAGCAGCAAAGCAGCCCCAGATCACCACCACCATTTTTGACTGTTGCTATGATGATCTTTTTATGAAATGCTGTTAGTTTTACACCAGATATAACACACCCCTTTCAAAAAGTTCAAATTTTGTCATACCAGTCCATAGAATATTATCCAAAAGTCTTGGATCATCAAAAAAAAAAATAAAAAATTGGCAAATGTGACAAGCCTTTGTGTTCTTTTGGGTGAGCAGTGGTTTTCACCTTGGAACTCTCCCATGGATGCCATTTTTGCCCAGTCTCTTTCTTATTGTTGAGTCATGGACCAGTGTCCAAAGTGAGGCCTGCAGTTCTTTAGATGTTGTTCTGGGTTTTTGCTTTTCATCTGTTCTTGAACTTCTTTAGATCATGGCATGATGTGTTGCTTTTTGAGATCTTTTAGCCCACTTCACTTTGTCAGACAAGTTCTATATAAGTGATTTCTTGATTCAACAGGTCTGCCAGTAATCAGGCCTGGGTGTGGCTAGTGAAATTGAACTGAATTTTCCAAAAAGTGTGGTTACATACAGTTAATTCGTTGTGTAGTTGTGTGTGTGTGTGTGTGTGTGTGTGTGCATTTTTTCACATAGGGCCAGGTAGGTTTGGATAGCTTTTTTTCCCTGAATAAATTAAATCATCATTTAAAAACTACAATTTATATTTACTCTGGTTATCTCTAATATTAAAATTTGTTTGATCTGGAACATCAAAAATCCGGGTCACTGCCTCTGCAACCCAGACCTCCGGAAAAGCGGTAGAAGATGGATGGATGGATCTGGAACATTTGATTGTGACAAATATGTAAAAGCTATAAGAAATCAGGAAGGGGGCAAATACTGTTTCACAGCACTGTACATAATCAAATATTTTGTTTATCATTATGACAAACTTATTGATATCCCCATAAATGACCAATCATTGTTTATTATGTAGTTTCTGTCACCTTGCATCTAGTTTTAAATGGCCAACCGCTTCATTTATAAACAAAACACATATTTTATAGTATTTAAAATTGAATTAGTACCACCAAATTACAAACCAAGCAGCATTGTTGGCTGGTTAATTGTTCCTTTTCGTTAATGCTTTCTGTGCCGTTATCTTACTTCTTTCAGTAAAACCGCCCTGATTTAGAGGCTAGAAACTTCAGCTTTCTAATTAGTAGAGCTTTCAAACATTGAATGGCTCATTTGACTTTTTTTGGGGGGTAGCAAATGAGTTTTAATGTCAAACTGGATGTAAAGTGACAAGAAAAAAAGAGTTTGTTTTTCCTCATGGCGGGGAGTCCAGTGGATCATGCACTCTATTAAACACATTACCGTTCGGCCTCTGTGACACTTGGGGGTGCAATTTGGTTGAAGCCAAAATTCCCACTTGAAAAATAAATAACATTTACAGTGCAACTAATATACATTTTTGATAGATAATATAGGCAATTAACAGTGATTACGCTAATGATTAATCTGACTTGTGGAAGTGACAAAGTATAATAAACATTTCTCTATAGTTGTACAAAATAATCCCCAATATAAACTGATTGATGTGAGTAGTAGCCCCCCCCCCCAAAAAAAAACCAAAAACAAAAAGCATAATCTAAGCACACAATAGCTGAACTATATATAGTATATTCTAAAGGTCCCACATTGTGCAAAATGGTGTTTTCATGAATTTTAACCTTATGAGATATGGCCATGGGTAGGGCTGGGCAGTTATCCCAAAAATAACCAAAACTGACATTCGGACCCTGGAACTGACATAATTCTCCCCATGTCAGTGATTTAGATTCTTCCCCGTCATTTGATACTTTCCCTTCTATGTGCATCTTCATGCAATGCCCCCTTACTTATGAGGATTTAAATAAATGCTTTATTAAATTCAGTATGAATTAATAGTACTTTGTGACAGTGAATAATGGAGCAGCATTCTGGTACAAGCTGATATTTAATGTATTGGGGCTGTGCATTGATTAAAAATGTTAACTCATTAATTGCACATTTTTCTATAAATAATTGCTATTAATTGCTAAACTTAAAATGAAACAATGAAAAATAAATATTTTTCAAGCAACTTTTAATTGCAATTTTTTTTTTCATAAAATATACCTGTGACCTCATACTGAACAAAAATGCTGCTAGAGTATCTGAATTTGAGGCAATCGAAGCGCAACATAAAGTGCCACTGTCTAAGTTTGTTTGCTTAATGACCCACCTCGAGTACTGCACTGAAATAAAGCGGTTTGTCAGAAACTCGGATGTCTTGGTAATGGTGTCTGTGTGTTTTGCTCTCAGGTGATACCGTATAGATGAGTTACTTCGAAGATGATGAAATTCAGCCTTGCAGAACATGCATATAACTTTTGTCCAAAGAGCCATATTATAACCTTCTGAAAAAAAACTTTCCATGTTAAAGTGTTTGTTTTTCCTTCTCCATTACTAGCACTTAATGTAGCCGCAGGAAGCAGTACTTGTGACCACAAGCCAGCTTCGAGGAGCATTAGCGCCACCAACTGGGCTGGAGTGTGGACAGGAGGTAATGCAGGGAAATAACAGGAAGTGATGTGAGGGTGATGGTTTTTTTAATGCATTAATTAGACTACATTAATTCAAAAAGTTAATGTGTTAATATTCCCAACCCTAGTGTTTAACAAGTCTGTCTGAGCAAAGTGCAGCAGCTGCTGCAGCTGCTCTATTTAGCTCACCTCTCTTCTCCCTTGGATTTTTATCCTGCTAAAAACAAATTTTAAAAGTGAAACTAATATTAGTGAGCTGACTTCAGCAGCAGAAGCTTTCAAAAATAGCAACAGAGCCTTCACAATAAAAGTGAGAAGCTTTTCAATCATACATTTAAGTCTCTCTTTGATGGATGGAAAACGGACAATAAAACTGATATAATACTGTATCTATATATAACTTCTGCTTATAAATGAAGTTATTTATTGACATACCTCTGGATAGATAGATAGATAGATGTATTTTATTGATCCCAAACTGGGAACTTACAGTGTAACAGCAGCATAACAGTAGACGACCAAAACGACAGAAACACACAGCATAATAGACAAAGGGATTACCCATGGAAAGTAAAACTGCCTAAATAACTTATATACATCATAGATGAATAGATGCTGACCTTCACTTCTGTCACCCTTGTTCTTGTACAGAATAGGATTTATAGAAAATACCGATCAAAACCTGCCAGATTGACAGTTAAGCTCACACCAGGCGGTACGGCTGTGCAATATGACAAAAGTTTCATATCATGATATGTCATCTTATATCACAATAACGATGTGTGTGCGTATATATATCATGATATGTTTTCTGTAAATTCTACAGTTTAGATAATCACATAAAAAGGACCATCTCTTTTTTTCAAAACGTTTTTTACATGTACCTTTCTCCCCTCATAATTATGCAGTGTTGTGATAAAACAGTTTTTTAATGTGCATTTGAGACTTGATTCTCATAAATTGATTCTTCTAAATTGTATTTGAATAAAAAGTAAACATCAGTAAGTTAAATATTTCCTGAGCCAGAGGAGAATGGCAAAAAAAAACCCACAACATAAAAAAAATGTCTGAAAATGAGAAAATTACCCATCACTGCCATCTACAGACATAAATTAGCTGTTAGTTTAAATCAGTGAAAATTTAAGTGTAGATCCACAGCCTGATGACTGCCATTCTGGCCTGATTTAACCTGTTTGCTTCTTAGTAAAATATTTCACATTGGTCATGATCTGAAGGTCAAAGATACAAAAGGTGATGTAATAAAATACATGTGATGACTTTAACTTTATTCATTATAGCTATTTGACTAATTAAAATAATTAGAAATCAAATAAATAACATCAGGAGCCAACTTGCTCCTCCGACCTGTTTTATTATTTATTTTGCATGTATGTGCCACCATCATGCACTTTCGTATCTTTAATAATTTTTTTTTTTTAGACAAAACTATGAAACTCAGCAGTAATTTAAAGCAAAGAAATGATGGTCTGCTACATGTTTCTAGTTAGCACAATTTAGCATTGTCATTTAGGATTTTATAATTAGACATGGTGTTAATGTTACTTACCTCCTATTAAAACGAGGTTAGCAAACTATCCTCTCTGACGCAGCACGATGGAAAACAGTCCCACATCCCTGGCAAACAGGAGTAGCAGCTATCTGAACCGGTAGTTTGGAGTTAGCATTAGCTTCCACCAGACTGAAGCCTCGCCACCCACCACACCTGTTCCACCGCGCGCACTGCGGGGGAGAGATGGGGCGCTGACAAGTAGTGGTGAGGAGCTTTACTGAATAAACAGGACTCTGTGCATTTTAAATCACAATATAAATGATAGAGTATTCTATGAAATGGTAGACGTTTTTATATCGTCATATCGCACAGCCCTACCAGGCGGCATGACAGACATTGTCTCCCTGCTTAGGTGAGTTGTAATACCACTAGAATGACCGAGTCTGACCGCCTAGCCAGGCTAATGCTAATAGTTTGATTCATATTTCAAACTTTATTGTCATTCAGATATACACTACAGTACACAGATACAGCATGACTGTGGAAATACAATAAAATAAGCCAGAATGATGGGAGTTATAATATCAACTTTGGATTAGTGAACAAGGTGGAAACAGCAATGTTTATTAGGGTGACTGAAATAACAATATAAATCACACTTGGTTAGTGAGCTCCCTAATACCACTGTTGGCTCTAAGGCCTTTGGCTCCCCATCCATCTACGAAACAGACAGCTTGGCTGGCCAATAATAGAGCAGTGGGCGGGTATCAAGGCTGGGCTTACCTTTTCATGATATACAGGGGGAAAAAGTGTTAAAATGGCTAATTGAAGACAGAAATAATATAAAGGCTGTGGGTTTTTTTTTAAGAGAAGTGAGTGTTTTGATATTTTTTCAATAATCACATGACCAATAGATGCATTTCAGAAGTTTAAAACCAACAAAAACACAATTTTTCAATTACTCCTTTATTAATAATGAACAAGCTATGAACTCTTTTGATGTGCTGTAAAAAATGATTTTTGTTCTGTAAAACTTCATATATATGTCCTTCAAGGTGTTAAAAATGGACAGTACAGGTCCTTTAAGTCAAATGTATATACTGTATGTCTTTGCTGTAAACAGACAATATTTTCCTGGTGAAAAATACCCCAAATTTTCCTTGTTTTTTGCCTCGTCTGTAAAACCGTGTTAAGAAGCTTCTCCTTAGGGCTGTGCCTGCCTGTTTGTGTCTACAGTATGTGCTGAGCTAGTCTGTTGAAACAGCTTAATTGATACTCATTAAACAGCAGTGACAGCTTAGGTATCCGTGATGAATGTAGAATAATTCTGTTGTACTTACAACTTGATTAAGGAGAAGCGCACAACATGTCAGTGTTGTAGTCTATAGCTTTGTCCTTATTCACTTACTACCAACTCAAAATGACTTCTTTTGGTGTGAGCCACCAACTCCACAAGTCACCCTGAAGCCCGAAAGAGACAACTTTTAAACCGCTTTGCATGCAAGACTATTACGGATAAAAACGGGGATTAAGAATAACTTTTACTTCATTTGACTTTGATTTTGATAGATTTTCTGAAGAGTGTAACACCCAACCAATAAACTCTATCTATAAATGTGAATTATGTTGACTTTTCTTTGTGTTTATTCAGCCACTCTCTGGCATTTTCAGGCAATAATAAAGTCAATGGATGTCAGGCGGATGAAAAATGTGCATCTTGTATTATTTCAGTTAGAAATTAAAGGCAATTGGAATTGGTTCAAAATTGACTGTCTTTGTAATGAGTGCATGACGAATGGTATAATTTAGAGAAGAAAATGAACGCTGGGAAACCCAAAATATTATTCTGCGGCATTTTAGATGCCATGATATTCCATGAAGATGAACTAATTTCACTAAATACCCCATAAAATCTACCCATAATATTTTTCTACATCATGTAGGATTGTGGTTGATGCATCGAGCATCGGGTCACCGGGGCATGTTAATCATAATTATGATTTTCTTTTTATTGCTGCCAGGGTAGGGTATGTTTTACGTTCCATTTAAATAAAAACAACCTTTCTGAATGACTTTCTCAAGGTGTAACCTCATAGTGAAGAAATGCACTCTCTGAATGGCCTCCTAAGCATTCTGTTTGCTTCCTTTGACATCTCCTACGAGACCATGTCACCCAAATTTCAAGGCTGTGTAAGTTCTCGCCCTACTGAAATCTGATTAAATGTCATTCTGCCCCCCCCCCCCCACCCAAAAAAAGAAAAAAGCCTTTCTCTCTATTTTAAGAATACATGAAAGAAGGGGGAATTTCTGCAGCAGACGGATTTACAACTTTATCCTCACATGATTAATATTACACAAGGAGGTCTTTGTACAGGAAGCAGTATGCCTAATTATAGTCCAACTGTGTCCTGACTGGGAGAAAACATGATGCCAAAGGCAGCCGCTAGGAACTGCTCCGGCATGTCACACGAATGGTTCATGTGGGCGCCAGGTGATGTCATCATCACCTAGATTTCACGACACTAAGCCCACAACCGACTGAGCAATGATATAAAGTCAGGCTTCGAGTAAAACGGCCCTGTGGATGCACCACAGGTCCTCTCGATGTGTATCAGCCTAAAAAAAAACAAAAAAAACAACAACAATGAAGTGTATTTTTCTTGAGGCTACACATTTTTACCCAACACCTAATGCTAGCCATGACCTCACTTGCGATAACTACACTGTGTCCACATTTGCCGTACTGTTAAAAGCAGATGCAGATTTATCACGCTCCCCACCCCCCTCCTTTTGCAAGAATTTCAGGGTTTCTGTGTCCTCCCACGTTTGCCTGTTCATCATATATCTCAGCTCAGACATCCAAGAGGTTGCGAGTCAGGCCAAGCATAAGTCATCTGCCCATCAGGACGGGCCCGCGTTTCTCTGCTTGATTTTCAGCTGTTACTTGTAAAGCAGAACAGCATTCTTAAGATGAACTGAGTGACAGGGAGACCTCTAAAAGCAAACTGTAATAGTATGATATGTTGCAGTCATATTTTATGGCTTCTAGCATGTGGAGGCCAAGTGTGTGTGTGTGTGTGTGTGTGTGTGTGTGTGTGTGTGTGTGTGTGTGTGTGTGTGTGTGTGTGTGTGTGTGTGGACAGATCAGCTGAAGGATCTAATAGACCTGCAGTGGACCTTGGGGAGTGTAGAAACTAATGGTGTTGTGTTACTGCTGTTTTTCATTAGGCTGATAATGATAATACAGGTGAACACATCACAGGAAACTTGGCCAGACCTGGTCATTCTCACAAGTTCTCGACACGTATGAAGTTTTTGTTTGTTTGTTTGTTATTTAAAGCCTTTTTACAACATCTCTCACATTCCTTTGAAGCATATGTTTTTGTCTTGAAGAGTGTCTGCCAGTGAAAAGTCATTGATATAGAACTAACTGTCAAAATAAGTTGTGCTCAATCCAAAACCGCTTAAGGTGTCAAGGACACATTTTCCTCCCTCCCATATCCTGACAAACATTGAGTCAGCAATTGTCTGTTGTATTTTCAGCGCTGGTATCTCATGCTCCCCCCCCAGGCCATTTTAAAGTTGTAGAAAGTGGTCATTTTCTCTGTGTCAGTGGGAGGTCAGTGTTGTGGCAGTCAGCAAAGCCATTCAGTCCGCTGAAACAGAGTCCATTGGGAACCTTAAAGGCATTTTGTCCGGTGCAGTCGCCTCTCGCTGTCCATCTTTGGGCCTGTCTCTTTGTGCTTGTGGCGCTCGTAGAAAGTCTGGAAAACCTTGAAATGTTTGTTGGATGGCTTCCAGATCTCTAAACTTTTACTCACAGCTGACACTTCGACCATTCAGCTGTCAGTTTCAAACCTGCTTATTAAACCGGCATATATTGATCCTGTTGAATGTTTCCACTTCTTTGTAACTTTGTGGCCTTTTTTGTTCTTCTGTCAGAATAAGTTCTCATATTTAGTTGAGCATCTACCTGTCCCTCCATCTCTGTCACACCAACTTTCTTAGTGGGTGACACCCCCCCCCCCCCCCCCCCCGGTGCTGTATAATGCATCCCTGGTAACTGTCGCCCAGGGCCCATTCATCCCTAAAACGTAACCGAGGTCACACACAGATCATTGCTTTTGCCAAAGGCCCTGACTTTAACACAGAGTGACCTCAGCGGTGCAGCAGCTGGTCGGTGATGGATCTGAAAATGGGAATATGATCTGCTCTGGTTTTACTGTTATAGGGTCAGACTTTGTGTTCATGTATGTAGAAACTTGTGTTTGGGTGAGGCTGGAAGGTGGAATTAGAGGGCGACAAGTGAGAATATTCAGTGAGTCATGAATTTTAAAAGACTGCTTTACTTAAATTACATAAAGTTTTTGATTTCACAATTTAAAGGTCACATTCACTGAAAAATTGTACTTTTGTAGGTTTTAACCTTCTGAAAGCCTTCTATTGGTCAATGTGATTATTGAAAAAACATCAAAAATACACAGCATATATATATCATTTCTTTGTCTGATTAGCCATTTTAACTCTTCCGTTTTTTTCCTCTATGTCAAGAAAAGATAAGCCCAGCCTTGATATGTGCCTTTGCTCTATTATGGGCTAGCATAGCTGTCTGTCTGTGAGCAGCGAGCCCAGCAAGGGCGTTGGCTTCAGAGGTAGGGAGCTAGCATACCAAGTGTGATTTAAATTGCTATTTTCAGTTACCCTAACAGGGCTGGGTGATTAACCAAAACAAAATCGGAATGGACGTTCAGGGTGTAGAACTGATGTAATCTTGCTCATGTCGTTTTTTGGTTATTCCCCTCTCCCTGTTGTGTGCGTGTATGTGAGAGCTTTTCATGTACTACCCCATTAAGACGTGCCTGCAGAGTTACAGGTGCAGACACATAACTCCGGAAGCAGCGCAGTCGGGGCTGTTCAGATGCAGCAGAACACGGGGGAACAATTACAGATGGCTTGTAACGAAAACAGAGGCGGATGATTTACTCTTTATTTCATCGGAAGATGCCAAGAAAAAGTGAGTGAACTGCATGGATACTAACACTAAAAGGAGCAAAAGCAAAGTTGCTGTTAGTCTCTGACGGCTGTCGGCATTATCTCAGCTGTTTTACAGATGGAATGGACAAGCTAAGGCTGTATTTAAAAACCTGATATAAGACCCATAATCACTATGTAATGGTAACACATTCATGGATGTGTAAAGGACTCCTCCAACGCAGCTAACAAGCTAATGAGCTGCTGCATATGTGATGTGACCCACAAACCCTCTAGAGATATGTGTTGTAAACACTGGGCACTGTTTATTTTGTGTGTGAAATGACAGTAGATCTGCTCTTTATTATATTATGCTCATTTACTACCGCACCACAGTGATATGATACTACTGTCTTGGGTAATATTGCTTAATTATGAGCATTGTCAGAAAGAAGGGAGTAAAAAGAAAAGAAAAACCCTGATGCTGATTTAAGGTCAAGTTGCCCAGCCCTACTCCCTAATAAACGTCACTGTTTCCACCTGGTTCACTAATCTACAGTCTATAATATATCTTGATTCATTCTGGCTTATTTTGGTATTATATTTTTGCCGTGATGCTACATCAATCTGTTAGCATTAGCTTATCTAGGCAGTTGGCATCGGTCAGTCTAACAGCAATACAGCTCGTCTCAGCGGGGCGAGGCTAATGCACAGGTCATCTGATGTTAGTTTAACTGTCAATTCAGCCGGTCTTGATTGCTGTTTTCTATAAATTCTATTCACCCCCCGACTGGAATCCTTGTTCCGCTACAACTCTTGTCAATATATGTTGCTCTAAGACGTTATTTTAGCTTGGTACAGAGACCCAGGATGGCTAACTGAAGCTAGCAGTTTAGCCACTTATTCACAAATGTTTCTGTGCTTATTGTACTCCAGAGACCAGTCATATCCTACTGAACACTAACTCCCCACACCCCTATGCACCGATGATGCATTTTATTCATTCTTTTTTTTTTTTTTTAATTACTTATTTTGTACCCGTAGGTAGATTTGTTCTGCAGTCCGGTGACAAGCCACCAGCTGCCGGTCGCTGCGTGCGCAAGCGCCCCGTATCCCTAGCCTGCATGTTTTTGGCATGTGGGAGGAAACCGGAGAAATCCCGGAGTAAACCCACGCAACACGGGGAGAACATGCAAACTCCACACAGATCACTGTTGGCCGGGGGCAGGGATCGAACCCACGATCTCATGATCCCCACGATCCCCCGGCCGAGGGTAAACTGTGCTGCCACAGTGCTAACCACTGCGCCACCGTGCATCTTTGAGAAAGATTTTCATTAGTTGGCTGTCCAAGCTAGGAGTTAGCCATCAAAGATAATCGATAGTGATGTAAGAGGGAGGTTGGAGTTAAACTTGGCATTTTGGAATTTAAGGAGACATGCACTGAAATTAGCCATTCTGAGCAAGGCTTCAAAAGATGATTCACAGTGACGCTGCAGTAATTAATAAACATTAAAGGGAATTTGACCAAAATATGTCACAAACATTTCATTAAAATCTGTGGGAACTGTCAATATGTGGGGAAAAGTGCAGTGAATGGGATTTTCAAGGCAGGCTTCAAGGACCAAACACAGTCAACATAATATATAGTGGGGAAAGTAAGTACTGAACACGTCAACATTTTTCTCATATTTCTGATGGAGCCATTGACCTGAGAGTTTCACCAGATATCAGTAACAACTATGCAGCTAATGACTATTTTACAGCTCAAGTAATCACCCACTCTAATTGATGATTACTCGAGTAATCTGTTACTTTTTTTTTTTAAAGAAACTTGCATTGACCAACATTTGCATAACTTTCTTTCCTAAAGAGCAGTAGTAATTGTACCAAACACTCAGTAACACAGGTACACATTTATTACAATTCATTCATTCATTCATTCATCTTCCATCCATCCATCCATCTTCTACCGCTCCACCGAGTCCTGGGTCTGCCCCGGGGTCTCCTCCCAGTGGGACGTACCTGAAACACCTCAAGTGGGAGGCGTCCAGGAGGCATCCTAATCAGATGCCCATACCACCTCAACTGACTCCTTTCAATGTGGAGGAGCAGCGGTTCTACTCTGAGCCTCTCCCGGATGACTGAGCTCCTCACCCTATCTCTGAGGGTGAGTCCAGCAATCCTACGGAGAAAGCTCATTTCAGCCGCTTGTATCCGCAATCTCGTTCTTTCGGTCATTACCCAAAGCTCGTGACCATAGGTGAGAGTAGGAACGTAGATTGACTGGTAAATCGACAGCTTTGCCTTAGAACTAAGCTCCCTCTTCACCACAACAGACCGGTACAACGTCCGCATCACTGCAGATGCTGCTCCAATCCGTCTGTTGATCTCTCGCTCCATTTTCCCCTCACTCGTGAACAAGACCCCAAGATACTTAAACTCCTCCACTTGGGGCAGGAGCCTGTCCCCAACCCGGAGAGGACAATCCACCTTTTTCCAGCTGAGGACCATGGACTCGGACTTGGAGGTGCTGATTCTCATCCCAGCCGCTTCACACTCAGCGGCAAACCGTCCCAGCAAGAGCTGTAGGTCATTGCTGGATGAAGCCAACAGGACAACATCATCTGCAAACAACAGAGATGAGATCCTGTGGTCACCAAGCATGACACCCTCCATTCCCTGGCTGCGCCTAGAAATCCTGTCCATAAAAATTATGAACAGGATCGGTGACAAAGGGCAGCCCTGGCGGAGTCCAACTCTCACTGGGAATGAGTCCGACCGAGTGTTGGCAATACGAACCAAACTCTCACAACGGTCGTACAGAGACCGAATAGCTCATAACAACAAGCCCGATACCCCATACTCCCGAAGCACCCCCCACAAAAATCCACAAGGGACGTGGTCAAATGCCTTCTCCAAGTCCACAAAACACATGTAAACTGGTTGGGCAAACTCCCACGAACCCTCAAGAATTCTCGAGAGGGTAAAGAGAGGGTAAAGAGCTGGATTCATTCATCTTCTTCCGCTTAATCCTTTTCGGGTCGCGGGGGGGCTGGAGCCTATCCCAGCATCTTTGGGCAAGAGGCAGGGTACACCCTGGACAGATCGCCAGTCCATCGCAGGGCACATTTATTGCAATGCTTATTGCAATGTTTATTGCATAGAACATAACTTTAAATGGTACGTTACACCATAAAGTTCCTTTTGCTAGCAGTTAGCATCTGTTAACATCCACTAGCAAACACTGTTAGCATCCATTAGCATCCAGATGCTAACGACGGTGGCTATATGTTCTTTGGTCATAAAAGCATAATTAGCATAGCTGACTACATTCTGTTCATCTTAAATTTAAATCTCATTCACGTACCTTGTCTCGGGTGCTCTGGCTGTGCATGATGTGGGATGCTTTCTGCCAAGACACTGTAACATCCAACGTTGTAGCATGCTAGCTCTCCGCTCAGCTTTACCATGTACACACTGCATAATGTCTTCCTTCAATTTGAGCTTGAAATGATTCCAGACTTGAGATACTTTTGTCATTTTTAAAAAAATTTTTCTTTTATCTTTGCCAGCCCGTCACTATGTCGCTCTGATATGGCGCCGTTCAACAAATCTGCATTTTGTTTAGATAGCATGACCTGAAGAAGGTTGCACCGGAAGAATATCATATACACCGGAAGAGCTACATTAAGTGACACGACGCATAAATTTTGAATCGAGAATTTTATGTAACCGAATTATTTGAGTAATCATTGCATGCCTAGTAACAACCCAAGTAATCCATACATACAAAGAAATCAAGGCAACTGTGTTCACAGAACAAGTTATATTTAATAAAGTGGAATGACAGAGGGAATAAGTATTGAACACATGAAGAAAAAGCGGTGCAAAAAGGCATAGAAGGCCAAGAAACTAGCTGAAATCCACCAGAATTTAGGAATCCATCCCATCTCCTATCAGTGCAAATTAGTTTCAGCTGGTTAAGTCCTGACTGATAGCCTTTAAAAAGCTCCGTGGATATGAGACTATCACACCACAAAGAACTCATGATGGGTAGAAGCAAAGAGCTCTCTCTAGACCTTCGCAGCCTTGTAGTGTCTGTTTTCAGCAGAGGACTGCAGTGATGGCAGCAGAACTGTGCATGTAGAACAGGAGTCTGTGTGAGTGTTCATGATAATGAAGGAACATATGGGTCACTGATGGGTTGCGGTAGTTTTTGGACAATAATAGCTCACACAAATAAGATCAGTCAGGTTTTGGATAAATTGTTAACATAATCAGTTTTAATTGTTAATTTTGGCTCTTAGTGGGATGTTTTGATTCAAACTTTTACTTACAAGGCTTCTTAGCTTCTTAAACACATCTGAGAGTTGTTGGCATGTGGTTAGTTATTTGGAGCTAGCCTGTGCCGCCATGATCAGACTGGTCAGCCCCTTTCTGACCCACAAAAGAAGACAATTGCAGTCATTAGGGCTGCCCCCGGCTAAAGATTTTCCTGGTCAATCAATAATCACAGTTTAAGTAGTCGACCAGTCATTGAACTTTTATGATGGATATATCCATTTAAATGGTGAAATATGAAGAATACTTTTGTAACATCAGTAAATGATTTGGAGCCCAGGGTTGAGGGGTTAAAAACGGGGCCCATCATTGAACCTGTACTCAAAGAGGCTAGTCTCCTGGTAACAAGCTAAACCTAATTAAACAAGTTGGCTTAGCCTTGCCATTGTCCTCCTTTTTCAGTCTTCTCATTTTGTGCACAAATTTGTCCATTGTCAGGGGGGAAGTGCCATTTACATCTGGTTTTCTGTGATGAGATTGTCAAACAGTACTTAACCACATACAGACTAATTAGTTAGCATGTGAACTGGAACAGCTAATATCACGGAGTCATCAGAATATGGTCTTCCACATTGGTGCTCTGTTCAGCAGTGTCCAAACAAACCGGAGTGGTGGCCTGGTGGTGGGGCACCCACCCCTTGGCCGGGTTGTTGTGGGTTTGGGCCCCGGCCAGATCATGCCAGGTACCGTATGGAGGTGGTGCTTCCCGCCGTCTAGCTTGGTGCTCAGCGTAATGAATGGGTTTAAGGAAAAATTGTAAACCATGGATAACAGATGGAAATTAGCCACTGGCTACAGTCTGGCAAGTTTACATTGATTGATATCAATATTCATCAACTTACACTGTCCTTTTAAAAAAAGAAAAATAGCAACATGCAATGTTACTGAGGAGCTCCAATGAGGAGCTCCTGGCCATGACCAGGAGCTCCTTGCAAGAGTTCTGACAGAGGGGTCAAAAGAATTATCAGAAGAGTTATCTAAGAGCCAAAGACCACTCGTGGAGAGCTCCAGAAAAGCCTGGAGTTAGCAGGTACTGCTGTTTGAAAGAAAACAATAAGTAATGTACTCAACTGACATGGGCTCTATGCCCGCTCACTTAGCAAGACTCCATTGCTGAAGAAAAAGCCTGTTGAAGCTCGTTTTAAGTTTGCTGCACAACATTTGGGCAAGCCATTATAATAATGGGAGAATATAGTCTGGTCAGATGAGACCGAAATTAAACCTTTTGGATGCCACAACACACAGCATGTTTGGAGGAGAAATGGCACTGCACATCAGCCCCAAAACAACATATCAACAGTGAAGTTTGGAGGTGGGAGCATCATGGTGTGGGGGTGTTTTTGAGCACATGGTACAGGCAGACTTCATATACTTGAAGGAAAGATGAATGGACAAATATACAGAAACATCCTTGATAAGACCCTGTTGCCATCTGCCAAGATGCTGAAATGAAACGAGGGTGGACATTTCAGCAAGACAATGATCCCAAACACACAGCCATGGAAACTCTCAACTTGCTTCACAGAAGGAAAATACAGCTGCCAGAATGGCCCAGTCAGTCACCTGACCTGAATCCAATTGGAAATCTATGGAACGAACTGAAGATCAGAGTTCATAGAAGACACCCACGGAACCTTCAAGATTTGAAGACAATTTGTGTGGAAGAATGGATTAAAATCTCTCCTGATGAATGCCTGCACCTAGTTTCTCCATACAGGAGGCATCTGAAAGCTGTTGTTATCAACAAAGGCTGTTCTACTAAATATTAAATTAATTTCACCAAGCGTGTTCAATACTTATTCCCTGTGTTATTCCACTTTATTAAATATAACTTGTTTTGTGAACACAGTTGTCTTGATTTCTTTGTATGTATGGATTACTTGGGTTGTTACTGATATCTGGTGAAAATCTCAGGTCAATGGCTCCATCAGAAATATGTTTAATGAGAAAAGTGTTGATGTGTTCAATACTTATTTTCCCCGCTGTATATGTGTATCTCAAAAAATAATAGTTGTTTATAAGTTATTAATAATAATCATCAAAATTCAAACAAAACTGATAAATATTTCACTTCACATGTAATGAATGTTGAATACAGTACATGAAAGACTACCTTTGTGAATTAAAATATGAAAAAAAAACTGTTTAAAGATGCAGTTTTTTTGAGATGCACATGTTGCTCAAATTTAAAGCTAACTAACAGTGACATTACCCTGATTTCATATAAAAGTATTTAATGGTGGCCACTATATATAGTTGTGATTATAATAATAATGGCACTCTTAAGTAAGTCACATCTGATTAATTAACTAATTTAAGCTGAAGATATTCGATGTCATCTCAGTGATGGTTTTGACAGCTTTCAGTCTGCATGTAAGCTAACATTCACTAACTGGCTAAGATTGACATTTGAATCTTCTGCCTAAACTTTATTGCCTACAGATGAAGATTAAAATTATGTTTTTCAAATTTACTTATACTATAGAATAATGCATAGTTAGCTATCAGCTTGTTTTGTGAATGGCAAACTATCTTTTACATAACAAGTGTAAATATAACCCACAAATTTCTGTTTTTCTCCTTTGTCTAAAAAGGTTTACCCAACATTTCTTTGCACCAGAGTGAATGAGTACATGCACAATAAACTCACTATTTAAAAAAAAAAAAATCAAAATTACTATCTACATCATAGCTTATTTTAGGCAATCATTCAAGCCGCTTTATTTAATGCATTTCTATTATGGCTCAACCCAAATGTTTGCTTATCCAGACATTTGGTCTTTACACTGGTGTTTGGTTTTCAAATTTGGCATTCAGATTATTCAGCTGCTTGAATTTAATAAAGGTAAGTTACAAATTTACCTTTACCAACTGTATCACCCCAAACCCTGCAAACTTAGGTGAAAAGTCTCACAGATTCACAAGAAAAAGAAGTAGCAACTTGATGATAAAGTCAGAATTTACAAAGATTTGCAAATACATAAGATAAAGACTCAAATTTACAAGAAAAACTGCAAATTTAGGGGAAACAAATTTACAAGGTGTAAGTTGCATATTCACATGAAAAATGTGGCAATTTTCTAAGAAAATGGTCTCAGTCTTAGAAGAAAAGCTACAAATTGGAGACCAAAAATTGGCAATTTACATGAAAAAGTTGCAAATTTATAAGAAAAATCACATTTCTGACAGACTGTACAGAATATTTAGATATTTGGAGCCACAAAACTGGTATTTGGATAGAATTTATGTATAGCTAGTTTGTTTTTTTCCCATGGTGATTTTTCATACATGCCCAGAACACAATACTAGTCAGATGTGATTGAACAGCTTTAGTTTCTTGTACATTGCTTCTCTGAATAACTATATTGTGCCACGTTGCTTTCTCATTGGTCAGCAGAGACGAGTTTTAGAAAGGCTCCTCAGCCTTACACTGCTCCTCATTTTTTGTTCTTTTGGGCATCTTAAACGCGTAGAAAAATCAGAAACATGTTTTCCTAAACCTACCAAAGAATGTTAGTTTGTTTTAAGGGAACAAAACAGTGACTAAGAATCAGAATAATGATTGTAACAACTAAAAGTAATAGTTGTGTCGTAGTAGCAACACTGATGTAATTGTTAGTAAAATTTATGGAGGGCTTGCTAGCTTGCTAATGACGTTTGTTGACAATCTGGTGGCAGTTTGTGGTCATATTATTAGCTCTGACCCATTACTTCTAATCAGTCCAAACAGTATAAATATACTGTATAATATATATCAGTTTTCACAGCATACTTTACAATATATGTCATACTTTGGGCTTTTATCCTGCTTGTGCTGTGCGGCCCTGCTATAATCCCCTGTGAGAACCTCCCCTGTCTGTGAGTGAGTTGTTGATGCGGCGGATCAGTTGCTCCCAACTTCCAGGGTGGGGGGGCATCCTGACAATCCAGCCTCACTGTTGATCTTCGTCTGCTGGCTCCGCGCGTCTAAACATTTCTATTTTTCTTAAACCTCGTCTGCCACATCCTCACATGCCACAGGGAGGTGAATAGCGCTCGTCGGTGCCATATGACTATTTACAGAGTGTGATACTAGAATTTATTCCTTCATAGTGAGACTTGTGACAGAGGGTGATGTTTTTCTTCTGTAAAGATTCATACAGCTGCTAATAGATTGCAGCTCAGTTAGTACTTAGAATATCATTTGGAAGCAAAGACACTAATTCAGGTTGCAACCCTTTAGCAAAACCTTCTCACTTTGTGCATATTCAGTGTTTACATGACCTTTCAGACGGTTGTTTTTTCTGCTGTTTTGCATGTGTTGTGTTGCATATGCTTTCCTATGTGCTCCGTGGCAGCCCCCTTGCACCCTGGCAGCGGCCCAGCTGAAAAGTTCCGGTACTGTCCAGACGCATCCTTTAGGGACCTCATCAGCCCGTGAATTTCCTTCCCCACACGCCTGAGGGCATCCATATTCATTTCCTCCTCTGATTTGGGGGAAAATGATGAAAGGCTGGCTTTTTTCCCATCTCTTATTTCCTGCCAAGGTTGCTTGCATTTCAATGCAATGTAAATCTGCAAAGACCTGCAAACACGCTCCCATTTGGACATGACCAGTTCCGTGTTGTTAGCATCATGGCATGTCAGAAAAAAAGGAGTCTCAGGGTGGTATTATTGTAATGATGCAGTACCTTGGATTTTTGTTTAGCTCATTGCGTAGGACAGT
Source organism: Pholidichthys leucotaenia (assembly GCA_020510985.1). NCBI lineage: Eukaryota > Metazoa > Chordata > Actinopteri > Cichliformes > Pholidichthyidae > Pholidichthys > Pholidichthys leucotaenia. The sequence goes on from CM035843.1 coordinate 259,037,485, forward strand.
ATGACAGTCCTCTTTGGTAAAACCAGCTCATTGTTAAATTACTCCAATTACACTATGGTCTATATTTACTTCCCACTGCATCGTTCCATACGTCTGCTTCTCATAAAGCAAATATCTCCTCTTCAGTCAAGTTATGAGGGCTTGATGATATCATGGAGATAACTGTGCCGAGTATGAAATAAACCTGTGATTAAACTGGTGGGTGGGTATTTACCCTTACCGGAGACGGGAAATGAATGTTAATGAAAATAACAGCCGTGTACAGTAATAACCCAACTCTGTAATTATTGGTGTGCTTTGATGATGCCATATATACCCAACACACACACACACACACACACACACACACACACACGCGCGCGCGCACGCCTACTTAACTAAACCTCAGGTAGGCTATTAGACCCGCTAGCAAGATCCTGCCTTCCGTCATATGTGATGGTGCTGAGGGTGGCGAGGGGTGGGGCAGGGGCAGCATTGCCCAATGAGAGGGAACAGGCTCTCAGTTGCCGAGACAACCCCAAACACACATGTACACAAAGGGAAGGCCCCACTGTGAGAGAGGATCATCTCCACCTCTGTCTGGTTAAAGAGCGGTGTCGCTGGAATGTACTCCTGCCCTTCAGGCGTTACACAGCAGAGTGCACGCGCGCGTGTGTGTGTGTGTGTGTATACGCAGTCCTCAAAGCATCCCACACCGATCGTTACTCACCATTTGCTGCGTTTATGCTTACACCTTGAACGTGATGTTTGTGTAAGCAGCTCGGCGTATTTAGTGGCAGAAACACAGGAGTGGCGATCACAAAACGGTGCCGTGTTTTGCTTGAAATAAGAGGTGAGATTCTGGCTCCCGATAACAGTGATCACAGTGACAAAGCTGAGATTTGTACCAAACACAGGAATTCAACTGATTGCACAATAATGAATTATTAATCGCTGAAAGCTGTCTGGATGATTTTCAGTCTGCTTCTCATTATGAAATGGGGAAAGAAAAAAGAAAAAGGCTTGCCGTGAAGTGGCGATCTGGACAAGTTTTCTATGAGACACTGATGCCGGGTTGTCTCTTGTTGTCAGTGTGACGGCTCACTCTCAAAGATTGGGACTTGATAGTTTTCACCAGCGAATTTAGAGGACTCAGAACTCGACCTCCATATTGTTTGGCTCCAAATCTGGGTCGCGCTCGATAACAGAGTTATCCTTCTGTACAGTAAGCGCGCGGACACTCGTACAGCTGTCTGTCATCTGAGGTCTGCAAGATGCAAAATAGCTGGTGGCTGTGGGTGTCTGATAGACCTCGGTTTCTTTTATAATGCGGCTTTAACTCTACACAGAGAGCGTGTGGGCATGTATCACTCTGACCCAAACGCACTTTTTTCCTGCTGACTGCTGCAGCAAAGTAGTTTGTGTACACTGCTCAGTCGCTCACCATGAGCCGAGGGTTATATTTTCACTGTCACCTGTGCATTTATATAATGCAAATTTCCAAAAGTGAAGAGAGTCAGAGGGGCTGCTGTTCTCTTTACCAAATGTGAGGCTTTTTCTTTGAGTTAATAAAAGTTCTGCACTGGGCCGCACAGGTCAAGCTGCACTGGGCTGATGTATAAAGGAACTTCATGTTAGGCCATCTGGAAAAGGCAGGTCTTTTTTTTTTTAAGGAGGGCAAGTAAAACTTAAGCACTGCTACGGGACACAATTCAGATAATTGTAAACAGCTGCAGGTGATATCACCCTTCAGACTAGACAAAGCAGGGGCAAAAAGTCCCACTGAAAAAGTGAAAGGTTTAAATGTACACCGTCTGCCTCACTGTGGAGAATACAGTGGCTGTTTTAGCAATAAATGACCAATTTACTCTGTCCTCAAGTGACAGCTTTTTTTTCTTTCATTGTGAATAGTCATGCAACATCCCACAGGCAAAACAGGAAAAAAAAACAAAAAAACACTGAAAATCCCATTAGAATCGAATGAATGTCAAATTCTGCTAAGTGTTTGCACATGACAGACATCTAACATGGTTAATTGCAGATAAGTGTCAGGGTGAAATGTGTTTTGAGCCCTAGAATGCGCAAAATGGCATCATCCATTTGGGTTTTTAGTACGGTGGTGATAGAGCCGAGGTTTTTTAGCAAATGCCGAAGATTCCTTTTATAAAGTGAGAAACATTTGTTTGCATCTTCAGTGTTTGTCAGCGCTGAGTCATGGTGGTTGTTGAGGTCAGTTAGGAAAGAGCAAAGTTAAGTGTTGCTCATCTCTCGTGATGGATATATGGATTTCAAACCAAAACAGGAGCTAAGCCGTGCACACAGGTTATGGAGCGGTGAAACAGGTTTGGGATCATTTTATTACACATTCAGCGTGTTATAAAGCAGAATTTCTGTGAGTCAATAGTGTTTTTTCAGTCTTTATTCAGAAGTTTGGCTGCTGCCTCGGCTGGTTACAGTTTTGAGGAGGCTCATAAACTCCTAAAAACTAAAAACCTCTACTTACAAAAAAAAATATTAAAAGAAATAAATTTATATATTCTATTTAAAAATGACTTATATGAACTCAAAATAATTTTAAGATTTTTTTAATCCTACAATTATGAATGTGTGCTTTGGCTTAAAAAAAGCTAAATTCATCATTTTTATGCTTTTTATATTGGAAAATTTTAAAAGAAAAAAGCAACAAAAGGTGAGTCCAGGTCATGTTTAGAAATTAGGTTTTTTTTAAAATTGTAAAATAATTGTAAATATGCGCTAATATGTGCATAAATTTACAATCCTTTATTCTGAAATCTTAAAAGAAATCAAACTAACAAAATATGTAAACCCAAGTCCTCTTTAATATTTTTTTCATATTTTTTTAAATAAATATTTTATGTGCTATGGATCCAAAAATGGATAAATTCATAAATCTATAAGCATTAATTCTGGAAAATTTAAAAGGAAAAAGTGTAACAAAATGTGATCCCAGGACATGTTTAGAAATGAAAGTTTTATACATTCTAAAATAATTGGAAATATGTGTTATGGTTACAAACAATTCTCAGCTTAACTCGTGAATTTATAAGCCTTTATTTTGACATGTTAAAAGAAAAATGCTAAAAAAAAAAACAACTAAACCCAAGTTCTGTTTATTAATTTTTTTTTAGCCCCGCCAAAGAGGTAAAGTGATCATGTTAGTTTGTCTGTCTGTTAGCAGGATCGCACAAAAACTACTGGATGGATTTTGATGAGACTTTCACCAGAGGTGGCCCCTGGGCTACGGATGAACCCGTCAGATTTTGGAGGTGATCCATACCCCCACCAAGGCCCCACCGCTCTGTGTTAAAGAAAGTGAAAAAGTGATCCATAATCCACATCCTGACCTGGACCACCTCCAAATTTGGATGGGTTCACCCGTAGCCCAACGGCCATCTCTGCTGAAGATTTCATCAGATTCGTTCCGCAGTTTTTGTGTAATCCTGCTAACAATCAGACAGACAGACGACCTACATTTTGGGAGATGGGGCCTTGGTTGAGGTATGCGCTCTCTGAGTTCCCTCTAGTTTACATTCTGCATGTTAGATGTTAAACATGGCGGCTGTGGAGCAGGTGTGGAGTGTGGCCAACCTCTGATTGGAGGGTCAGTGGTTCGATTCCTGCTCTTTCTCTGTGGTCTGCATGTGGACGTGTCCTTGAGCGAGACACCGAACCCCCAGTTGCTCCTGGTGGGTCAGGCCAGCACCTCGCATGGCAGGTCTGGCGCCATCAGCGTGTGAATGGCCGGACCCGTGCAGCGCCTTGGTCATCCAGGGATGAGAAAAACCGCTGTATAAGTGAACACCATGCGCCATGGCTCCAAACATTGGATACATTCATAAATAGCTTTTATTTTGGAAATTTAAAAAAAAGAATGGAACAAAATATTTGAAGCCAAGTTATGTTTAATAATTAAAGTTTTCTTTCTTTTAAATCAGCAATTATATATATATATATATATTTGATGTGCTCTGGCTCCAGAAATAAATTAACTTATTCCTTTATAAGCTGTTATTTCAGTAAATTTAAAATGAAACAAAATGTTTATACAACAAACTAAGACATGAAATTACCATTTTTGCAGATGATGCATTATAATCTAAAAAGTGTCAGCTGAAAGTACAGCCTATATCACCTGTCATAAATGAAAAAGGAAAAAAAAAAATCTAACTGAATTTTAGCCCTGATCACATTTTCTCATATATTTGGCTATTATGATCATTTATAATTCAATTATTTTTAAAGAAACACAGCAAAAATGTCAATTTTCTGATATTTGAATTCATTCTTAAAAGCACTTCCAGCACCGTATCAGTTATGAAGGAACTATTTTTCCATTTAAAACAGGCAGGGTGGTGTGTCATTGTCCCGCAGGTTCAGTGCCTTGGGTGAAGTTTCCCTCCCTGAACATCGTGTTCCAGTGCGTGCTCGTTTTGGACTCGCACGGATCCCTGTGTTGTGGTAGGTAGTGTGTGGCTGGGCACCATCTTGTGTCCTGAGCCGCAGCAGCAGCAGCCTGCTCCGTGGCAGCACACCAGCCGCCTGTAGAGCAGCAGGAGGAGGTGGTGGTGGAGAGGAAGAGCCACTTGGGCCGGCCTATCTCCAATTCGGGGGTCTTTTTTTGAGTTATTGACCCCCTCTGATAAACCCCTCTGAATGACGCCGGCATAATTCAGCCTAAAAGTTTGCACTGTCACCGGGATGAGCTCACTGTCTTCGCTGAATATATGGGTGCAATTTTCGAAATAGGTTTATAGCAATTCTTGAGAGAGGAGGGCGAGATAGTGATATTACTGACTTTATCACTGCAGCTGAGCAGCATCTAGCACCTCTCCCCTCTGCATCTCTCTATTCCTCCACTGTAGAGAGCGCATATGTTGCTGCATCGTTACTAAAGCAAAAAAAAAAAAGAAGAAAAAAGTCCAGCTCCTAATGGGGGGACAGGGAAATGATATGTCATTATAACTGTAATGCTGTATTATCCCCTCCTATCAGGAGCTTACATGCTTTTTCTCCCCTCTGCTCGGATCCTACATTTACTTTAGTGGGATTCTGACTCAATATATGTTGCATTGTTTGTCTTCTTTGCAAATGGATCTGGTGTAGCGGTTATATGGATGTACTCCTTTTTTTTTTTTTTTTATCGGATGGGTAATTTAGTCTGAATTAGTATTCCGGTGCAGTTTCTTGTGTTGCTATTAAGGCTTATTGTTTTCCTTCTCAAGTGATATAATATGTGATCTAATGTGTAATTTCAGGCAATGATCAAAAATGCATCCAAACTTCCCAAACTTCAAAATATTTGATTTCCAGTGATCATCTCTGTGCTCCCTTGAAATGAGGGAAACAGAATTACAGCGAGGGTAATTTAATAATGGGGGGCTTGTTAAGCAATAGGCAAAATAGTGAGTCATTCTGTCTATAAACTACACCTTTAATCCCCGATAATTTCTCCTCAGCCGGTCTGCATTCTTAATGTATTCTGTCAGAGTAATGTGAACTGCTCATTGTTGAAATCTCACTTTTTTCCCCTTTTTTCTTCATTTCTTGCAAGGAGACCCAATCTGAACCCATCAGAATCTAATGTAGTGAGCCCAGTGTAGTGCATCCCATAAATTGATTTTGACCCAGCCTTTGAACAAAAGGAACACTGTTGCATTGCCATCCACGGCTGATGCCACTCCCTCTTTGGCTCACGCTGAATACTCCCCTTTAATAGTGTGATGGGTGGTAGCTGGCTGGGGAGGAGGAGGAGAAGAAAAAAAAAAAGCACCTTATTTAGTTGGTCGAGGAGAGGTAGGCCGAGCGAGAGGATGAGGATGGGGTTTCTGTGACTGGCACCGATCAATCACTCTGTGAGAGGAAGCTAATGAAGCAGACTATGGTTTATTAAAGGGTTAGCAGGGGAAAAAAAAAAGATGACTGCAGGGTCTCAGGTTCCCAGAAGCCTATTGAAGGAGGATACAGTGCACCACTAATGGTTAGGGGCTAGCTGTAAAGCAATCAAGGTGTTTATTCTAATCTGGACCCTATTATGTGACTGGGGTTTGGGAGAAAAAAGGGTTTGAAAGTTGTTTTTTGGCTTAAGTTAAAGAAAAAAATAAACAAAACTTGGAAAATGTTGATATGCCCCTGCTTGGGATTTAACTTGCAAACTGACGATTCCAAATTGCGTCGCGATAAACGCGTAGAAAGTTTGCTATTGTTTCGGCATGTGATTTAAGGCAAGCGCTCATCGGGTGATGTCAGTAAAATAACCTTATTCTGAAGAAATATGAGCACGCAGAAACCGAGGCACTCTTCTCAGATAGTCTGAAAAGACAAACGAGTAGCAGGGGAGTGAAAAATGCAAAGCAGATGTTTTTCTCACCGTTTTTTAATGGCAGCAAGACATTACTGATGCCATTACAGAGACCTTTTATGGCTTCTTTTAATCCCCTGGCCTGCCTGAGGAAAGGAACCCCTTGTGGTGCAAAGTAGCCTCTTTACTTCACAACAACAATTTGAACCCATTTCCAACTCGCTTCCCTAATCTGCCATGTTTTTTTTTTTTTAACATGGCTTCCTCTGTAATTATTCTGCTCTTAAATCAAAGGTAAAGAGGCATTAAAATACACCTTCTAGGTAAACGTATGCCGCTCATCATATAGGGCTTCACTCACAGTTGTCTTTCAGAACAAACACCAAAATGCTGAAAAGTGGTGGGGTTTTTTTTTGTTGTTTTTTAAATCCTTGCTGCAACTTATTTTCGGTCATTTGGTTCACATTTTCCAAACAAAGCAATGTCTCGCTAATGAGATCCAATCACTGCCTCCTACCTCCAGCTCCGTCCACATTAGATTTGCGTAGCGGTGGTGCAGTGGCTGCCGCCGCCGCCTGCCCCGCGCATCGCAGCCAACCTGTAAAGCTCGGAGGAGCACTTACAGGGGGTCTGGTTAGGGGCTAAAAATGAAGAGGAGATGAACTATATGGCTCCATCCCACAGTCCAGCTGACAGTATATCAGCGGAATCGCAGCCACATGGGTGTGTGTGTGAACGCTCTGCACATAAATAACACACACACAAACCCCACCTCTCATCAGCCACCCCCCCCCCCCTCCCCAATGGGGCCTCTCTGATGGTGATGGCGAAAGGATGTCGCTGTCTGGGTGATTGAATGCCGCTGGTCCTGGCCCTGGGCACATCCCAGCACTCTCAGCCCAAGTAGGAGGCCCCGCTGCTGAGCGGCGGCCTGGAGGGACTAGCCTGAAGGCGAGCAGCCGCCGCCGCAGCAGCAGAGTGGAGAGCACCAACTTCGTGCTTCGCTCACTGTTACCCAAGACAGCCTTTAATTAGCTCATTGTTTTATTTTCATATTCATAATCCTATACTGTATGTACATGCTAGCCCTATCTGAACCTGGGCCCCCATCTCTCCAAGTCACTGTCATCCCCACTCACTCAGAAATCTGAAATAATCAAGGCGCAGTAATTAGCCTCACTTGCTGCATTGTAATTGGGGGCAGAAGGAGGTTGCTCATTCTATATCTCCCCCCACCACCACCACCACCACCACAACCCCATTTGGTAATTGCGGACTTTAATGTGCCCTTTGTTTCTTCCTCTTAAAGCTCGTTCCCATAGACGCCGCCGTTATTTTAATGCCGTGGCCTTCGCGCCTTTCATCAGTCATCAGAAAGCTCCAGTGTTTTTTTTTTTTTTTTAAGGAGGGGGGTGTTCATTTCAGAAAAGCCACTGTCTATTCCCTTTTTGGGTTTCAGCGCCGTCAGCCCCTTCCCCTTCACACAGCCTCCTCCACCACCACCACCACCACCACGCAGATCCTTGACACTGTCCAGGTCCGTCCTACTTGGCAAAGGGGGGGAGAGCTACAGAGAAAGGCAGAGTTTATTTCCTGTTCTTGTGAATCATATATCAGTACAATTCCCCTCTGTGCTGTTTGGCAACGGCGGAATGACGGGTGTCATTTATCATACGGACTGAAAGAGGCTGTGGGAAAAGGGATTTGAATTCTTCTGGAAGTGTGTGGACTCTCCTTAGCGGTGAATCATTAAACAGAGGAGTTTTTCAACGGGGATATGAGTAACTCCTTGCCACGCCACTTTGTCCCCCCTCCCTCCCCTGTTTCACTGGCTGGCTCAGTCATTAAGAGTCTCAAAAATAAGATTTACTAGTTTTCTATGAATTGTGAAGGGGACATGGCATTTAGCTTGTAATTGGGGATTTTGTCGTGCTGAATCCATTAAGTCTCTCCTCAGTCTTCGGTTTGATGCAGCCCTCTGCTTGCGCCTTTGCAAGAATTATATTTAAGCTAATTTGAACTTACAAATTTGATTAGCCCTGCGTTCATCAGCTTCTTGTTGTCCTGCTAAATGATGCCATTTTCATCCTGGCCTTACGGTCCCCCCCCCCCCCCCCCCAGTTGTGTTGACTGGTGTTTAAAGCTTTATAAAAATGCTTTATAAACATTTTGTGTTGCTTTGGATTTTTCTCTTCACTTGTCAGGGACGGTTACCATTTCCCACATTTTGAGCTGGGTGATCAAAGCAAACGACTTTTGATAAGGCTGTCACCAGCTCTTCAGCTGCACTGGCAGAAATAAACGTGTCAAGCTTTAACTTATCCTTCTGAAAAACATACTTCCAACCCCTGCTGCTCTAATTGAGTGTAACTCCCAGAAACCTGTGAATACACATGCAAAACGGAGTGGATCATAAATCAGGCTTCTATAGACAGCCGCTGCCCCCTCATCCAGAGCCTCCCCCAAAGGACCTACTGGTTTCCATAAGTTGGCCGGAAATCAACCTTTTTTTTTTTTTTTTTTGCCTCCTTCTTCGTGATATTTTTGTACGCACCTTTCCCTACTTTGCTTTCTTCATCTGAAAGTTGGTTGAAGTCCTCATCAGATGCGGAGTGTCAATAAGGTATTGTATAGGGAAACGGGTCTCGGTGTGTCGCGGCTGTCAGCGGCTGTTAGCTGTCTCTCATGTGCAGATCACAAAGTTAAATGTGCTGTCAGCAAGTCCTCAGCCAGAAATAGACGTGTTGAGGTTAGCCTGAGAAGCGCCGCCACCCCCCGCTGCCCAGTAAGAACCGTCGGATTCGTCAAACGACGTGAACGCACATCAAAACTGAGTGTCGAGGTGTAGTAAAGTACATTTTCAGGTTTTTGAGGTGTTGGATAAAGCAGAGTGAGCGGTGGCTGCCTTTGTGTACACACGACTGCATTATTAGCACATGTGTTGTCAATTTGTGATATTTATCTTTGATGCCGCGGCAGGGTTCGGTGCAGAGGTCCGGACTTCCCAGCTTCTTGCAGAGTTACATTTTGATGTGCTCTGAACCCAGGCTCCAAGTGTGTGACCCCTCTCAGAAGCCCCAGAGTCCCAGGCCAGTATCTTGACATGTTAGCCTGCCACCGCCTGCTAAAGAAGAGTGTAGATGCCCCTGAGGTAAATGAAAACATTTGGTTCTTGCCAGACCTGTTCACGTCTCAGCTGGGCCACATGAGCTGGCAGGTGACGCGTGTACTGAGGAGAATCGGAGACCGCAGTGGTGGCCTACTTCTTTTCTTCCACGCCGGCTGACCAGGCCACAGCCCAGAAACATGGATGAAAATGTTCTTGGCTCAGAAAATGCCTCAGTGATACTGACAAAGACCGACCCGCATCCAGGTGAAATTCAGGATGATTCCCTGCCTCTTTTATGCTCAGGGATCTGTTTCATTCACCACCTGTGCTCGCACAATGCTGGTCTGTTGTTGGATTTATCATTCTAGGTCAGCAGTTCCCTCTGTACTGTCTTAAGCTAATAAAATGCGCTGCTTAGTGAATTTCAGGGTTCATTCTCTGGCTGTGCGTTCCTGATCAGCTTCAGTTTTGTTCAGTCATTTTCAGAAATAGATTTGATATTGTGTCAGCATCTCATATCAATATTTGCAATGACCAGACAATCCACATTCAGGTCCCATGGGGAAGTGTGACTGCAATTAAAAGCACGGGGCAAATGTTAATTAAGTAAACTACTCCAAACTGAAAATGGAGAACATTTCAATTTTTTTTTTTTTTTTTTTTAGTTTTAACCTTGCACTTAATATTCATTTATATTTGCAGCCCGGTTGTAAATTAAAAAGGGACAACATCTTTTCTCCCTACGCGTTTTAAACACAGGAATGTGTTAAAGATCTGTGAGGGATTGTGTTTGAAGTAAAACGGTGCTACATAATAGTGTAGGTTAATGTTGGGATGTTGACTTGAAGACTGGTGGATAACACTGCAGCTCACTGGGTTATTAAATCAGAGGGAATAACAGGCCAAGTTCTGGCCATTCTCGTGATTGATGAGCCAAGCTTTATTTGCTGAGGCGGTGTGTTTGTTCCTGTGTAATTGTCTACCAGATGGCTAAGCTAACTGTTCTTAAATGCCTTCAGACCTGCAGGGGTCCGGGGTCTTAACATTTTCCCTGCTAATGACATTATGCCTCCAAACATCTCGTAGGTTGTTGTTTTTTTAGTAACGTTTTTTGATCTCTAATGTTCGGGATCAAAATGACTTTCAAGGCATTTAGTGCAAATTATTTCCCCTGTACAATTCTGTTTTTAATTTGTTTGAAGTAGTCACTCTGTTGCTAAACTCTTTTGTGAAAATGAGCCCACTCAAATGTTTGAAAGGAGATGAGGGGGAGAGGGAAAGAGAGAAGCAGGACTCCAGTCTACCTGTGAGGAGTCAGATTGGAGGAGAAAATGGATCTAGGTGGCAGTGCGAGTCATCAATCACAGCCCCTCAAGGGGAGCTGCAGCTAAAGCTGCTCTGAAGTGCTATCTGTCAGCTGCTCCGATCCAGCCGGGGGACCAGAGAGGGGCCATATCGCCACCCATCAGCTCATACCCGGCACACAACTGCCATGTAAACATGTGCAGGTGCTCCTGTCAAAATAAGCCGCGTCCCAGTTCACAAGGTTGTGCATATATTCACAATCAGCCAGCCGGCCTTCTCTTTGTGACACCGTTTTCCTCCGCCTACTTGTTTTTTGTATTTCAGAAGATTTCCAGATGCTGCACTTCCTGTAATAGATTTTTGATTGTTAACAGTGGTGGGTGGTTTATTGTGATTTAAAAATGAGTGTGCTGTTTCTCCCTGCTTCCCTCCGACCCTCCCATCCCGATCCTGAATAAAGCCACCAAGTGCTTCTCAGCCGATGTCGAGCTGCGCGTGTCGATACCTCTCAAGATGGATAGTTGTTCTGCATGCTTATTGATTCGGCACAGGCCAGAGATATAAGTATCATTTGTCATTTCTGGAATTATTTGGAGTCCTAGTTAAAACCCAGAGTAGGGGGGGAGATGGCCGTGCCTTGGGGGGGGTTGGTGGTTGGTGGGGGGAGTAGCGAGTTGTCTGGGCTTTGATGAATGACTGCATGGGTTTTTGGTTTTTACTGCGAGCGCCGGGGCCCTTTAGCTGCTATTTGCTTTCACCATGGTCCAAGAAAAACAATGCGATGGGTCCAAGGACTGAGCAGCATCGTCCTGTCATGTAGTGTAACGCGGCGAGCAGGGTGGTCCAGGCAGAAGAGCCGGGAGGAGGGTGGGCCTTGGACACTACACGCTGCTTTTCCCAAAGACCCAGTGGGTTATAAGCCGTCCCGCTGCTCCGTCTTCCCAGCTGACGGCCTTGAAACACATGCAATGCATTTGAAGATTGACCATTCAGAATGTACAGAGTAATGGCAAACAGATTTTAGTCTTTAGAAAGCATACAGTGGGGAAGCGGAGGGATGTTATTTGGTAACAGAAGCTTCAGCGTATCCCCCGTGACTCTGATTATGTCCTGCTTTGGGCGCCAGGCCAGCAGCGAGGCTGGCTTCATTACTGTATGGATCATCTTTTAAGACCATTTAAGATCAGCGAGAGCTATCGTCCGCTAATCACAGACTCCCAGAAGTTCATTACGCTCAAACCGTTTGATTCATTCAGCTGCAACAGTCAGCTATCAGGGGAAAAAAAAAAAAGTGGAGATTTCTTTTCTTCTTTTGCAAATTTAGTGAAACTGTTTCATTTCCATCTGAGGGGCGCAACTTGAAAGTAGGGAGTCGGATTGTTTTGGAGTTTGGCGGAACGAAAAAGTGTTTAACAGAGGAACATGTTTAACAGCAACAAAAGAGGAGAGGAGAGAAACCCCAGACACATGAATGACAAGTAATTATTTCCCTTGTCCATCAAACTGTGTTTTGATGCGAGGATGCGATCAAACACGATACGAACAATCTGAAGCCTTCAAATGAAAATCACTCTCGAGCTTGGGCTTCTTTTGTGTGTGTGTGTGTGTGTGTGTGTGTGTGTGTGTGTGTGTGTAAAGCTGCGGCATGAATCATTCATAAACATGCACATATACGTACATGAACGCTCATAAACACCGGGCAGGGCGGCCTCTTTTTATTGTGTGTGTGTGTGTGTGTGTGTGTGCCAGACCAATATTATTGCCACGGCTTTTCAATGCTTAGATGACCATTGTGTATTCATTTCCATTTGAGCTTGCCAAAATGTCTTCTCACAGCAGGAGAGAGATGGCGAGTGAGAGAGGGGACAGCTTTGGGGCTTTCATTTTTCTTTTTTTTTTTTTTTCTCCCTGTTGGTGAATATCCCTATATGCAGTGGGATGACCGGCTGCCCCCCGATCCCCGTGCGTTGCCTTCGAACAGGACAGTGCACTGCAGCCATGCTACGCTGGCTCTCCTCTCGCATGGGCAGGCCAGGCTGCCATGAGGCCTGAGTAGCGCTGCGCCCGAACCTGAAAACCCACATTATTGCAGCAGCTTTACAGTCTCTATCAAGCCGAGCAACTAAAAATAATCGCACCTTAGTTCTGAACCTTGCTTCCCAGGGTATGTCATGAGAGAGGGTATTTGCATTAGTAGGGCAGCCATCTCCATTTTGTTTGCCAGAGCAGAGAGAGGACGGACAACAGAGGCTCGGCTTTAATCCCTTTGGAGAACTAGTGCATGAATTGATATATCCTCCTCTCCTCTCTCCTTTCTCTCTCTCTCTCTCTCTCTGCCCCCTTGCTAATGTCTTTCCTAGAACTTGAACAAACAGCCTGTGCGTGTAGAACACATAAGACAGATGTTTAGGATTACTTTCACCTCATTGCTCTATTGTGTGCACTTTAAGGGGAGCTCAACTGATGTGGAATGCCACTCATCCAGGGCTCTCTGCTCCTACAGGGCTCCTCCTGCTTATCAAAGTGCCATCTGCACTCAAGACAAAACAACACAATTTTTAAGAGTGGGATACCAAGAAGACGGATTTGGCCGCGCAGGGGGAAAAAAAAAAAAAATGCATCGCTGGATATTGTTTTTGGAAATCAAAAACCCAGCCATTTTCACAAAAAACTACCCTCTTTCCCCCCCCTTTTCTCCCACTCATCCTAGTTCACGTGTGTGTACAGATGTAGAAACAAATGGGCCAGACACACAGTGATATTTGTTGAGGGGTGGCATTATCTTTTAGCAGAGCACTTATCTAATCTGGCTGCTGTGGGAAGCTGGAGGAAGTGACTATGGGACAGGGTGCCAGGGATGCTGCATCTTTAATTACCAGTGATATTGCAATGGAGAAAGAGAGGGATAGAGGAGCGTAGCCGAGGGGTGGAGGAGGGGTGCTGGGGTGGGGGGGGTGGGGGGGTTGAGTTGAGAGAGGGAGAAGACCCGTGTTCACTTTTTAATTAAGGCTCCGTAGTGTAACTCGTCAATGTACATTATTGGAAGAATGAACGCCAATGCCATTGCTTTTTCTCCCCCTCCTTTATCTCTGTCAATGATTCAAAGACATGATTTATGGTTCGTCTCCGTCTTTCAGGATCATCCATCAAGCGCCGGCTCTGCCGCAGCGCCACCCGTTGTAAATCATTCTGAAAGCCTGTCACTCATTTCCATTAACCGTTCCTCTGTCGCTCTGGTCTCCGCCTCCCTCAACCTCCTTTCTTTCTCCCCTCCACCACCCACCCACCGCCACCTTTCCACTCCTCTCTCTCCTCCCCCTTGGTGCACAACCTACAGCCACGCAGGGTATCAGTTCCGTTCCGCTGCCTCGTCCGCCTACCTTCTTTTCAATAAATTAACCACTTTCTCCCATGCAATGAATAAAAAAGCTCCGTGCTCGTCTTGCAGTCGGCACCTACTCCTCCTCCATTATAAGCTGAACACCTTAGAAATGTCACGCCGCTGACTCGTGGGCTAAATGAGGATATAGCGCCGGGAAAATATTTTTGTTGTACTGACTTTTCCAGTGGCAATATTTGAACAGCTTTGATATGTTTGCAGTGTGGCATTAATGAACGTACTGTATATCCCACCCCTATATGGAGCTACATCCGGCTTTATTGTGCTTTCTTTTATTTTAAATGACTTGAGGACAATTTGCCTTTTATGCAGTCGTTACGCAGAGTACTGAGTTCAGTTTTTACCAGTTAATGGAAACAATATTACGTCTGTAATTATTTCATGTAGTAAAAAACACTACTAAGTGGGCAGTCCAGCTATTAAAAGCTGTTAGTTTCTGTAAATTCCAGCAGTAGTTTTAATTCAGACAGTCTCACAATGACTGTAGTCTTTAACCAGTTTTTATAGAAGCAGGTCTTATGAACAGAAATAATTGGCTCAATGGAGTGACTGTCAATCTCTTACAATGGTTGATGTGCGTGCTCTAGGGAGCCCAATTCACTGGCTCCTTTTTTCATTCTAATCAACATCTAGATATCAACGCAGCAGAATACCCACAAACAGCAGAAAGCCTGTTTTGAGGGGAAACTTTCAACTATTGGGTGCCAACACATTTCACTATTTGGGCAGCCATTGTTCTCGGAATGGGCTGTCAAAGTGACAGTGCGCACCAGGCAAATCCAGAAGTTTGCACTTTTCAGAAAACAGCGGGCCCTAATCATTTTGCCGAGGACACTTGACAACAAATTTGCCATTAAAATGAATGTGAATGGGAGGGGAGCGGGCTGTTTTTGAAGCGTTTCTGCCTCTCTTACTGTTGCTTGTCTTGTCCCATGGAGCTCCAGGTTTGGCTGGCTCGCTTCGCTCCCTTTATGTGTGCCATGAGGCAGCCTTTGGTCCCACTAGAAACTGACAGTACCATGCTTCAGCTGCAAATTCACTCTGTAAGCCTCATTGTATTTAATGAAGGGAAAAAGTGGCAATCTACTATTAATGAACTTGAAATGTAGAAAAAATGCCTCTCTTTGCTGAAAACAGCATAAAACTGCATGTACAAGGAAAGCTTTGGCTGGCACCCATCCAGAATCTAATGAAAGATCCATATAGGGACAGAGCGGGCAGGAAGAGTTAGTGAAATGCAGATTGTTTTAATAGAATACACACAGTCTCCTCCAGCTGCACTATCAGATTCATCAAGGGCCGACCTTGATGGAGGGCTGTTGCTGTTTGGGAGGGCCAGTGTTTAGGGTTCATGCAAAGTTTATGATGCAGGGGGCTGTATGTGCTGGACGTACATCTACTGGTCTCATGGGAAAACTAAATGGAGTGCAGTTCATGGAGATAAGAAGAGAGGAGAGTTGTCACTAGAGTTTAATATTTTGGTTTAAAAACCATAAACTACTGCAACAGTACAAAGGGTTTATATAATATTAAAGGTCCCATATTGTGCAAAATTGTGTTTTTGTGGGTTTTGACCTTATAAAATACAGCCATGGATCACTTGTATACCTCTGGAATGTTAAAATGCCTGCTTCACAGAGAAACACAATGTTTGGTTAAGCTCTTAAAGAAATGAGCAGATTGCACTTCCTGGATTTTTGACCTCACAAACCAACAAGCTCTAACCTCAGAGGGGTGTACTACGAAGCTCATTCAACTTAGCCAGGTTTTCTTTGATTACCAGGCTTTGCTAACCTCCAACCCTGAATTTCAGTTAACAGGTATCACAAAGGCGGTTATCAGCTTTCCCTGCATACTCCAGCTTTCAGTTTCAGGCTCTGTGCGTGTTCGTGTGAAAAACGACGTTAAATGAGTCATATGACTTTCTCTGGAAGTATGTGGACAGATAAGAACTGATGGAACACCCCTATTCATTCAGAAATAAACTATGAGGAGATACGAATGTTACAATACATTTCAAGTCGCAAATGCGATGCTGTGGCCACTTTCATACTCCAGCTGTCTCTATTGGCCATTGCCCATAAAGCTTCAGCCAGCCTTAGTCCTGCCCACTGTTTTTCATGACATGAAAAACAGTGGGCACCTTTTCTGTACCATCTCCATCCCTTCTTGTCTCATCACATGCCCAAAGAGCAGCAACTTCTGCTTCCTGATGTTCTCTTTCATTCAGACATTACAGTATGAAAATAAGCAGCAGAATTAGGGATTTTAACAAATAATTGACTTTCAGTCAGTTGTCAGTAAGAATTTAGTCGACTGAATTAAATTAGTTGTCAATTAATTGATAACTCGGCAGTCCTTTTCAATTGGCGTTTATTCTATGAAATGTAATGGCACCGCCAGTCCAGGTGGAGGTGCACGCGGTCACCTGTTGCACCTTCCTAATACGAGAAAAAGAGCAGAAGAAGATGCCAACCACCTGGAAGTCTCTGCTCACACACCACAGTGCCACTTCCAAAACGAGTCACATGTAAACTACAGTTGAAATTCAAAAGCATTTTGAGGAAGTTAGCCGATACAGACCATTTTTATGACTCGTCCTAACCCCATAAACTACATCGATTGTGAAATGACAGCAGCAGCAGTGGTTGTACATACTGTTTTCTCTAGTGTCTTCTCTTTTTTTCTCTATTACAGCATCATATGAAAAGTTGATTTATTTTTTTTTTAAACATTTATTAGCTCCAACTCCATGACAATCTGCTCTTGTCCATCACTATTTAGCCTCTTGCACTCTGGTGTACCGCGGGCAGGCACGTCTCTGCGTCCTAGAGCGCACGAGGGCGCTGTATCCTAGAGCGCCCTGAAAAAAAAAGCTGCATTTCCGTTCTTCCACTACAGACACAGCCGCGAACAGATTAGATGTGATTGACCTCTCATTCGACTAATAAGAGCCTTGAATTGGGTTTCTGAAACCTTGAAGAACCAATGACTGAAAACCTAGCAAGAAGGACCCGCCTACCAACGGCTGGGAATACAGCCAGCCAATTGAAGCACAGAAGTTCAAAAGCTGTTTTGTGTAAGGCTGGGTGAAGAGAGACTGACTGTTGCAGCAGATGAAAAAAGGACCCACAGGAAGAACCGCCACAGACCCAGCAGCATGGAGACCACACACAAGTGCGACCTGTGTGACAGGGACTGCCATTCGCGCATCGGCCTGTTCAGCCACAGGCGGTGCTGTCCCAGCAGAGTAGACATTTAGGATTCTCTTCCATGGTCATCATAGACCAAGGGAGGCCGACAACGAAGGCTGGGTGACACACATGCGTTCGCCAGTCTTTTTTTATTACTACTGTTATTTGTTTTGAAAAATCGTTCGCCAAAACCACAATCATGGAAGCGCAAAACCGCAATAATGGAATTATGTTTTGACCGGGTCGCATGACCAGAACCACGAGTCCGTAACAAGCAGACCAGCTTCATGTTCGTCTGACAATGAGGAAGAGAAGTTCGCCAGCTACGCTGCTGTTGTGAACAGGTAAGTGTTATAAGCTAAATTATTCTTTATCCCTGAAAATTGTAATCAAAAATGACTTTTGACCGATCGGTAAATTACAACTGTGCGTAGTAGACCGTGGCGCACGAAGTCAGAAGTCCGTGCGCCGCAGTACACGGTTTGTGCGCCGCGTCCGGACCGTGAACGCCCCTCCCCCCCGCTACTCTTCTGTAGCGAATTCATTCATGAATGAATGAATAAACAACCCCTTCCCTACACACACACACACACACAGCCCTGAGTGTCACCTTTCATTAGAGCCCAAGATGAAGCTTCTATATTGAATCATTCAAAAGTTACAGACGTTTTTCCAAACTGTGCCATTTGGCACTATTTGGCACAGTTCAAAAACGCCTGGAAACTACCTGAGAAAAAAGCTGTGTAATATATTCATTTTTTGTGGTATTGTTACAAAACTTTGACCTCAGCTGGATAACACTTGGTTCTACATTTCTGCTGCATTTTCCAGCCCGGATCTGAAGCTGTGTGTTATTTGCAAGCGTTTGTATCCAAAAAAAACACCCAGGCGAAATTTATTTTCTTCAAGTTCAGTATGTTTAGATGACTGTTACTCAGTGGCAGGAGCACTTAGAGAGATTATGACTGTTTTGCCAAAAAATTCAAAGTGTTTTCTTTTAAATGAGACCAACCCCATAAAGATGCTGCAAAGGGTTGAAGAACAGCTTTTGATTTACTTTGGGCACGTTATTTTTTGGCGTTTTTAGGGAAATTGACCAGAGTGCAAGGGGTTAACAAACAAAAACATACAATGAACACAAATCACTCTGCACATCTGCAGAAATCCATTTTGCAGCACACCAACATATTCAAATCAGCGGACAAGAAAATAATACTGATAATGGCAACGGCTTCACCATGATGTGGATGTACAGTGGATATAAAAAGTCTACACACCCCTGTTCAAATGCCAGGTTTTTGTGATATATAAACTGAGACTAAGATAAATCATTTCAAAACTTTTTCCACCATTAATGGACCTATAACCTGTACAACCCCATTGAAAAACAAACTAAAATCTTTTAAGGGGAAAACTAAAACATAAAAACTTACAATAAGCTGGTTGCATAAATATACACACCCTGTTATAACTGAGGATGTAGCTGTGTTCAGAATTATCCAATCACATTCAAACTCATGTTAAATGGGAGTCAGCACACACCTGCCACCATTTAAAGTGCCTCTGATTAACCCCAAATAAAGTTCAGTTGTTCTAGTAGGCTTTTCCTGACATTTTTGTAGTCGCATCTTACAGCACAAGTCATGGTCCATAGAGAGCTTCCAAAACATCAGAGGGATCTTATTGTTCAAAGGTATCAGTCAGGAGAAGGGTACAAAGGAATTTCCAAGGCATTAAATATACCATGGAACACAGTGAAGACAGTAATCATCAAGTGGAGAAAATATGGCACAACAGTGACATTACCAAGAACTGGACATTACTCGAAAATTGATGAAAAGACGAGAAGAAAAATGATCAGGGAGGCTGCCAAGAGGATGACGGCAACATTGAAGGAGCTGCAGGAATTTCTGGCAAGTACTGGCTGTTTAGTGCATGTAACAACCATCTCCTGTCTTCTTCATATGTCTGGGCTATGGGGTAAGGTGGCAAGATGGAAGCCTTATCTTATGAAGAAAAACATCCAAGCCTGGCTACATTTTGCAAAAACACATTTGAAATCTCCCAAACGCATGTGGGAAAATGTGTTATGGTCCGATGAAACAAGGTTGAACTTTTTGGCCATAATTCCAAAAGGTATATTTGGCGCAAGCACAACACTGCTCATCACCAAAAGAACACCATATCTACAGTGAAGCATGGTGGTGGCAGCATCATGATTTGGGGCTGTTCTTCTTCAGCTGGAACTGGGGCCTTAGTCGAGGTGGAGGGAATTATGAACAGTTCCAAATACCAGTCAGTGTTGGCACTAAACCTTCAGTCTTCTGCTAGAAAGCTGAAGATGAAGAGGAGTTTCATCTTTCAGCACGAAAATGACCAAAAGCACACATCCAAATCAACAAAAGAATGGCTTCACTAGAAGAAGATTAAGGTTTTGGAATGGCCCAGCTAAAGTCCAGACATGAATCCGATCGAACATCTGTCGGGTGATCTGAAGAGGGCTGTGCACAGGAGATGCCCTCGCAATCTGACAGATTTGGAGCATTTTTGCAAAGAAGAGTGGGCAAATATTGCCACATCAAGATGTGCTACGCTGACAGACTCCTACTCAAAAAGACTGAGTGCTGCAATAAAAGCCAAAAGTGCTGCAACAAAGTATTAGTTTAAGGGTGTGCATATTTATGCAAACAGGTTATTGTAACTTTTTTATTTTTCCCCTTGTAAGATTTCAGTTTTTTTTTTTTTTTTTTTTTTTTTTAGATTTAGTATACTTTATTGATCCCCAGAGGGGAAATTGAGGGTCATCCACCACCTGGATGGATGAAGCAGCCACGATACGGCGCTATCCCTTAACCATTCACACACACATTCACACCTAGGGCCACTTTAGAGTCTCCAATTAACCTAACCTGCATGTTTTTGGCATTCACAATAATGGTGGAAAAAGTTTTGAAATGATTTATCTTGGTCTCATTTTTTTACATTACAAAAACCTGGCATTTGAACCGGGGTGTGTAGACTGTTTATATCCACTCTATAAGTCCAGCTGTAGTCTCTGTATTATTTTTATTCAGAGTTCATTTTATGCTGCTGAAGTTTAATATTGGCCAGTGCACAAATTTTCATGATAAAGTAGCCTAAATGTTTTATTTATTTTTCTGAGTTTATTTTATGCTGTTCATGTTTAACATGCAACTGATTACAATAAAAGCAATAAATCCTTGAGGAATAAGGCATGAATTTTTTTGTTCAGTATATTGTCAACAATAATTAGCTTTTAATATTGTAGATTGATATTATAGATAGATACCAATGGAAATTCAGATTCTCAGGAAAAACTCTGCTTATCAATTAATTGTTAATCGGTTAACAGGGTGAATCATTCATTCATTCATCCATCCATCCTCTACCTCTTAATCATTTTTGGGTCGCAGGGGGGCTGGAGCCTATCCCAGCATCTTTGGGCGAGAGGCAGGGTACACCCTGGACAGATCGCCAGTCCATCGCAGGGCCAACACAGAGAGACAGACAACCATTCACTCTCACAGTCATACCTAAGGACAATTTAGAATCCCCAGCTGATGCCAGTTAACCCAACACACACGTCTTTGGGCTGTGGGAGGAAACCGGAGTACCTGGAGAAACCCACGCAGACATGGGGAGAACATACAAACTGCACACAGAACTGATGGTTAGGAGGTGGGCTCGAGTAAGGTGAATCAACTAATGATTAATGAATTAATTGATAACTTTCTCTCCTAAGGAGAATAAATGCTGTCAAAAATGGTTAAACTTGTAAACTTTTTTTTAAATTTGTAAACTTTTCTTCTTTTTTCATTAAAAATATATTAAACCAAAGGCTTAAGTTTTCTAATGTAACAGCTGTACATTTGAGCCATTTACTTAATTTGACTATCTACATTTTAAGTATACCATTTTATAAAATGAATAAAGAAATATGAGTGTAACAATATTCTTTAAGAAGACATGGAAACTGTGTCTTTTGCTGAAAACAAAATAAAAATCCATTTTAATTATTCTGTATTCTCTGTGATAAACAGTAATCATTTTTATAGATAAACTTTGTACTCTTTGCTCTTTCAGTGTTCAGTTTCAGAAATGAAAAGAGAACAACCAGAAATAGCTGTTATGTTGTTTTGGCCCTCAGTTGGAATTGAGTCAAAACAGGATAACTGATCTGATTTGGTTCGTTGGGGTTTTTTGTTTTATTGTTTTGATCACAGCCAGAATAGAGTTTAACTTTTTTTCATATTTAGACCTACTTATCCTTTTTTGTCAATTATCAGATATAGCTGTTGCTTTTGCCAGTAATGTTTGTTTTTATAGAAATCATTACACTGACTTTTCAATAAATTAACACAACGCAAATAGTAAAGGCACATGATTTTTGGAACTACCAGCTCTTTCGGCTGTGACAAAACAAACAACAAAACCCCCCCAAAAACAAACTAACAAAATCAGATCTGTTATCCTGTTTTGGCTCAATTCCAATTTTATTTTGGCAAGGTTTAAACCATTTATTGGCTATTTCCTGTTGTTCCATTTTCCTTTCAGAAAATAAAATTTTTAGCTGCAGTATTTAAAAAAAAAACTGTTCAACAGTAAAGTAAAACAAATAATCAGGTTCATGTTTTGATGCAAAAATAACTGAATGCATCAAAATTCCTAAACCAGTGAGATGCATGCAGTATGTATTACTGTAGCTGTATTGTAGCGTGTTGTTTGAGGCATTGATGTCAGATCAGGTTTGTAAATCTACTGACATTTTGCTTCTGCCAGAGATCTATACTGTATATCATTCACGTATACTGTATCTCTGACAGTTATGATGATGGGAGACCACAAAGCACTTTCAGCTGATTTTAAACCCAAGGTTATGTTCAGCATAAGTTACCATGGTGATCTAGCCCAATAAAAAGAGTCAGCTTCATGATACAGAAAACTCTGAAGCCTCAACTTACCTGGATAAGCCACTGATCTCACATCTTAGCATAGCCCTCGGTTCTCTAAGATGGCAAAACAAACGCATCTTCAGTGCCTCATTGCCTGTGATTGGACCACTCAGGCAACCTTTACCCAATCAGATTATGGGCTCATTAATATGAATATTTATGGGCAGTTTTTTGACGATCTGTAAAACAATTCTAATAGATTTTGAGCATTAAAACTACATGTCCCAGAGAATGTCCAAATTTAAGATTTACCCCTTGAAAAAGCACATTATGGGACCATTAGATAATTAAATCCTATATTTTGCCTCCTAAATTCAAAATAGAGCAGAGTGAAAATATGATGATTCCTGTGATGAAGCTGATGTTTGTAAAACATCCGAAAATGACTGAAATGGATTTGAAAACCTTCCTGTTTAGCCAGGCTAGTGG
This sequence comes from Pholidichthys leucotaenia, assembly GCA_020510985.1. NCBI lineage: Eukaryota > Metazoa > Chordata > Actinopteri > Cichliformes > Pholidichthyidae > Pholidichthys > Pholidichthys leucotaenia. Next base: position 259,060,193 of record CM035843.1, read on the forward strand.
GCATGAAAAAACAAACATCACGTTGGGTGACTGCAGGCTATCATACCTTTCACTCAGTATCTCATAAAAGTAGAACAAAGGCCTTATGTGTTCAAGGCAGTGGTTCTTTAAACGATGGCCCACTTTCCTCCCTGCTGCCACGCAAACATTCCTGACTGACATTCAATCAGGGAAATTTGAACCGAAGCAAGATGGTCTTTTATTAGTACCGCCCTGTTTGCTCGACTGGTCAGCTCCAATATGCGAAGCGGTTTGAGTGGCGTACTGTAAGATGATGGGTTCACTCTCTGATAAGGGTGAATGAGGGGTAAACTGCTATTCTGCAGAAAGGAACCATCAGACCTCATCATGTCGCTCCTGGAGAGCCGTGTCACGGGCTCTTCAGAAACCAAGTGACAGAGCGGCGCACGGCTGCTCCCCACCCTGCAAGTGGAACATACAGTGGAGCTGAAGCCACCCTGCTTCTGCTCCACCAACTGGAACTTTATCAGTCAGTGCAGAAAAGCCCATCTATAATCTGGTAGACATGCACTCAGGCTTCTAAGCCTCTTCAGTTGTGATGCTAAATGTTTACATGTACAGTATCTTTGCTTTAAGATCCTTCAAATTACAACTAAATATAGTTTCTCTTTTATAGTTTGATATCCGCCCACACAAGAATTCTGTCCCAACAACACATTAAGGTTTACTCACAACTGAGGAAATCGCTAAATGCTAAAATCAGTTAATTGGCCTATTTTGTTATCTTTCTCATCTCTTCATGTTAATTATGGCCAGATGCTGGTAGAGTAGCCAGAAGTTAGAGGTGGGGGGGGGACATGAGACCGCGTAATATCACAGTACTTTGTGGTGGTATCAATGTATCAGTTCAGACACACCAGTATCATGATATTTAAAAAAAAAAAAATAAATGTTGCAAATCCAACTGCATCTATTTAGATACCAGAGTAATAAAAAACAACTGACTTTTCAGTCCACTAGATGGTGCTAAGTGTAGTATCTCAGAGTGGTGAATGCCAACAAATGTGGCAATTTACGGATTTGCCAACTTTTTTTGACGAATGTTTGCGAAAATCAAGCTAGTATCTCATGGACCAGCGGATGCTGAGGAACACTCATAAATAGGGCTGGGACTCATCAGTCATTTCCAGAATTGATTCGATTCTGATTCTTGAGATTCTAAATCAATTCAATTCGATCCAATCCCAATTCACTCAGGGAAATTCCCATTTTAATAGCTCTTCTACTTTCCAGAAAAAAAAAAAAATCTTAGAGACCTAATGCTGCAAATTGTACCAGGAATAGGCCTACTCTAACTTTATTGGTACATAAAGAACTGACCCAAAATCAGTTACAATGATGCACTTTTTATTATTTATGATTTCAGAAAGTGCTAATAAATGCTTTCTTTAGTGCAAAGGGTGTGTAGTGTCACATTAACAACCCAGAGTAAGTAAACAATTTCATTGCATGAAGCATCTCACTGTATTTGCCAGCAACTTTAGATTTTGAATGTATCAGGCATTCAGTGCAACTAGAACATACTTTTTGTAAACAGTAATACCTGAGAAAATGCTACACTTGTGAGGCTAAAGTGAGTATGTGTGCAAAACAGCCAAGGTGCAACTGGTCCATTATTTCCACGGCATGTACCACATTTGCAGCACTGAAGCAAAGGAATATATGTAAACATGCGGAAAGCACGTGCATTCGTGCCCGAGGGATCACGCTAACGAGGGCTAGTAAGTAATCAACCTTGAGGTTAAAAGGTTGTATATTTGGATTTTTTCATAAATGTATAACTTTTTTTCTTCTACCTTTGAGACTTTTAAATCATATATTTGCCACGCAGTTTTGCAATTTGTGCAGTTTTTCTCTTCGGTGTGTTAGTATAAAATGTCCACACCTACTTTTGTGTGCTCTAATATAACTGAAATCATATATAGAAGCAGTAATAGAGAACATATTTACTGAGCCAGTAAAGGAAAAACAAATATTTTAAATCTAATTTCAAGACAATTTGACTTTGAAATCAAAATCAAAATTTGAAAATCATTGAAAACAAAAAGTTACTCAGAGTATAATTAAATGTCCTTAAATAAAAGGGTAGATTTTTCTTCAAAAAATGTACTCAAGTAAGAGTTAAAATTATCCTGCAATGAAACAACTCAGGTAAGTAGAATTTTATGTGGGGAAAAAAGTGACTTGAGTTCATGTACTTAAGGAAATGTAACTACAGTAGTTAGTGCCCACCTTTGATTAGTTCTCAAAATTTAAGTAATGAGGTCAGCAAACATACATCTAACCATTTAAGCCAAATGTTCCTTTTTTTCTTTTATGCACACCTCTGGCTTTGTGCTCAACACACTTTTGTTTATGAAGCAGAACCAATTAGGGGAACGCTGGCTAAAAGTTTGTGTCATCTTAAAGAGGAAATGCGCTAAAATGGCTTGTTTCAGACAGTGGACGGTCTGAGGGAACTCAAGTCCCAGTGAAACACAAAGTATTATTTTAACATTCAAACCAGGTAAAATGGTTCTGGAAGACCACAAATAAACTGTAAAGCTTGAAAATAACATAATAGGTCCACTCCATTTTGGAGAATTTAATACAATTATGTACTGATACCGGCATTTAGAATGCAATGATTTATGCTGTGCCAATAGTACACATATTATCAGGGATATGCACTGACATTTTGAGGGTTTGTTACTCTAAAAATATTACAAGAAAAAATCCTGAATTTATAAGACAGTAGTCACAAATTTATGGCAAACGTTTCACATTTATGAGGTAAAGATGCACGTTTACAATAACCACCCCCTGGATATGTATAAGAAAACAAGAAGTGTATTTAAAAGATGCATTAAATTCCTCAGAAAAAAGTTATACATTTTTGAGAAAACATCACAAAATTACAAGAGCCAACTAACGCATTTTTATTTTATTTTTTTTTTTAAAAAAAGCTTTTTAAAGAAAAAATGTTGATGAGTTGCACATTTGGAAGAAAGAAACGTGAATTTATGACATGAAAGAACCAAAACAAACCAAAACAAAAAAAAAACAAATTCATGAGTGAAAAAAATCTAAATGGGGCGGCTGTGGCACAGGTGTAGTGTGGCGACTACTGATCGGAGGATTGGGGGTTAAATTCTTGCTCTGTCTGCAGTCTGCATGTCGAAGTGTCCTTGAGCAAGACATTGAACCCCAATTGCTCCTGTTGGGTCAGGCCAGTGCCTGTGCATGGCGAATGGGTGGATGAGAGCATCCATCCATCTTCTACCGCTTAATCCTTTTCGGGTCATGGGGGCACTGGAGCCTATCCCGGCGTCTTTGGGCGAGAGGCAGGGTCCACCCTGGACAGATCGCCAGTCCATCGCAGGGCCAGAAGGGGGCCATTATTACTATTATTAAAAAATAATTGAGAACAATTCATTTTTTATTGCCTCCCAATAGTTCAAGATGTAGATATGTTGATGAATTTTTTTTCTCAATATTTCTGACATTTGATGATTAATTATTTAACAATATACAGCTCTGGAAAACATTAAGAAGCCAAAGAGACGACTGCAAAATTATCACTTTATCTGGTTTTACTATTTATATGTATGTTTGAGTAAAATGAACAATTTTGTTTGATTCTCTAATCTATTGAAAATAACTCAGCCAAATTCCAAGTCAAAATATCATCATTTAGAGTCTTTATTTACAGAAAATGACAACTGACCAAAACAACAAAATAGTTGTTGGTTTTAGGACAAATAATGCAAAGAAAACAAGTTCATGTTCATTCTTAAAACACTACATCACTTAAGTTTTAACTTGGGAAGAACTCAAGTCTGTATTTGTGGAATAAGTCTGATTATTATTCACAGCTTTCCTGTGTCTTACCATGCTTAGACGATCACTTAATCAGTACCTCCTTCAGTAGATTGTGGTGTTCTTGTGCTGGAATTGAACAGATTCTCAAACTGAATGGCTGCTATACATGTAGAGATGATAATTTAGAAAAGATTTTACAGTGGTTGCATAGATAGCCTAGCTATATTTTGACCCAAACCTCTTTGCCTTTGTGCGGAAAGGAAAAAAGAAAAAAATATATATATATATACTGTGTGTGTGTGTGTGTGTGTGTGTAAAATTAATTAATTAAATCACCCTTATTGTCATTCAACTGTACAACCAATCATGTACAGTAGAATGAGATTGTGTTTTACCTATCTACTGTGTTAATCACACACACCCCAAGTGCAGAATCAGAGGGCCGCTGCCATGCAAGGCGCCACCACAAATCTCCCTCCTCCATTCCATTATTGCTGAGCACCAAGCTGGATGGCAGGAAGTTCCACTTTTATATGGTCTTATGTCAACATTTTCGTGTAAATTTGGTTATGATGGAGCTTTTTCTGACTTCACTGGATTTTATAGTATTTATATATGCAGTGGATATATTAAAAGAAAAAAGTATACACACCCCTGGCTCAAATGCCAGGTTTTTGTGATGCAAAAAAAATGAGACCAAGATAAATCATTTCAAACTTTTTTCGCCCATTAATGTGACCTATAACCTGTACAACCCAATTGAAAAACAAACTGAAATCCTTTAAGGGGAAATATAAAAAACTTACAGTAACCTGGTTGCATAAATATGCACACCCTTAAACTAATACTTTGTTGCAGCACGTTTGGCTTTTTATTACAGCACTGAGTCTTTTTGGTTAGGAGTCTATCAGTGTGGCACATCTTGGTGTGGCAATATTTGCCCACTCTTCTTTGCAAAAATGCTCCAAATCTGTCAGATTGTGAGGGCATCTCTTGTGCACAGCCCTCATCAGATCACCCAACAGATGTTCGATCGGATTCAGGTCTAGACTCTGGCTGGGCCATTCCAAAACCTTAATCTTCTTCTGGTGAAGCCATTCTTTTGTTGATTTGGATATGTGCTTTTGGTCATTGTGAAAGATGAAGGTCCTCTTCATCTTCAGCTTTCTAGCAGAACCCTGAAGGTTTAGTGCCAACACTGACTGGTATTTGGACTGTTCATATTTGCCTCCACTTTGACTAAGACCCCAGTTCCATCCATCCCATCCACCCATCTTCTTCTGCTTAATCCTTTTCGGGGCGGGGGGGGGGGGGGGCGGCCTGGAGTCTATCCCGGCATCTTTGGGCGAGAGGCAGGGTACACCCTGGACAGATCGCCAGTCCATCGCAGGGCCAGCACAGAGAGACAGACAACCATTCACTCTCACAGTCATACCTAAGGACAATTTAGAATCCCCAGTTTGATGCCAATTAACCTAACTTGCATGTTTTTGGCATATGGGAGAAACCCGGAGTAAACCCACACAGACATGGGGAGAACATGCAAACTCTACATAGATCACTGTTGGTCGGGGGATGGGATTGAACCCAGGATCCCCCGGCCAAGGGTGAGATGCTGTGCTGCCGCAGTGCTAACCACTCCACCACCACGCTCCAGCTAAAGAAAAACAGCCCCAAAGCGTGATGCTGCCACCACCATGCTTCACTTTAGGTATGGTGTTCTTTTGGTGATGAGCAGTGTTGTGTTTGTGCCAAATATACCTTTTGGAATTATGGCCAGAAGTTCAACCTTGGTTTCATCGGACCATAACACATTTTCCCAAATGTGTTTGGGAAATAGGACGGCGTGGTGGCGGAGTGGTTAGCACTGCGGCAGCACAGCAACTCACCCTTGGCCGGGGGATCCTGGATTCGATCCCAGCCCCCGGCCAACAGTGATCTGTGTAGAGTTTGCATGTTCTCCCCGTGTCTGCATGGGTTTACTCCGCGATTTCTCCGGTTTCCTTCCACATGCCAAAAACATGCAAGTTAGGTTAATTGGCATCAAACTGGGGAATCTAAATTGTCCTTAGGTATGACTGTGAGAGTGAATGGTTGTCTGTCTCTCTGTGTTGGCTCTGTGATGGACTGGCGATCTGTCCAGGGTGTACCCTGCTTCTCGCCCAAAGATGCTGGGATAGGCTCCAGCACCCCCGCGACCCGTAAAGGATTAAGCGGAAGAAGATGAATGAAAATGAATGAATGTTTGGGAAATTTCAAATGTTTTTGCAAAATGTAGCCAGGCTTGGATGTTTTTCTTCGTAAGATAAGGCTTCCATCTTACCACCCTACCCCATAGCCCAGACATGTGAAGAAGACAGGAGATTGTTATCATACGTACTAAACAGCCAGTACTTGCTAGAAATTCCTGCAGCTCCTTCAATGTTGCTGTTGGCCTCTTGGCAGCCTCCCTGATCAGTTTTCTTCTCGTCTTTTCATCAATTTTGGAGGGATGTCCAGTTCTTGGTAATGTCACTATTGTACCATATTTTCTCCACTTAATGATGACTGTCTTCTCTGTGTTCCATGGTATATTTAATACCTTGGAAATTCTTTTGTACCCTTCTCCTGACTGATACCTTTGAACAATGACATCCCTCTGATACTTTGGAAGCTCTCTGTGGACCACGGCTTGTGCTGTAAGATGCGACTACAAAAATGTCAGGAAAAGCCTACTAGAACAACTGAACTTTATTTGGGGTTAATCAGAGGCACTTTAAATGGTGGCAGGTGTGTGCTGACTCCCATTTAACATGAGTTTGAATGTGATTGGTTAATTCTGAACACAACCACATCCCCAGTTATAACAGGGTGTGTATATTTATGGAACCAGGTTATTGTAAGTTTATTATTTTGTTATTTTTCCCCTTAAAAGATTTCAGTTTGTTTTTCAGTTGGGTTGTACAGGTTATAGGTCACATTAATGGTTGAACAATTTTTTGAAATGATTTATCTTGGTCTCATTTTTTACATCATAAAAACCTGGCATTTGAACAGGGGTGTGGAGACTTTTTATACCCACTGTACAAGTGTAAATAGAGTGTGTACCATTGTTGAGTGAATACATTTACACATGCAACACAACTGGAGTGTTAATGCATTTCTGAGACTCGTAACCTTGACATACAAATCTCAAAGGCACTCTAGTCAAATCAAATAAATGCGCTCTTAAGAATTTAGGATACTGAACCTTTAAAAATGTTTCACTAAAGACTAGTCCACCTGGCTTTGTGCTGCTGGTTGTTGTAGTTGTTTTTCTCTTCCGGTGCTGCTCATCGGAGGCCCCATTTGCTGAGATGCAACACCAGGCAACTGCATGTGATGTGGTGGCTGTGTGGCACATTCAAAGCAATGACTTAGGTGCTGGAGTGCAGATTGCAATGCTCTCCCACCGCTCACTCCCAATTAGGCAGCGGGCCGACTGATGCATCTCGGAGCAGAAGCTTCTAGTAGGCATCAAAAGGAGCACCGACGCTCGGTGACATCCCGGCGAGATGGGGCTCCTCGCAATCTGACGTGGCTCGGTAAATACTGCAATTATCATCCATGCAACATGCAAGGACAGACTGGTAGAAATCCCCACATTTGTGTTGTTGCATGAAAAAAAAAGCCCCATAACTCACACCAAACATGCTTAACGGCTGTGTGATATTTTTATGTGCGCGTGTGTGTTCATTGCGCTTTCCAAAGTTCTGTGTTTTTAGTTAACAGAATGTTGGGTTGTGAAAACATTTTTGATTAATTGCCATAATTATTGTGATCATTTTTGCCCAAATGAACAGCCAGATGGCAGGATATGGTGTCATATTTGCGATCCTATCATATTAATCTGGCTCTGGGTCCATCTGAGCACATTGTGCCATTTGTTGTGTTCACAATCTGTCCTCAAGTTGTCCGTGTCTTTTTTTTTTTTTTGAGCCCAGAGTTTTTATTTGATTATATTAGACTATTAAATATTAAAGTTGAGGGTGTATGAAAGCAAGGCATTTATCTGCATGAATAGCTTGTGTTTAGTGAAGTACGTAATGCGCTTTAAGTTACATCTCCTTCATGCATACAAAAATTAAGTGTTTCCGTCTCGTGGTTTTGTAGTCAAAGCTGAAGAGGGAGGGCCGACAGAACCTCTTTGTGGGGGCTTGTTGCACCTTTTAAACCCACATCATGCTATCCAGGCCATGCTTTTGTTCTCATGTTGTTTCGTTTGCATGTGCACCACAGTTCTGCTATTAATCTTTTGCAGTAAATAATCACGATATAGTTGCAGGGGTTCAGTGGAAGCCTGCTAAATACATCATCAGCCAAATAATAGGTCAGATGTGATCTAATGACACATTCCTATGTAAGAGCAAGGCAAAAAAAAAAAAAGAAATATTTCTTTCTGTGATATCAATTAACCTGGAGACAGATTTTGTCAAAGGGAGCAGGCTGAGTGTGATTCTTCTCTCTTTACTCTGCAGTGTCCTTGGGCTCGGGGAGACTGTTTCCTGACAGGGAACAATGAAGAGAGAGGTGTTTACAGATCTTTACAGATGGCTCCAGGGCTCAGAATTAGGTCTTCACCATTTCTCATGTGAATCAGCTCCGAATTAACTTCAGATGTGTCATCAAGACAATCATCGGGGCGTCTGACAATGCCTCCATTTGATCTTGACGTGCACTCCTCACCGACTTTTGTCAGATATCACTGTCAAATATTAAACCTTGTGGCATGTGTGCGTCTCATTCTAATGATAGCTTGCTGAAGGGATCGCATCGTGGTGACTTTTTATAAACACTTCATCCCCGGTTTTTTTTGCAAGCACACAAAAAAACTTTGTACTGTAATTATGTTTTTTGTACAGCAAGTACTTTTGACTGACATTTCACGCCTATTTATAACATCAAGCTCTGCATGGTAACTAAGTGCTTCTTAATGTATAGGCACGATTAATTGGGTGCTTTGCTTACATGTTGGCAGAGGGAGAAACGGATACACAGCCCTGCATTCACAGCCTGGAGATTCTTCAGTGATACTGACCCGGCGTTGTTACTGTGTGTTCTGTCTATCCAGCAGGCCTCCTCCTTTACCTCCCCCCCATCTTCCTCTTCTCATGGCATAAATCCGGGAGATGAAAATGTCATGGAGCAGGTTCATTTTGCAAAGAGGTTTTGATTGCCATGCCTGTGTAATTGATTGTTCCAAGGACAGGGGGAAATCTAGAAATGTCATAACAGTCCTGCTTAGGTTGGTCCCACCGCTGTGCAATCAATGAGAAGTAAAAAGAGATATTGATTTGCGAGCAGCAAAAACTGTAGCTTGAGACAACCAGAGAGCGCTGGGGAAAGTGGCACAGACGTGCAGACCTGTCACTGGCACCTATGAATTACCCAATCTTCTCTGAAGATAGTGTTACCTCGGATACTCACAAAGTCTTGCGATCGGTATTGCAGCTGTCCATTAGCTAAGCTCATCGGGCTGCTAACTCCCTCTGGCTTGTCAGATTAATGAAGGAAATGTTGACCTTCCGAGGGATAAATGTTGATGTTCTCACCATTACAAAAGTTTCTCCTGGCATGTTGATGTGGGGAACAGAATGTCGTTTTACAGCTGTCACAAAGATCTCAACAGTGACTGGCACTTTCTGAATACAGTAGACAGACATCCACAAAGGAGGAGGAGGGGGTTGTGCTTTATGAAGATACTAATGCCTGAAGTTGGGTCGTAAATATGTTGTCATGTAAGCCTTTAGCACCAGTCCAGTTGGACAGCCTGCTGCCATGAAGGTAGCAGTAAATATAATCTACTGTTTCCTATGCAAGTTAACTGCTTTTTCTAGATGTGGGGAAAAGGGCTTTTGGCTCAGAAACAGGCTGCTGCTTCTGTAAATCCAAGCCTCACCATGCCAAGAGTCTGTTCTAACGGATAAAGGTTATAAACACTTCAGCTGTCTGATTTATGATGGACACCTCAGGTTTTTTGACCTTTGCATATCTCTGTCTGGAGATATAAATTTGTAGTGACACAGATTGGAGGCTTTACAGCAGTTTATGACATGCTAAATCTCACGAGTCATGCCAGCCTCTTTGTTTTGTAAGGCTAGTTAGACCCAGAGTTGCCTTGCTTGGACTCATTTCCAGAGTAGCTATAACCTATTCCTTCTAATTTCTTTTTTTAAAAAGCACAAAAAAACAGAAATCACTTTTGTTTTACAAGACAATGCACAACTTCTTACACTCTGAACAACGTGATTTCATGAAGTGTGCCCTGTGACAAACAAGTTTGTCACAATATAATGATCTGTTGTAGGAGCTCAGTTGTTTTCCTATTGTCCTTGAATCTGCTGTTGTGTTGAAGAGTGGTGCAGCTTGGCATGGCAGCAGTACTGTGGTAGATCAAGAGTTGGCAAAGCACAGTTACAAATGGTGTGAGAAGCAGAGTTAGGCATGTGGGTATCTTGGAATGATCCCCTCTAGAAGGTTAATTGGTGCCTCAGGATGTCTGCTACTCGGGGCATCAGATAGAAAGGCATAGAACAGCAGGAAGGGCAGCTGTTAATCTCTGTCAATTCCATCCTCAAATACTAAGAAGAGGAGGGCAAATATACACAGTAAAACTGATATTGTTACTGTACATGATTCTTTTTTCTTCTTTTCGTAAAATATATTATTGTATTTCACATGGGAAGCTTTAGAATTATAGATGATTGGTAGTTAATGTTGGCTGTTAAAGCAACACTATTTAAGATTTTTGCTTTAAAATAACGTTTCCAAAATTATTTTGATGGTACATCAACCTTTGACCAGGTGAATTTCACTTTCCCCACAGCCTGAGTGGGCAACATTGCCTGCACCATCTCTGTTTTTGGTAGGAATACTTAAAGGACTACAACTATGGTGACTATGACCGCTGTCCAAACAGCCAGTGACAGGGCACAACTGTAACCACCAACAACAAAGCACCGTGTGATTGGCTGTTGGAACTGAGGTCATAATTGCCATAGTAGTTGTCCTTTCAGTGTTCCTACCTGGAACAAGAAGGTTCAGTACTTCCTCTGTCTCAGAGACTTGGAATAGTGGAAAAATGGCTTGAGCTTTGTGTGTGTATATAAGACCTATTACTAAGACCTTTTACTCACGAATAAGTATATGATCATACAGTATTACAAATTGTTTTGTGCTGAAAAATAAAGGCTAAGTCTGAATATCTGATCACAAGATTTTTTTTGTATAGTTTTTAATTATCAACACTTTCATAAATTTTTAAATCTGAAAAATATCAACTATATTTTACTTTCAACAGTGATCATACCACATTAGTTCCTGATATTTTATTAAGTTAGAGACTATAGTTTTGATTCATTTGGAAGGAGCTACTTTTTTAAATTGTTTCCTCAAAATGCTCCTTATTCAGATCTGTCATTATACTATAAATTTATAACCTTCACCTTTTCGCTGGGCTTTTAAATATTTAATTTGATAACTAGTGGATTGCTTGTCTAATGATAACTTTTCTCCATAGTATCAATTTTTATTTATTTTGGAATAAGACAAAAAGAATAAACGACTTTCTGATTAATATAATTTTTAGCAATCATTTTAGTGCAAATTAAGCTAATTGGACATAATTACAGCAGAAGAGTGAAAAAAGTTTTAAAAATGCACTTTCAGGCAAACTAAATGTTATTCCTCCCCCTATAAACTAAAATAAGGAAAAAAGATATATGTGGCAGTGACAGACAGTCTGCTATACACATCTTAATTAGTGCCCTATTAAAAACATCAGGTAATAAAGTAGCAGTTACCCTGTAGAGATAAAGTTGAAAGCATCCTTAAAAGGCTCACCTTCACTTTTTTTTCCTTCATTTGAACATTGTTTACATTTTTTTTTTTTAATTTAGAAATTGTGAGGAAAGACTGTTGGCTGATGCTAGGCTGGCTGCCTGTTTTCAGACAAGTATATCCAGTTGACAGTGTTTCACTTTAAAAGCATACAACAGAAATAACCATTCTAATTGAACTCTCTAGAGGACTTTTTTTTGAAATAAATCAGGAAGTGTTGAGTTGAGAATTGCATGCAATCTATAGGGAAAAAAATACACTAATTCAGAATTCAGTACAGTCAAGCCTAGTCAGTTTAGCATTAATGGTGTAATAATTTTAAGGTTACTGAGCAGGAATTCAATGATTGTTTCTCGTTTTTCAGGATAATTAAGGCGTTGAGTTTGGATGAACACATTTAAGATGCTTTATGGACCAGCAGACACGAATGGGGTGGCTGTTTTTCCTCATTGTTTGTGTTTGGACTTGTGGAGATATATAATTTACAATCGTTTATTAATTTTCTTAGAGTGGCAGCTCAGTTTGTAGCGTGGTGCCCCACCATGCAGAAATGTTACCAGCAGAAACCCCAAAGCTACATACTGTTGCTTTAATGGAGCTATTTATAGTTTCCATTTAATTCCAAATCTCAACTTTAGGTGACAGTACAGTAACAAAAAGGGCAGGGGCAGATCACTTTAAAGCAACACTATGTGAGATTTTCGCCTTAAAACAACAGTTCCAAAATGATTTTGATGGTACACCACCCTTTTTCCGGGTGAATGTCACTTCCCTATAGGCTGAGTGGGCTCACATTGCCTGCAACAGCTCTGGTCTTGGTAGGAACACTGAAAAGACTACAACGATGGCAACTTATCACCCGAGTCCCAACAGACAATCATAAGGTACAACTATAGAACATAACAAAGAATGCTGTGATTGGCTGTTGGGACTGATGTCATAGTTGCCATAGTTGCAGTCTTTTCAATGTTCCTACCTGGAGCAGCAAAGTTACATAGTGCTGCTTTAAATGGCCCAGAGGTTTGTGACACTCACAACTTACCCTGCAGGTTGAACAGTGATAGCACAGGAAACTGAGATTGGGTGAAAATTCAGTCTCCTGTCTTTTGGCTTCACCACAGTGTATCATTTACCTGTTATCGCGATGATCCGCATGTCCATTTGGCATGGATTTTTACGACGGGCGCCCTTCCTGAGGCAACCCTCTCCATTTATCTGGGCTTGGGACCGTTGATTTTGGATAAACACATTTAACCCCTTGCACTCCGGTCAATTTCCCTAAAAACGCCAAAAATTAACGTGCCCAAATTAAATCAAAAGCTGTTCTTCAACCCTTTGCAGCATCTTCATGGGGTTGGTCTCATTTAAAAGAAAACACTTTGAATTTTTTGGCAAAACAGTCATAATCTCTCTAAGTGCTCCGGCCACTGAGTTACAGTCATCTAAACATAGTGAACTTGAAGAAAATAAATTTGGCCTGGGTGTTTTTTTTGGATATAAATGCTTGCAAATAACGCACAACTTCAGATCCGGGCTGGAAAATGCAACAGAAATGTAGAACCAAGTGTTATCCAGCTGAGGTCCAAATTTTGTAACAATACCACAAAAAATGAATATATTACATAGCTTTGTTCTCAGGTAGTTCCCAGGCATTTTGGAACTGTGCCAAATTGTGCCAAATGGCACAGTTTGGAAAAACGTCTGTAACTTTTGAATGCTTCAATGTAGAAGCTTCATTTTGGGCTCTAATGAAAGGTAACACTCAGGGCTGTGTCTCTGTGTGTGTGTGTGTGTGGGGGGTTGTCCTCCCCCCCTCGCTACAGAGGATGGACATCAGCCATCGCTACACAACGGATTAGCCTCATGTGGCGATGTGGGACAGCAGCGCAGTCACCGCGACTCCCCCCTTCCCCCCCGCTACAGAAGAATAGCAGGGGTGGGGGGGGGCGGCGTTCATGGTCTGGACGCGGCGAACAAACCCTTGTACTGCGGCGCACGAAGTCTGAAGTTCGTACGAACTTCAGACTTCGTGCGCCGCTCAGTTGTAATTTACCGATCGGTCAAAAGTCATTTTGGATTACAATTTTCAGGAATAAAGAATAATTTAGCTTATAACACCTTACCTCTTCACAGCAGTGTCCTGGCGAACTTCTCTTCCCCATTGTCAGACGAACGCGACGCTGGTCCGCTCGTGGTTCTGGTCTCGCGACCCGATCAAAACATAATTCCATTATTGCGGTTTTGTGCTTCCATGATTGCGGTTTTTGGCGAACGATTTTTCAAAACAAATAACAGTAGTAATTAAAAAAAGACTGGCGAAGGCTTGTGCGTCACTCAGCCTTTGTCGTCAGCCTCCGTCGGTCTATGACCATGGAAGAAATCATAACGTCTACTCTGCTGGAACAAAAACAAAATAAGCACCGCCTGTGGCCGAACATGCCGATGCGCGAATGGCACTCCCTGTCACACAGGTTGCATTTGTGGATGGTCCCCGTGCTGCTGGGTCTGTGGGGTTCTTCCTGCGGGTCCTTTTTTTTGATCCGCTGCAGCAGTCAGTCTTCACCCAGCCTTAAAAAAAAACAGCTCGCGAACTTCTCTGCTTCAGTTGGCTCACTGCATTCACAGCATTGGAAGGCGGGTCCTTCTTGCTAGGTTTTCAGTCATTGGTTCTTCAAGGTTTCAGAAACCCAATTCAAGGCTCTTATTAGTCGAATGAGAGGTCAATCAGATGAACTAATCTGTTCGCGGCTGTGTCTGCAGCTTTTATTTTCAGTGCGCGCTTGGACGTCATACACCACCTACATCACAATCTCCATCATGCATCCTAGAGCGCACGAGGGTGCTCTCGTGCGCCCTCGTGCACTCTAGGACGCAGAGACTTGCCTGTCCGCGGTACAACGGAGTGCAAGAGGTTAAGATGATTTATGGCCCTCTTTTTTTCCCCTCATTTGAACGTTGTTTACATTTTTTTAATTTAGAAATTTTAAGGGAAAACTGTCTGCTGGCTCAGCACCCTGGTGCTAGGCTGGCTGTCACTGTTTTCAGACAGCTTCAGTTGTTCTGTTACACTGAGCATCAAGCTAGAAGGCAGGATGTACCATTTTTATCCTCCGCTGGTCAAAGGCCAAAGCCGAAGACCAATGGGAGATTATGCCATGGGGCTGTCTGTCTGTCCATCTGTCTATCCCACTTTTGTGAAATCAACTCCTCCTACAGTATTATTCCGATTGTTTTGAAACTTGGTACCAGGGTTTGATACACACTGAAGATGCACATATTGCAATTTGGCTCTGATCGGATGATTTTTACATTAGTTTTTGGGTAAAAAGGTTAGATGTCAAGGTTGGCATTCCCTGTACCCTATTACTATAGAATAAGCAAAGCTAGGGTCACCAAACTTGGTACACAGGTTCACCCCAAGACCCTGAACAGTGACTACGGGTTTGGCATTGCAAGCTCAAAGGTCAAGGTCAAAATGTTAAATAAACTATAGCTCAACAACAAAGAACTTGCTGTACAGGTTCACCTCCTGACCTACATCTGTGGGTTTGGAGTCAAAAGGTCAATGTTAGCATTCTCGTTGCACTTTTACTATAGAACAAGTAAAGCTACGATCACCAACCTTGGTATACAGGTTCACCCTGAGCCTATGACCTCTGACTATGGATTTGGGGTCAAAAAGTCAAAGACATTCTGAATGTATGCCCTATTAGTATAGAACAAATAAAGCTAGAGTCAAAAAAACCCAAAACAATTTGCTATACAGGTTCACCTTAGGATTCTGGCCTACAACTAGGGGTTGTATACAACTGTTTTTGTTGTATGTTCATGGATAATGGGTTTATCATAAATTGGTTCTGCCCTAATAATTTTATGGAAAAGTTGAAAACTGCTCCCCTTCAGTGACATATTGGAATGTTCAAAGAAAACAGAGGTGGTGGATATTGCACTCACCACAGAGTGCTCTTGTTTTATATGCTCTTTGGTGGGCTTGAACCCACGACCCCTCGGTTGTTGGGCCGGATGCTGTAGGCCACCACTGCGGTGAAAATGTAGTACAGTTCCCTAGAATGAAATACATTGGCATCTTTGGTATGATGTCATAACTGCTGTTTCTAAACTCTTTAACATTTCTAAAGTAGAAAACCTACAAATGGCTCCTTTAAGGTACGTGAAATATGCAGAAAATAGTCCTTAAATTATGACATGCCCTGGCAATGAGCAATGTCTATTTAACCTCCAGTGGACTGGAAAAATGCTCTTTCCCCCCACTTTGGTGCACATTCTTACTAGTGCTTCAGTTTTAGTGGTGACTTTGAAGGGAGATGACATCAACTGGGTGCTTGTCATAGCCATTGGTGTTCTCCTTCACTGTGAATACTATATATAAGACTATAAATAAAACATACCTCTCTGCTCTTGACAACTCTCTCCCTTAGCATCAAGGGTGTTTTGGAGGCCATCACTGATCTTGGCTGGCCAATCAAAACATCTCTCTTTCGGTGGATCAAGGTCACAGCACCACTGGGGCTCTTGAGTCTCTCTCTCTCTTTCTGTGTAGAGGCTCTTGTTCGTCAGGCCCCATTCTATGTGTTTGTTTTGAAAGTCCAAATCCTGTCCCCATCTCTGTCCATTAGCTGGCAAGCAGTTCATCTCCGGGGTTTCTCTTGAAGCACTTTTGAAATATTGATATATATATAAAAAAAGTCTTACTTTCAAGAAGGCAGAGAAGACATTCAATGGGCTGCCCAGTGTGGGACTCCTGAGTGCTCGGCTTCAGTCGTCCCCTCATGGAGAGCCCCTTTATTCAGAGAAGAAATATTAACCACATGAAATGCATAAGTGCCTGGACAGAACTGTTATGTCCCATTCATATTTAACTTCAGCGCACATCTCTCCCAAAATGGACATTTTCCAACATGACCACGAGGTGGAAAATATCTGAGATATTTGACAACTACTGACTAACTGCATTGTTTCTTTCAGAGGAGCTTCAAAAGTTATGCAGACATTGTGCTATTGCTGACCAGGTTACACTGAAAAATAATTTGAAAGAGTTATCATCTGTAGCAGTGATCGTATTGTGCTGTGCAGACACCACAACCACGTGACTCTGCTGAGTCAGATTTTCCACTAATTGGATGATGGGGAATGTGTCAATTAGAAATACTGTTGTTTAATTATCTGTTAATTGAAGCAATAATGTTTGCTCTCTATGAGTTGAGAGAATGAACAGGTGAATAATGAAAGAAGTAATTGCTGTTTATGAGACTGTCAGCAAAAATATAAAGACGTGACAGATTGCAAGTAATCTGTTGAAATTTTGTATAATTGTCTTGTTTTAACTGATAATGGAATCTGGGTTTTTTTTCATCAGTGTGGTGAAAATCTACATCAGGATCAGCAGTCACAACAAAATCAGTTCCTAAAATTTTGCAAATGTCACTTAATGCCATCCAAAGTGATGTTTTCTCCTCTTTTTCAGTCAAAGCCTTTTTAATTCATTTCTGGATCAATGAGGGACATTAGAATATCTGAGTTTATGTGTAGCCATTTCTCACATGTGGCTCCGGGGAGGCTGAGATGTTTTCCAGAACAGCAGGCTTACACTTTCATTGCAGTTTTGAAGCATCCATAATCACTGCGGAATAGGTCATTTGCAATAACACTCAACAAGCCCCAGAAGAATCAATTTCCTTTTGTCACTCAGTGGCCAATGATTGTTGTAAACATCTCAACTTGAGGCCAAGAAAAACCTTGGACACAGCACTAAGTCAATGGCCTGTCGTGAATCAAATGGCACCGTTACACCAGCAGCAGTCTGTTAATAAAAACATTATGTCCACCTTTACTCACCACTCTCCTAAGGCACAAAGTAGTGGCTGATATGCTGCCTGGAATTGATTTTACTCGATGCTGTCTTAATCATGTAAATTAAAATCCAAATGAATTGTGTTTTAATGTGGCATTCTACTTCCTTCTTTTCCAGTGTACATGCCCGATGAGGACGCCACCCTTCAGGATGCCATCACGGAGGACGACGGCGAAAACGATGCTCAAACTGAAGAGGAATGCTCCGAGAAGACCAGCCCTAAAGTGTCAGAGGACAGAGAGCTCGACAATAAGAGCACTAACACTTACAGCAACCAGAACTCTCCCATTAGTGTCCTTTCCAATCAAGAGGCAGAGCTGGAATCGCGCCTTAGTGACAGCAGTGACAGACTTTCAGACTTCAAGACCTCATCGCCACCTGAAAGGGACGAAGAAAGCAGCAGCTCCAAACACAAAGATGAGACAGGCAGCAGCTTAGAGAAAATGAGGGCCGCTTATGCAAACTTCCTTGCCGATTCCTATTGGACGGGGATAGGAATGGACCTAAAAATGGGTAAGAACACCAGCAAAGCAAACTGCGACAGCACCAATGGAAGTGCCAAGAGTGAGTTTGACTGGCACCAAGATGCTCTTTCCAAGACCCTGCAGCAGACTCTCTCACCCAAGCCGGCATCCAAACCCAACCTCTTTAGCTCCGTCCACCTGTACAGGCAAACATCCAAACCCTGTGGGTCCGTGTTCACGGGAGCCAGCCGATTTCGCTGTAAGGATTGCAGCGCTGCCTATGACACTCTTGTGGAGCTGACAGTCCACATGAATAAGAGTGGACATTACCAAGACAACAACAACAACAAACAGAGTAACTCCTCCGCATCCTCCTCCAAGTCCAGGAAACGGAACTTGCAGGATATGGAAGGAAAGGAGGATGCACAAAAGGTTTTGAAATGCATGTTCTGCGGCCATTCTTTTGACTCTCTCCAGGACTTAAGTGTCCACATGATCAAAACAAAGCATTACCAAAAAGTGCCTTTAAAAGAGCCAATCCCAGTGATCACGCCCAAGTTATTACCACCAGCAAAGAAACGGGCTTTTGAAACGACAAGGCCTTGCTCCCCTGACTCTACCACTGGCGTGTCTGGCTACACTGAGGCACAGCGGGCTGCCTCCATTTCAAATGCTAACAATAACCGATATGGATATCAGAATGGAGCGAGTTACACGTGGCAGTTTGAGACGTGCAAGTCTCAGATTCTCAAATGCATGGAATGTGGAAGCTCCCACGACACCCTTCAGCAACTCACCACACACATGATGGTCACTGGACACTTTGTCAAGGTTACAAACTCGGCTTCTAAAAAGGGTAAACAGTTAGTGCTTGATCCCCTGGCCATAGAGAAGATTCAGGGCTTAGCAGAGCCGGCTACCAGTGACACAGAGGGAGAAAAAGTGTCTCCAAAAAATGCTTCCCCTGGGGGCAGTGAGAAGGATAGCCAGGGGGAAGGTACATCGGATAAAATGGACGAAACGGAAACTAAAGATGACAAGCAGGAGAGTGAGGATCTAAAGTCAAGCAACGGGACATTTAAGTACCCTTATCTTCGCGAGGAGGATCTTGAACAGGGCTCAGGTGGAGGAGAGGACATTCTTAAATCTTTAGCTAACACAGTGGCCTCTGCCATCAATAAAGCCCAAACAGGGACGCCAAGCTGGAGTGCATATCCAAGCATTCACGCAGCCTATCAGCTCTCTGGCATCATCAAAAGTGCACCTCTCTCTGCATCTCCCCCAGCTCAGCTAAAGCAGACATTTAACCACAAGCTGAGACCGATTGCCCCAAAGGGAAAGCTATACCACAGTGCAGTGGGAGTTGAGCCTCCCCAGGGACAGCATCAAAATGTGGACATCAAAAAAGAAAAGGTTGGCATTAGCGATGGTAAAGAAAGTCTGAATCTTAAGTTTGATCTGGTGGAGAATGATGACAGCGATTGTCAGGATGACTCCTCTTCCTCTTCAAAGCTTGATGCAGAGTGTGTGAATGAAGGCAGTGAAGCGATCAAAGGGAAGCTGAGCCCAGATTTCTCTGACAGAGGCAAGACACCGAGCCCCACTGCCAGCAATGGACGCAGCACTGCTTCAGAGCCTCTCAGTGACACTCCGGATATACTTGGCATAAACCCTCTTAGTGCACTGCAGTCTGTTCTGAACAATCATCTGGGCAAAGCAAATAAGCCCAATAACTCAAGAGTAGATAAACTATCTCCTCACACACAGTCAGTGTTTGCTGACATTAACCGTGGCAGTGAGAAACCAGCTTTAATGCTCGGAACCCCTATAAGAAATAGGTCAGAAAATAACAACTTCCTCTTTGTTAGTGATGACCAGCCAATAGATCTGACGAAATCTAAACACAGCAAGGTAAGTTCTCTGCTGGTGCAGCCCTCCACCCCGATGCTACAGAAATATGCCCTGTCCGACATCGCCGACATGGTTAAAGTACTTCCAAAAGCCACCACGCCGAAACCCTCAATACCATCAAGGATTCCGTCTCTGAAACTGGAGTCGGATGTTCGGCGCTTTGAGGACGTGTCCGCTGAGGTGTACTCTGTCCATAAACGTAAAGGTAGACAGTCAAACTGGAATCCTCGCCACCTTCTTATCCTCCAAGCTCAGTTTGCCTCCAGCCTCTTCCAGACCTCCGAGGGAAAGTATCTGCTCTCAGACCTAGGGCCTCAGGAGCGGATGCACATCTCCAAGTTCACCGGCTTGTCAATGACCACCATAAGCCATTGGTTAGCAAATGTAAAATACCAGCTGCGGAAAACGGGAGGGACCAAATTTCTGAAGAACATGGACACGGGCCACCCAGTCTTCTACTGCAATGACTGTGCTTCCCAGTTTCGGTCACCAACCACATTCATTTCCCATCTGGAATCCCACCTGGGGTTCCAAATCAAAGACATGTGCAAAATGCCAGTAGAGCACCAGACAAAGGTGGAGGAGCCAGAACTGTCGAAGGCCCTCAGCATCAGAGCAACAGAGGCTCTAGTCGCGGAGGAGGACATTGACTCAAAGTTCAAATGTAAGCTCTGCTGTCGGACATTTGCAAGTAATCACGCCGTCAAACTCCATTTGAGTAAAACTCACAGCAAATCCCCTGACAACCATTCACAATATGTGGAAATGGATAAGGAGTAGTTTTTCATCTTACTGTCACATTTTTTCATTTTCCTCCTTTTTTATTTCAATACACGGGTCAGTTATTTCAGCCATTTTTCAGTTAGCATTGTGTAGTGTGCATCGTTATGACTTAAAAAAAAATGGAGTACAGCAAAGACACACTGGTTAGACATTGTGTAAGGAAACACTAAGAGATACTTTTGCACCCTGCTCAAATGCATCACCAGTAATGAAATTTATTCCTGCTTGAAGAAACATAATTGCTGATGTTTGCATGCAATAGCCCTGGCTATGACTACTATTTATTTGTATGATATGTCAAGTTTCAATTGTATTTCAAAGACAAAATAATGAACTAATTGTACTTTACAACCTCTGTGATTCAGTGCAACTGCACAAATGTGCAGCTGTCAAAACAGGTAGCCTGATACATGATAACACACTCCCAGGCCTGTACAGTGGCTCACTATGTAAAGATGTTTTGTGTTGCAATGATAGAAGAGGGGGGAAAAAGCACTTTAATAAATGTTTAATCACCAGTTTAGACTCAAATCCTGTACATAACTCAAAAATAATTAGACAGTTTGGAAACCTGGATATTTCACATGTAAATATATTTTAGAAGAAAAAAGTGTCTTTCATGCAAGAAAGGAAACGGCAAGGCAGATAATACCTGTGATACCTGCACCTTTTTTTACTTATTCAAATAAAGAGATAACATTTGATAACGGCTTGTATTTTCTATTTTTTGTGACTATTTGTGTGTGTGCTGTACACTCAGATTGACAGTAAAATAAATACTCAGTAGGTGGGTCGTCATTTGGAAATATAAATTTAAGGCAAAATATAAGATGTCTGACTCAACTGTCAATGAGAAATAGGGCTGGGCAATTTGACCTTAAATTGGCATCACAGTTAATTGAACCTGCATTACAGGGCATCCACCTGGATGGATGAGGCAGCCACAGTGCAGCACCAATCCCTTCTTCATTCACACACACACATTCACACCTAAGGCCACTTTAGAGTTTCCAATTAACGTAACTTATCACTACAGAGGGATTACGAGCCTCGATCTGATCAGGTTCTTAAATCCAACCTCAGCTTGTCCATTTTTGTCATCCATTTCCCACTGTAAAATTGTTCAGCTGACGCAGGTAGCTGTTAGTGGCTAACAGTGATGTAGCTTTGTAATGCACTTCGCTTACTTTTTCTTGGCATCATCAAATGAAACAGAGTCAATCATCACATACTATGTGGATGGACACCGCATTTCTTTTACAAGTTTTAATATTGCCGCCATATTCCGCTGCTTCCGAACAGCACTAACTTCTGGTGTGCAGAGTCACATGACCACGCATGTTAAAGATGCAGGACATAAAAGCTCTCATATACATGGGCAAACAAAAGACAGAGGGGGGAAAAACACACATGAGCAAGATTACATTGATTTTACATCCTGAATGTTGGTTTCACCCAGCCCTAATGAGTAACATGAAAATTTATAACAAATTCATAACAAATTCCAAAGTATATATTTGGAGATTCTGTTGCAAATGTAAAACAAAGAATTCTTTATTTTTCCATCTAACTTAAATATACTGAGATGCATTAAAAACGCATCATATAAAACATAATCCTGTATATGTTACAATATATAAATTATGTGCTTTAAATGTTTTTTTTTTTTTTTTTACAATGTACAATAAAATAATCCCTGTCATCTGAATGCATAAAACTCCCCACCAGAAAATCTGTGGCAGGGGTCAGCAACCTCTTTTACAAAAAGAGCCATTTTGAGAGATTTTTGACCAGCAAAATCTGCATGGCGCCACAAAAATATTTGAGCCTGAAAACTAAGATAAAATGACAACTTTACTCCATTAATATGAATGACCTTTTCCACTAGCACCTACTCAGCTCGATTTGCCTCAACTCTACCTGCCCCGACACGATTTTGGTCATTTTCCTTTACAACTGAGTACTGTCTCAAAGTAGGTGGGTTTATTATAGCAAGGCAGCCCGTTATGTTGTTGACATGCTGACGTTTTGGTCTCAGAAGCAAATACTTAAGAGACAGCAAGAACAAAATACAAAGAGAGCACAGCGTTAGCGTTGATGGCTAGCTAGGTAGCTAGCTACCTAGCTAGCTCATTGTCTGCATACAGGAGACAATGGCAATATCCATGTTTGTTCAAAGTGAGCTTGCCACCAATGGGATAAATAACGTAAAAAAATGCTTAAAATCGCAAAACACTATGTTATGTATGGTTTTACCCTGGTTCACAGATGAGGCAAGGTGACTTGTAGAACACAGCTTTATTGAACACTTTGAGATGGCGGTCACAGACAGGGCACCGGCCAAGGCACAGGCGAAAAAGAGGCCGTAAGATGGCCGACCCCAGCCTTATATTGGGTGGTGTGGTGACGTCACTGGAGGTGCGCGTCACCACCACGCACTTCACAGTAAAAGTGCTATATAACCCCCACCCACCGCCACCAAAAGGTCCAAAACCACACACATTTAAGACCCTCCCCAATTTGGGACCTAAATCACGCACGACCAAAACGAAAACTGATATTTCTAAATGGCTTAACACACATACGACAAAACCTAAAATAGGGTAGACGGGTGGACTGCCGTCCTGCCCACACAGCAAGGTGGATTATTGTGCCACCTGCTAAAGTAAAGCAAAGTCCATTAATAAACTAAAATCATTGCCATGTTGCTAACCTAATAAAAACACAAAATAATCCCATATATAACATTTCTACTCACACCAGAACTTCAATATATACTATTTACACTCAGTTCTTTGGGTGAAAGGATATAACTAGCATGGGGGGGCCCCGGGCAGCCCCTCAGCAGATGCCCCCCTGGAAACAGCCGGTCCCCGGGGCGATGGCTGACCCTCTGGATGCTGAAGCCGCTCCTCCTCACCATCGACCTCTCCTCACATCCAGCCAGGTCTCCCGCAGCCTTCTCCCGGACACGCCAAAGCCGATTTGCATGCCACACCAAGCCGTCAGAGAGCCCGAAGTACGCTGCGTCCAGTTCGGCCACTATGCGCAGACACTCCCGACACGCCTGAGGTTGTCATCTGGCCCATCTTCGCTGCGGACGTTCCTTACCTCGAATCAGAACCCAATCCAGGACCCTCAATGGGGCCCGGCTCGGCCTAAGACATTGTTGTCGAGCACACTGATCCCCTGTGCTCCTCGGTCTTGCCCTGACCTCTTCTAAGACCATTGTAGTGTTCACCATCATAGCTGCAGACCCTCCGTCCCTCTGCGGCCAAGCTCTGGAGGTATCTGGGGCTAGCACATTGGAGTCACTCGCTGGCGCAGGCGCTTCACCGTTGCACTCGGTGGCTCCCGGCGCCATTTCCCGAGTGCCAGGACTGAGACCCTCCTGCGCCGAATTTGAGCAAAACTGGTCCTGCTTGACCACCATGGTGTCCATTAGTTCATACCACACCACGTCCTCATCGAGCACTGAAATTGGAGGGTTCCACTGGCCACAGCCCGACCACCCTTTCACAGCATCGTCTTTAATGGTGAAACCCAGTCTGTAAAAATAAATCACAGCCCATGATGTTATCGCCCCGTGCTGTCACGTGGAACATGAATTCGAGCAGCGTCACAGACATGTACCGAACAGTCAATTCCAAAGCCCCGACCGTGTTCAGCCTTCCACCTCCATAACCACACAACGGCTCTGGGTTACCTCTAATCCTGTGGTGGGGAAAAAACTTCTTCACCGTGACCCAATTCAGCAACGACCCCTCCACTCCCATGTCGATCAACAGTGGCACATCCACGTCGTCCAGCCCCACTGTGCAAAACGTGTACCCATTTGTATTGGGGGACACCATGTGGATGGTTCGGAGCCATTTCTTCCATGAGCTCTCTGGTTTAAATTGATAGCACACCCTGGCAAAATGGTTCAAGCGACCACATCTGTTACAACATGCTCCTCTTGCTGGAGAGTCCTTAGCCTTTTTGCGGTGCGTCGCAAACCCACAACGCATGCAAAGGGGTTTTCCCGGGGCAGACATTTGGCTGATAGCACTGGCTTCTGTGTCTTTGTCGTCCAAGCTATCTTGGCTATCCGGATCCGCGAGATTTGCCATGACGAGAGGCTACAGTGGCTGCTGTGACTGGTGCCCGATTAGCTCCAAAGCTAGCTTGTCCGTGGCTTCCATTTGGAGAGCTAGCTCGATGGCTCTGGCTAACATGAGGTCATTAGATGCCGTAAGTAGCCTAGCTCGCAATGCAGCACTGCATGTATGTTCCGCCAGCTGGTCACGAATTATTTCTTCCTCCAGCATCCCAAAATGACACTCGCTAGCTAGCTGCGTCAAGTCGGCAACAAACTGCCGAACAGGTTCACCTACCCACTGATGCCGGTGACGAAAGTGGATCCTCCGGACAGTCATGGTATTCGGGGTGTGGAAATGGCTAGCTAGCAGCTCTGCTACCCCCTCATAAGTGTCCGAAGCACTGAGCGTTCGCAGGATTCGCTGGCCCTCTATACCCAAATTGTGAACCAGAAGCGCCCGGCCCCTTAGCTTATCAAGCTCACCGAGTCCCAGCGTGACAACATAGGTCTCAAAGGCTTCGAATCACCTAAGCCAGGACACCAGCGGATCCCCGGGAAACTCGAGAAAAGGATGAATTGGAGCTACACACACCTCAATGGTTTAATCTGACGTCGCCAAATGTTATGTATGGTTTTACCCTGGTTCACAGATGAGGCAAGGTGACTTGTAGAACACAGCTTTATTAAACACTTTGAGATGGCGGTCACAGACAGGGCACCAGCCAAGGCACAGGTGAGAAAGAGGCCAACCCCGGCCTTATATAGGGCAGTGCGGTGATGTCACCAGAGGTGCGCATCACCACCACACACTACACAGTAAAAGTGCTATACAACACACTCACCATCCTCTATCACGGTTTTCAACAATGCCGTGGCCGAGGTTTTCAACAATGCTGTGGCCAAGTCGAGGCCACTGTCTCTCCTGTTGCTCACCGGTCAGTGCTTGTAAATGACGTCCATTTGGTTGAACCACTTCCAGTCTTTTCTGTTTGACCCGCTTCGGCCATTGTGGTCCTTGATCGTCCGGTAATAAGCTTTTAATGACGCACTCCAGCGGCTCTAACACTAGAAGACCCAGACATTAGCCCTCTTGTGGCCACTTGATGGTCCCCCTATGGGTTTTCTAGCCAAAAAGGCCAAATGGCCCCTCTCTGGGTCTTCTAGTGCTAAAATCACCTCAAAAACAAATGTGTATTGGCTTAAATAGTATATTGTGGCTTTTTATACACAAAAAAACTTTCACTGCCTTAGAATTGCTTGGAAAGAATTTTTAAATCTTTCACTTACTTAAGTTTCTATGAATATTCTAATTGGCAACCTGCAGGGCTTGTGCGTGATTGGTCGCCGGGCTCCCCAACCTACAGGGCTTGCATGTGATTGGTCGCCGTGACTCCTGGTGGATGGGCTGCTACTCTGTTCACGATGCTTCCAAACATTAAAGTTTTGGCTATATTTTCAAAAGTAAAAAGCGAAACATTTTTCTGAAAACGGTCAAGGCGAGAGATAAATGCGTCGTTGCCAAATAAGTGTTTACTTTTTACTAACAACCAGTCCCCTGCCTGCTGGCAACTGAGCAGGGAGTGGACCCGATTTGAATGTGGCTGCTCTCAGCTCACAGCACGGCGCCCCGTCCACCGAAGAAATGAGCTGAGAGCAGCTCGATTTGAATGTGGGTCTCACCAATCCACATTCAAATCGCTCCCCCCACCTCTCTGCCTCTCTCCGGTCTCTCTCTCTGTCTGCTGCTACCCCAACCTGCTCTGTCTCAATCCTGCTGCTTCTCAGCTCCTCCTTCTTCCCCCGAGGTAGCCAAGAGTATCTGTCTGATTGGTTAATGTCATAACCAACCAGGCTAAGCAGGAATGCTTACGTAGCTACGAACGGTCTGTCCAAACTCGCCTACTTGAGGGGGGCATTACCAAACTGGAAATTCACAACAAAAAAACACAGACTTGGGACTGTGGTGAGATTTTGCGCTTGATATGTCTTGTAAGTCACAAACAACGCCTTACAGACATGTTAAAAACAGAAAAAACTTGATTTTTGCCGGAGTGTCACTTTAATGTCCGGTGGTACCCGTGAGCGGCCATCAGCTTGGAGACCTGGCATACGTTTTCATTTCGGGTCATTCTGTCTAGCTCCCTCTGGATTCTCTCATCAGCCACCAAGCACAGAAAAGTCTGAACCTCATCGTTGGACCACAATGTTGATTTGTATGTAGCCATTTATCTTGTTGATTATCACAGAAATAATAAAAACTCACGCTCGTTGTTGCCGAATTTTACAAATGGCGGGTTTGATTCTTGGGAAGACGTCATGACTCCAGTGATGTTACGCCCTGGCCAATCAGTGGCCTACAGTCTGCAGATGTTACATTTTCAGCTCGACTCAGCTTGCTTGGAACACCGGCTGATTCGAGACTAAAAAGTACCTAGTACCAGGTACTAGGTACTAATGGAAAACCCTACAAACTGAGGAGAGTCGAGGCAAGTTGGGCTGAGTAGGTGCTAGTGGAAAAGGGCCATAAGAGGTTTTTGCCTTAAAAAAATTACACCTTTTTTTTCACAATTTGTTAGATCCATCCATCGATCCATCTTCTTCTGCTTAATCCTTTTCGGGTCGCGCCTAAAGATATTGGGAGCCTATCCCAGTATCTTTGGGCTAGAGGCAGGGTACACCCCGGACAGATCGCCAGTCCATCGCAGGGCCAACACAGACAGACAGACAACCATTCACTCTTACAGTCATACCTAAGGACAATTTAGAATCCCCAGTTTGATGCCAATTAACCTAACTTGCATGTTTTTGGCATGTGGGAGGAAACCGGAGAAATCCCGGAGTAAACCCACGCAGACACGGGGAGAACATGCAAACTTCACACAGATGACTGTTGGTCGGGGGCTGGGATCGAACCCAGGATCCCCTGGCCAAGGGTGAGTTGCTGTGCTGCCGCAGTGCTAACCACTCCGCCACCACACTGCCCAATTTGTTAGATTTTTGGCATAAATTTTCTGCTTTTCTACTAAAGTTCATATTAACCCCTTGCACTCTGGTCAATTTCCCTAAAAACGCCTAAAAATAACATACCTGTAGGAGCATGCTCAAATAACGAGGCTGAGTTTCAGTCATAAACCAGCTTTATTTGACAGAACACAAGCTCCTAGCATTCTCAAAGCAGGAAAGAGAAAGAATCATACTTCAACCCCCTTTTATACATTTCCAGCATCAGAATTCAAGTCACATGGTGTCTTCAGTCAACATACAGTTACAAAGCATCCCTTTGAAGCTTCACCATTGTCTCTCATTTCTTGATGAACCGGAATACCCTCCGGGGCGTCTTCTGTGGGACAAAGAGACAAATCTCACACTTCCTTGTTACCTCCTGTAGATTTGAGTCCTCAGTCCTTGCAGACGTGACACCCCACAATACACATTCAGTTCTGTCTCTGTGGCAGCGTGAGCCCACAATGTGTGTCGGCCACACTACCCCCCCCCCCCCCCCAAACGTCGAGTAAGGCAAAATCTGCATGGCATAACAAAAAGAGAAACACAAAGCACTCCATACATCGCTAATCAATCCACCAACTGCCTAGGTTTTAATCTTCTGCCGAATCTGCTGCAACCTGGCTTGGCTGCCCCTGCAACATCTCTCTGCACCTGTGGATTAAAGCTGTTAGCACCTCTCTGTGAAGACTTTGGAGAATGTCTTCTCGTCGGCCTGCCCCGGCGGGGGGACCTCGCGAGCTGCACCTCCTCGTCAGCCAGAACAAAAGCGGGTTTGAGCCTGTTAATGCAAATCAGCTCCCTTCTGCCCCCTAAATCTAGCAGAAAATGCTTCTGCCCGGTCTCCAGCACTCGAAACGGTCCGTCGTAAAACGGCCGCAAACTTGGACGCTGGGCGTCATGTTTAACAAAAACAAACTCTGCATTTTTTAAAGCCTTGGGCACAAAAACGTGTGGGAAACTGTGATGGACCGGGCCAGGAAGCGTGTTTGCTCCTGAGCCGCTCTGCCACGGCTGAGCGGGGGGGCCAGTAGGTGCGGGATTATCGGGAAGAAATTCCCCGGGCAAACGGAGCGGTTGAGCGAACACCAATTCAGCCGGGGAGGCGTGCAAATCTTCCTTAGGTGCAGAACGCAACCCTAATAAGACCCATGGGAGTTTGTCTACCCAATTTGTATCCGTCAGCGACGCTCTGAGGGCTGCTTTCAATGACCTGTGAAAGCGTTCGCATAAACCATTAGCCTGGGGGTTATACGCGGTGGTGCGATGAATCTTCACCCCCAAGCTGCGGGCCATCGATGACCATAGCTCGGAAATAAATTGGGGGCCCCTGTCGGACGTTATGTCCGACGGTACACCAAAACGCGCAACCCACGCTGCTAAAAATGCTCGCGTAACTTCTTCCGCTGTGGTTGATGTCAGAGGAATTGCCTCTGGCCAGCGCGTGGTGCGGTCTACCATCGTCAAAAGATGTGTGTGCCCGTGTGATAATGGGAGCGGGCCGACCAGGTCAATATGCACATGATCAAAACGCTTAGCGGGGATGTGGAAAGGTTCTAACGGGGCCTTAGTGTGTCTGTGTATTTTGGCTCGCTGACACGCTACGCAGGCTGCTGCCCATTCCTTAACCTGTTTGCGCAACCCGGGCCAAACAAATTTCTCCCCCACCAATTTGATCGATGCGCGCACCCCTGGGTGCGCGAGCGAATGGACCAAGTCAAAAACACGGCGACGCCACGCGGTTGGCACCACAGGGCGGGGCCGTCCCGTGGAGACATCGCAGATTAGCGGGGGCATACCGTTTTGTTGCACCCTGTGCTCCAGCCTTAGCCCTGTTGGTCCAGACTGGAGCGCGCGCACGTCCGCGTCGTTAACCTGCTCCGCAGCCATGGCAGCATAATCTAACCCAACACAGACCGGGGCTGCGCGCGCTCCCGCGTCGCTGCCCGGGCCCGCGGCCATGGCTACAGAGTCTGCCCCCATGGGGCTTGGTGGTGCTACCGCACGCGAGAGGCAGTCTGCCACCACATTGTGTTTACCCGCGACATGCTGAATATCAGTAGTGAACTCCGATATTGCGGCTAGTTGCCTTTGCTGCCGGCCTGACCAGGGTTCCGAAATTTTGTCCATCGCAAACGTTAGCGGTTTATGATCCACAAAAGCGGTGAAACGTCGCCCCTCTAACCAGAACTGAAAATGACGAATGGCCAAGTGTAGGGCCAAAAGCTCCCTGTCAAACGCGCTGTATTTCCGTTCACTATCGCGCAAAGTCCTGCTGAAAAACGCGAGGGGTTGCCAGGTACCTGCCACAAACTGTTCAACTACCGCCCCCACCGCTACATCGGAAGCGTCAGTGGTGAGCGCCATGTGGGCCGTTGGAACTGGGTGCGCTAACAAAACTGCGTTTGCCAGGGCTGATTTGACCTGGGCAAAAGCGCGCTCCCGCTCCGGAGACCATTCGACTTTATTTGCGGGCTTTTGTTTTTTTAACGCGGTGTACAATGGCTGCATGAGTCGTGCTGCGCTTGGGAGGAAACGGTTGTAAAAATTAACCATCCCTAGAAACTCCTGAAGCGCCTTAACCGTTTGAGGTTGCGGAAAATCTGTTATGGCACGCACTTTATTTGGAAGGGGAACTGCTCCCTCTGCCGAAACGCGATCTCCCAAAAAATCAATCTGCGCCACCCCAAACTGGCATTTCGCTGGGTTCACTATTAATCCGTGCTCTGCCATCCTCTGGAAAACTGCTGTGAGGTGTTTCTCATGTTCGCCTTCGGACGTGCTGGCTACCAAAATATCGTCCAAATAAACGAACACGAAAGGCAGGTCGCGTAAAACTGCATCCATCATGTGTTGGAAAGTCTGCGCGGCCCCCTTGAGGCCAAAAGGCATGCGCAAGAACTCAAAAAGGCCGAAAGGAGTTATGACCGCTGTTTTGGGTACATCCTGCGCGCGCACTGGAACCTGGTGATAGCCGCACACCAAGTCTATTTTAGAAAAAATGCGCGCCCCCGCCAAATGAACAGAAAAATCCTGAATGTGCGGAATCGGGTAGCGGTCATGAGCTGAAACTTTGTTCAACCTGCGGAAATCGCCACAAGGCCGCCACGAGCCGTCAGCCTTTGGGACCATGTGTAACGGCGAAGCCCAAGCGCTCTTGGAGCGTCTAACAATGCCTAGTTTTTCCAGATTAGTGAACTCCTCGCGCGCGATGGCCAGTTTAGCTGGGTCCAAGCGCCGAGCCTTTGCAAAAACGGGAGGGCCTGTGGTTGTTATGAAATGTTCTACCCCATGTTTGGCCACCGTTGCTGAAAAAGTGGGGACTGTGAGTGCTGGAAACTGAGCAAGCAGAGTGTGAAACTTACCACCCGCGGCTGAGACGCTGGCATGTGCAGTTGGCGGGGCCACCCGAGCTGTGCAGGGAATAGAATGAAAAGACAGTGCATTAATCAGACGTCTATTAGCAAGATCAACCAATAAACCATGTGAGCACAAAAAATCAGCCCCTAACATGTTGAAACTGACTGCTGCTACAATAAATGTCCACTCAAATGAACGGCCTTGTAAGGACAGAAGCATGGTCCTCTCACCAAACGTTTTAATTGTGGAGCCGTTCGCTGCTGACACTGACACCCAGGGGGCTTTAGAAGGCGAGAGCCGTTCCGCGTAGGTGGGTGTGACGAAGCTCAGCTGCGAGCCCGTGTCCACGAGGAACTGTTTCCCCGAGCGTGCATCCGTCAGGTAAAGCAGCCTGTTCTCATTGCCGAGAGTCGCGGCTGCTACCGGCCCTCGGTCCTGGCGTTTAAAATTGCACGGTGGGACGCACCTGTGCGCTCTCTCTGCAAAACGGCGATGGTAGAAGCACGAGCCGTTCTCCGCTCCGCGTCGTCTGGCTCCGGTCGCCGCCGTTGTTGGTGCGTCTGGTGCCGATGGACCCAAGCTGTCTCCGGACGCCGTTCCCGAACTAGCCGCCGCTGCCGAAACCGCGTTCTGCTTGTGGGCGTCGACCAACTTCTGCGCCTCCTTGCTCAACCCATGGTAGTCTCGCTTGGCCAATCGGAATGACTCTGCCAGGGCCACTCTCACTGCTGGTGGTAGGGTTCGAAGGAATAGGTGGGCGAAAATGAATTCGCCATCCTCGGAGGCTTTGAGCTGCAGCATCTTCACCATCAGGTCCGCAGGTCTATCGTTTTCTGCCTCCGTCAGCGCCAGGAGCCCCTCTGCTCTTTGTTGGACTGAGGGGGTGAAATGGCTGATCAGCGCGTCTTTCAATGCGCTGTACTTGTCACTGTATGGTGGATGATTAACCAAATCCTCCACTCTCTGGACCGTGTCGCTGTCCAGTTTCGCTACCACGTGGTAGAATCTTGTGTCGTCGTTGGAGATTCTCCGGAGGTTGAACTGCGCCTCGATTGCGCTAAACCATGAGCGCGGGCTGTGCTGCCAGAAATCGGGCAGCCGGAGCGTGGAGGCGGCCATCAGGCTGGCTTCCACCGAGCCCGGTTCGGAAGAATTCTCATTGCTCATTTTCCGTCGTAGGTCACCAGTGTAGGAGCATGCTCAAATAACGAGGCTGAGTTTCAGTCATAAACCAGCTTTATTTGACAGAACACAAGCTCCTAGCATTCTCAAAGCAGGAAAGAGAAAGAATCATACTTCAACCCCCTTTTATACATTTCCAGCATCAGAATTCAAGTCACATGGTGTCTTCAGTCAACATACAGTTACAAAGCATCCCTTTGAAGCTTCACCATTGTCTCTCATTTCTTGATGAACCGGAATACCCTCCGGGGCGTCTTCTGTGGGACAAAGAGACAAATCTCACACTTCCTTGTTACCTCCTGTAGATTTGAGTCCTCAGTCCTTGCAGACGTGACACCCCACAATACACATTCAGTTCTGTCTCTGTGGCAGCGTGAGCCCACAATGTGTGTCGGCCACATACCCAAAGTAAATCAAAAGCTATACTTCAACCCTTTGCAGCATCTTCTTGGGGTTGGTCTCATTTAAAAGAAAACACTTTGAATTTTTTGGCAAAATAGTCATAATCTCTCTAAGTGCTCCTGCCACTGAGTAACAGTCATCTAAACATACTGAACTTGAAGAAAATAAAGTTCGCCTGGGTGTTTTTTTGGATACAAATGCTTGCAAATAACACACAGCTGTCAGATCCAGGCTGGAAAATGCAACAGAAATGTAGAACCAAGTGTTATCCAGCTGAGGTCCAAATTTTGTAACAATACCACAAAAAATGAACATATTACACAGCTTTATACTCAGGTTGTTCCCAGGCGTTTTTGAACTGTGCCAAATTGTGCCAAATGGCACAGTTTGGAAAAATGTCTGTAACTTTTGAATGATTCAATATAGAAGCTTCATCTTGGGCTCTAATGAAAGGTGACACTCAGGGCTGTGTGTGTGTGTGTGGGGGGGGTTGTTTATTCATTCATGAATGAATGAATGAACAAACAAGCCCCCACACACAAAGAAGCAGTCGTCGGCCTCCGTCGGTCTATGATGACCATGGAAGAGAATCCTAAACGTCTACTCTGCTGGAACAGCACCGCCTGTGGCTGAACAGGCCGATGCGCACCGGTGTTCTACCTTCCAGCGTTGGGCGTTGGTAGGATTCAAGCCTGGGCAGGAAGATATGGAGGACAAGACGTTACCCATGCAGCATGTCCCCCCTCTCCACGTCACTGATGAATCCAAAGGAACAGCAGGGCTGCTATAGTTTGGCACCAGCGCCGTCGCAGGAGCTGCCAGAACGATGTTGAGCACAACAGAGAACTGCCTCAGGGGCTCCGACTCCGGATTTTTCCTTAGGGTTGACTCCCAAAGCCTTTCCCGTGACCGGGTGTGCCGCAAGGCAGCGGAGGTTTGAAATCAGGGTTTACCTTCCCCTAGATGGGCTACCTTCCCAGGTTGACGAGCCACCATCTACCCGAAGCATCTGGTTTTAAGGCGCCAGAGATCCACCCTCGCCCCTTCTCCTATTAGTAAAAGCAGTTCCGCCGGGCTTAGAGACTAAACCACACGGGCAGGCTAGGAGTTGGACTTAGTTGTCAGAGGCTTTTCGAGACGCACGCAGTAAGGAGCATTTTATGAGCACTGGGAGCTTAACCCCAGTACCGCTCCTGGCTATGACAACCTTGGTTCCAAGGTTGTCACAAAGAAGCATGCTACGTAAAAAATGTGTGGCTTTTTTTTTACAAGAAAAAATAACCTACAGTGCACTAAAAATTATACTAAAATATCTGTAATGTAGAGGATAACAACTCCCACCCCCACCCCCCGCTACAGAGGACGGACATCGTCCATCGCCACATGACGGACGCGGCGCACCGTCCCCGCGGTCTGCTACGCACAGTTGTACTAAAATATCTGCAATATATCTGCAATCCGCTACAGAAGAGTAGCGGGGGGGGGGAGGCGTTCACGGTCCGGACGCGGCGCACGGACCGGTCCGTCATGTGGCGATGACACACAGTTGTAATTTACCGATCGGTCAAAAGTCATTTTGATTACAATTTTCAGGGATAAAGAATAATTTAGCTTATAACACTTACCTGTCCACAACAGCAGCGTCGCTGGCAAACTTCTCTTCCTCATTGTCAGACGAACATGACGCTGGTCCGCTTGTTACGACTCGTGGTTCTGGTCACGCGACCAGGTCAAACCATGATTCCATTATTGCGGTTTTGCGCTTCATGATTGCGGTTTTGGCGAACGATTTTTCAAAACAAATAAGAACAGTAGTAAGAAAAAAAGACTGGCGAATGCATGTGTGTCACCTAGCGGCTTACACAAAACAGATTTGACGCACGCTTTCAATAGTCGAACTTCTCTGCTTCAATTGGCTCGCTGTATTCGCAGCCATTGGTAGGCGGGTCCTTCTTGCTAGGTTTTCAGTCATTGGTTCTTCAAGGTTTCAGAAACCCAATTCAAGGCTCTTATTAGTCGAATGAGAGGTCAATCAAATCTAAACCAATCAAAGCACTCCTTTGACTTTCTGTTCGCGGCTGTGTCTGTAGTGGAAGAATGGAAATGCAGCTTTTTTTTTTTCAGTGCGCTCTGAGACGCACAGTGTGCGTCCTAGTGCGCACGAGTGCGCGCTAGGACGCAGAGACATGACCGCCCGCGGTATCCCGGAGTGCAAGAGGTTAAAAAAAAAAATAGATTTTTCAGGGAAAATTGCAGCTTCTTTCTACATAAATTTGTGACATTTTTTCCTCATAAAAATTCAATATTTCTAGTAAATTTGTATTTTTTGTCAGAAATGTGATTTTTTTTCTTGTACATTTGTCATATTGCTGGCATAATTTTTCTACTTTTCAAATAAATTAGTTTTTTCTCCTTCGTAAATGTATTTCCTTATCTGGGTACATTTGTAGCACTTTCCACATAAATTTTAACATTATTCTTAAAACACTGTAACTTTTCCAGTAACTTTTTTCCCTAGAAATGTTGTGACCATTTCTTGCAAATTTATTGTGGCATTTTCCTCATAAAATTGCAACCATTTTTTTTTTCACGAAATCTGTTAAAATTTTTGGCATACAGTTTCAGTTTTTCTAATAAATTTGTTATTTCTCTAGGAAATTTATAATTTTTTCACAAATCTGTGCCCTCTTTTCCCTTATTTTTCTCAAGGCCTTCAGGAGCCACTGACTATGAGCAAGAGAGCCACATGTGGCTCCAGAGCCGCCGGTTGCAGACCCTTGATCTATGGGATGTTCTGGATCAGCGTGTCTGCATCAGGATCCTGCACCAACAAATCGTGCTGAGCTTGAGGCGGCGCTGCTTGCTGAATGGGACCACATTCCTCAGCATCAAATCATCAACTTAGTGGCACCAGTCCTACACATTGAAGCTTTGCCTGCAGCAAATGGCGATCACACACACACAATATTAATGAGTGATAAAATATCAAGAGAAATGATTAGGGATTCAGTTTTGTTGCATATCTGAGCGTCCAGATGTTCTGAATCTGTGCACTAATATATAAAGTGTCTCTTCATTTGTGTTTTATTTAATGACATCTTACACCACTTTCTGAAATTGATACAATGTTGTGTTTTAATCAATATATTAGACCTGATATTGAGACTTGAAAAATAATGCACTAACTAACCTTCTTCAGTTTATAATGTTTCCCTTCTCTCGCATTTCTTTTTAAAACCATGGGGGAATCTCTGATACAAAGGACAATGCATTCATATTTTAGCACACCGCATTCTACTTTCACCTTATGACTTTTAGATACACTTCAAACATCTTTCTTGTCAAACTTTATTGCTTCCCAGTGAACGCCACTGTTGCTGTTGCTGCAAGATGGTATCATAACAATTAAACATATTTCCTCCAGCTCTATTATTTCAAGGCTATTAAAAATAATTGCCTCCTAAATTCATAAACATTTTATGCAATTCATCTCTTTTCCAGCAATCAAGTCCTCAATTACCTCCACCCATCAAATCTCTGTTTTATAACGGGCGAGTGACATTTGATGGTAAATGGGAAAAAAGCACATGGGCGCTGTGGTGATTTGAATGCGGTGACACCGACTTGCCCCCTATTGTTGGAAATGAGCAGGCAATCACGTTGTTCATCAGATGACTCCTAATGCAGTTAAAGTATTCAGCTATAATTTCTCCCTGCATTTATAATTACTGTCAAAGACCACACACCTCAGTGAGCAGATTAAAGCTATAAATTATTTAGTGCCTTTCTTCGCCGATGGATCTCTGATTTGTCTGTGGGGCCATTATGTTTTAGAGAGGCAACTTATTTTAAATGGGAGCAGGCATTGTTCTTAAGCTGCAGAAGAAAAAAAAAGGGAAGATGGTAATATTAGTTGTTAGATGAAATTTGAAACGGGGTCTTTGTATTTTGTAAACCAGGGGCGACATATTGCAATGTAGACTGCACCCATTTTATTGGAAATGTATATTTTTTTTTAGCCTAATGTCATCCCCAGCAATTTCCTATGTGTGTGTACAAATCATTATTCAGAGTAAGCTACTAGTACATTTTGAGGAATCAGCACAAAGTAGAAATTCACCCAAGGCTAACTAAAGAAAAATGCCATCATCAGTGCAGTCATAGAAGGAAATTAGTTGTCCCTGACCATAATTTGCCCTAATAATTCAAAGTCAATGTGGGATTTATTGTTGGTACACAACAATACTGTGTGGCTCTGCAGACATTTTTTTAAGGTTAATATGAACCCTATCATGCAATCAGTTAAAGGTGCTCAGAAAAAAATCACCTCCCTTAATATGAACAGATTGTTTAATATATACTTATTTATTCCAAATGGTGCGCCATAATTAAGTAAATCCAATCCATAATTCTTCAGATGCTTCATATGAAATTATTTTGAATGTTTGCATATTAACACTGTTAATCATACACTGCATATAGCCATGCCACTAATTAGAACACAGTCAGCTTTCTTAACACATACTGTATGCCAAGACATGTGCACAATTTAGGCTGTGATGTGTATTAGTCACAGTAACATGATCATACATGGCCACGTAAACATGCTTGCATTGCGGCTCTAGTTAGCACTGGGTGTGACAAAGTGATAAAGCGGACTCCATCCTGTGTTGGCCTTAGCCTACAGCAAATAAAGCTACTGTACATCTCAGTGACTTGAACGAAAGCCAATTAAAAAACCTACCACCAAACCTATATTTATTTTGATTGTAATTAGTGGCATTATTTTTTCCCAAGTGCATTTGTTTTGAAATGCACACAAACTTCAACCATCAAAAGTGCTGACATGATTCCCCCGTTGAAGCTACTTTCTAAAACTGTTGTAATAGCTTGGTTGAAAAATCAAATTATGCACATATAAGTGTACTTGCACTGCAGATGCAGTGAAACCCGACCCCTGCAAAATTGACGCCAGCTCGCATTTGCAAATCCTTTGTCAATCTGTCATTAAACATGCTATCAAATAAAGATAAGTCTACGCTCCTTGCTTGCACTGGCGTGCGTCTCACTGATGCTGATGTGCTGTAATAGGCTAAATGTGCATCAGAATTTGCCTGCATGGATACACACAAAACATTTACTCTGTGCCTGACTTTGCTTTGCCCCATGCCAAGCAAGCATGGCTACACTTGCATCATCTGGCCTGTAAACTGGAGGTGGTGTGGGTGAGTGGGGGTGGAGGTGGGGGTGCGTGCTTCAAAATGTTCATCACACAGCAGCGGGGTAATGACTAGCTCATGTGTTTAATGAACGGCTTTAGAACTTATAGCTATAATGACCCACATCCTAACTCCCTTTTCTCCCATTTATTCCCCCCCAAAGTCCTCAGGTTATTACGTCCCTCAGAGAAATATCCCAGAAAGAGCATTACATTGTTCCATTCCTTTTCACATATTAGATGTCAGAACATTTTATTGTCCCTTTTGCAGACATCGTACTGTTGAAGACATTGTGGCATTACTTTTAAACGTGGTGGAGAAAAATGTTGGAAAACAATGCATCCAAAAAAAGTCTCTTTTTTCTGCTTAATAATAAGCTGTAAAATCAGCCCGATAATGAATTCTACCTCCTGAGAATATCAGTGCTAAAAGACAAAGAGTTATGCATGTATGTCTGCTCTCTTACATACATCATATCTTCCAAATAGCCCATAGTCCTCCTCAGTTAATGGTGTTGCTTCAAATATGCTAATTAAGCAAAAATAAGTGATGAATGGAATACATTTGATCAATCAAGTAGGCCTAAGCCCCTGGTGCTGCATATTCATTGTACATCATGAATATGAAAGCAAAGTCATTTATCAAATATCAGTTGCACATTTGTATCTTATTAATCATACATGCTGAAACTTCTGTCTTGTCAAAAAAGCTGAAGGTTGATGAAGCACTGGCAAAAAAAAGAGGATTAACTCAGGGAAGTCAGGGCAGTGCTTCAGTTATAATGCATGAGGTATTTTGGAACTTCCACAATTTTAAACAGTCAGTCCATCCCACTCATCATCATCATCATCATCATCATCATCATCATCATCATGGTGTTTGATGTTGGCAGTTTTAGTGTTTCTTCCTGGTTTTGTGGATTTTGAGTATTGAGGAGCGAAGTTGCTGTAATAATAATTGTTATAACTACAAAAATTCAAAAACCTCAATGTAATTTAAACATGAATTACCTAGCATTAAAAATAATAGTGATTAATAACTAGGGATGCACAGTAACATATCCCTTCAACTCCCTCCCCCATTCCCATGTCAGGTCCAGCATAAGTAAGACAATTTAAATAAAGTACTAAAGTTATTATACAGCAAAAGAAGCCTATAAATGTTATTTATATACAATATATATCAAATACAAGGTAATTAGATATCTGTTCTGCTTGCCAAGCAGCTGGAAAGGACAGATTAAAAAAAGTTACATGATCATTTTGGTACGTCATTATATCAGCTGATAAAGCGATGGAACAAATTAATATTTACAACCAATAAAATATAACAGTGAAGTTCAGGAATGATGCTCTGCTGCTGGTGTTGCACTTTTCCTGCGGCACGAGGGAATGAGGTCATAATGTCAGAGTCACCGAGTGAGTGTGTGCGACTTTTTTACAGCCATAAGGACCACTTCCTGTCAACAGTCGATCTTGTGCTGAACTTTTAAAATAGCGGTTGTTACTGAAAACTCAACACATATTCAACAACTATACCATTTATTCATCACATCAATTGTTTTCAGATTTGTTTTGCTGTTTAGGTTTGAAGAGGAAGGACGTGTTTTCTTCCTGTAGTTTTCAGTTCATCGGTAAAAACTGCAAGTACCACATTCCGCAAATCACAATGCGCCAATCAACACATCTGCCTCCCCAGGGAGCAACAAACATGGCAGGCATCTGAGCGAAGGAAAAGAAAAACTGTTTAAAAGTAAGTTCTGCACTTAAATTATGCAACGACTTCAATACTAAAGCACTGGTAACTCCTAAAACTGCAACATTTTATTCTTAAAGCTTATGTTACATGAATTTTTTTTTCCTATGTGTGATTTTTTTTTTCCGTACTGGTGGCTGCTAGGTTTCATTAATTTAACATGTCAGACTGTTTTCTCTAAAGTTCAGCCAATTTTTTAAAATTCTTAATGCTAATACCAGTAATATAAAAACACCACGGTGTGATGTGGTTCATTCACTCACTTTTAAATAACTTTTACAGTCCTGTATAGCTTACAGTATTACTAAAGTCACTCCTGATGATAGTAATAATAAACCCACAAGTTTTTTATTAAAGAAAACCAAGCAATTTGTTAAGTTGAGGAGGAACATGACAGCTGTAATATTTTTTATTATGCTGACTTTGAAATAGTTCTATCACATATGTAATAATAATTACATTTTTATGGTGTTTTCCTTTCCTCTTGTTTGTCTCTGAGGGCCAAGGTGGTGAACCTGAAGGTCAGCAGTCAGAGCAGCTGTGAAGATAACAGGCTGGAAGCTAATAAGAATATTACATGTTTACTGTTCATAGAAGAAACTGCTACTGTATTTCAGCAAATTAAATTTTTGAAAAAAAAGTAGTTTTTTGCCAGATAATTTAAGAAACTCTCAATATTCATTACACATAAGTGTGAAAACATTCCAAACCATTCTGATTTAATGTTGATAATTACGGTTTTAGTTTTGGAAATTTTTATATTTTTACCTGCTATTGCATGCCGTTGTGTAAATATACATGCATTGAATTCATAAAATCTGTTACTCCAGCTTTTTTTGGTGTGCTCCTCATTTTGTTCTTGTGCTTCAATATTTTTTCTTTTACAAGCTCCTTGACAAAAATGCCAGTGTACAGCCCTGGGATGAGCTGCACCTCGTGTGTGTTGTAACAGTGACATCTGCATCATACCTGGGCTGCACGGTGGCGCAGTGGTTAGCACTGTGGCAGCACAGTTTACCCTCGGCCGGGGGATCGTGAGATCGTGGGTTCGATCCCTGCCCCCGACCAACAGTGATCTGTGTGGAGTTTGCATGTTCTCCCCGTGTTGCGTAGGTTTACTCCGGGATTTCTCTGGTTTCCTCCCACATACCAAAAACATGCAGGTTAGGGATACGGGGCGCTTGCGCACGCAGCGACCGGCAGCTGGTGGCTTGTCACCAGACTGCAAAACAAATCTACCTACGGGTACAAAATAAGTAATAAAAAATAAATAAATAAATAAAATACCTGCATAAACCAAGCATTTCAAAACTGTGTATGGATGGCCTGACATAATACTTAGCTATCCCATGCTGCCATATCACAAGCACCGAGACATCAGCACCTATGGTGCTTTCATTTTTTTTTTTTTTTTTTTTTTTTGTTACTTACTTGTACCCGTAGGTAGACTTGGTTTGCAGTCTGGTGACAAGCCACTGGCTGCTGGTCGCTGCGTGCGCGAGCGCCCTAAACCTACATGTTTTTGGTAATTTGTAATTTTTGGTAATTTGTAAATTAATTTACTGTATATGATGTTTATGTAAATATTTTGTAACACAGTTCATTTTCAAATATATCTTTCATTGTGATTTGGGTTGTGTTATGCAATATTGAGTTCAGAATACCTGTGAATGATAAAATATTTAGGAATGTCTTAAGAGGTGCATAATAAACATTATAAAGAATTAAAAACAATCTCTCCAGAGTTCTCATGCTGCTCATAAATGCTAATTCGGTTGCATAGAAGTTTGCCTACCAAACTGGCATACAAGTTAAAAAAAAAAGTAGAACAAAAATGATGCTATCCGCCTTTGCCAACCACTGTGCAGCAATGTGTGCAGGTTTTCATTGCCATCATGCAGTGGATGAGAGAACTAACACTTGATTGCCAGCAGTTCATCAGTGCATCCTTCATATTTTCACACAGCCTGCCTCAAGGCAGTGTGCTAGCTCAAATTGAAGCTGACATCTTCCAAATATGAAAGCAACAAATCACACATTTTTATTGGGCTTAATCTCCAGCCTAGCCCCTTGCAGACGTCAGCACAATCATGGCTGATGCTCTAATTCTTGCCGACTGGCTGCCCGTGCCTCCCAAGCATCTCTGGACTCAGAGAAAAAAAACAAAAAGACAAAATGGCCAGACACCACAGACAGAGGGTGACACCTACACTTATTTATTTTTTTTTTTTTGGGTGGGGGGGTAATATGGTGGGAAGAACATGCAACTCATCTAACTGGATTGTGCTTTGAGTAATCCATGGATGAGCTGTAAAATGGAAACTATATATGGAGACATGTTTGATCGTGTTGGATGTTGCAACAGATGAAAGCGGGGGATGTCCAAATTTGACTCAGTGGATTATTCAGTTGCTGGAGCACTTAACAGGAAGTTACACAGGAGCTATGTTAGGGAAATGACGAAAAGAATTGCAGCAAAGTTAGAAGCCTTCACAGAAAGTACGTAATTAAACGACAGCTAATGCAGCAAAAATCTTACAATGGTGATTTTTTTTAAAAATTTGGTTTAATTAATTAAAGGTGTGCAGCTTTTTGCATGACACATTTATTTATTTGTATATTTTATGAAATAAAAAATAACTATACATTTCTTTCCAAGGACAGACAAGGATGTATTGTAAGTCATGAGCAGTGATATTTAAGCAATATTACATGAGAGACAGTATGAGATCAAGAATATATAACTGCAGTGATTCATCAATTTAACCTCCAGTGCTAAATCACTTTTAGACAACAGTTAAAAGGATATTTTATTGAATGACAGCAATACAGGGCAAAATATTATGATTTTTGTTTGTGTAACCAGTTATTTTGCTCCACTGAGAAAAATATTCCCTTAGAATAGAATAGAATAGGCTTTATTGTCATTGTACAGTTGTAGAGTACAACGAAATTGTGGAAAAATTCTGAATGAACC
The DNA here is from genome assembly GCA_020510985.1 of Pholidichthys leucotaenia. NCBI lineage: Eukaryota > Metazoa > Chordata > Actinopteri > Cichliformes > Pholidichthyidae > Pholidichthys > Pholidichthys leucotaenia. The sequence goes on from CM035843.1 coordinate 259,102,881, forward strand.
TAGTTAAATGATGATCCACATGCCAAGTTGGCTAGGATTTTTATGCCGGATGCCCTTCCTGATGTAACCCTCACCATTTATCTGGGCTTGGGACCCACACAGGGAGTAAACGGTGCACGGTGGCGCAGTGGTTTAGCACTGTGGCAGCACAGTTTTACCCTCGGCCGGGGGATCATGAGATCGTGGGTTCGATCCCAGCCCCCGACCAACAGTGAGCTGTGTGGAGTTTGCATGTTCTCCCCGTGTTGCGTGGGTTTACTCCGGGATTTCTCCCGCATACCAAAAACATGTAGGTTTAGGGCGCTCGCGCACGCAGCGACCAGCAGCCAGTGGCTTGTCACCAGACTGCAAACCAAATCTACCTACGGGTACAAATAAGTAACAAAAAAATAAAAAATAAAATAAACTTGCTTGTGCTCCCCTGTGGCTAGGTAACCATGTTGCTAAGCACCTCAATGAGCACAATATAGAAAGGAATAGGTCTATTGTCCTTTCACACACATGTAACCAAATTAAGTATTGTCCAGTGCAGAACTCAGTCTTTAAATACATACCACTCGACCTGTTGAGTACACTTTTTGCAGCTCACGCTGAGTCATGGGGGTGGCTAGTTTGTTAGTTTGTTAGCTTGTTAGCGATTTAGCTTCACCTTGGTGTAGTCTCCATGCACTTCACTCACTTTTCTTGGCATTTTCAGATGAAAAAAGAGTACGTCACCACAAAGTTATTATGGTTGACTAAGTGAAACAATGAATTTTTAACTGGAGTGGTGTCCAACTGGAGTGGTAGAACATCCACCCCACAACTGGGAGGTCATAGGTTCAAATCCCAGCTGGGTCATACAAAAGACCATATAAAAACGGTACTTCCTGCCTTCTAGCTTGGTGCTCAGCAAAAATAGAATGGAAGAAGGAAAGTTGGTTACCCAGCCACAGGGGATGCACAAGCCAGTGTTCTCCCTGTGCTGGTCCCAAGCCTGGATAAATGGGCAGGGTTGCATCAAGAAGGGCATCAGGCATAAAAATCCTTGCCAAATCAATATGCAGATCATCACAATATAAGGTGATGATGCACTGAGGTGACCCAAAGGAAGCAGCCAAAAGACAAAAAAAAAAAAAAATTGAGACAATGAATCCAACTGCTGCTTGTCTAGTTTGTTGTAAACAGACATGAAATATCTAGCCAGATGTTCCAAGGATGGGACTTAAAGATGGGACTTCTATAATTTAAAGATTATTAACACACAGCTGAAGCGGAGTGATAGATAATCAATGAAATGTCCAAGTGCAATTATCAAGGAACTAGTAACTCCTGGAATCTTTATTGTCCAATCAGATTGCTCGGTCAGAACTGTTGTATGAATACTGTGATAGCTCACAACTCAACTCTGTACAGTGGTACAGTGGTTAGCACTGAGTGTTTCATTTCTCCATGAAGTACGGCCACTGGGGGCCGGAGTGTCGGGAGCCATGGTGGTGGTGAGAAAGACAGTAATGAACAGTTCGGTGAGCGCAAAGAGATGGCGTACTGGAGAACGGCACGGCAAGCCGAGAGGAAAGAGGCTCCTTATGGCGGGAGAGGACATTTTCACCAGGGAGGGGGGCTTCGACCCTCGGGGTGGACGGCGGCCGGGTGTACAGATGCCATGGGGCTGTCTTGGGCCTCCGGTTAGAGACATCTTTACCAGCGAGAGGGGCTTCGACCTTGGAGGGAGACAACGGCCAGGGGCACATATGCCATGGGGCTGTCCAGGTCCTCCGTGGCAGTGTAAAAGATGGTGGCTGCCCAGAGACATTGGGGTCACTTAAATTATTATGTGTAAATATGTAAATACATCAATATTTGTATATATTTGAATACGTGTGTTTTGTATATATTGTCTGCTGGTGTGCATCTGTGAGTGAATGTATGTATAATATGGGATTACTTTGTATTTTCAAGAGACAGGGTCCATTTTAGTTGTTTTGGTGTGAATGTGATAGGTTGTTTTATTGCAGTTTGTTTCCCATGTTCTTAGGGTGTGATTCGGGTTCTAAATTTGGGAAGGTTTCAATGGTGTGTGTGATTTCCCCTTTTCTAAGGTGGGAGGGAATGTTGAATGTATATGTGTGTGTATGTGTGGCAGTGCCCGCCCCCTAGGGTGGCGTGAGATTGGCACAGTCCCTCTGTATATAAATCCTGATCTGTTAAGAAAGTTGAGACTTGTTTGACGCATGAAGGCTCGCCTCCAACTCCCTCATTTCAAGACATTCATTCATTCATCTTCTTCCGCTTAATCCTTTTCGGGTCGCGGGGGGGCTGAAGCCTATCCCAGCATCTTTGGGCAAGAGGCAGGGTACACCCTGGACAGATCGCCAGTCCATCGCAGGGCCAGCACAGAGAGATAGACAACCATTCACTTTCACAGTCATACCTAAGGACAATTTAGAATCCCCAGTTTTGATGCCAATTAACCTAACTTGCATGTTTTTGGCATGTGGGAGGAAACCGGAGAATTCCTGGAGTAAACCCACACAGACACGGGGAGAACATGCAAACTCCACACAGATCACTGTTGGTCGGGGGCTGGGATCGAACCCAGGATCCCCCGGCCAAGGGTGAGTTGCTGTGCTGACAACCCTAAATTGTCCCTAGGTATGTGTCTCTCACAGACCCTTAGAATAGATTGTTAGTGTAGCTAGTGAAGCACTGAGTCTGTGATTAGAAAAAGCACTTAAAAAGTACAAGAAGAAAGGAAGAAAAAAGACAAGTTGGAGGTAGAAAAATTGCGACAAAAGAAGCAACAATTTTCACATGGAATCACACTGAACTGGCACTTATGACACATTAGCATACAATATGTCTCACATATAGTTTGCCGGGAGTTCGCATACATGTCATCAGTGGCAGTCCTGGCTTGTACGACACCCTGGGTGGACTGCCCATCCCCCCAACTGCAATCTAAAGACTTACCTGTCAATGATACCTTCACATCAAAGTTGCTGAGCAATGGTGTGGTTGATATTGATGACTGCAAGACCAATAAAGAGGTTCTTAATCAATATCATGATTTGTAATTTCATTTTAAAAACTATAATCCATCCATCCATCTTCTATTGCTTATCCAGGGATCCACATCAATCCACGCAGAGTAGCCCAGACTTTCGACCAGTTCACATAGCACCATGATTCATATGAGCTCTCCTGCAGGTGGTGAGCCCACTAGAGGGCAGACGCATGTGCCTCCTTTGGGTACACTGGGTCATTGTGTTGTGTATGAGAATGTGTGTGTATGTGAAGCCGTGCCCACCCACTGGGTGACGTTAGGTGGGCATCGCGCTCGCTGTATATAAACCCCAGTTCTGTAATAAAGTTGACTAGTTGGCTGCATGAAGTTGGCTGCCTCCTGCTCACTCATTTTCCAAACGTAACATATGGCGACAAGGAATAAAATGGAAGCATGCTGGCTACCTCCACCACTGCTGCCGTTTCTAGGGCGCACAGGTGAGCCAGTGGTCCCGTGGCCAGAGTGGAGACAGAGTTTTGAGGAGTACATCAGAGTGCTGGGTCTCCATGGGCTTGGCGGGAAACAGTGCCGGGCACTCCTGGTCCATAACCTCGGTGCGGAGGGCCGGAAGATCCTCGACACGCTGAGCATGGAAGAGTGCTATGAGGATGCCGTCGTGCGAATGGCAGTGCACTTCGCTGAGAAGACGAGGGCCAGGAAGCTGCGGGCGATGGAGCTTTCGGCCCCAAGAACGATGCAGCTAGTTAGCTTAGGGAAGCTAGCGGCTCATTCTAGGCCAATGGACAGGCTAGCTGACAGGCTAATCTCACGCCAAAACGAGGCTACGGGCGCCAAGCTGGACCTCGAGGCGGAACCAGGACCACCTGTGGAGGAGCCCCTGGCCACTGGGTTGGACGGGACCGCAACATGTGGTGAAGAGCTGGACAGCGTGAGTGTGCCCATGCTGATAGCCACCGCCGCCGAGCGGTCCATCGTGAGTGAGGCCATGGTTCGGAGGCTCACACCCCGGCGCCTGGATGCAGTGGAACTACCGGACGCAGGAGCTCTGGTACTGGCAAGAGCATCACACTGGCAGTGCAGTATGGCACAAAAGTACCCAGCGTTCCGGTTCCAGGTGGCATGCCGAGGTGTAAATGTCATGGGGTGGGACTTGTTGAATGAGCTGGGTTTCACTCTCGAAATCGGTGGACAAACGGTCAGCGGCCCAGAACCAGTTCGCACAGGCGTCACGGATGTGGGTGCAACCGAAGAGCACAATGTGGATAGTGAGAGAGAAACAGCCAGTGAATGGGACACAGAGAGTGAATATAGCTCAGATGGTGGGGATGAAATGGAGGAAGAACAAGGACCGGAATTGCCCCCACCCCTCGAGCAGCCAGAACCAGAGCAGAAAGAGAGAGAACCCGAGTTAGGCGGGACAAACACCAGTGGAGAGGAGGTGCAGCAGGAGTCAACCTCGCTGCTGAAGGCTGAACAGTGGGAGAGCGGAACCATGCAGGCTGAGGGTCCCGGGGAGGAACAGCCGCAGCCAGACACACTGACAGCGCAGCAGAACACCGGGACCGGGAGTGTTGGGAGCAGTGACGAGGCACCCAAGTTGGACAGTGGAACCGACGAGAGCGATGCTGTGGACCCCGGGAGTGAGCAGCAGCAACTGTGTGCCATCGAGGTCGGGCAGTGCCTCAGTGCTGGAGCTCCATGCACCTTGGACGAGGGCACTGGGCGGTACGGGGAGGCGCCCGAGGCAGTGGACGCCGCTGACGAGTGGGCTTCGACTCTCTCCGAGGTGCAGCCACTGGGGGCCGGAGCATCTGGGGCCATAACGGCGATGTGTAAGGTGGTCGGAAATGGCCCGGCGGGCACAGAGAGATGGCACACCAGACAACGGCATGGCAGGCCCGGGGGGGAAGAAGCGCCAAATAGCGGGAAAAGACATTTTCGCCAGGGAGGGAGGCTTCGACCCAGGGGGTAGACAGTGGCCTGGTGCACAGATGCCGTAGGGCTGCCCAGGTCCTCAATGGAAGTGTAAGAAATGGTGGCTGCCCAGAGACATTGGGGTTACTGAAGAAATTTTTTTTTCCTTGTCTAAATCTCTGTGTACATATTTGAGAAATTGTGCATTTTGTATATATTGGCTGCTGGTGTGCAAGTGAGTGAGAATGTGGATAATATGGGATTATTTTATGAATTTTAATGAGACGTAGTCCAGTTTTAGTTGTTTTTGTGTGACTGTGATAGGTTATTTTGTTACAGTATATTGTTCCCCAGGTTCTTAGTGTGTGATTTGGGTTCTAAATTTGGGAGATTTCCAATGGTGTGAGTGATTTCCCATTTTCTAAGGGGGGATGGAATGTTGTGTATGAGAATGTGTGTGTATGTGAAGCCGTGCCCACCCACTAGGTGACGTTAGGCGGGCACGGCCCTTGCTGTATATAAACCCCAGTTCTGTAATAAAGTTGACTAGACGTGATGAGCCGCCTGATGACGCTCCGCCAGGGCACTCGGTCAGCAGCCGAGTACTCGGTGGAGTTCTGGGTTGTAGCGTCTGATTCAGGGTGGAATGAGGTTGCTTTGCACAGTGCATTCCTCCATGGATTAAACGCCCAACTCCGTGATGATCTGGCAGTTCATCCTGTCCCAGAGACTCTCAACGGTGTCATAGATCAGGCTGTTGGGTTGGACAACCGGTACCGTGAGCACGCAAAGGAACGCGAGTCCTCCTCTCGCCCGCGCGCCGAGCGTGCACCCGCCGCGGGTACTGACACTGATGGTGCCGGTGCTTTGCCCAAGCCAATGGAGCCCTCTCAGCACCTGACTAATGACGAGCACCAGCGAAGGTGAAGGGCTGGCGCGTGCGCGTACTACGATTCTCTGAACCACAGTCTGGATGAATGCCGCCAGCGGCCAAAAAACACAGCCCATCAATAACCATGAGGGGTCTGGCGGGAGGGGAAAAATCAACTCCCCCCGGTAATTTTTCAATCTCGGCCCTCGTGCAATTGCTGGGGGTTGAGAGGAGGACTATGGCTCTGGTTTTTTCGGGGTCAGAGGGTAATTTCGTCTCTGCCCAGTTCATGCGGAAGGTGGGTATTCCCACGCCTAAATTGCCCCACAACCAGAGAATAACCACCATATCTGAGCGGGAGGTTGCAGTAGTCATCAAATGCACAGCGACAATCTCCGTCCTTCTTTCCGGGAACCACCAGGAGGAACTCACATTCCTGGTTCTTTCTGTTTCGGCTTCCCCAGTGGTTCTTGGCTACCCATGGCTCTGGAGGCACAATCCGATCATAAACTGGGGACAAAATGCCATCTCCTCCTGGAGCCCATTTTGCATGGCTAATTGCATGCGTTCAGCGGAATGTTCCCCAGCTCTGTCTGTCTCCCTTTCTCCGCCAGATCTCAGCCTCATCCCCCGGGCATACCACGATTTGGGGGAGGTCTTTACCAAATCCTGGGCGTTGCCGCTACTGCCTCATCACTCCTACGATTGCGCTATTGATCTCATCCTAGGGGCAAAGCTGCCGTCCGGTCAGCTGTACAGTATTTCCGGCCCGGAGAGGGAGGCGATGGAGAAATACTTTAAAGAGTCGCTGAACACCGGCCTTATTCGGCCATCTTAGGTCCCGTTTGGGGCCGGATTCTTCTTCGTTGGAAAGAAGGATAGCTCGCTGCGCCCGTGCATCGACTACCGGGAGCTCAATGTTATTACCATCAAAGACAGGTATCCTCTGCCTTTGATTAACTTAGCATTCGAGCTCCTTCAGCGCTCACGGGTGTTCACCAAGTTAGACCTCAGGAATGCGTATCATCTGGTCCGCATTCGCGAAGGTGATGAGTGGAAGATGGCATTTAAGACTCACCAGGGACAGTTTGAATATCTGGTGATGCCATTCGGGCTCACTAACGCCCCCGCTGTCTTCCAACAGTTAATAAACGACGTCCTTTGCGACATGCTTTACCAATTTGTGTTCGTCTACTTGGATGATATTTTAATTTTCTCCCGGTTGCCAGAAGAACATGAAGCCCATGTCAGAGCCATTCTGCAATAGCTTCTGGAGAACCAGCTCTACATCAAGGCCAAGAAGTGTGAGTTCTCCACAGCATCAACCACCTTCTTGGGCTTCATAGTGGCTGAAGAGAGACTGATTGCCGACCCGGCCAAGGTGAAGGCAGTGCTGGATTGGCCAACTCCCCACTCCCGTAAGGAGCTCCAACGCTTCCTTGGGTTCGCGAACTTCTATCGCAGGTTCATAAGGAACTATAGTGGGGTGGCACTGCCTTTAACACAGCTGACCCCCATTAAGGTCCCCTTTCGCTGGACCGAGGCAGCTGAGCAAGCGCTTGTTAAATTAAAATGCCTGTTCACCAAAACCCCAATCTTGGCTCAGGTCGACACACAGCACCAATTTGTCCTCGAGGTGGACACATCTGATTCGGGGGTTGGTGCTGTGCTGTCACAGCGCATGCCCCCTGATCAGAAGCTCTGCCCGTGTGCATATTTCTCTCGTCAGTTTACACCGGCCGAGAGGAATTATGACGTGGGGGACAGAGAGCTGCTTGCAAGTTGGCATTGGAGGAGTGGAGGCATTGTTTGGAGGGTGCCATTCACCCCATCGTCGTCTGGACTGACCACAAGAACCTCGAGTACTTGCGGTTGGCCCACCAACTTAACGCCAGGCAGGCTCACTGGGCTCTGTTTTTCCAGTGATTTAATTTTACTATCACGTACCGGCCTGGCGCCCGGAACATCAAACTAGACGCGCTATCATGCCAGTTTGATTCCAGGGAGGTAGCCCCCCCCCCCCCAAACCATTATTCCGCCTTTGTGCGTCCTCGGAGCCCGTACTTGGGATATCAAGCGGAGGGTCCGCCAGGCCCAGTCCCAGGAGCCTGTACCAGTAGGGTGTCCCCGGAAACGTCTGTACATCCCGGCAATCCTCTGCAGCGATGTCATCCAGTGGGGTCACACCAGTTGCTTCGCTTGCCATCCTGACATCGCCCGAACCATGGACTTTGTCCGGCGAGTGTTCTGGTGGCCCACGCTGCGGCAGGACGTACGAGAATATGTTACGGCCTGCCAGACCTGCGTCTGGGGAAAATCGGACTCCTCCCCACATCAGGCCTCCTCCATCCCCTCCCCACCCCTGGTCATCCGTGGTCCCACATTGCCGTGGATTTTATCACTGGGTTTCCCCCTTCCAGTTGCAAAACGGTTATCCTCACTATCGTGGATCGCTTCTCCAAGGCTGTGCATCTGGTTGTCCTCCCGAAGCTCCCCTCGGCCTTGATGACGGCGGTCCTCCTGACTGACCACGTGATCAGGATCCACGGCATCCCAATGGACATTGTGTCTGACCAGGAGCCACAATTCACATCCCAGGTCTGGAGGGCCTTTTGCTGGACACTGGGAACCACTCTGAGCCTTTCCTCGGGGAATCACCCACAAAGTAATGGGCAGGCGGAGCATGCCAATCAGTCTTTGGAGGCCACTCTGTGGTGCGTAGCAGCTGACAATCCATCCTCCTGGAGCTCACACCTAATTTGGGTGGAATATTCCCTCAACTCGGCCGTCTCCACAGCCACTGGACTCACCCCGTTCAAGGCATCCCTGGGGTACACACCGCCACTCCTTCCTATGGCCGAGAGGGAGGTTGCGGTTCCATCCGTGGGGGTCCATGCCCATCGCTGCAGGCGCGTATGGAGACCCACTCGGGCCGCCCTCGCCCGCTCCACTGAGCGCACCCGGGCCGCAGCTGACAGGAAGTGGGTGCCCACGCCCAAGTCTGTCATGGGCCAACAGGTCTGGTTAGCAGCGAGCCAGATCCTGCTCAAGGAAAAGGTCCAAAAAGCTTTCCCCCCCCCCCCACTTCCTGGACCCCTATGTTATCTCTCGGGTGATCAACAACGCTTCGGTTCAGCTCAAGTTGCCACCGACCCTACGGGTGAACCTGACCTTTTATGTCTCATACATCAAGCCCCTCTCCGTCAGTCCTCTCTGCCCCCCCCCCGAAGCCGCCTCCCCCTCCCCGGGTCATCGACAGTCACCCCGCCTACACGGTCCGCCAGATCCTGGATGTTTGCCATCGTGGCCGGGGCCAGCAGTACTTGGTGGACTGGGAGGGCTACGGTCCGGAGGAACACTCCTGGGTGCCCTCTGCTCGGGTCCTGGATAAGGAGATGCTCCAGGCTTTCGACCAAGCCCACCCGGAGAAGCTCTCTGGACCACCATGAGGTGCTCCTAGAAGGGAGGGCCCTGTCACAGGCAGCGAGAGCGCACCCCTCCCGTCCCGTCTCACCTTTGTGAACTCATCACTCCACCTGAGGCAGAAGATGCACCTGCACCTGCTCATCAGCCAGCATACTTAAGGAGGCTCTCTCCATGCATTCTACGCTGGCTCGTCTGGGTATACTGCCCCAACAAAGGACTAGCAAGTTAAACTCTTTAAGCTTGGACACACTGTCTAACCTTATTCTCCTCTCACCTTCAGGTTGTTGCCATTGTGCAGGTGTGCCTCCAGGACTGCATGCGCTCTCCTGCCACATGATTATTCCTCAGCTGTTAACCTCCACCTGGTCAGGGACCATCAGCTCATTTCCCCACCCTACTGGTTCGTCTATTCCCCACTGGAGTCCTGCCGGTTCTTCCTTGGAACCCCAAGTAAGTGGCAATTTGGCTCCCCTTACTCCGTTCCTCCTCTCACAGCTCTTGTCTTCTCTCCTCAGGTGGATTCCTCTGGCGAGTGGCTGTTTCTGTAGCTGTGCAACCTTTTGCTATTAAATAAATTGTCTAACGTGCCCCCTTGTGTGGTTCCTTCCTGTGCTGTTGCATCATGCACGTAAGCTGTCAATTTAAAACCATGACACTTCCTCTTCTTCTTTGTCTATTTTTAATGTCATTTCAGTGGTGCCCCCATTTGGATGGGAGGTTGACTCTTGCACATGTGTAGTAAGTACGCACAGGCAATCTGGTCACAATATTTGGGCTATATTATATTTGGCCCAGCTGTAGAGGGGTCCTGCAAGTGGAGATGATGACGAAATTTATGCCACTGAAGCCTCACAGTGAAACGGATGCAGAACATGGAAAGGGAGCGTAAATTCAGCCCGATATTGCGCTGCAGACAGGGAAAGGAGTGTCCCATCTGTACAGGGCACAAATTTCAATCAATCAATCAATCAAACTTTATTTGTATAGGACATTTCAAACATTGGATGCTGCGCAAAGTGCTTTACACAGATAAAAAACAGGAGACAAATTTAGTTACATATATTTACACAATACATCCCACCCCTTCCAACTCTCCCATAAGCATACCTACAAAACACACACACACACACACACACACACACACACACACACACACACACCACCCCATACTTCTCTTACACACAAAAAATAGACATTGCTCGGCACCGAGGCACCATGTGAAGGAGCAACCATCCTGTGGAGCCCCCCACGCCAAGAGATCACACAGCCTATAACCATAGCGCATGCCACAGAGGCCACCCCAACCAGGACAGGCCGGGGCCCACACCACAGCTGTAGGCAATGGCATAAAGCCCCCACCCACCCATGCTAGAGTGACCCACGAGACCAACACCCCTGCAGATGGGCCATGCAGCATCCGGCATGAGGGGCTCCACTGAGGAAACACTGGAGCTAAACACACATAAAATACAAGATAAAACTAAAAACACATAAAACAAAGGGAACTAAAATCCCATACTTATAAAGTGAGGTAAAATCACATCAAAATAAAAAGAGATAAGAAAATCTAAAAGCAAATGGAGCTAAGAAGAACGTAAAACAATGGAACATAAACGACTACTTCAATAATAGTTAAACAGGTTTGCTAAAAGCCAAATTAAAAAGGTGGGTCTTTAGCCTTTTCTTCAAAACATCTATTGACTCTGCAGCCCTGAGGCTCTCTGGCAGGCTGTTCTACAGACGAGGACCATAATAATGAAAAGAGGCTTCACCAAAGGTCTTGGTCTTGACTTTGACTTTGTGAACCATTATAAGGCCAGTACCACAGGACCTCAGGGTCCGCAAGAGCTCATAAGACAAAAGCAGCTCAGATAGATAACAAGGCCCAAGACCATTGAGGCATTTAAAAACTACTAAGAGAACCTTAGAATCAATCCTAAAACACACGGGGAGCCAATGAAGCGATTTTAAAACTGGTGTAATATGCACCTGCCCCCTGGTCCTCGTCAGCACTCGTGCTGCTGAATTTTGGAGCAGTTGGAGATGTGATATCCTTTCTTGGGGAAGACCTGAGAGCAGGGCAATACAATAGTCTATATGACTAGTAAAAAACACATGCATCAAGACCTCCGTGCTGGCAAGAGAGAGAAAAGGGCAGACTCTGGCTATATTCCTAAGATGGTAAAATCCAATTTTTGTTGTATTTTTAATGTGTGAAATAAAATTAAAGTCAAAGTCTAGAAGAACGCCCAGGTTCTTGACACAATGCGTAGGTTTTAAACCTAGCAATTTGGGTAAAAGTTTCTTTCTCTTGTCTTCAGGACCAACGATTAAAACTTCTGTTTTTGTCATGATCAGGTGAGCGTGCGCTCCCCCTCCCTTCCTGTGAGCCTGTCCCTGGCTAGGCAGGTAATCACTACGCCTGTGTGAGTGGACGCACCTGCTGTCTCTTCGCCACCAGTGCTGAAAAGGACCAGTTTGTGAATGCTCCAGCGCTGTCTCGTTAGGTCTACTGCCTAAATAAGCAAAGCAAGTAAGTTATAGCTCCTTTTCTAAGGAACCCTATGCTAATCCCTGTTCTTCTCCTCTTCTCCAGGTTGCTGCCATCTTTGTGGTGTGTCTCCAGTGCTCGTTGTGCGCTCACCTGCTCCATCATCTTCATCATCGCTCCAGGCTGCTTCACTCCACCCGGTCAGAAACTTCACCCAGTTCCACGCCTTCCCCACTCCCTGTCAGCTCCATCCCGCTGGTTTACCTGGTCCTGCTGGGTTCCTCTGTCAGGTTCTCTGCTCACCTCCTGTAAGTTGCTTTCTTGGAATTTCATTCCAGTCTCCCTCCTCTCACTAATCAACTCTCGTCTCTCCATTACAGGCTGGGTTCTTCTCTGGCGAGTGGTGTCCTTTCCTAACTTCGTGTTCTTTTTGATTAATAAAATTGTGTTTAAAACGTAGCTTCTGAGTCGTGTGTGTTCATTGGTGTAAGATCCCTGCACATGAGCTGATCATTCTCTCATCATGACAGAACGAGCCAGCCAGAATGTAGGCTCAGCAGGGGCTGCATCAGCAGAACACGCCACCTTACACCACCTCGATGTCACAGAGAGGCAGGTGGCCATGCTCACACAGCAGCTGAGCATGGTCACCGATCATCTCGGCCAAATGTCTCCTGTTTCTGCCACCATTCGCCAAACTACCTCCGTTCCCTGACCAGCCCCATGCGCGGGGAAGGTGGGGAAATGTAAGGGATTTTTATGCCATGTTCGGCTTTACCTGGGCCAGGTGGGCGGGGAGTATCCGGATGATACATCCAAAATTCATTTCATTACCCTCCTGCTGCGAGACTGAGCCCTCAGCTGGGCTCAATCTATTCTCGATAGCGGGGAGGGTCCTAGTTATACTTTTGATAGATTTGTTAATGAACTCTCCCACGCCTTTGACCATACAGAAAGTGAGGGCAACATCATGAGCCATCTCATGTCGCTCCGCCAGGGAAGCCGATCCGCCGCCGACTTCTCTTTGGAGTTTCGGGTCATCGCAGCGGACTCTGTCTGGAATAACGTTGCTTGACGCAGCGCCTTCCTCCAGGGTTTAAATGGAGGAGCGCCAGTGTGTGCATGTACCGTGGCTCTTTATAGCACAAACTCTTTGACTGCCATCTGAAGCCAAAAAGACACAGCTCGTCAGTAGCCATGGGGGGTCTGACAAGCACGAACCTTATTCATCCCCCCGGTAACTTTTCCATTTCGGCCCTCATTCAGTTGCCGGGGGTCGAGAGGAGGGTGATGGCATTAATTGATTCAGGGGCAGAGCAAAATTTCATTTCTTCCCGGCTTGTGCGGGAAGTAGGCATTCCCACGACTAGACTGCTTACCCCAATAAACTTCACAGCATTATCTGGTAATAATGTGGCCTCTATTACCGAGTGCATGGCGCCGACTTCTGTCCTCCTTTCCGGGAACAACCGGGAGACTTGATCGTTCTTCATTCTTCCTAATTCATCCTCCCCGATGGTTCTGGGGTACCCTTGGCTCCAGAAGCATAATCCCATTATTAATTGGGCACAGAATTCCATCTCTTCCTGGAGCCCCTTTTGTTTAGCGTCCTGCCTCACCTCGGCTGAGTGTTCACCGTCCCTGTCCATCTCCTCTCCTCCGGTGGAGCCACTGGATCTCAGCCTCATACCTGAGGCCTATCATGACCTTGAGGAGGTCTTTAGCATGTCAAGAGTACTCTCTTTGCCTCCTCATCGCTCGTACGACTGTGCTATCGATCACCTCCTGGGTGTGCAGCTGCCGTCTTGCTGACTCTACAGCATTTCTGGGCCCGAGAGGGAGGCAATGGAGAGCTATATAAAGGACTCCCTGAACGCCGGCCTCATTCGGCCCTCTTTGGCTCCTCTTTGGAGCAGGGTTTTTCTTTGTCAGGAAGAAGGACGGATCTCTGTGCCCATGTATTGACTATCGTGAATTAAACACTAAAACAGTCAAAGATGAATACCCTCTGCCCCTAATCAACTCCATGTTTGAGCACCTTCAGCGCGCGCAGGTATTTACCAAATTGGATTTGTGCAACACATACCATCTGATCCGTATTCGCAAAGGGGACGAGTGAAAGATGGCCTTTAAAACACACTTGGGGCAATTTGAATATCTTGTGATGCCCTTCGGGTTCACCAATGCCCCCGCTGTCTTCCAACACATGATTAATGACGTCCTCCACGATGTGGTTAATCAATTTGTTTTTGTCTACCATGACAACATTTTCATCTTTTCCCGCATGCCAGAGGAGCATGCAGTGCATGTCAGGGCCATGCTACAGTGGCTCCTGGAAAAACAGCTCTTTGTGAAGCCCGAAAAATGCGAGTTCTCAACCCGCCCACTTCCTTCCTAGGGTTTATTGTTGCTGAGGGGGAACTGAGGGCAGACCTGGCCAAGGTGAAGGCTGTGCTAGATTGGCCTACACCCCAGTCCCGCAAGGAGCTGCAACGCTTCTTGGGGTTTGCGAATTTTTATCGCCATTTCATCATGGATTACAGATGGGTGGCACAGCCTCTGACTCAGCTGACCTTGTTCAAGGTGCCTTTCACCTGGTCCAAGACAGCCAAATGGGCCTTCTCCAAATTGAAGGACCTGTTCTCCAACACCCCCCATCTTGGCCCAGGTCAACCCTCAGCTCCAATTCATTGTAGAGGTGGACGCTTCTGATTCCGGGGTGGGCGCTGTTCTCTCGCAGTGCTCGGCCTCTGCTCAGAAGCTCCACCCATGTGCTTATTTCTCTTGGTGGCTGATGCCGGCTGAGAGGAATTACAACAAAGGGGACTGAGAGCTCCTAGCCATTAAATTGGCTCTTGAGGAGTGGAGGCACTGCCTGGAGGGAGCGGCTCATCCCATCGTAGTGTGGATTGACCACAAAAATGTAGAGTATCTTCGGTCGGCCCGCAGGTTAAATGCCAGGCAGGCCCGCTGGGCCCTATTCTTTCTTAAATTCAATCTTACCATCACTTATAGCCCTGGCTCTCGCAACATTAAATCAGACGCTCTCTCCTGCCAGTTCAGCCCTGACCTACTAGCCCCTCCTTCACTCCCCTAACCCATTGTCCCGTCCTCATGTATCCTTGGAGCCCTTACCTGGGAGATCGAGCAGAGGATCCGGCAGGCCCAATCTACTGAACCCAAACCCGAGGGGGTCCTGATGACCGTCTGGTTGTCCCGGCCGGCCTCCGCAGTGACGCCATCCGGTGTGGCCACACTAGCCACTTCGCCTGCCACCCAGGGGTTTCCCAGACTATTAATCTCATCCAATGAGTGTTGTGGTGGCCCACCCTGTGGATGGACGTGCAGGACTACGTCAAGGCATGCCAAGTGTGTATTCATAACAAATCTGACTACTCACCCCCTGTTGGCCTTTTATACCCGTTACCGGTTCCCGGCCGACCTTGGTCACACATCGCCCTGGACCTTGTTACTGGACTCCCCCCTTCACAGGGCAACACTGTTATCCTCACCTTTGTGGATTGCTTCTCCAAATCTAGCCATCTGGTACCCCTCCCTAAGCTGCCCTTCACCTCTGAAAACACCAACCTGCTGACCACCCATGTCATCCAGCTGCACGGCATTCCCCTGGACATTGTGCCTGACCAGGGTCCACAGCTCACCTCCCACGTCTGGAAATCCTTTTGCCGCTCCTTGGGCACCACGGTCAGCCTCACGTCCGGGTACCACCCACAAAGCAACGGGCAGGCTGAGTGCGCCAACCAATTCCTGGAGGCCGCCCTAAGATGCATGGCATCCTGCAACCCATCCACGTGGAGCACCCATCTGACCTGGGTGGAGTGTGCCCACAACTCTGCAATCTCATCGTCTACAGGATTAACACCCTTTGAGGCCTCCATGAGGTATACCCCCCCACACACACACTGCCTATGGCAGACAGGGAGGTCACCGTACTATCTGTTGGGGCCCACGCTCGTTGCTGCCGTCAGCTCTGAAGGGCCACCCAGGCTGCTGTCCTCCGCTCTACTGAGCAGAATCATCAGTATGCAGACCACAGGCAGGTTCCAGCACCAAAGTATTCAGTCGGGCAGCGCGTGTGGCTGTTGGCGGACCAGGTTCCCTTAAAGACGGAGTTCTGGAAACTACCACCTCGCTTCCTGGGCCCGTTTACCATCTCCCGGGTCATCAACGATGTGACAGTCCGCCTGGAGCTTCCACCAATGCTCCGCATTTACCCCACGTTTCACGTCTCAAGAATCAAGCCCCTCTCCATCCCCCCTCCCCCCAAAACCGCCTCTTCCTCCTCTGAACCTTGACGGCCAGACCACCTACATCGACCAGAGGATTCTGGATGTTCGCCGTCGGGGCCAAGGGCTACAATACCTGGTCCACTGGAAGGGCTACAGCCCTGAAGAAAGGTCATGGATCCCAGGCTCCCACTTCCATGATAAGGGGATGGTCCGGGCCTTTCACAAAGCTCATCCCAACAAGCCCAGTAGGCCGCCAGGAGACACCCTTGGGGGGGGGGGGGCGGCACTGTCATGATCAGGTGAGCGCGCGCTCCCCCTCCCTTCCTGTGAGAGTTTCCCCGGTTCTGCAGGTAATCACTACACCTGCGTGAGTGGACGCACCTGCTGTCTCTTCGCCACCAGTGCTGAAAAGGACCAGTTTGTGAATGCTCCAGCGCTGGCTCACTGGGTATACTGCCTAAATAAGCAAATCAAAGTAAGTTATAGCTCCTTTTCTAAGGAACCCTATGCTGCCATCTTTGTGGTGCGTCTCTGGGGCTCGTTGTGTGCTCACCTGCTCCATCATCTTCGTCATCGCTCCAGACTGCTTCACTCCACCCGGTCAGACACCTCACCCAGTTCCACGCCTTCCCCACTCCCTGCTAGCTCCATCCCGCTGGTTTACCTGTTCTTGCTGAGTTCCTCTGTTGGGTTCTCTGCTCACCTCCCGTAAGTTGCTTTCTTGGAATTTCATTCCGGTCTCCCTCCTCTCACTAATCAGCTCTCGTCTCTCCATTACAGGCTGGGTTCTCCTCTGGCGAGTGGCATCTTTTCCTAACTTCGTGTTCTTTTTGATTAATAAAATTGTATTTAAACGTAGCTTCTCTGTGTTGTGTGTGTTCGTTGATGTAACAACTCCCTGCACATGAGCTGATCATTATCTCATCATGATAGTTTTGTCCTGGTTGAGCTGTAGGAAGTTCTCTGCCATCCATGACTTCACTTGAGACAGTGGGGAAAACACCAGTCCGAAGAGAGCAATTTACAATATTTAAAATATTGTGTTCGAAGAATCTATAAAATGTTTTAAAAGTGATGTGGGAATCAGATCTAACAGGCAGGAGGTCAAGTTTACCTGGGAGAAAACCCTACCAAGCATCTTAGCATCAACCAGGGCAAAACAGTCCATTGTTTCCTCAGCTAAAAGCGAGACTAAGATTCTATCAAAAATAATCGTCTGGCCAGATAAAATGTTGGATCTAACAGAATCAACCTTGAACCTGAAGTGGTCTGCAAAACTCTCACAGAGAATTGGATGGCAGGTTTATGTGTTCGTTAAAATCTGGGTTGATTAAGTGATCAATGGTTGCAAAAAGGACTTTAAGGTTATTGTTATGTGTTGAGATTATGTTGGCAAAATACTCTGTTCTCAATTTTTTGACTGATTATTGTGTATTTTTAATTTATTCTGTAGTGTCTGGTAATTGATAGTTAATTTGTTTTTCATCCACTTTCTCTCAGCCATCCTGCACTCTCTTTTCAGTTGTTCGATTTGGTTATTTCTCCATGGAGGCCTAGGTTTATTCCTAACTGTCCTTGAAATTACTGGGGCAACTCTGTCAGTGGTAGATCTTAATTTACTGTTAAAATCGCCAACAATAAAATCACAGAACACAGATAAAATAACTGGGGGAGTGTTGCATAAGAGTTTGATAAAATCAGCAGCCACTTCAGGTGTCAGAGCTTCCTCACAGTTTGCACCAAGATCTCCCATTGCATAAAACCAGTGATGTTAAAAACACATAGTAATGGTCAGATACAGCCAAGTCAACAACAGAGGACATACTAGTGGGCAGGCCATGGCTAATGACAAGATCCAGAGTGTGTCCCCTGTTGTGAGTCAGCTGCATGACATGTTGAGTAAAATTCATGGACGTGAGCAGGTCATTAAAATCTGTCATATGGTCGCCCTGCTTATCAGTGTGTAGATTAAAATCACCAGAAATGAGAATAAAGTAATGAGAAGCTGATTACTGATGAAAACTCAGAGAACTCATTAATAAAAACAGGGCAGTATTTGGGTGGTCTGTAAATTGTGATGCATAAAATTGCGGGGTTGCTAAAGACAAAAGCGTGGTGCTCAAATGTGGTATATTGATTGGGTAAGATTTGCTTTACTGCAGGTGAGGAAGAAAAAAAAGAAGCGGTACTCCCATCCTTCCTGCCCTTTCTTATGGAAAAAACTGAACTAAAATTTGGTGGGGAGGTCTCAGTGAGAACCGCTGTTGTATCCGTGCCAAGCCACATCTCTGTTAAAAATAGACAGTCAATCTTTTTATCTAAAATCAGTTCATTGATGATAAAAGTCTTGTTGATAAGTGACCGTATATTTAAAGTAGAACTGAACTCACTTTTTTGCCAAAAAAGTAGAATAGCAGATTAATTCCTTATTACCTATTGTATTTTTCAACACATAAAAGAAATTTTTAGGCCGTGCGATGGCCAAGCTATAAGCCGATAAACTTTTGCCTCTGACTGGCAGTGCCAAACAAACCGGAAGTAGTGCAGACGACGCTGCGTGACGTCACGAGTGTGACCCTTATCAAAACAACAATGGCAGATGATAGCAGTTCCAGCAGTCAAGAACACCAGAGTTTTCAGAGTGAAGAGGCATTCAGGATCGGTGACAAGACAGAGGAGGATGCAGGAGTGTCAAGTGAACAGGAAGAGAGCGAGGGAGGCATCGAACCGTACAGATTAGAGCCAGAATTTTCGGGGGATTCCGGCACCGACTCAGACCGCAGCAGTGATGGGGAGGAGAGTCGCTTATTGAATACAGAATGGTGAGTCTTTACTTTGGCATGTTTGGGGTGTCAGGATAAGGAAAATTAACAATAAAAAAGAAAGGGAAAAAAAAAACATCAGCATTTTTCCAACTTATTACAGTGATCCCTCACTTATCGCGTTTAATGGGGACCAGAACCGACCGCGAAAAGTGAAAAACCGCGAAGTAGCGTCACCCCCCCCCCCCAAGGGCGTCACAAGCACTATTTTGCACAAAAAGGCACAAGAGAACAGCGAAAAGTGCCACTAAGCAACACGAGCGATAAAGAACAATGAATGCGGTCTTCCTTCGCTGGGTATAGGCGCTCGGCAGGGAGCGAAGCTGGGTAAAACGTCTCGGCCAATCAGCTTGCGAGGTAAAACGTCTCGGCCAATCAGCTTGCGAGATTCCCGAGCGGGCTGGGGAGCCGGGGAGAGCGGGCTCTCCGTGTTGATACCTGATGTTCTAATGTAGTCTCCCTGCCTTCTCATTAGAACATCAGGTATCAACACGGAGAGCCCGCACAACTCAAAATCTACCTCTCTGACCACCGCTCCACTCCTCTCCGCCCACCTCTTCACCGCTCGGGAATCTCGCAAGCTGATTGGTTGAGACGTTTTACCTCGCAAGCTGATTGGCCGAGACGTTTTACCCAGCGAAGGAAGACCGCATTCATTGTTCTTTATCGCTCGTGTTGCTTAGTGGCACTTTTTGCTGTTCTCTTGTGCCTTTTTGTGCAAAATAGTGCTTGTGACGCCCTTGGGGGGGGGGGGTGACGCTACTTCGCGGTTTTTCACTTTTCGCGGTCGGTTCTGGTCCCCATTAAACGCGATAAGTGAGGGATCACTGTAATATCTATATCTAGAAACGCATCGCTTCCCGGTCGCTTTTCCTCCCCCTTTCTTTTCTTTTGTCGCCATGACAGCTTTCCTTGGCCACTGAACAGATCTTCCCAGGTGTTGGAAGTGTTTTGTAGTCTACTATCACGACAAAATGCACCAAAAACAACCAGTGTCGACGTGCTCGCAATGGTAAACATGAGGACTGGGTCACACTTGTGACGTCACGCGGAACTCCGGCTGCACTTCGGCGGATTTGTCTGATTTTTCAGGGCGGGAAATTCAAAATCGCGATTTTCTCCAAGATTCCGGGATTTGTGGAGGGGGTGCCAATGATAAATTATCTTTATAATTGTATATACTATCACCCAGTGCCGTTCAATGCCGTTCAGTTCAGTTCTACTTTAAGAGCCATATTTAGGGTAGATGGTGAGTTATTTATGGATGGGTAATTTGTTTTCTGTGGATTATTGCTAGGTGACTGATCCACAGAATGTAGGCAGCATGGGCGTGACTTCTTATGAACTGTATGTGTTATGGATGGAGCTCTGTCCATGATGAATGTCCTAAAGGGGAAAGTGGGTAGTGAATGAATTTCCAGACCAGATGGCGGAGGCTGACAAAAAGGGGACTGGTACTGGACAGTAGTCTTTCTGGAGGTCAGAGATGTGAGTGGATCTGGGGGAAGGGGGGGGATGTAAACAGTCAATCGCGTGTTGTGGTTTGAATGATATGCACCAGGTTTGCGCCAAATGAGTTGAGCACAATAAATATGAAGCTTTTTTCCCCCTCATTCTTGTGACACTCCCTAGAGAATGCCACCCTGGGAAACCACCCATGTGGCCCATATCAAAAAAAACGCCACTGCATGTCATGCGAGTGTTGTAGGACATTCTCGGAACATGTGCAAGACAAAATTGAGTATTTTTATGCACTTACCACTGTCCTGCAATGGCCACACAAATTCTATGCAACATTTGCACGACAGTTATCCATGCCAACCATATAAATATGGGGCCTCGACCCATTTCATCAATCCTTTTATCACCAGATGTCAAAATTACACTATAAGAATGCACAGCTGATGCATCCCCTCCCAATCCTCATGGTTTTGCAGAGTCAAGTCCTTCATAAGCCGTGTTTTCATTTCTTTATTGTTGTAATGCTGTAGTGACTTGTCATAGAAGACTGGATCACTGATCCAAAATTCCGCTAATGTATCTTGGTGTCCATCCCTCCTGAGGTGCTACCTGTCCCCATCAGCTATAGCTGTCTTGATCTTCTTCTTCTCCTGACCCGGGGCAAGCTGGGATGTTGGGGAAGCTTCTGAATCCTCCGCATCAGACACAGCAGGCCCTGGGACCATCTTAGCTTCTTCTGTAGGGGCCTGTGGGACAGGGACAGAAACCCCACTGGCCTTGCCTTTCTGCCTTTCGGTGGCATGGTGAAACTGTCGGCTGCAGTTGTGTCAACATGTGCTAGAAAATGGATGGCTATTCCACCTTTCTCGGGCATGGAATGTCTTGTCATTTTTGTCTCCAATCACTCACAATCTAGTTTCATAAATCTCCAACCCCTGGCAAAATTGTCTGACTTTACTCACACTTCTTACTCACGGAAACTAAATTGAGAATGGTTCAAAACAGGTACTACATTGGTTCAAGACACATGCAACAACTCTGTCACACAGACTTTTTTTTTTTAACATGTTCAAAATTCCTGCGACACATGTGTGAGGCCCCGCAACTCTGGAGAGGAAATTGAGAATCTCTGGTAATGTTTCAATATTTCTGTAATTTCCCAGTTTGGGATCAATAAAGTCCATCCATCTATCCATCTATTCATCCATCCATCTATCTAGTATCTATCTATCAATCTGTCTATGACATGTTGGAAACTCCCTCACAAATGCCGTTCTGCAACAAGTCGCAAGCAGCCCAGTTAGATACAAGCTTTAACCTGTGTTAGTGGCCTGAGCAGTGTTAAAATATTACTGTTTTCTGTACTGTTCATTCAGCAAGCCCCTTTCTAAACTTTCAAACAAGCAAAGAAAGAAAGAAAGTCACTTCAGCATGGGAGAAAAGTACAGAATCCCATCTATGTTTGTTTCAGAACTTATTCTTCTGGACATATGAGTGGCTAACTGCAGCTGCTGTTTTGATTGTGTTGTTAAATTTATGATGATGCGAGGGTGCCGATTAGCATAAACTTTATTTAGAGAAACAAAATATGTAAATGTCAGTGGTGAGTGTGTGTTGGATGCATGAGAGAAGAAGGCACACAGTCACCAGCCAACCCAGTGACTGAGCTTCTGGAGAAAGGCTGGAGCAGGCTTAACAGGTACACGGTGGGGGGGGGGGGGATTTTAATAGGTGAAGCACCTTGGCCAAGGCCGGTCCACCACAGCTCTGCCTACAGCATAAAAAGAGGAAAAATCCAGGACCTGATCCAAAAGGAGCGGGGCCGTAACAATTACCTATTGCATTCTATGAGCTGGAGTTAAAAGTTCACAGCTGCGGCGGCATGAAATAAGGCGGCGTTGTTGGAGGTTTTAAGTAGAGTTTTATTATCATACCGCCGTCACGGGATCCCCTCTCCAGCCCAAGTGTGTGCAGGCTGGATGGGGATCCTCTGGCTCTCAGAGAAGGAGAGGAGAGGTGGACATGTGTGTGTCCTACAGCAGAGGTTGAGAGAGAGTGAGAGTTACAGAACCTGTGCAGTATTTATACCCAACTCAAACAATACATCAAAGCAGATTCACAGCAGTTGGTCTGATCAAAGGGACTGCAGAACAGGCATGAGATATTTGCATTTGTGAGACATACATCACAATAGGCAGATTTGCTAGACTTTGCTCCAGCTGCAGAACAAAGAGGTTAACAGGCACATCTACATATTGATCTGAGTCTCTAGGTCACAGTAAGGACAGGACGCATGAACACAATGCATGAAAGGTGACATTATCACAGTAGTGTAGCGGAAAAAACCAGGAGTAGCGAGTTGTCTGTCCTTAGTCTGTTTGTGGGGGTTTTCCCAAACCGCCACAACAGCTACTATTATTTGGTCTGACATGTACAGTGCATCCAGAAAGTATTCACAGCGCTTCACTTTTTCCACATTTTATGTTACAGCCTGATTCCAAAAGGGATTAAGTTCATTGTTTTCCTCAAAATTCTACACACAATACCCCATAATGACAATGTGAAAAAAGTTTTTTTTGAGATTTTTTGCAAATTTATTAAAAATAAAAAACTAAGAAATCACATGTACATACACTACCGTTCAAAAGTTTGGGGTCACTTAGAAATTTCCTTATTTTTGAAAGAAAAGCACTGTTTTTTTCAATGAAGATAACTTTAAACTAATCAGAAATGCACTCTAATATCCTATATACATTGCTAATGTGGTAAATGACTATTCTAGCTGCAAATGTCTGGTTTTTGGTGCAATATCTACATAGGTGTATAGAGGCCCATTTCCAGCAACTATCACTCCAGTGTTCTAATGGTACAATGTGTTTGCTCATTGCGTCAGAAGGCTAATGGATGATTAGAAAACCCTTGTGCAATCATGTTAGCACAGCTGAAAACAGTTTAGCTGGTTAGAGAAGCTATAAAACTGACCTTCCTTTGAGCAGGTTGAGTATCTGGAAAAAAATATTATTTCAAATACAAATCATTATTTCTAACCTTGTCAATGTCTTGACTATATTTTCTGTTCATTTTACAACTCATGGTGGTAAATAAGTGTGACTTTTCATGGAAAACACAAAATAATTGTCTGGATGACCCCAAACTTTTGAACAGTAGTGTAAGTATTCACAGACTTTGCCATGAAGCTCAAAACTGAGTGCATCCTGTTTCCACTGATCATCCTTAAGATGTTTCTACAGCTTAATTGGAGTCCACCTGTGGTAAATTCAGTTGAGTGGACATGATTTGGAAAGGCACACACCTGTCTATATAAGGTCCCACAGTTGACATTGCATGTCAGAGCACAAACCAAACATGAAGTCAAAGGAACTGTCTGTAGACCTCCGAGACAGGATTGTCTCGAGGCACAAATCTGGAGAAGGGTACAGAAAAATTTCTGCTGCTTTGAAGGTCCCAGTGAGCAGAGTGGCCTCCATCATCCGTAAATGGAAGAAGTTCAGAACCACCAGGACTCTTCCAAGAGCTGGCCGGCTGTCTAAACTGAGTGATCAGGGAAGAAGAGCCTTAGTCAGGGAGGTGACCAAGAACCCAGTGGTCACTCTGTCAAAGCTCCAGTGTTCCTCTGTGGAAAGAGGAGAACCTTCCATAAGGACAACCATCTCTGCAGCAATCCACCAATCAGGCCTGTATAGTAGAGTGGCTAAACGGAAGCCACTCCTTAGTAAAAGGCACATGGCAGCTTGCCTGGAGTTTACAAAAAGGCACCTGAAGGACTCTCAGACCATGAGACACAAAATTCTCTGGTCTGATGAGACAAACATTGAACTCGTTCATGTGAATGCGGGGACTGAGGATCGTCACTTCCTTGTGGTAACGTAACGTATCGTCACTTCCTGTTTTGCTGTCTGCCTGTGTGGTTGCTCTCCAGCTATTAGCTATGGCTACTAGCTCTCTTTCCTCTCCTCTGGTGTGCTCTCTCTGTCAGATGTTTAGCTACACCTCTGCCTCTTTTAGCGATAACGGTAAATGTAATAAATGTTGTCTTTTTGAGGCGCTCGAGGCGAGGTTGTCTGATTTGGAATCCCGGCTCCGCTGCATTGAAACACCGTCTGCGCCAGTTAATCTCGACGGACGCCCATTAGCTGCAGCGGAGCTAGCTAGCTTAGGTCCCACTGTCAGCGGTTCCCCGGCTCTCCTCAGCAGCGAGGAGACTGGGTGGGTGACGGTGAGAAGGAAGCCTAGTCGCAAAGCCCCGGTTCACCACCAACCTGTTCACGTTTCTAATCGTTTTTCCCCGCTCAGCGACACACCCGCTGAGGAAAAAACTCTGATCATTGGCGACTCTGTAGTCAGAAACGTGAACCTAGAGACTCCAGCGGTCATAGTCAAATGCATTCCTGGGGCCAGAGCAGGCGACATCGAGTCAAATCTGAAAATGCTGGCTAAAAGTAACTGTAAATACTCCACAATTGTTATTCACGCTGGCATTAATGACATCCGTCTCCGGCAGTCGGAAGTCACCAAACTTGATGTAGAATCGGTGTGTGACTTTGCAAAAAAGATGTCTGCCACTGTAGTATTCTCTGGGCCCCTCCCCAATCTGACCAGTGATGACATGTTTAGTCGCTCGTCATCCTTGAACCGCTGTCTGTCTGTGTGGTGTCCTAAAAATGACGTGGGCTACATTGACAATTGGAGCTCTTTTTGGGGAAAACCTGGTCTTATGAGACGAGACAGCATTCATCCCACTTTGGATGGTGCTTCTCATTAATCTAACAATCTGGCATCTTTTTTATCCAAATTTCCAAAACCATGACTACTCAGAGTTGGGACCAGGAAGCAGAGTCGCAGTCTTACACGCCTCTCTGCAGCTCCTCTTCATCCGCCACCCCTCAGCTTAGCCCCTGTCTTCCCCATCAGAGAATCGTTGTCTGCTCCCTCCAAAGTAAATAAAAATATAATGCATAAGCATCCCAAAGTGATAAAGCAAAACATTGGTAAAACTCAAATTAAACATAAAGCCTCTAAATTGAATGATTTGGCCTCTGTTCCTCCTCATAATTTAAAAATTAAATGTGGTTTACTAAATATTAGGTCTCTAACTCCCAAGTCTCTGTTAGTCCATGATCTGTTAATTGATCATCAGATTGATTTAATTTCCCTTACAGAGACTTGGTTAGGGCAAGAGGATTATGTTGGTTTAAATGAATCAACTCCCTCTGGTTATTTAAACTGTCAAAATCCCAGAAGTTCTGGTCGTGGAGGAGGAGTAGCAACAATTTACCATTCCAAATTACTAGTTAATGTAAAGCAAAAAACATGTTATAATTCCTTTGAGGGCCTGGTCCTCAGTATTGGACACTTTAGCAATTTTAGGTTAAACCCAATTTTATTTGCCATAGTTTATCGTCCCCCATCAACCTACTCAGAATTTTTATCCGAATTTGCTGATTTCTTAGCTGATTTAGTGCTGAAATCTGATAGAATAATTATAGTAGGGGACTTTAATATACATGTGGATGTAGATAGTGACTGCCTTAATGTGGCATTTAATTCAATATTAGACTCGATTGGGTTTTCTCAGAAAGTAGGAAATTCTACTCATTACCTCCACCATACATTGGACCTTGTTTTGACATATGGCATAGAAATAGAAAATCTTGTAGTGTCTCCTCATAACCCTGTACTGTCAGACCATTGTCTGTTAACCTTTGATTTTACCATTTCTGACTATTTGGCTCCTAAAGAAAAATATTATTACAGTAGATGCCTCTCAGATGATGCTGTTTCCAAATTTATGCAGATTGTTTCCTCTATGCCATGTGTCAACACAACGGAAATAAGCTATAGACAGCTTGCTCCTTCTGTAATTGATAACATGGTGGATAGTGTTTCAGCTTCTCTGCATCAGGCTCTAGACTTGGTGGCCCCCTTAAAAAAGAAAAAGTCTAATCAGAGATTTCTAACTCCTTGGTTCAACACAGAAACTCGTAGCTTAAAACAGAAGACTCGTCAATTAGAAAGAAAATGGCGCTCTACTAATTTAGATGAAATCTATTTAGCTTGGAGAAATCATCTTTTAATTTATAAAAAATCTCTTAGAAAAGCTAGAACAAGTTATTACTCTGCATTAATAGAAGAGAACAAGAATAATCCCAGGTTTCTTTTCAGTACTGTAGCCAGGTTGACAAAGAGTCAGGACTCTATCAATCCTAGCATTCCCTTAGAGCTTACTAGTCAGGACTTTATGAACTTTTTCAATAATAAAATTTCATCCATCAGAGATAAAATCAATCAGATTCTTCCCACAGTTAACTTAAATACTGTAACTACTACAACTCCTTCTTTTGATGTCTGTCTTGATGAGTTTACTCCAATCGACCTTTGTGAGTTAAACAAAATAGTTTCCTCATCCAAACCTTCAACTTGTCTTTTAGACCCTATTCCTACTAGGTTATTTAAAGAAGTCTTCCCACTTATTGGTAGCTTTATTCTTCATATAATCAATTCTTCATTAACTTTAGGCCATGTACCGCAGGCTTTTAAAACAGCTGTAATTAAACCCTTACTCAAAAAGCCAACGCTAGATCCAGGAGCTTTAGCTAACTATAGACCAATCTCTAATCTCCCTTTCATTTCAAAAATCTTAGAAAGAGTTGTTGCTACGCAATTATTCGACCACCTGCAGGGAAATGGTTTACTTGAAGAGTTTCAATCTGGGTTTAGAATCCATCATAGTACTGAAACAGCCTTAGCGAAGGTCACTAACGACCTCCTCATTGCATCTGATAATGGACTAGTTTCTGTACTTGTCCTTTTAGACCTTAGTGCAGCTTTTGATACTATCGATCATAATATTCTACTTGATAGATTAGAACACTATGTTGGACTTAATGGAACTTCGTTGCAGTGGTTTAGATCTTATTTATCTGATAGGTTCCAGTTTGTTCATGTAAATAATGAGTTTTCTTTCAACTCAAAGCTTAGTCATGGAGTTCCACAGGGATCTGTGCTAGGCCCTACTCTTTTTAGTTTATATATGCTTCCGTTAGGCAACATTATTAGAAAGCACTGTATACATTTTCATTGTTATGCAGATGACACACAATTATACCTGTCAATGAAGCCAGATGATAGTAATCAATTAGCCAAGTTAGAAGCCTGTCTTAAGGAAATCAAAGCTTGGATGACTTGTAATTTCCTGCTATTAAATTCAGATAAGACTGAAGTCATTCTTGTTGGTCCAAAAAACCTTAGAAATTCCTTTCCAAATCAAACTTTCAGTTTGGATGCAGTTACTCTTTCTCTTAATAGCTCTGTGAGGAACCTTGGAGTTATTTTTGATCAGGATTTGTCCTTCAATTCACATATTAAATTTGTTTCTAAGACTGCCTTCTATCATTTGCGTAATATTGCCAAGATTAGGAGCATCTTGTCTCAGAGTGATGCTGAGAAACTGATCCACGCTTTTGTTAGCTCGAGATTAGATTATTGTAATTCTTTATTATCAGGTTGTCCTAAAACATCTTTAAAAAGTCTTCAGCTGATCCAAAATGCTGCAGCAAGAGTTTTAACAGGTACTAGAAAGAGAGATCATATCTCTCCGGTTCTGGCCTCCCTTCATTGGCTTCCCATAGAGTTTAGAATTAAGTTTAAAATCCTTCTTCTTACTTACAAAGCTCTAAACAATCAGGCTCCTTTTTATTTAAAATATCTGATACTACCGTATTATCCTAACAGAGCACTACGCTCCCAAAATGCAGGACTACTTTTAATACCTAGAATCTCCAAAAGTACAATGGGAGGCAGAGCCTTCAGTTATCAAGCTCCTCTCCTGTGGAATCAGCTGCCAATCTGGATTCGGGAGTCAGACTCGATCTCTGTTTTTAAGATTAGGGTTAAAACCTACCTTTTTGATATAGCCTACAATTAGGGAGGGATCATGTGTTTCTGAACCCTCCCTTAGTTATGCTGCTAATAGGTTTAGTCAGCCGGGGGACCTCCAGTAATGCACTGGGCCTCACTCCTTTCCTCACTCTCTATGAAATATTTTTTTTTTGCTGGTCATTAACATTTGTTTGTTCTCTCCCATAGATTGAGTCCCCATCATGCTGTTTGCTCTCTACATGTCTGTTCTTTTCATCTTCTCTGTCCCCTCACCCCCCAGCCAGTCGCAGCAGATGACTGCCCCTCCCTGAGCCTGGTTCTGCTGGAGGTTTCTTCCTGTTAAAAGGGAGTTTTTCCTCTCCACCGTCGCCAAGTGCTTGCTCACAGGGGATCACCTGATTGCTGGGGTCTTTCTGCAACTGTGGGGGTCCCCCCCTACAGTTGATAGTGCTATGAGATGACTGTTGTTGTGAAATGGCGCTATATAAATAAAGTTGAATTGAATTGAATGCCAGGCGTCATGTTTGGAGGAAACCAGGCACCATTCATAACCATGCCAATGGTGGTGGCAGCATCATGCTGTGGGGATGTTTTTCAGTGGCAGGAACTGGGAGACTAGTTAGGACAGAGGGAAAGATGAATGCAGCAATGTAGAGAGACATCCTGGATGAGAAGCTGCTCCAGAGCACTCTTGACCTCAGACTGGGGCGACTGTTCATCTTTCAGCAGGACAACGACCTAAGCACACAGCCAAGATATCAAAGGAGTGGCTTCAGGACAACTCTGTGAATATTCTTGAGTGGCCCTGCTAGAGCCCAGAGTTCAATCCAATTGAACATCTCTGGAGAGATCTGATAATGGCTGTGCACCGACACTTCTCATCCAGCCTGATGGAGCTTGAGAGGTGCTGCAAAGAAGAATGGGCCAAACTACCCAAAGATAGGTGTGCCAAGCTTGTGGCATCATATTCAAAAAAGACTTGAGGCTGTAATTGCTGCCAAAGGTGCATCAACAAAGTATTGAGCAAAGGCTGTGAATACTTATGTACGTGTGATTTCCTAGTGTTTTATTTTTAATAAATTTGCAAAAATCCCCCCCAAAAACTTTTTTCATGTTGTCATTATGGGGTATTGTGTGGAGAATTTTGAGGAAAAAAAATATTTAATACATTTTGGAATAAGGCTGTAACATAACAAAATGTGGAAAAAGTGAAGCGCTGTGAATACTTTCCAGATACAGTGTATATAAGGATTTGGTGCTGATTAGCAAAGTATTTCAGGCATTGGGGTTTTACTGGCCAAAACTCTGGCACAGAAACTGGTAGAAAATAAATGTATAGTGTGAACACAGTAATAATGGTAAACAATAAGAACAAACACAAAAAAGAAGCTGTGCGTGGATATCCATCCATCCATCCATCTTCTACTGCTTTTCCAGAGGTCTGGGTTGCGGATGCAGCAGTTCAAGCAGAGAAGCCCAGACTTCCCTCTCCCTAGCCACCTGCTCCAGCTCTTCAGAGAGGATACCAAGGTGTTCCCAGACCAGCTGGGAGACATAGTCTCTCCAGCGAGTCCTGGGTCTGCCCCGGGGTCTCCTTCCAAAGGGACATGCCTGAAACACCTCAAGTGGGAGGCGTCCAGGAGGCATCCTGATCCGATGCCCATACCACCTCAACTGGCTCCTTTCAATGTGGAGGAGCAGTGGTTCTACTCTGAGCCTCTCCTGGATGACTGAGCCCCTCACCCTATCTCTGACGGTGAGTCCAGCAATCCTACAAAGAAAGCTCATTTCAGCCGCTTGTATCCGCGATCTCGTTCTTTCAGTCATTACCCAAAGCTCGTGACCATAGGTGAGGGCAGGAACGTAGATTGACTGGTAAATCAACAGCTTTGCCTTAGATCTCAGCTCCCTCTTCACCACAGCAGACCGGCACAACATCCGCATCACTGCAAATGCTGCTCCAATCCATCTGTCAATCTCTCGTTCCATTCTCCCCTCACTCATGAATAAGACCCCAAGATACTTAAACTCCTCCACTTGGGGCAGGAGCTTGTCCCCAACCTGGACAGGACATTCCACCTTTTTCCGGCTGAGGACCATGGACTCAGACTTGAAGGTACTGATTCTCATCAGCGGCAAACTGTCCCATTAAGACCTGTAGGTCATTGCTGGATGAAGCCAGCAGGACAACATCATCTGCAAACAACAGAGATGAGATCCTGTGGTAACCAAGCATGACACCCTCCATTCTCTGGTTGCGCCTAGAAATCCTGTCCATAAAAATTATGAACAGGATTGGTGACAAAGGGCAGTCCTGGCAGAGTCCAACTCTCACTGGGAATGATGCCAACCGAGTGTTGGCAATACGAACCAAACTCTCACAACAGTCGTACAGAGACCAAAAAGCTTGTTACAACAAGCCTGATACCCCATACTCCCGAAGCACCCCCCACAAAAAACCACAAGGGACGCGGTCGAATGCCTTCTCCAAGGCCACAAAACACATGTAAACTGGTTAGGCAAACTCCCACGAACCCTCGAGGATTCTCGAGAAGATAAAGAGCCATATTGCTCCTCCTGAATCCGAAGTTCGACCAACGCCCAGACTCTTCTCTCCAGTACCTTGGCATAGACCTTCCCAGGGAGGCTGAGGAGTGTGATCCCTCTAACGTTGGAGCACACCCTCTGGTCCCCTTTTTTGAAGAGAGGAACCACCACCCCAGTTTGCCATGCCAAAGGCACTGCCCCTGACCTCCACACAATGTTGCAGAGGCGTGTCAACCATGACAGCCCTACAACATCCAGGGACTTGAGGTACTCAGGGCGAATCTCGTCCACCCCCAGGGCCCGGCCACCAAAGAGATTTTTAACCACCTTGGCGACCTCAGCCCCTGTGATAGGGGAGTCATCTCCCTTGTCCACAAGCCCTGCTTCCTCTGTGGAAGGCGTGTCAGTGGGATTGAGGAGGTCTTCAAAGTATTCCTTCCACTGCCCAACAATATCCCTAGTCGAAGTCAGCAGTGCTCCATCCGCAACATACACAGTGTGGACAGGGAGCTGCTTCCCACTCCTGAGCCGCCGGATAGTTTGCCAGAATCTCTTCGATGCTGACTGAAAATCTTGTTCCATGGCCTCACCAAACTCCTCCCATACCCACGTTTTTGTTTCAGCATGGATAATGCATGGATAATGGAAGCATTTTCACACCCACCCACGTGGTGCAGGTAATCAAAACAAAAACTTGCTGTCAGCAAATTAAAGCCAAACGTGACCAAATTTGGATTAAAGCCACGGAATGGGCCCAGCCATGTTGTCAGGAGTGGCTAACAAGTTGGCTGAGCAAGCTCCATTTATTGGCTGGGTGGATGCATTGCATAGAAATCAACAGTAACTCATTTAAATAAAAGAACTTGAATGGAGAGTTATGCATGGAGAAACCACATGTTTACTCCAGTGCCACACAGCTAAGGTCACGATTGTAACTCTGTTCTGTATATTGCTCTCTGTGTACACTGTTCACCCTAGCATTAGTAATACTTTAACCTGGCACTATGAATGAAAAATTGTCACAATAAATTTCTTTGACAGAAACAATGATTTGTGTTCAGCAGTGGTGGGCCTATGCCAAGGAATTACAAACTGAACTGTGCAAAAAAAATAAAAATAATTGTGACCTGCACTACAATCCACTTGTTACACCCGGATACACATTGCTGTGAAAAAGTATTTGCCCCCTTCCTGATTTCTTATATTTTTGCATATTTGTCACAATTTAATGTTTAAGATCAACAAAAAAAAATTAATATTAGACAGAGATAAATACAAAATAAAGTTTTTAAATGATGGTTTCATTTATTATGGAAAAAAGCTATCTAAACCTACCTGGCTCGATGTGAAAAGTAATTGAACCTAATAACTGGCTGTGCCACCCTTGGCAGCAACAACTGCTATCAAGCATTTGCAATATGAGTCTTTTACATCACTCTTGAGGAATTTTGACCCACGCTTCTTTGCAGAATTGATTTAATTCAGCCACATTGGAGGGCTTGAGCTTGAAATCATGAATTGATGCCTGGATATTCTCCTTCAGGGTTTTCTGGTAGACAGCAGAATTCATGGTTCCATCAATTACCGCAAGTCATCCAGGTCCTGCAGTAGGAAAACAGTCCAAGACCATCACACTACCACCACCATGTTTGACTGTTCATATGATGTTACTTTTATGAAATGTTGTTATTTTTGCATGCTGTGCCGACAACGAACTGAACTTTATTGAACTTTATTTATTTATTGTATTGCATCAGATACAGTGGTGTGAAAAAGTGTTTGCCCCCTTCCTGATTTCTCGTTTTTTTGTATGTTTGTCACACTTAAATATTTCAGATCATCAAACAAATTTAAATGAGACAAAGATAACACAAGTAAACACAAAATGCAGTTTTTAAATGAAGGTGTTTATTATTAAGGGTAAAAAAAAATTCCAAACCTACATGGCCCTGTGTGAAGAAATGATTGCCGCCCTGTTAAAAAATAAATTAACTGTGGTTTATGACATCTTTGGAAAGCCGAGTTCAATTTCTCTGGCCACACCCAGGCCTGATTACTGCCACACCTGTTCTCAATCAAGAAATCACTTAAATAGGACCTGCCTGACAAAGAGAAGTAGACTAAAAGATCCTCAAAAGCTAGACATCATGTTGTGATCCACAGAAATTCAGGAACAAATGAGACACAAAGTAATTGAGATCTATCAGTCTGGAAAATGTTATAAAGCCATTTCTAAAGCTTTGGGACTCCAGCGAACCACAGTGACAGCCATTATCCACAAATGGCGAAAACATGGAACAGTGGTGAACCTTCCCAGGAGTAGCTGGCCGACCAAAATTATCCCAAGAGCGCAGTGACAACTCATCCAAGAGGTCACAAAAGACCCCATAACAACATCCAAAGAACTGCAGGTCTCACTTGCCTCAGTTCAGGTCAGTGTTCATGACTCCACCATAACAAAGAGACTGGGCAAAAATGGCCTGCATGGCAGAGTTCCAACACGAAAACCACTGCTGAGCAAAAAGAACATAAAGGCTCGTCTCAGTTTTGCCAGAAAACATCTTGATGATCCCCAAGACTTTTGGGAAAAGTTGAACTTTTTGGAAGGTGTGTGTCCCATTACATCCGGTGTAAAAGTAACAGCATTTCAGAAAAGGAGCATCATACCAACAGTAAAATATGGTGGTGATAGTGTGATGGTCTGGGGCTGTTTTGCTGCTTCCGGACCTGGAAGACTTGTTGTGGTAAATGGAACAATGAATTCTGCTGTCTACCAAAAAATCCTGAAGGAGAATGTCCGGCCATCTGTTTGTGACCTTAAGCTGAAGCGCACTTGGCTTCTGCAGTAGGACAATGATCCAAAACATGCCAGCAAGTCCACCTCTGAATAGCTTAAGAAAAACAAAATGAAGACTTTGGAGTGGCCTAGTCAAAGTCCTGACCTGAATCCGATTGAGATGCTGTGGCATGACCTTTAAAAGGCGGTTCATGCTCGAAAACCCTCCAAAGTGGCTGAATTACAACAATTCTGTAAAGACGAGTGGGCCAAAATTCCTCCACAGCGCTGTAAACAACTTATTGCCAGTTATCGCAAACGCTTGATTGCAGTTGTTGCTGCTAAGGGTGGCCCAACCAATTATTAAGTTTAGGGGGCAATCACTTTTCACACAGGGCCATGTTGTCATGTGCGCTGCGTTATTGCACAGCGCACAATGAATTGATATGAGCCCAATATGCAGATGAAGTAAACATGTTTATTAGCAACGGGAAAAGTAACACAAAATGTTCAATGAATAAGTTCAACATGAGAAGAAAACAGATGAAATGGCTACAACTCTGTTGGTTGGAGGAGGATGAGCCCCACGTGCTCCCAGACGGGACTGGAGCGGAGAGGAAGGGCAATTAATCATAATAAGGAGGAAGACTTACATGCAGGGTCGGAGCAAACTGGCTCTGGAAACAACAACACCATACACTGTCCAAAGGAAGAGAAAAACCAACGAGGAACCTGGACATCAATGTAGACTCTGAGTTGACTTGGTTGACTAATGCCGCTACACTGAGTGCTCACACTGTCACCCATAAGTACACCGTGTACTTAATGAGTGAAAAGTGGATGCAGGTGTGCAACGGCAGTCGGTGCATCAGTGAGTGAGTGAGGATGTAAGTAGGAATGAATGAATGTGTGTGTGTGTGGGGGGGGGGACACCAACGGTGATGGCAAACAGCTGGTGAGTGCCTGGCAGAGAGAGAGGAGGAGGCGTGGCTGTAGACTGGCAGGGAGCCCAGGCTCAGAGGCTCAAATAACCTGCCAGCTGGGAATAATTAACAACTAGAAAAGCACTCAGAGAGCGCAGACCTCCGCCAAGCGCCACAGTTCCCCCCATACAGTGTTTATTTTTTTTTCATCCTGTATTTTTTTTTCCAAGTGTTCTGATGATTTTTTTGGCAGAGTTATATGCACAAAAAAAAAATATTGAAAAAATATTGAAAATGGCCCTATCTCGCAATGTTAAATAAAAAAAAAAAAAAAGTATCCTTTAAAAAATTCCTGGATCCAGACAGTGATCCGGATCACCACCAAAATGTAATCATCTGTAGGATACCCCATTTCTGACAATCTCTGAAAATTTCATGAAAATCTGTCCATAACTTTTTGAGTTATCTTGCTAACAAACAAACAAACAAACAAACAGACAAACCAACGCCGATGAAAACATAACCTCCTTGGCGGAGGTAACAATCAGGAAGCTACAGCCACAAATCATGGAACGAGGTTGAGACCTCAACCCCGTTCATGACACATGTAGGTTTGGATATTTTTTTTTTCCTTAATAATAAACACCTTCATTTAAAAACTGCATTTTGTGTTTACTTGTGTTATCTTTGTCTAATATTTAAATTTGTTTGATGATCTGAAACATTTAAGTGTGACATACAAAAAAATGAGAAATCAGGAAGGGGGCAAACACTTTTTCACAACACTGTATAACAGGACGGACAGCTTCCAAAAAGTTTAACTTTTGTCTTATCAGTCCACAGAATATTTTCCCCAAAGTCTTGGGAATCATCAAGATGTTTTTTGGCAAATATGAGACGAGTCTTTATGTTCTGTGTGGTCAGCGGTGGTTTTCACCTTGGAACTCTCCCATGGATGCCATTTTTGCTCTGTCTCTTTCCAGTGTCCAAACTGAGGCAAGTGAGGCCTGCAGTTCTTCAGATGTTGTTCTGGGTTTTTGCTTCTCATCTGTTCTTAATTTTTTTTAGATTGTGGCATGATGTGTTGGGCCAATTAGGATTGGATAGCTTTTTTCCCTTAGTAAATGAAATCATCATTTAAAAACTGCATTTTGTGTTGACACAGGTTATCTTTATCTCATATTAAAATTTGTTTGATGATCTGAAATGCTTAAGTGTGACAAATATGCAAAAATATAAGAAATTGGGAAGGGGCAAATACTTTTTCACAGTACTGTATTCCTAAAAAAATCGTTGCTTCAGCCTTTTTTAAAGCCTCATAGTTATATGGCTTTAAACTGCACCGTTGTGGTGAATATCAGTTTATTTCTGTTACTGAATTGAAGAAACTTGTGGAACTGCAGTTCCTTTTTCAGAAAAGAAATAAAGTTGTGTGATAATTTCTCTCACTATTTGAACAACACCTTCGACATTAAGAATTTATCTTTAATTTTGCAAATAGTTCATTTGAGCAGCTTTAATAAATATGTTACAGGTAAAATTATGACCACCGAGGAGTTGTCGACCCCCTTCTCATCAGAGCCCGTTGTAAAAACTGAAAATGATAAAGCTCACAGCTGTGGTTTTCAGATTCTCAGAATTACACATATGAGCCCAGTAGAAGCAATGCAACATCTGTTTGCTCATTTATGTGTCAAACACAAAACATCAGACATGACTGATCTCACTTTGACAAAACTTGGAAAATGATTCATCTCGCCAAGGCTTTCTGGCAATCAGAATTGCACTGATTGGTCCGAGGGGAAATTACATTTCTAAACAAAGTGACACATTTGTTGCTGATTGGCCCAGATGGGGACATTTTGGGTACAACATTACTATTACTTTGTTGTACTGATATAAATTTTTAGGGGGTGCATTTTTCTTCCACATTTTTTAATAACTTCACTTTGTGCACATTCAGCTGTAAACATTTTAATGTTTTGTTTTTTTTAAAAATATTATCACACACACAGAGGTTTTACATTTACAAATATCCAAGGAAATAGCCTGGAAAGAATTTGACTGTCAGCACCATGCAAGGTCGTCCTCGCTGTAAACTAACAGCCGAAATTGGATGGGATTGGATTTGGGCCCCTCGGAAGCTGTCAGGAGAATTTGGGGTTTGCTGGCTCTGTTGCAACCAGCAGTCAACAAGGGCACATGAATGCTTTCTCTTTTTTTGCCACCATAAATTGACAGGCTTGCAGAACCCTTTTCTTTTTTGTTTACTTTTTCACAAGGAAGAAAACAGTGTTCACACCTTCCTATTATTGGATCGCTTCCTGACTTGAACCCTTGGGCCTAAAGCCAAAAACACTCATTCCTCTCTTATGTTGGGCCAGAATGTAATCACTGCTATATGACCACACAGGAACAATGACATTTTTGATTGGCAAACTGCTGCTTTCTACTTATATTGCATCTCTTGACTTAAACTTAAACCTGTACAGTGTCAGAACAACAAACCTGTAACAAGTGACCAGAATGTCTGATGGAGTTGTATTATTTTAACAAGTAAATGTTCTCATTTTCCCTTGTCTATCAGTCTGCTTGAGTGGATGGTGGCCAAGAGGGGGATGGGTTGATGGATGGATGGAGGGCTGGGGGGGGGGCGCATACACAGCTTTCCACCTCTTGCCCTCTTCCGCTGTCATCTGTTGCCCCACAGCAGGCCAGAGGTTGTTGGCGCTTTGCTCACTTGTAATCCGTCTCACTGTCTGGCTGCCGGCTCTCGGGTCACCTGCCACTCAATTTGACGTGAATCAGCATCGACGCCAGCAGATTTAAGCTATTTCTCTCAGTCTGTAAACAAAGCCTGGGTCTGTGGCCCTAAAGTGAAAAACTATAAGGGGGGGGGGACCTTCACCAGCTACCCAAAACTACTTGATGTTGTCTAATGACCCATAAGAGGTAAAGGAGCATGGGTATATTGTTGTATGTTATATAACTCAAACTAAACATGAAGTGAGAATCAGGTTGCAATGATGTGAGGTGACATCCTGATGCAATTCACTTTTCCATCCTTAGATATTATGTACATTTTCATATGAAGAGATGTGATTGTAGCAGTTATTCCCATGTTAATGTGACACACAATATTATGAACATATACACTAAGGTACTTTCACCAAAAGGTTCAGCCATAAAATGTGTTTTTCAAGTGA
This sequence comes from Pholidichthys leucotaenia, assembly GCA_020510985.1. Lineage (NCBI taxonomy): Eukaryota > Metazoa > Chordata > Actinopteri > Cichliformes > Pholidichthyidae > Pholidichthys > Pholidichthys leucotaenia. Next base: position 259,140,474 of record CM035843.1, read on the forward strand.
AAAAAATCTTTTCATGCATTCTTTTGCATGAGTATAGAATTAAAAGGTTCTCCATATTTCTGAAAACAGCAACATTTATGTTTACAATCAACATGAAAATCCAGCAGCTGCAGAGATGTGTTTAAATATCTAAAACACTGACTTAGGATCAAAGAAGGAGAATCGATTTATTGACCAAAATATATCTGTCTCAGCTACTGTAGACTGTGATTAGTGATATAACATTCATGAATGATTCGTTCAATTGTACTAGTACTTATGGGTGAACTTTCTGTATTGAATCACTTCCAAAAATTGGATCCACTGCTTCGGAATCTCATACATTTCAATGATTGACAGCTCTTCTAGCCCATCTGCAGCCTTCTACAACTATGCAAACATCTGCTCATTTAAAAGTTCGTTGAATTCGTCAGCTGTCAAAAAAACAAGCCTCGACACATTCATGGTGCAATGTAAAGCTGTGCTGATGCACTTATTGTGAAGTGCAGTGTGGTGACGCCAACTTCCTGTAACATCACCACACTACCCTATATACCGGGGTGGGTCATCATCGGCACTTTCTCTTGTCCTGGATGACTGCGCTAGGTGCTTGCTGTGTACTGCTTCTATTAAACATCAGTGAAGCTGTGTTCAACGTTACCACTCTGTTCTCCTCATTCTTCACTAGGTTTGTGGACATAACATTTGGCGACTAAGGATTAACTCATGGAGGCGTACGTTACACCACTCCGTCCCTTCCTTGAGCTCCCGGGCGAACCGCCGGTACTTGGCAGCGTTGGTTCAAGGCTTTTCAAACCTACATCACCGTGCTGGACCTCAGAAAGCTCAATAAGGTGAGGGCATATGCGCTTCTCGTCCACAACCTGGGTATTGAGGGCCAGCGAGTCCTACTGATGATTGGCACATCGGACTCATTTGAGGATGTCGTGGAGCTGCTAGCTAACCATTTCCACACTCCAGACAGCGTGACTGTACGGAGAATTTGTTTCCGTCAGCGACACCAACATGTAGGTGAACCCATCCACCAATTTGTCGTTAACTTAAGGCAGCTAGCTAGTGAGTGCCGTTTTGGACAGCTTGAAGATGAAATGGTGCACGACCAACTAGCAGAGCACACATGCAACACTGCATTGCGAGCTAGGCTATTAATGGCGCCGAATGACTTAACATTAGCCAGAGCTATCGAGCTAGCGCTCCAGTTGGAAGCCGCAGACAAGTTAGCTTCGGAGCTAAACTGGCGGCAGTCACAGAAGTCGCCGGAGCCACCCGCCACAGCAAATGTTGTGGACTCGGATAGCGAGGATAGCTTGGATGACGACTTTACGGAAATCAATGCTGCCAGCCAAAGGTATGCCCCAGGAAGACCCCCATGCAAGGGTTGTGGGTCCGCAACTCACCGCAATAAGGTGAAGCAATGCCCGGCAAGAGGAAAATGTTGTAGCAGATGTGGACGCTTGAACCATTATGCCAGAGTGTGCCGCTTATCTGAGCCGGAGAGCCCAATCACTCACCCGCCTCCAACAACCATCCATACGGTGAGCCCCAGTATGAACAGGTACATGTATTGCTCAGTGGAGTTAGATGGCATGGAGGTGCCACTGTTGTTCAACACGGCAGCAGTGCGGTTGATGCTGAATTGGGCCACAGTGAAGAAGTTCTTCCCCCACTAGAGGATAAAGAGTAACTCGGCACCATTGTATGGCTACAGAGGTAGCAGGCTGTGCACAGTTGGGACTTTGAAGTTAACAGTTCGCTACAAGTCTGTGAAGATGGTTGAATTCATGTTCCAAGTGGCGGCGCACAGCGATAACATCATGGGATGTGACCTATTCTATGGACTGGGTTTCGCCATTAAAGACGGTGGTGGGAATGGGTGGTCGGGTTGTGGCCACCAGAACCCACCAGTTCCAGCGGTTGAAGAGGACATGGTGTGGGATGAAGGGCTACCAGACACTCTAGCGGTCAAGCAGGACCAGCCTCACTCAGGTTCAGTGTGGGAACGTCTCAGTGCCGGTGCTCCGGAAATGGTAGAGGGGGGTACCGAGTGTGGTGGCGGGGCACCCGCGTCAGCAAGTGACACCATGCTAGCCCCAGATGTCTCCGGAGCTTGGCCGCAGAGGGATGGGGGTTCTGCAGCTATGACGGTGACCACTAAGACATTTTTAGAAGAGGACGGGGCCAGACCAACAAGCATGGAGTTGCCGCATGCTCAGCAGCAGCACATCAGGCCAAGCAGGAACCTCCCTTAGGGTTATGGACTTGGTTCGGGTTGATGAACGACCATGGCAAAGATGGGCCAAATGACAACCAGCGAAACATCAAGTATGTCTGCGGATAGTGGCGAAGTTGGGCGCAGAGTACTGCCGGTTGTCTGACGGCTCATCGAGGCATGCCAATAAGCTTCGGTGTGCCCAGGAGGACGCTCCAGGTGGTGAGGCTGGATGGAAGTCAGTGATGGTGGTGTGGGATCTGGGCTCCGTCGTCCAGAAGATCAGCCATCGCCACGGAGGCCTGCTGCCTCCAGGGACGTGCCTGCTGAGGGGCTGTCCTTGGCCACCCCATGCCGGTTCCACCTTCCCCACCCAAGTGACTGTGCTGTAGCTTCTTGTTTATAGTTTGTTATTGTGTGTTCACAATGTTTAGTTTTAGGAGCACGGCAGATATTTTTTAGTTTCAATAAAGGACATTTTAGTTTAATCAACAGTGGCAGAATAATCCACAGTGCCATGCGGGTCGTGTGGTAGTCCACCCACCAGCCCTATTTTAGGTTGTTCGTGTGAGTGTGTTTGGCTTTTTAGTACCTTAGTTTTTGTTATTTTAGAGCATGATTCGGGTTCCAAATTGGGGAAGGTTTGAATTGTATGAGTGTTTTTGGACTTTGTAAAGGGGAGAGGAATGTGCCGGTGCACTTATTGTGAAGTGCAGTGTGGTGACACCGACTTCTTGTCATGTCACTGCACTGCCCTATATAGCGGGGTGGGTCATCATCGGCACCTCTTGTGCCAGATGACCACGCTAGGTGCTTGCCGTGTACTGCTTCTATAAAACATCAATAAAGCTGTGTTCGACGTTACCACTCTCTTTGTCTCATTCATCACCAGGTTTGTGGACATAACAGAAGCATGTCACATAGACAATGAATGGGAAGCTGAACAGAGAAGCCGTGAATCAGTGGACACGTACTGACTACATACTAGTACACAGTGAACGTTCTACTGTTCAGCCACCTCTCATTTCAGTGAATGGACCAGTACACTACGAATGAAACCTGCTCACTCTGTTCAACTGCATTTTTCAGTTCAGTGAGTGGTAGGCAGATGGCACTCCAGTACAGCACTGAATGATTTGTTGAACAAATATGTTTGAATGATTCTTTTCAGTGAATGAGCTGAACTGGCCTAGTACATTTTAGTGAATGGTGGATCCCATCACTACTGGTGATATACCTCCTTTCAGGTTTTTAGTATAGAGAGCTCAAGTCCCACCCCTCTACTTCTGCATCATGGGACCTAACTTTGGAAAAATCTGTACTGGAGTGAATGGCAAAAGAGAAATTATTTTACAATCCTGATCAAATTTTGCCTTGAATTACACATATGATATGTTTGTCAATTTAAGTGATAATATTCCACATAAAGTTGTAGGTTGTCATCTAACTGGTAAAATATGAAAGAACCTTAGTGAGCAAGCTCACATACCCCACGTCTGCATATCTGTGGCCCCTAAGGATATCAACATAAAATGGGTTGGATTTTATACTTTATACTGCCGACTTCTCACACAACACAACACACTGCCATCTACAGAAGTTCTCTGATGACTCTGCGATCGTTGGCCTCATCTCCAATGGAGATGAAGCTGAGTACAGAGGGCTTATCCAGGACTTCGTGGACTGGTGCCATCGGAACTGCCTCCAGATCAACGCGAGGAAAACTAAGGAGCTGGTGGTGGACTGCCGCAGGCAAGGACAACCCCTCAAAGCACCAGTAAATATACAGGGAACAGACATCGGGATGGTGACATCCTACAAGTACCTGGGTGTTCATCTGAACAATAAACTAGACTGGTCACACAATACTGACGCACTTTACAAGAAGGGACAGCGCAGGTTGTTCCTACTGAGGAGACTCAGGTCTTTTGGTGTACAAGGGGCGCTGCTGAAGACATTCTATGACACGGTGGTGGCATCAGCCATCACTTTTGGAGTGGTCTGCTGGGGCAGTGGCATTACCGCAGCCGATAGGAAGAGACTGAACAAACTGATCAAGAAAGCTAGCTCTGTCCTGGGGCAGTGCCTTGACCCAGTGGAGGAGATAGGAGAGAGAAGGACGGTGGCTAAACTGTCATCTCTGCTGGAGTCCGAGTTCCACCCTATGCAGGACATACTGAATGCACTGAGGAGCTCATTTAGCAGCAGACTACATCATCCCAGGTGCACAACCGAGAGGTTTCGCAGGTCCTTCCTACCAACGGCTGTCAGACTGTACAACCTAAGCAGGGCTGCTCGCAGAGATAGCAAAAAGACGTAACAACCTAATAGTTTTGAATGCAAAAGATGCAATAGACTTACACAATGGTCCCCTCCGGCATACAACTAGGAAAATACCGGTCGCTATGGAGGGTGAGAATATGTATGGGTTCATAATCATACCATGTAGGATAACTAAGTAGACGGCTGTGCTGTTTCATCCCATCTAGCAACAATGCTCTGCACTGTGTGTGTTTATATATTTACATATTTATTCCATCTAGCTACAATGCTCCGCACTGGGTGTGTTTATATATCTATATATTTATTCCATCTAGCAACAATGCTCCGTACTGTGTGTGTTTATATATTTACATATTTATTCCACCTAGCTGCAATGCTCCGTACTGTGTGTGTTTATATATCTACATATTTATTCCATCTAGCTACAATGCTCCGCACTGTGTTTATATACTTATATACTTATTCCATCCAGCTACAATGCTCTGCACTGTGTCTGTGTATATATATATATATATATATATATATATATATATATATATATATATATACTGTATATAGTAATATGTACATATGTATATTAGCTGCTCTTGTTTTTTGTTTTTTTCTTGCCTTCTTATTGTTGCTCTGAGTGTTGCTATCCCTGTGCTGTTGCAATCCTGGAATTTCCCCATTGTGGGACTAATAAAGGCTTATCTTATCTTATCTTATCTTAAAAAATAAGTCCCTGTAACAAAACATGGAAACCCTCATTTTAGCCAACACTTCTGTATAAATAGGAGGTCAATCTGAAATGTAGAAGCTATGCAGGTGACAACATAAAATGGACTGAAAAAGTACAAGTTCTCCCTCCCCCCAAAATGGACCCCCTCATTAAATGTATAAATTTGAAGTGTCAGATCAGAAATGTAGAAACTAGAGTGGTGACAACAGGAAATGACCCTCCCCAAAATCAATGGAACCCCTCATTACATGTGTCTGAAAACCAAATGCATCCAAGATATTGAGTTAAAGCTTCTGTATAAATCTGAAGTCGATCCAATCAGAAATGCAGAAGCTATAGTGGTGACAACATAAAAAGACCCCTCCCCAAAATACATGGAACCCCTCATTAGATGTGTGTTAAAATCAGATGAGTCCATGGTACTGAGCTTCTGTATAAATTTGAAGTGTATCCAATCAGTAGAAGCTAGTGTTATCAAATGAATGAACAGACAGACGGCTGGGTCACAAATATACACTACTCACAAAAACTTGGGGATATTTGGCTTTAGGGTGAAATTTATGGAAAATGTAAAAAGTTCACGCTACAGTGATATTATATCATGAAAGTAGGGCATTTAAGGAGAAGCATGCAATGGTGATTTCCTCATCTCAAGCAATTTATTGAAACAAAAGCCAACAACAGTGGTGGGTATAACACAAAAAATGTCAATGTCTCAATAACTTGTCATGTGCCCTAGAGCATAAATTACAGCTTGACAACGACATCTTATGCTGTTCACAAGTTGATTTATTGTCTGCTGAGGCATGGCATTCCACTCTTCTGGTGGCGGACTGCCTCTCACGTGCGGTTGTGGCCCCGGTCTGGGTAGGGATAGATTATACAGCCATGGCTGTAGAGCAGATTAGCGATACAGACGTGCGCACGCTCCAGTCTGGACCAACAGGGTTAAGGCTGGAGAGCATAGTACTGCAAGACGGCAGCCCCCCTCCCCCAATCTGTGACATCGCCACGGGACACCCGCGCCCGGTGGTCCCGGTCGCGTGGCACCACCGCGTGTTTGAGTCAGTTCACGCTCTGGCGCACCCAGGAGTGCGTGCGTCAGTCAAAATGGTGGGAGCGAAATTCGTGTGGTCAGGTCTGCGCAAACAAGTGAAAGAGTGGGCGGCAGCCTGCGTAGCGTGCCAACGAGCCAAAGTGCACAGACACACAAAGGCTCCTATGGAGCCGTTTAGTATACCGGCTAAAAGATTCGACCATGTTCACGTGGACCTCGTGGTCCCCCTCCCGCCGTCGCAGGGGTACACGCACCTTCTGACAGTGGTGGACCACACCACACGCTGGCCAGAAGCAGTCCCACTGGCAACAACCACATCCACAGACGTGACGCGTGCTTTTTTGACAACATGGGTGGCGCGTTTTAGAATCCCGTCGGACATCACGTCCGATAGGGGCCCTCAGTTTGTGTCCGAACTTTGGTCCGCAATGGCCCGCAGCCTGGGTGTTGCAATTCATCGCACAACCGCGTACAACCCACAGGCCAATGGGTTATGCTGTGGCGGTATGAAATAATAAGCGGCGAACTGAGAGTTTTTGAGGGAGTTTATTAATCATACCGCCATCACAACACCCACTCCAGCGCCGTGCAGGTGCGCTGGAGCGGGCCCGGAGGCTCTCGTCAGGAGACACGGAATGCGTGTGTCAGAAGTAGTGGTCAGAGAGAGAGCGAGCATGTGATATTCCGTCACTTATATACCCAGTTACAGACAATACATGAAAGGCAATGGGACATTTGCATCACAGTCAGAGCAGGAAGGAACATTTGCATTTGAGTCATACATGTCACAGCAGGATACTGGCAAGGAAGAGCTAGACAAGGGGAGGCTGCCTATTGATATCAATACACACAACTCATTGTTCTGCTAATTGCTCCAGCTGAGCGCTCTGCTTGTCCCAGTCTGTTGTGGGGGTCACCCACAGTACTCCCCCCCAGAGGGCTCAGCAGGAAGGTGAGGCCTCGATAGTCCGGCTTTGGTAGCGAGCAGGGAAAGCTCTGTGCAGGGGGAAGTGGAGGGAGGGGGGTGGGGGTAGCAAGTGCCGGCCCGGGACGGCGAAATTGTCTGGGCCGCGGAAAAATTGCCTGTGGATCCACGGTGTTGAGGGGCTGTCCCGTTGAACGTGCGGTGGTCCACAGCGGCTGTGAGAAGAAAAACTTGTCTCTGACTCCTCTCGCGGCTATGAAGAAAAACAGGAGTTGCCAGGCTGCGTAGCGGCTGTGAGAAAAAAGGAGCTGCAGCTGTGAGGGACTTGGCGTGTTGGCTTTAGGTGCGCGCGCGCAGCCCTAAAGCCCTCGGGAACAGCTGATGGCTGAATTCCCTTTGTGCGCCGTGGCTGAGACCCGTACAAAATCCTGTGAGCGAGCTGCGTGCGTGCTTCAGGTGTGTGAGCAGCCCTGAAGGTTCTGCGTGCAGCGGCGAAGGACGATGGCAGTCTGTGGAGCCGTTATTGTCCCGTGCGTGGTGCGCCGTCCTCATAACCCCCTGGTGTGCGCGTGGGGGTTCGGTGCGTGGGTGGTCCGCTGTTGAGAGGCGAGTCAGGGTCAGGGAGCTTGATGGAGATCAGCGTAGTCGGCGCCGATGGTTATCCCTGTTCAGGTTGTTGCTGTAGTTCGGTCATGGTGCGTTCAGGTCCACGCGCTGCGTTCTCCGTCGGCCCTGGAGGTCGCCGTCGTGGAGAGAGGACGAGGTGCGTGCGCTCTCGTATGGAAGAGCTGTGAGAGCGGCCGGTCCCAGCGTGGATGTGCAGACCTCAGGCGTGCAGATCTCACCATGAAGCTTTCTGCCGCTTTCCCGGTCATGGGTGATCTCCGGAGAGTTCGCCTGGTGGTCGCTCTGCGTCGAGGTCTCCCTGTAGCAGAAGGGAGGGCAGATCATTTGCGTCAGGCTGCTGCGTTCGCTTGTCGTCGGAGAGTCACCGCCGGGGGCTGCCAGCGTGTTCTTTTCTTGGGTCGGGTCACCAGTGTGGCTGTCCAGACCAGAAGGTTGCGTTGCACAAAGCGTGTGCTTTCTCGGGGTCACCAGTGTGGCGGTATGAAATAATAAGCGGCGAACTGAGAGTTTTTGAGGGAGTTTATTAATCATACCGCCATCACAACACCCACTCCAGCACCGTGCAGGCGCGCCGGAGCGGGCCCGGAGGCTCTCGTCAGGAGACACGGAATGCATGTGTCAGAAGCAGTGGTCAGAGAGAGAGCGAGCATGTGATATTCCGTCACTTATATACCCAGTTACAGACAATACATGAAAGGCAATGGGACATTTGCATCACAGTCAGAGCAGGAAGGAACATTTGCATTTGAGTCATACATGTCACAGCAGGATACTGGCAGGGAAGAGCTAGACAAAGGGAGGCTGCCTATTGATATCAATACACACAACTCATTGTTCTGCTAATTGCTCCAGCTGAGCGCTCTGCTTGTCCCAGTCTGTTGTGGGGGTCACCCACAATGCGAGCGTTTTCATAGGTCACTGAAAGCAGCACTCAGGGCTTCGTTGACGGATGCAAATTGGGTTGACCGGTTGCCGTGGGTTTTATTGGGGTTGCGTTCTGCACCAAAAGAGGATTTGGAGGCTTCCCCGGCTGAGCTGGCTTTTTCTCAGCCACTGCGGCTGCCTGGGGAATTTTTGCCAGATAATCCCGCACTGGACAGCTGCCCGTCTCAGCGTTTGCAGCATATTGCAGACACAGGCATGCTGCCCGGCCCAGCCCACCACTATTTTCCACGCGCTTTCGTGCCAAAAACTTTGAAGAACACGGAGTTCGTGTTTGTTAGACACGATGCCCACCGCCCTCCATTGCGCCCACCCTACGATGGCCCGTTCAGAGTGCTGGAAACAGGGGACAAGCATTTTTTGTTAGACTTGGGGGGGCGTCGGGAGAAAATATGCATATACATACTTAAGCCCGCCTTTGTAGTGGCGGACGAGCAAAGGCTGCTGGCTCGGGCCCCTCGGCGTGGAAGACCCCCACTGAGAACTTCCCAGGCAAACGATTCACCAGGACAGCCACACGGGCAAAGCGAAGTTCCCCCCCCCTCCTCGCCTTGGCCCAATTGCAGTCAGACACATGTCCAGCAGCCCCCCGCCGGCACAGAGACCCCCGTTACAGCAGATATGGGAGGAGACTGAAGCCCAAAAGACATGGTGACTGAAACTCTGTCTGGGGGGGGGGGGGGGGGCTGTGTAGCAATATGCATATTATAGAGGAGTCAGCAGACAGCGTGCCAGTCAGGATGTAGTGGTTAAACATAAGAGGATAATAGACAGGGACGTCATGGGGAGTTGGCAGGAAGAGGGAGCTGGGGGTTTAAGGGAAATGTATTGTGGGGTTAGATGTCATGCAGTGTGATGTGAAATGTCATGCAGATGTGAGATGATCTGTTGGGTTTATAAGGAGAAACCTGGCTTAGCTGTTTCATGCTTTTTATGTGTATGACTGATGAGAGAGTGTTAATAAACTTTGTCTGTTCGTAAACCTGCCTCCTCATTTCCAACACTCTTCACAATAGTATATTTTAGGTGAATCCTGAAATTTCACCCGAAAGCCGAATATCCCCAACTTTTTGTGAGTAGTGTAAATACCTGATAATAATAAGGCTGTGAAAACATAAAATGAAAGACTACAAAACCAAAGTCGTGTAGGTTTCGTTATCATTTTCGAAGAGAGCCCAAGAGAAACTGACTAACAGCCCTTTGGATCAGCTGCAGTCATCAAAATACAAAATAATACATTTGTGTTGTTTTTCTCCTCTATGGATTCTTCTTTCTACAGTCAGAAAAAAGAGGTGAGGTTTGAGATGGTAATCGATAATCATGTTTCTTGACAAATACGGGGGTGAGAGGGTACTGAAACGTTCATAGGCTGGAAAGTTCATAGTTGACCAAATGTGGTTTATTTTTCAACCTAAGGGGTCCACATGCTGCGACACTGATGGAAGAAGTGTGTGGACCAAAGGGGAGACTATGTTGAAAAATAAACCACATTTGGTCAAATTTGACCACTATGAACTTTTCAACCTATGAACTTTTCAGCCCTCCTCGTACAGTGCGAGACAAGTAGATGTCGTTTGCTAAGCAGTCTCACACAAACTAAATGCTACTGTTTTTTGTACAACAACCTACAACTTTATTTAAATTAAATTTCAATATGTGAAGCACTTTGTGTTATTTTTTGTATGAAAAGTGCTATACAGTATAAATAAAGCTTTGATTGATTGATTGAAATCAGACATAAAACATTTCCTGTTTTAGATCAGTTAGGATTACCAAAATTATTTCTATAGGGAGTCTAACTCACGTCCCCTCTACTTCTGCACATGGGACCTTAAATTGGAAAAAATCTCCACTGAAATGAATGGCAAGAGCAAAACTATCTTTTGATCCCGATTAAATTTTGCCACGAGTTACACATATGATATTTGTCAATTTAAAAAATAATTTTCCACATACTGTAAATAACAGTGTAGGTTGTTGTCTAACTGTATAAGGTTGTGAAAATACATAAATTAAAAAACTACAAACACAGTCACGTACCTTACGTTGGTCATCGTATTCAAAGAGCACCCAGGGTGAAGTAACTAACAGTCCTCTGGATCAGCTCCAGCTCTCAGAATACAAAAAATACATTTGTGTTGTTTTACTCCTATTTGGATCTTTGTTTCATCAGTCAGAAAACAAGAGGTGCGCTATGAGAGTGGACCCGCCATAATCGTGTTTGGTGAAGTGGAATGGTAGGGGATGTAGTCCATTAATCGTTTTCACAAAAACTAAATATTACTCCTTTATTATACTACAACTGACAACTTTAAAAATTATATTTTAAATTGACAAACATCTAGGGTTGCCAACTGTCCTGTTTTAGCCAGGACGTTCCATTTATTGGGCTAAACATGCTTGTCCCAAGTGGGATATGTGTTGTCCTGTATTCAAGGCTGCCTTGATGAATGGGCTAGGCTGGGCTGAAGACCAGGGGCCTACGAAGATCAGGACCGATCATGAGCCAATGAAAAAGATCACGTTGTTGTTAATTGGTCAAATTCTATGTCCATCACTTGATATTCATGTGTGGCTACTGATTAGTCTAATTTACAAGTGCCTCACGTGGGTACCACGTAACAATAGCCTATCAGAAGAATTGTTTTGACATGTGACTATGCAAGTGCCAGTGAGAGGTAAGAAATAATTAGCTCGGTCAAAATGTCAGGAAAAAGATTTGAAAGTGGTGCTCATAAAATCAATGAGGAAAAGAGCTTAGGGAAAACGAATTCCACAAAAAATCCCAAAGAGTAAAGGATTTTTCTAAGCTGGAGCATCGAGTGGAGGCGGAGCTGCTATTTACTGCACGGAGGAGGCAGGTGGGCCATTAAAGCACTCACCTGGAGGAGAAGGGTGTTATGTATTAAAGCTGGGTTCACACTATAACGTTTGGACCAACTTTTACTGACATTTTGAAAAATCAGAGAAATCAGTCCAAACGTTGATGAAATTACATTTGTGAGCAGACTCCAACTTTTACGAACTTTTGCTAGTATTTGCCAGCGTTGCATTCAGCATTGTCAAACTTTTGCCAACTTAGGCTAGCGTATGTGTAGAAGTTGCTAACTTAGGTTGACTTAAGCAAAGGAATACTCACCACAGTTCAGCTGACATCAGCGTCAGGTGACGCTCATATAAAGATCAGCATTTGTGGAGGCTTCCTGCCATCCTGGACCTGCTTTTTTGGGTGGATTCACACTACAACGTTTGGACCAACTTTTACTGATGTTTTGGCAAACGTGTGGCTCTGCTGGCAAAAGTTGATAAAAATTAATGATAGTTGGTGTTTGTTGGCTAACGCTGAAAATTTGGCGACGTTTTGAAATAAACGTTGGTGAAAGTTGTGCTGAGTTTGTAATAGTTCCTGAGCGTTGGGCTAAGTTATGCAGAGTTCGCCCAAGTCAGCCTAAGTTAAGCTCCATTGGCAAACGTTGACTGAAATGCTGGTGAAAACAAAAGTTTTTAGATCAAAACTCAGTTCAGACATGCAGGAACGAAAGAGAAATAGAGAGAAGGGGGAATTAAAAAAAGAAAATATATATGTAAGAGGACAGTGTACAGTATTTGTTTGGTGATAACATGGTGTGTATGACATGTTTTTCAAATTTTTTTAATGTATGGGATAAATAAATAAATATATATATATATATATATATATATATATATATATATATATATATATATATATATATATATATATATATATATATATATATATATATATACAGTATATATATATATATATCGTCGTTGGCCTCCGTCGGTCTATGATGACCATGGAAGAGAATCCTAAACGTCTACTCTGCTGGAACAGCACCGCCTGTGGCTGAACAGGCCGATGTGCGAATGACAGTCCCTGTCACACAGGTTGCACTTGTGGGTGGTCTCTGTGCTGCTGGGTCTGTGGCGGTTCTTCCTGTGGGTCCTTTTTTCATCTGCTGCAGCAGTCAGTCTCTCTTCACCCGACTTGAGCTGTCTGGTCAGGGTGCCTCTCCATTTGGAGCGGTCCGTTGCAAGGTCCTCCCAGCGCTCTGTGTTGATCTCCAGGGCCTTCATGTCTCTCTTGCAGACGTCTCTAAAGCGCAGCTGTGGGCGGCCAACATCTCTCCTGCCCGTCGCCAGTTCTCCGTAGAGGACGTCTTTGGGGATTCTGCCATCCTCCATACGGTGAACGTGGCCTAGCCAGCGGAGCCTGCGCTGCCTGAGTAGAGTGAACATGGAGGGAAGGCCGGCGCGGGACAGAACTTCTGTGTTGGGCACTTTGTCCTGCCAGGATATGTCCAGGATGTGGTGAATGCAGCGCAAGTGGAAGGAGTTCAGTCTCTTTTCCTGCCGGACGTATGTTGTCCACGTCTCACTCCCATAGAGCAGTGTGCTGATGATGCAGGCGTTGTACACTGCCATCTTCGTCTTGACAGAGAGTTTGGGATTCTCCCACACTCGTGTGGTGAGGCGAGCGAGTGTGAAGGCTGATTTTCCAATCCTCTTGTCGATCTCTGTATCAAAGGAGAGGTTGTTGCTGCTCGTGGACCCCAGGTACGTGAACTGATTCACGACCTCCAGCTCGTAGTCATCGATGGTGATGGTTGGTGGTGCTTCCGTGCCTTGCGCCAAGACGTTAGTCTTCTTCAGGCTGATGGTAAGCCCGAAATCCTTGCATGCCTGGGAGAAGCGGTCCATCAGGGTCTGAAGCTCCTGCTGTGTGTGGGTTGTGACTGCAGCGTCATCTGCGAACAGCATGTCTCTGATTAGAGCCTCGCGTACTTTGGTTCTGGCTTTCAGGCGGGCGAGGTTGAAAAGCCTGCCGTCAGATCTTGTGTGCAGGTAGATTCCCTCTGTTGCTGTGCTGAAGGCATGCCTCAGGAGCATAGCAAAGAAAATCCCAAAGAGGGTTGGCGCAAGTACACAGCCCTGTTTCACTCCGCTGCGTATGTTGAATGGCTCTGAGATGCTGCCGTCGTGCTGCACTATCCCCTGCAAGTTGGTGTGAAACGATTCGATGAGGCTTTGCAGCTTTTAGTTCCAAGGTTGTCATAGCCAGGAGCGGCACTGGGGTTAAGCTCCCAGTGCTCATAAAATGCTCCTTATGGCGTGCGTCTCGAAAAGCCACTGACAACTAAGTCCAACTCCTAGCCTGCCCATGTGGTTTAGTCTCTAAGCCTGGCGGAACTGCTTTTACTAATAGGAAAAGGGGCGAGGGCGGATCTCTGGCGCCTTAAAACCAGATGCTTCGGGTAGATGGTGGCTCGTCAACCTGGGAAGGTAGCCCATCTAGGGGAAGGTAAACCCTGATTTCAACCCTCCGCTGCCTTGCGGCACACCCGGTCACGGGAAAGGCTTCGGGAGTCAACCCTGAGGAAAAATCCGGAGTCGGAGTCCCTAAGGCAGTTCTCTGTTGTGCTCAACATCATTCTGGCAGCTCCTGCGACGGCGCTGGTGCCAAACTGTAGCAGCCCTGCTGTTCCTTTGGATTCATCAGTGACGTGGAGAGGGGGGACATGCTGCATGGGCAACATCTTGTCCTCCATATCTTCCTGCCCAGGCTTGAATCCTAACAATGCCCAACGCTGGAAGGTAGAACGCCGGATCACTGGAGAGGACACTCCAGTTTCGCCTTTGGCGTAGACAAAACACGGGGAATGACAGTTACCGGTTATAAGCCACCGCTCAATTGGCGTAGAGCGCGGCGCCAGGGGTTGTTCCCGACAGTGGGAGGGATCATCGGATCTCACTGGACAGCTACCGCCCGCCTCAAGCTGGGCAGCCCCCAGCCAAAAAGGTATTGTCCCGCCACAGCTTGCTTTCCTCATTGGGTGCATGGGGATGAGGAGAAGTCCGAACGGCAGGCTGAGAACCTTCGCACCAGGCAAGACAAAAAAACAAAAGAGACCAACTCTAAAAATGGGAACTTGGAACGTCCGCACTATGATGACAGGACTCGCTGCTAACCTCAAGGACATCAACAACACCAGGAAGACTGCCATCATCAATAATGAGCTGAAGAGACTGGAAGTGGATATCGCCACTCTCCAGGAAACACGGTTGGCTGACGCAGGCACACTGAGAGAGAAGGACTACACGTTCTACTGGCAGGGAAAGGGCAGTGACAAACACAGGGAACACGGAGTGGGCTTTGCAGTGAAGAACACCTTGCTGAAGATGGTGGAACTGGGCAGCAATGGCTTTGCACGACTCCTCACCCTCCGCCTCAACACCACTCAAGGTCCAGTCACCCTCGTCAGTGTGTATGCCCCAACACTGACAGCCACACCAGAGGCAAAAGACGAGTTCTACGAGAATCTCGCAACAACTGTCAGGATCATCCCCAACTCTGAACAACTCATTCTCCTTGGAGACTTCAATGCCAGAGTGGGTGCTGACCACAACTCCTGGCCCTCCTGTCTTGGACCATTTGGCGTGGGCAGAATGAACGACAATGGACAGCGGCTGCTCAAGTTCTTCACATATCACGATCTGTGCATCTCAAACTCGTTCTTCATGACCAAGCCCCAACACAAGGTTTCCTGGTGACATCTGCGCTCAAAGCACTGGCACCAGCTGGACTTGATCCTGACCAGGCGCACCTCACTGAAGAACGTGCTAATCACCCGTTCGTTCCAGAGTGCAGATTGCGACACAGACCATTCATTGGTGTGTTGCAAGGTCAAGCTGCAGCTGAAGAAATTCCATCGTGCTAGACAGCCTGGAAAGGCACGGATTGACACCAGCAAGATGGGCCAACCAGAACTTGTTGAGCAGTTTGCCTCCATCTTTGAGAAGGAACTTGGTGTACCACAAGAAGAAGAATCTGCAAAGCAGAAGTGGGAAGAGCTGCGAAACACCATCCACCACACAGCCTTGGCTACCTTTGGGAGGAAGACCTCAAAGTCACAGGACTGGTTTGATGCCAAGTTGACCGAGATGACCCCCGTCACTGAAGCCAAGCGCTCAGCACTTGCTGAGTACAAGAAGTACCCAAACGAGAAGAATCTCCAGATTCTCAGGGCTGCGAAAAGCAAAGTTCAGCAGACTGCTCGGCGCTGTGCCAACGAGTACTGGACTCAGCTCAGCCAAGACATTCAAACCGCGGCCATAACAGGGAACATCCGTGGTATGTACGATGGCATCAAGAAAGCACTTGGTCCGGCTCAGAGCAAGACGGCCCCCCTCAAATCCTCCACTGTGGAGATGATCACAGAAAAGACAAGCAGATGGAGAGATGGGTGGAACACTACTCCGACCTCTACTCCAGACAGAACACCGTGACACCGTCAGCCCTTGATGCCATCGACTGCCTGCCATCCATGGACGAACTTGACGCCGAGCCAACCATCGACGAACTCAGCAAGGCCATTGATAGCTTGGCCGCTGGCAAGGCACCCGGCAACGATGGCATACCCCCTGACCTGATCAAGCACTGCAAGACCGCCCTACTGCTGCCATTGCATGACGTCCTCTGCCAGTGCTGGAAGGAAGGCGCCGTACCACAGGACATGAGGGATGCCAAGATCATCACCCTCTACAAAAACAAAGGGGAGAGAAGCGACTGCAACAACTACAGGGGCATCTCCCTCCTCAGCGTTGTTGGCAAAGTCTACGCACGAGTTGTTCTCGTTCATCTACAGAAGCTTGCGGAACGTGTCTACCCCGAGTCTCAGTGTGGCTTCCACGGTGAGCGATCGACGGTAGACATAAGAAAAATAAACATCAAAGATGCTTTGCTACAAGCAGAAACTACAAAGGCAAAATACTAGATGAAACATCAGTTTCACTTCTTAACAGTCCTGGTGGCTGAGTGGTCAGAACTTCGTTAGAGGATCCCTCCTGCATCATCAACAGGTGTCTCAGGGTCATCGGCGTTTCGCCCTTGAACCTGTACGCCTCGCCTGAGTGGGGCAGCAAAGATTAATCTTCACTTGCAGAAGGGTTCCAACCACGGTCTCTTGTGAGCCACAACCACCTTGAACTAGCCTCTGCCACTGAGGCTGTATCCCCAATGGCTTTCCTAAGATGTTTAGGTTCCAGACCTATCTTGTGTAAAAAATGATACAAAGATGCAGCTGGAAACCCACGACAACCAACCTCATCAGGGAATAAAGTAGTGTGCCACCCTTTAATCCGAGCCTCATCAACCAGGTCCTGATATTTTTCCTTCTTGAGTTTGTGAGATATATCCAGCCTCTCCTCCCAAGGCACTGTAAGCTCAACTATTACAATGGATTTTGCACTCCGAGAGCAAAGAATCATGTCCGGGCAGAGAGTGGTTGTTACTACTTCTTCTGGGAAGACGAGCTTCTTTTTTAGGTCAACATGCAACTCCCAATCTGATGCTTTATGCAAAACAGAGGGGCGCATTCTGACAGTTGTTTTCTTCAGAGACTTATTTCCTGGCTTTTGAAAGCTGATATTCTCCATCCGCCAACTCCAGGGGAAATGCAGAGAACAGAGCATGCCCCTGTACGTTGCCTTCATCGATCTCACCAAAGCGTTCGATCTGGTCAGCAGAGAGGGCCTTTTCAAGATCCTGCCAAAGATAGGATGCCCACCAAAGTTGCAAAGCCTCATCGAATCGTTTCATATATATATATATATATATATATATATATATATATATATATATATATATATACAGTATATATATATATATATATATATATATATATATACACAGTATATATATATATATATATATATATATATATATATATATATATATATATATATATATACACAGTATATATATATATACATATATATAAAACAGACATTTGTGGGTTTGTTTGCAGGTGATGGGTGTGGTTTGGCGGGTGGATTCATGTCTTTGCAGTGTTATTTTTCTACCACTAGGCTGTGTTGTTGTGCAAATACAGTATGTCTTTTGCCAGTACGGATTACTGGTTGCCTTGGAAACAACAGCTGTTTTTGTTTTTTTTTTGTTTTTTTTGCTGTCTGAAAAAAACATTTTCTTGGTCCATTGAATAAAGGTTTTTCGTGAAATTTTCAGTCAGAGTCTGTCTACTCTCTGCTTGCTATATATATATATATATATATATATATATATATATATATATACAGTGGGGCAAAAAAGTATTTAGTCAGCCACCAACTGTGCAAGTTCTCCTACTTAAAAGATGAGAGAGGTCTCCAATTTTCATCATAGGTATACCTCAACTATGAGAGACAAAATGAGAAAAAAAATCCAGAAAATCACATTGAAGGATTTTTAATGAATTAATTGGTAAATTCCTCAGTAAAATAAGTATTTGGCCACCTACAAACAAGCAAGATTTCTGGCTCTCACAGACGTGTAACTTCTTCTTTAAGAGGCTCCTCTGTCCTCCACTCGTTACCTGTATTAATGGCACCTGTTTGAACTCATTATCAGTATAAAAGACACCTGTCCACAACCTCAAACAGTCAGACTCCAAACTCCACTATGGCCAAGACCAAAGAGCTGGCAAAGGACACCAGAAACAAAATTGTAGACCTGCACCAGGCTGGGAAGACTGAATCTGCAATAGGTAAGCAGCTTGGTGTGAAGAAATCAACTGTGGGAGCAATTATTAGAAAATGGAAGACATACAAGACCACTGATAATCTCCCCCGATCTGGGGCTCCACGCAAGATCTCACCCCATGGGGTCAAAATTATCACGAGAACGGTGAGCAAAAATCCCAGAACCACATGGGGGGACCTAGTGAATGACCTGCAGAGAGCTGGGACCAAAGTAACAAAGGCTGCATCAGAAACACACTACGCCGCCAGGGACTCAAATCCTGCAGTGCCAGACGTGTCCCCCTGCTTAAGCCAGTACATGTCCAGGCCCGTCTGAAGTTTGCTAGAGAGCATTTGGATGATCCAGAAGAGGACTGGGAGAATGTCATATGGTCAGATGAAACCAAAATAGAACTTTTTGGTAAAAACTCAACTTGTCGTGTTTGGAGGAGAAAGAACACCATACCTACTGTGAAGCATGGGGGTGGAAGCATCATACTTTGGGGCTGTTTTTCTGCAAAGGGACCAGGACGACTGATCCGTGTAAAGGAAAGAATGAATGGGGCCATGTATTGTGAGATTTTGAGTGAAAACCACCTTCCACCAGCAAGGGCATTGAAGATGAAATGTGGCTGGGTCTTTCAGCATGACAATGATCCCAAACACACCACCCGGGCAACGAAGGAGTGGCTTCGTAAGAAGCATTTCAAGGTCCTGGAGTGGCCTAGCCAGTCTCCAGATCTCAACCCCATAGAAAATCTTTGGAGGGAGTTGAAAGTCTGTGTTGCCCAGCGACAGCCCCAAAACATCACTGCTCTAGAGGAGATCTGCATGGAGGAATGGGCCAAAATACCAGCAACAGTGTGTGAAAACCTTGTGAAGACTTACAGAAAGCATTTGATCTCTGTCATTGCCAACAAAGGGTATATAACAAAGTATTGAGATGAACTTTTGTTATTGACCAAATACTTATTTTACCAAGGAATTTACCAATTAATTCATTAAAAATCCTTCAATGTGATTTTCTGGATTTTTTTTTTCTTATTTTGTCTCTCATAGTTGAGGTATACCTATGATGAAAATTGGAGACCTCTCTCATCTTTTAAGTGGGAAAACTTGCACAATTTGTGGCTGACTAAGTACATTTTTACCCCACTGTATATATATATATATATATATATATATATATATATATATATTGACATAATGCACGGCCCAGGAGACACACACGCAGGCTCAGGATAGATTTAACAGCTTTATTAGCAACAAGGAAGTGTATGGCTGCGTGTCTGTGGAGTAAGAATGTATTTATTGGTGGTGGCGTCTGCGTCAGGCACGGGGGCAGGAGGCCGTACAGCCGGACAACCCTGTGGGAGAGAGCAGAGGGAGAAGGGTAATGGGCACCACACCAATACAGGGAATAATGATGATAGCTGGCTTACTTGGTTATGACAGGTGGCTGACGTCGACAAGGGCGAGGCCCGGGAGACAGCGACCTGCGGTACCTGTGGCAGCAGCGTAGAGCCAACGGCGAGGTGAGGAAGTCCGCCGCTGGGAATGTCCACCTGTGCACAGGGGAAGGCTAGAGGAGAGAGGTAAGGGAAGCTTACCCAAGATATCTTCACTAGTCGGTTTGAGATCTGTAGTAGCAAAGGGGCCGAAGTTGAGAGACGGCTTCAGGCCGAAGCCCAGGGCAGAGTGGATTAAATACCTCACCGCTGACGAGGAGCAGGTGTGCGCGCGGCTGGCGCCGCTGATGAGCGGCGAGTCATAACAGTACTCCCCCCTCTAGCAGCGCCTCCTGGCGATGGTTTTTCCGGGTGCGCTCGATGAAACTCAGAAATGAGTGACCGGTCCAACACCAGCGAGGAAGGCACCCACTGTCTCCACTCGGGTCCATAGCCCTCCCAATCCACCAGGTACTGCAATCCGCGACCCCGGCGTCGGGTGTCCAAGATGTCAGCGACGGTCCAGGCCGGATGGCCACCAATCATCCGGGGAGCGGGGTGCGCCGCAGGTGGAGGGCAGAGGGGGTCAGAGACCACCGGTTTAATTTTGGAGACGTGGAAGGTGGGATGGATGCGGAGGGAGGAGGGAATAGCCACACGCACAGCCACCGGGTTGATGATTCTGGTTATGGGATAAGGGCCGATGAACCGTTGGGCCAGCTTTCTCCTCTCACCCTTTAGGTTAACGTCCTGTGTGGATACCCAAACTTGCTGTCCCACCTGGTAGGCAGGTGCAGGTCTCCTATGTCGGTCCGCCGTAGACTTATTGCGCTCCGCCGTGCGTAAAAGCGCATTACGCGCCGTGGACCAAAGGGAGCGGCACCGCCTCAGATGTGCCTGGACAGAGGGGACAGCCAACTCGCCCTCCTGCGCGGGGAATAGGGGTGGATCATAGCCCAAGGATGCTTTAAAGGGCGACATCCCGATGGCCGTAGAGCGAGAGGTGTTGTGGGCGTACTCCACCCAGGCGAGGTGAGAGCTCCAGGACGTGGGTTTGGATGAAGTGACGCAGCGGAGCATAGCCTCCAGCTCCTGGTTAGTCCGCTCACACTGCCCGTTAGACTGGGGGTGATGGTCGGAGGAGAGGCTTACCTTGGCTCCCAGGGCGTTGCAAAATGACCTCCAGACGTCCGAAGAGAACTGGGGGCCGCGGTCGGAGACCACGTCAACCGGGATTCCATGCAGTCTGACCACATGCTGGATGAGGAGGTCCGCCGTCTCCAAGGCTGAGGGAAGTCCACGTAGGGGCACAAAGTGGGCAGCCTTTGAAAAACGGTCAACAATGGTCAGAACTGTGTCAAAGTTGTTGGAGACAGGGAGCCCGGTGACGAAGTCCAGGGTGATGTGCGACCAGGGCCTGCCAGGGACGGGCAGGGGCTGGAGCAGACCCGCAGGGGGAGCGTTACCTGACTTATTGGTAGCACAGACGGAGCAGGCCCGGGCGTAACGGGCGGCATCCTTCCGCAGGCCTGGCCACCAAAGGGATCGCTGGAGAAGGTCAATCATCCGCGAAGCTCCAGGATGGCAGGTGAGCTTGGAGGTATGGAGCCAGTGTATAACGTCCCCCCGGACGGCAGATGGTACGAAGAGCCTCCCCTCCGGTCCGCCGCCAGGGTCCGGTTCCGACTCCTGCGCCCTCCGGATCTTGTCTTCTATGTCCCATGTAACAGCCCCCACGACGCACAACCTGGGCAAGATGGTGTGAGCAACATCTTCTGCGGCCTCCGGGGCAAATTGCCTGGAGAGGGCGTCGGGCAGGCCGTTCTTGGAGCCAGGCCTATATGTGATGCTGAACTTAAACCTTGCAAAGAACAGGGACCAACGCGCCTGGTGGGCGTTCAGACGCTTGGCAGATCTTAGGTACTCCAGGTTCTTGGAGTACCTGACTGGCGCCTAGCGGCTGCCCCGGCCTTGGATGCACTCTGTAGAGCGTGCCCAAATGCCAAGTCCCGTTTCGTTACCTTGTACTCATACATGTGTAATGACAATAAAGTTGAATCTCAATCTCAATCTCAATCTTTCTTGTGGTCAGTGAGGACCACAAAAGGCAAGGCTGCCCCCTCCAGCCAGTGACGCCATTCTTGAAGGGCAAGCTTGATGGCAAGAAGCTCTCTGTCCCCCACGTCGTAGTTTCGTTCCGCCGGGGACAGGCGCCAAGAGAAGAAAGCGCAGGGTCGCTTGACTCCATTGGCTGGGGACCGCTGGGACAACACCGCCTCCACCTCCGTGTCCGAAGCGTCCACCTCCACAATGCACTGCAGCGCGGGATCGACCTGGCTGAGAACCCGGGAGGAGGAGAACTCCGTCTTCAGCGCCTGGAAGGCCGAAGCGGCCTCTTCAGTCCACCGGAACGGGGTCTTAGGAGAGGTGAGGCGGGTCAGGGGCCCGACGATGGCTCCAAAGTTCGGGACAAAGCGGCGGTAGAAATTGGCGAACCCGATGAATTGCTGAACCTGTTTCCGAGAAGTTGGTGTGGGCCAATCCACCACCGCTTTGATCTTCGCTGGGTCCGGAAGCACCTGGTCATGGGAGATGACGAACCCCAGGAAGAAGTTGTTTTGGCGTAGAATTCACATTTTTCCGCCTTGACGTACAGACGGTTCTCCAGCAGTCTCTGCAGGACCCGCCTCACGTGGACCCGGTGTTCATCCCTGGACCTGGAGAAGATGAGAATGCCGTCCAGGTAGACGAATACAAACAGGCCGATGAAGTCCCAGAGGACGTCATTGATGAGGCGCTGAAAGACGGCTGGAGCGTTGGTCAACCCAAACGGCATCACGAGATATTCAAAATGACCGTTTGGGGTACGGAAGGCGGTTTTCTACTCATCTCCCTCCCGGATCCAGACGAGGTGGTAAGCGCTGCGGAGATCCAGCTTAGTAAACCAGGTCGCCCCCTGGAGGGAGTGGAAGGCAGTGTCCATAAGGGGCAGGGTGTACCGGTCCTTCTCCGTGATATCGTTGAGAGCTCGATAGTCGATACAAGGACGAAGAGATCCGTCCTTCTTTCCCACGAAGAAGAACCCTGCACCTACTGGAGAGGAGGACGGTCGGATGATCCCAGCACTGAGCGACTCCTTCAGATAGCTGTTCATTGCCTCCCTCTCCGGCGCTGACAGACTATAGAGGCGTCCTGAAGGTAAGGGCACCCCCTGGCGGATGTTAATGGCGCAGTCGTAGGGCCGGTGAGGAGGCAGAGACATCGCCTTGGACTTACTGAAAACAGCACCCAGGTCGTGGAACTCTGAGGGCACTAGGGTGAGATCCGGGGGCGCGGTGTCCTGAGCTGTGGGAGGCGAGGACGGGGCGCAGGCCGCGGATTGGAGGCAGGTACCCATGCAGAAAGTGCTCCACGCTGACATCTTCCCAGTCTTCCAGTCCAAGGTGGGGTTGTGGAGGCGGAGCCAGGGATAACCGAGGATGACAGGAGTTACTGAGGTGGGCAGGACGTAAAAGGAGATATCCTCCCGATGGTTTCCAGAGATGATCACCGGGACGGGGGATGTTTGGTGAGTTACTTTTCCCAGGGAAACTTGGGAGAGATTAACCAGGGCGAGAGGAGTGTCGAGGGGGTGACAATGGATGCCCAGTCGGGTTGCCAGGCTTTGTGAAATAAAGCTACCCTCCGCACCTGAATCCACCAGTGCATGTGTGAGGTGCTCAGTGAGGTTGTGACAGAAGCGGATGGGCAGCGTCAAATGTGTGAGGGGATTTAACGATTAGCGTCCGCGAGGCCCCCTACAGTGACTCGCAGACCACCTCGTTTGGCTTCTCCGGACAATGCTCCACCGTGTGCTGGCTACCTCCGCAATACATGCAGAGGCCCAGGTCACGACGGCGCTGTTTCTTCGCCAGGGGGAGCTTTGTCCGGCCCATCACCATTGGCTCCGACTCCTCGGAGACCTCCGGCGGCGGCAACGCCATGACGAGCTTGGGGCAGACGTGCAGAGGCGCCTCGCGAGTGAGAAGACTGCTTCCGCTCGGAGGCGCGCTCGCGCAGCCTATTATCCAAACTGATGGTGAGAGAAATCAGCTCCGCCAGCGTCTCCGGGGTATCCCGTCCAGCCAGCTCATCCCTCAGACCAGAATTTAGGCTGCGGAGGAAGATGCCGCAGAGCGCGCGCTCTTCCCAGCCAACTTCCTTCACGGTAACCCGGAAGTCGATCGCGTAGTCGGCCGCCGATCGGCTCCCCTGTTGGAGTCCGAGAAGGCGGTCGACCTGGACACTGTCCAAACACGAATGATCGAACACTTCCAGAAACTGTCGCATGAACTGGCCATAGGTGAGGGTGGCGTAGCTGGGCTTCACCATAATGGCATAAGCCCAGGTAAGCGCACGACCCTCAAGGAGATTACCTATATAGCCAATTCTGCTATGGTCTGAGGGAAAATCTCCGGGAACGCAAAGAAACACGGACTCACACTGCATAATAAAACCCCGAGCTCCACCCAGCTTACCGCTGAAGGGAGCAGGAGTGGGGATTGGTGTGAGCCGTGTTGGCGCACCCGGAGTGGGCTGGACGGCCACCGGAGCCGCAGGAGCCACGCCACCCAGACGAGCTGAGGGGAATGGCTGCTGGGGGTCCAAGCGGTCTAATCGGTTAGTAATGATAATTAATTGATTTAATATCACCTGTTGCTGATGAGCTATTAAATCCACCCGAGCCTCGAGGGTGGAAAGACAGCGTGCAAGCCCGCTGTCTGCCGAGCCGCTCTGCTGAAGCCGTACTGACATAATGCACGGCCCAGGAGACACACACGCAGGCTCAGGATAGATTTAACAGCTTTATTAGCAACAAGGAAGTGTATGGCTGCGTGTCTGTGGAGTAAGAATGTATTGGTGGTGGCGTCTGCGTCAGGCACAGGGGCAGGAGGCCGTACAGCCGGACAACCCTGTGGGAGAGAGCAGAGGGAGAAGGGTAACGGGCACCACACCAATACAGGGAATAATGATGATAGCTGGCTTACTTGGTTATGACAGGTGGCTGGCGTTGACAAGGGCGAGGCCCGGGAGACAGCGACCTGCGGTACCTGTGGCAGCAGCGTAGAGCCAACGGCGAGGTGAGGAAGTCCGCCGCCGGGAATGTCCACCTGTGCACAGGGGAAGGCTAGAGGAGAGAGGTAAGGGAAGCTTACCCAAGATATCTTCACTAGTCGGTTTGAGATCCGTAGTAGCAAAGGGGCCGAAGTCGAGAGACGGCTTCAGGCCGAAGCCCAGGGCAGAGTGGATTAAATACCTCGCCACTGACGAGGAGCAGGTGTGCGCGCGGCTGGCGCCGCTGATGAGCGGCAAGTCATAACATATATAATCTACCAAAAATGTGGCAGTCCCCCCCCCCCCCCAAAAAAATCTCCTCATTGAGAAATTTACTGTTCTTAGTTTTGTGCTCCGTGCGTAATCATTCTCCAGGATTTATTGGTTCACGTCCATTGTGGGAATCAAACAGCGCTGATTTGGTGTCAAAAATTAAATGACATTTAACGGGATTTTATGTTATTAGGTTTAACAGTCAAAATATAATCACCCGTCATTTTATTTATATGATGATTCACTAAACAGTTTTTTTTATTCCATCCACATTCACATTTTAATTGCGGACTTAGGGTTGGAGTCTATAACATTTTTTAATTATTTTTTTAGATGAATGAATGAATGAATGAACAGGGGAAAATGGTACGCAGAAGTAACTACATAGGAATATCAAACAAAAATAAATACTGAAACGTATGCCCAAGGGATATGTGTTCACTCCAGAAGCAGGTCCAGAATGGCAGGAAGCCTCCACAAACGCTGATCTTCAGATGAGCGTCACCTGATGCTGATGTCAGCTGATCTGCGCTGAGTATTTCTCTGATTTTTCAAAACGTCTGTAAAAGTTGGTCCAAACGCTATAGAATGAACCCAGCTTTAACTTAGGCTGACTTGGGTAAACTCTGTATAACTTAGCCCAGCACTCAGGAACTCTTACAAAATGAGCATAACTTTCACCAACGTGTATTTCCAAACGGTAAATTTTCAGCAGGCTGAAAATTTTCAAAGAACACAACTTTCGCCAGCATTTGCCAACAAATACCAGCAATCATTAACTTTTGCCAGCAGAGCCAGACTTTTGTCAAAACGTCAGTAAAGGTCGGTCCAAACGTTGTAGTGTGAATCCACCTTAACAGAGCGAGATGTGAGCCATGCTGTGCCGAGCAACGAACTGAACTTTATTGAGCAACAGCCTCAAATATACACACTGGCCATAGCCCGCCTGACGTCACTACGCTGACTGCCTGGCATCATCTACGGCAAGCCCCAAAGGCCCAAATCTCCACACAACATCCCCCACCCCTTTACAAAGCATGAAAACACAAAACCAGGTCACCTCCCCCCTTAAATTTAGTAAATGAACCCCCTCTCAATCACAAGATATGCAACAACCAAAACAAAAAACAATGCACTACCCGGGTATCTGGGTAGACTGCCAGCTTGGCCCTGTGCTGGAGTGGATTATTCTGCCACCCAAGGCCAACACATTCCAGCTAAGGTCAGTTCCACCACATAGTCATCAAGGTGCCTAGGCCCTTCCTGAGGTGGCTGGAATGCCACCGTGACCTTTTCGAAAGCTGGAATGTGTCCGGGCTCAGTCACTTCATGATCTGTAGTAGTCCCGTCCAGAATGGCTGTAACTTATGTGTACAGTTGGGGTGCTTAATCCTGACCCAGTCTGACACACCAAGTCCATGAGCCCTCACCCTGTGCTTTTTGTTGAAACGCTGCTTCATTTTCCGCTGTTCAGCGAGGACCCGATCTTGTGATGGTTCCATGTCCACTGGAGAAGGGGTCGTGGGGGGCCGCAGCCGATCTAGGTGCAGATGTAGTTCGTACCCCAGCATGAGCTTCGCTAGAGAGCACCCCGTCGTGTCGTGGGCTGTCGCCCTGTAGTGGAGGAGAGTGTTCTGAAGGGCATCAGAGAACGTGAAGCCGTCTGCCAGATGGGCCCGCAGACCATTTTTTAGTGTCTTATTGAAATGTTCTACACCCCCATTAGCCTGCGGATGATAAAATGCGGTTCTAATGTGCACCACACCCCTTTCTCCCAAAAACTCCTCAAACCCCCCAGAGATCAACTGTGGGCCATTGTCCATTGTAATAGTGTCTGGAACCCCCCACCTGGCGAACAGTGACGAGAGGAAACCGGTGACCACGTCCGTTGTGACCAAGCCAGTGGGCAACACCTCCAGCCATTTCGAAAACAGATCGTAGGCCACTAGTAGAAAACAGCTGTTCGCGGGGGCTGTGTGCAGTTTGCCACAGATATCCAATTGGACGCGCTTCCAAGGGCCATCCGGGTATTGCAGTGGTCGCAGGGGTGCAGGAGGTGGCATTCCAGTTTTCCTGCTCTCCAATCACGGTACACAGTTCTTAACCATAGTCTCAATGTCTTTATCAATACCAGGCCACCAAACCGAATCCCTGCATCGATTGTTTCACCCTGACCACCCCCAGATGATCCTCATGGAGCATAGCCAAAACGCGCAATCTCTGCAACACTGGAATCAATGTGCAGTGTCCTCTCGCCACGCACACGTCGTTCCAGCAACTCAGTTCGTCCCTGAACTTGTGAAAAGATGCCAAGTCATCCTGCATTTTTGTGGGCCAACCCCCTCTGATGAAGGAGCAAATTTGCGACAATACTGGGTCCCGTTCTGACTCCACCTGGAGTTCCTGGAGTGACACCATGTTCCGGAGGGGCTTGTGCTGCGTGTTGATCAGATCCGCCTCCAAGGAATCACTGTCGTCCAGTTGCACAGTGTTGGTTGTGGCACAGGACAGGAGGTCCACCACTACGTTTTCTTTGCCGGGGGTGAACTGAGTAGTGAAGTTGTAGGCCCGCAGCTGTTCCGTCCACCTGTGGACTTGTGGACCACCTGTGGGCTTGTGTCCCGAGCCAGTTGTCTCCAACAGCATTGTCAGCGCCTGGTGGTCCGTGCATAGAGTAAAATGGCATCCATATAGCTACACGTGCCACCGTTCGCATACCCAAACACATGTGGGCGTCTCTCTCTCACCCACGGCCTACTTCTGTTTAGCTGACATGAGGGACCTTAACGCGAATGCCACTGGACATTCCGTCACATTTTGTACTTGAGACATAACTGCCCTCACTGCTGAACCAGATGCGTCACAAGTCACAAAAGTGGGCCACTTGGGGTCAAAATGCGCCAACAACGGCGGGAGTTGAGTTGAGATTTCAGTTTAGCAATCGCTGCAGGGCAGGCTGGGGTCCATTGCCACGGAGTGTCCTACTTCAGGAGGGCTCGGAGAGGTTCAATAGTCTCTGAATAATGGGGAATGAAATGCCCGTAGAAGTTCACCATGCCCAGAAATGAGCAAATTTGTGCGGGCGTCGTGGGGTTGGGGAGATGCAGGACCGCCTCCATGTTCAAGTGCAGGGGGCTCAGGCCCTCAGCCGATAGCCCAAACCCATCAAACTCAATGGATTCCACTGCAAAGATGCACTTTCCCCCGTTCAACATAACCCCATGCTCCAGCAGCACCTCTATTACACGTTCCAAGCATTCATCATGTGCCATCTGTGACGTGACGTGAACTACAATGTCGTCCAGATACACAACCACACCCCTGAGGTCAGCGAGGATCGCAGACATGATTTTCTGAAAACAGCTCGGTGCCGAACTCAGGCTGAAAGGCATGCAGGTGTACCTGAAAACGCCCGTGTGGGTCACAAACGCCATCAGGTCATGGATGGCTGGGTGGAGGGGCACCTGTAGATAACCTTGGTGGAGGTCCAGTTTGGAAAACACTGGAGCCACTGAACATCGCAGTGAGTTCCTCCATCGTGGGCAGTGGGTATTTGTCCGCAATAATCACTTTACTAACCATTCTGAGGTCAATGCATGGCCAGATGTCGCCTGTCTTCTTCTTGGCCACTACGATGTTTGAAATCCATGGCGAGGCATCTACTTTCTCGACAATGCAGGCATTGAGCAGCTTATTTAGTTCCACCGTAACGTCATCCCACAGAGCGAGGGGCAGCCGCCGTAGAGGTTGGATTTTGGGCATCACACTCGGGTCGATGAGCGGACGGTGGTTGAAAGCCTTCACGCAGCCCAGGCCCGCAAACAATGCTGGCCAGTGAACATGCCACCCAGGAGAAATGGTTAACACTGTGGAGCCCGCTGGGGCCGTGATGGAGAATTCTAATTCCCCCAATAAGCCAATACCCAACAAGTCAGCCCCATGGCGTGAAACCTGAAAGGTAAATGCGGGAATAGTCTTTGACCCACACACCACCGAGAAACTGACCGTACGCACCATGCCAAACATTTTCACAACACCCGCCCTAATAGATTTCTTTGGAAAAAGTTTCCTTACCGTGGACATGCTTAATGGGACGCATCCTGTGGAAACATATCATCACTTCCTGTGTTGCTGGCTGTGGGTTTGGTTTGCTCTGTGATTAGCTCTCCTCACTCTCCTGAGGATTACTGCCTTTAATTGTATTTTAATTGCTTTTTTCCCCATCTACTGTCACCTCTCACTTCGGTTTAACAAGCCTCTTGCACCTGTGTGCGCACTCAGTGTCACCTAATCACCCTCTTTAGCCTTCTGTTCACCTTTCATCGGCGTTTGTGTTAGCTTCGGGTTAGCCACTAGCGAGGGCTACTAGCTCTCCTTCCCCTTCTCCTCTGGTGTGCTCTCTGTGTCAGATGTTTAGCTACACCTCTGTCTCTTTTAGTGTTAATGGTAAATGTAATAAATGTTGTCTTTTTGAGGCACTCGAGGCAAGGTTGTGTGATTTGGAATCCCAGCTCTGCTGCATTGAAACACTGTCAGCGCCAGTTAATTATGACGGACGCCCCTTAGCTGTAGCAGAGCACCCTAGCATAGGGCCTGCTAGCCACCCCCCGGCTTCAACCTCTCCTGAGCAGCCAGGAGAGAATGGGTGGGTTACAGTGAAAAGGAAGCATAGTTGCAAGCCCCTGGTTCACCACCAACCTGTTCATGTTTCTAATCGTTTTTCCCACTCAGCGACACACCCGCTGAGGAAAGAACTCTGATCATTGGCGACTCTGTAGTCAGAAACGTGAACCTAGAGACTCCAGCGGCCATAGTCAAATGCATTCCTGGGGCCAGAGCAGGCGACATCGAGTCAAATTTGAAAATGCTGGCTAAAAGCGACTGTGAATACTCCACAATTGTTATCCACGCTGGCATGAACGACATCCTACTCCAGCAGTCAGAAGTCACAAAACTTAGTGTGGAATCGGTGTGTATCTTTGCCAAAACGATGTCTGCCTCTGTAGTATTCTCTGGGCCCCTCCCCAATCTGACCAGTGATGACATGTTAAGCCGCTTGTCATCCTTCAACCGCTGGCTGTCTGTGTGGTGTCCTGCAAACAATGTGGGCTACACAGACAACTGGAACTCATTTTGGGGAAAACCTGGTCTTATTAGACGAGACGGCGTCCATCCCACTTTGGATGGTACGTCTCTTTTATCTAACAATCTGGCATCATTTTTATCCAAATTTCCAAAACCTTGACAACTCAGAGTTGGGACCAGGAAACAGAGTTGCAGTCTTACACGCCTCTCTGCAGCTCCTCTTCATCCACCACCCCTCAACTTAGCCCCTGTCTTCCCCATCAGAGACTCATTGTCTGCTCCCTCCAAAGTAAATAAAAATATAATTTACAAGCATCCCAAAGTGATGAAACAAAAAGCTGGTAAAACTCAAATTAAACATAAAGCCTCTAAATTTAATGACTTGGCCTCTGTTCCGCCTCATAATTTAAAAAATTAAATGCGGTTTTGTGGCCACACGTGTATTACTTTATGCCTCACATCTCAGAATAGAACAAAGAACTGAGTCTCCTTGGAGATAACAGGAGGGTGTGAAAGTGTAGTCCTTGTTATGCAGGAGACGGCCTTGGGAGGATCCTTTGTGTGTCTAGAGACTGTGTAGGGGACCCTTTGTTGACCAAGGACAGAGAGGGGGAGGCTGAAGGATTAAAGAGGAAATGCATTGTGATTTGTGATGTTAATGCATGTTAATTGTGAGCTGTGAAAGCCTGGGTATATAAGGAACGAATTTGTCTGAGAGTTCCTCTTTTTCAACTTGATCTATGATGACGAATGTGTAATAAAACATGCCTTGAGACAAAACCTTGCCTCGTCATTTACACATTTCCACACTGGTGACCCAAGACGTACCATGCAGGAGGAGGAGGTTTCCCCCGGGCCAGCCTCGTCAGGAGCCCCCAGCCAAGGGAATGCCACTACAGTCCAGCTACCGGATTTTTGGCAGAACAATCCGCGCTCCTGGTTCAATGCGATTGAGGTGCAGTTCAACCTCCGGGGGATATCGGTAGACGCTACAAAATTCTACCACGTAGTTGCAAAACTGGACAACAACACGGCCCAGCATGTGGAGAGTCTGATCGACCAGCCGCCGGACAGCGGCAAATAAGACACGTTGAAGGCTGCACTCATCCAGCACTTTACCCCCTCGGTGGAGGAGCGAGGAGAGAGGCTCCTAGCGCTGACTGAGTGGGAAAATGACATGCCCGCGAACCTTATGGAGAAGTTGTTGAGGTTGAAAGGCTCTGACGACGATCACTTAATTTTCACCCACCTCTTCCTCAGGACTCTACCGTCAGCGGCGAGGGCGACCCTGGTCAGTCCGCCACTGTTGGCCCAACGGGACTACTGCGCACTGGGCCGAGAGGCGCAGCGAATTGTCAATGCCACCAAGCGGCGCGCGGCCACGGCCGCTGCAGCGGAACTGGAACCGCGGCGACCGGAGATGACAGGGGGCCAGAGGCAGCGGTACCATACTCACCGACGACAGCGGCGGCAGGGGCCGGGGAACGCGGATCAGACGTCCTTTGTTTCTACCATCGCCGCTTCGCAGAGAGGGCACGCAAATGTGTACCACCGTGCCAGTTCAGGCGTTCGGGAAACGCCAAGACCGGGGGTCAGTAGCAGCCGTGGCCCTCGGGGAGGAGAACAAGCTGCTTTACTTGTTGGACTCATGCTCGGGGAGACAGTTCCTCGTGGACACAGGCTCCCAGTTGAGTTTCATCACACCTTCCTATGCGGACAGGCTAGCAGGTTCCAGAGGTCCCGGGGTGACAGCAGCGAACGGCTCGGAGATTAAGACCTTTGGTGAGAAGACCCTGCTTCTGTCTCTACACGGCCGTACATTTGAGTGGACTTTTGTTGTAGCAGCAGTGAATTTCAATATGTTGGGGGCTGATTTTTTGTGCTCACATGGTTTGTTGGTTGATCTCGCTAACAGGCGCCTGGTTAATGCATTTTCTTTTGACTCTATTCCCTGTACAGCGTGAGTGGCCCCGCCATCAGCACAAGCCAACGTCACAGCTGCAAGCGATAAGTTCCACACACTTCTCACTCAGTTCCCAGCACTCACGGTCCCCACATTTTCGACGACTGTCGCTAAACACGGGGTGGAGCATTTTATTACCACCACCGGACCGCCCGTTTTTGCAAAAGCTCGGCGTTTGGACGCAGCTAAACTGGCCATAGCGCGCGAGGAGTTCGCCAACCTGGAGAGGTTGGGCATCATCAGGCGTTCGAAAAGCCCTTGGGCTTCCCCGCTACACATGGTCTCTAAATCTGACGGCTCGTTGCGACCTTGCGGGAATTTCCGCAGGTTGAACAACGCCACAGCGCATGACCGCTACCCAATTCCACATATCCAAGATTTTTCCGTTCATTTGGCAGGGGCGCGCGTTTTTTCTAAAATAGACTTGGTCCGCGGTTATCATCAAGTCCCAGTGCGCGCTGAAGACATACCCAAAACAACGGTGATAACTCCATTTGGCCTATTCGAGTTTTTACGCATGCCATTCGAGCTTAAAGGGGCTGCACAGACGTTCCAACGCATGATGGACGCGGTGCTGCGCGACCTCCCTTTCGTGTTCGTCTACTTGGACGATATTTTGGTAGCCAGCGCGTCCGAAGACGAACACGAAAACCACCTCGCGGCAGTTTTCCGGAGGTTGGGAGAGCACGGTTTAATAATCAACCCAGCAAAGTGTCAGTTCGGGGTGACGCAGATTGATTTTTTGGGGCATCGCGTCTTTCCAGAAGGAGTGGTTCCGCTTCCTGACAAGGTGCGCGCAGTGGCAGATTTTCCCCGGCCACAAACGGTCAGGGCGTTACAGGAGTTTTTGGGAATGGTGAATTTTTATAACCGTTTCTTCCCCCGCACAGCGCAGCTCATGCAACCATTGTACGCCGTGCTCAAAAAACAAAAACCCGCGAATAAGATCGAATGGTCTCCGGAGCGAGAGCGAGCATTCTCAGAGGTCAAAACAGCCCTGGCAAACGCTGCGTTGTTGGCGCACCCAGACCCAACGGCCCGCATAGCGCTCACTACCGACGCGTCAGATGTGGCCATAGGGGCGGTCGTGGAGCAGCATGTAGCCGGGGCTTGGCAGTCACTCGCCTTTTTCAGCAAGACTTTGCGCGATAGTGAACGTAAATACAACGCGTTCGACAGGGAGTTGTTAGCCCTCCACTTGGCCATTCGCCACTTTCAGTTCTGGCTGGAAGGACGCAGTTTCACCGCGCTCGTGGACCACAAGCCATTAACTTTCGCGACGGCCAAGGTTTCGGAACCGTGGTCAGGCCGGCAGCAGAGACAGCTGGCCGCCATCTCAGAGTTTACTACCAATATTCAGCATATGGCGGGTAAGCTGAATGTAGTGGCAGACTGTCTCTCGCGCACCGTGGCGGCCCCAGTCCGTGTAGGGATAGATTACGCAGCCATGGCTGCGGAGCAGGTCGGTGACGCGGATGTGTGCGCGCTCCAGTCTGGACCAACAGGGTTAAGGCTGGAGAACAGGGTGCTGCAAGACGGCATGCACCCCCTAATCTGCGACGTCTCCACGGGGCGACTGAGTCCCGTGGTACCGGCCGCGTGGCGCCGCCGCGTTTTTGACTCGATCCATTCTTTGGCGCACCCAGGAGTGCGCGCGTCAGTCAAAATGGTAGGAGAGAAATTTGTGTGGCCAAACCTTCATAAACAAGTTAAAGAGTGGGCTGCAGCCTGCGTGGCATGTCAACGTGCCAAGGTACACAGACACACAAGGGCTCCTTTGGAGCCATTTCACATCCCGGCTAAGAGGTTCGATCATGTTCACGTGGACCTCGTGGGCCCCCTTCCACCGTCACAGGGGTGCACACATCTTCTGACAATGGTGGACCGCACCACGCGCTGGCCTGAAGTGGTTCCACTGGCGTCAACCACAGCCGTGGAGGTGGCGCGCGCTTTTTTAACAGCATGGGTGGCGCGTTTTGGAGTTCCGTCGGACATTACGACCGACAGAGGTCCGCAATTTGTTTCCAAACTTTGGTCAGCAATGGCCCGCAGCCTGGGTGTAGCGATCCACCGCACAACCGCGTACAATCCACAGGCTAATGGGTTATGCGAACGTTTTCATAGGTCGCTGAAAGCGGCTCTCAGAGCATCACTGACGGATGCAAATTGGGTAGACAGGCTACCCTGGGTTTTATTGGGGTTGCGTTCCGCACCTAAAGAGGATTTAGAAGCCTCCTCGGCTGAGCTAGTTTTTGCACAGCCACTTCGGCTGCCCGGGGAGTTTCTCCCAGATAATCCTGCGCCAGATAGCTCCCCGCCTCAGCTGTTGCAGCATGGCACGGAATCGGACACACTGCCCGGCCCCGTTCATCACAGTTTTCCGCACGTTTTTGTGCCTAAAACTTTGAAAAACGCGGAATTTGTTTTTGTCAGACACGATGCTCATCGCCACCCCCCCCCCCCCCCCCCCCCCCGCTGCGACCACCTTATGATGGACCATTCAGAGTGCTGGAAACAGGGGACAACCATTTTTTGCTAGATTTGGGGGTCAGGAGGGAAAAGATTGGCATAAACAGACTCAAACCCACTTTTGTGGTGGCGGACGAGCAGGTGCTGTTGGCCAGGGCCCCTCGGCGCGGTAGACCGCCTCGGGGAAATTCCCCAGAACACCCACAGGGACTGACAAACAGTTTTCACCCCCAGACAGCAGCTCCCCAGCATGACGGCGCCGCAGAGGTGGTGAATCCTGCTTACAGCAGATACGGGAGAAGACTGAGGCCCAAGAAGCACGTGGGCTGATGTGTAATGATTTTATCATGACATGCAGACTGTTATTCTGTTGTTCCATCTTAGATGTTTGGGGGGGGGGGTCATGTGGCCACACATGTGTATTACTTTATGCCTCACATCTCAGAATAGAACAAAGAACTGAGTCTCCTTGGAGATAACAGGAGGGTGTGAAAGTGTAGTCCTTGTTATGCAGGAGACGGCCTTGGGAGGATCCTTTGTGTGTCTAGAGACTGTGTAGGGGACCCTTTGTTGGCCAAGGACGGAGAGGGGGAGGCTGAAGGATTAAAGAGGAAATGCATTGTGATTTGTGATGTTAATGCATGTGAACTGTGAGCTGTGAAAGCCTGGGTATATAAGGAACGAATTTGTCTGAGAGTTCCTCTTTTTCAACTTGATCTATGATGGCGAATGTGTAATAAAACATGCCTTGAGACAAAACCTTGCCTCGTCATTTACACATTTCCACAGTTTGTTAAATATTAGGTCTCTAACTCCCAAGTCTCTGCTTGTACATGATTTGTTAATTGATCATCAGATTGATTTAATATCCCTGAGTCTTGGTAAGGACAAGAGGATTATGCTGGTTTAAATGAATCAACTCCCTCTGGTTATTTAAACTGTCAAAATCCCAGAAGTTCTGGTCGTGGAGGAGGAGTAGTGACAATTTACCATTCCAAATTACTAGTTAATGTAAAGCAAAAAACATGTTATAATTCCTCTGAGGGCCTGGTCCTCAGTATTGGACATGTTAGCAATTTTAGGTTAAACCCAATTTTATTTGCCATAGTTTATCGTCCTCCCTCAGCCTACTCTTTTTTATCCAAATTTGCCGAATTCTTAGTAGATTTAGTGCTGAAATCAGATAGAATAATTATAGTAGGGGATTTTAATATACATGTAGATGTAGGTAGTGATTGCCTTAATATGGCATTTAATTCAATATTAGTCTCGATGGGTTTTTTCAGAAAGTAGGAAATTCTACCCATTATCTCCACCAAATGTTGGACCTTGTTCAACATTGAGACATTGATGTGTGGACAGAGGATTCAGTGCACAGCCTCCAGGAATGCTTTGACTGTACAGACTGGGAGATGTTCACATTGGCCTGCGGGGATGATATGGACTCTTTGGTGGACGTTACATGTTCATACATGGCTTTCTGTAAAAATGAGATTGTTCCACGTAAACGTGTCAAAATATATCCCAACAACAAGCCATGGGTTACAAAATCAGTTAAATCCTGCTTACAGAGGAAAGCACTTGCCTTTAAACAGGGGTCTGTTTCTGAGCTACAGGTTGCCACAAAAGAGCTGAAATCCAAAATTTTAAGAGCAAAACAGAATTATAAATCAGAATTGGAAAGCAAGATGGCAACAAAGAAACTTGGTTCAGCCTGGGCCAGTATGAAAACTATTGCAGGCCTTCAGAGCACAGAGCGCAGTAATCGTGTGTGTTTTTAGATGGTTTAAATTCAGACACAGAGCTGGCTAATGTTCTTAATTGTTTTTATGGTCGTTTTGACTCCTTTGATTTTAGCACTGAAACCCAAGATTTGAAACAGAAACTCAAAGACAGTCAGCACTTTAATATTGAGGTGCAGGATGTTAAAAGGTAGTTCTGCGCTGTAAAAGTGAACAAAAGTCAGGGCCCTGATAATATATGTGGGCGCTTGGTAAAGTCCTGTGCACATGAACTGAGTCCTATATTTCATTACATTTTCAATAAGTCCTTACAAACACAACATGTGCCTAAGATCTGGAAAGAAGCCGTGGTTGTTCCCGTTCCAAAATCCAGCTGTCCTAAAACGGTAAATGACTTTAGACCAGTTGCTTTGACTTCAATTTTAATGAAAATTTTTGAAAAACTGGTCAGATGTGAGGTCCTAAAGCAGACTGAGCATGCATTGGATCCTCTGCAGTTTGCCTATAGGCCTCACAGAGGAGTGGAGGATGCCACTGTCACTCTGTTTAACATGCTTTTTAAACATCTGGATTTTAATGGGACACACGCCAGGCTTTTATTTGTGGACTTTTCCTCCGCCTTTAATATAATCCAACCTCATATCTTAGTTGAAAGGCTCCTGCAACAATTTGATTTGAGCAATAATCTGGTGGGTTGGATTCTGGATTTCTTAACCAACAGGACGCAGAGAGTAAGGGTCAGTCGTACACTGTCTGACCAAAAGTGCTCTTCTACTGGCTCTCCTCAGGGGTGTGTGTTGTCACCACTACTCTTCATCCTGTACACAAACATGTGTCGGAGCAGACATTACAACAGACACATCATAAAGTATGCTGATGATTCAGCTATTGTCAGTCTCCTTCAGGATGGTGAGAGTGGCCACGGCCCAGTAGTTGATGATTTTGTTCACTGGTGTGAGGATTCCTACCTGCAGCTGAATACGACAAAAACTAAAGACATGATTATTGACTTTAGGAGGAAAACTCCCAGGCACAAAGTCACCGTACTAAAAAACCAGACCACCGAATGTGTACAATCCTACAAATATCTTGGGACGATTATTGATAGTAATTTAAACTTTGAAGAGAACTGTGAAAGGGTGTGCAAAAAGGGTCAGCAACATTTGCATTGCTTGAGAAAACTTGCACACTTCCAAATTGACCGAACCATAATGACAATGTTTTATCGGGCTTTTATTGAATCTGTTTTATCCTTTTCTTTAGTGTCATGGTTTGGTCAGATAAAACTGAAACAGAGGAAATCCTTGGATCAGGTAGTTAGATGGTCCAGTCGTTTGCTTGGTGAGTCACAGCTGAGCCTGACATCCCTGTACACCAGACAAGTACAGAGGATGGCTACCTCCATTTTAAATGATGACTCCCACCCTTTGTACTGCAACTTTCAGCTTCTTCCCTCAAGACGGAGGTTTGCTGTCCCAAAAAGTAAAACCCAGCACTACAAAAAGAAGTTTTGTTCCTGCTGCTGTCAAAGAGTTGAACAAGCTGTAACAATATATTGCACATAATTTAGGTACCTATTTATTAACTCCATTTTATATTTACTTATTTTTGTAGGATGTTACTTGGGTTCTAAATATTTTATTGAGTTTTAGACCTTTGAGTTTTTAACCTCTTTGACTAGTTTTTAACTTTTAATATGACTCTCCTCTCTGACCTCTGGTTTTTCTCTCATCTCTTTGTCTTTTT
This sequence comes from Pholidichthys leucotaenia, assembly GCA_020510985.1. Taxonomy (NCBI): domain Eukaryota; kingdom Metazoa; phylum Chordata; class Actinopteri; order Cichliformes; family Pholidichthyidae; genus Pholidichthys; species Pholidichthys leucotaenia. The sequence goes on from CM035843.1 coordinate 259,178,595, forward strand.
ATATCCTGATTGATGGAGCCTTGAGTATTTTTATCATGTTTATAGTCAATTTCATGTGTGCCTGTGTTTGTGTCTATGTTGAATGTAATTTGTGGCTTGTAAATATGGATGTCACCAGACTGCAAAACAAATCTACCTACGGGTACAAATAAAGTAACCTGAACCTGAACCTTGTTCTGACATATGGCATAGAAATAGAAAATCTGGTAGTGTCTCCTCATAACCCTGTACTGTCAGACCATTTTCTCTTAACCTTTGATTTTACTATTTCTGACTATTTGGCTTCTAAAGAAAAATATTACAACAGTAGATGCCTCTCAGATGATGCTGTTACCAAATTTATAGATTGTTTCCTCTATGCCATGTGTCAACACAACGGAGAGAGATAAGCTATGGAGAGCTTGCCCCTTCTGTAATTGATAGCATGGTAGATAGTGTTACAGCTTCTCTGCATCAGACTCTAGACATGGTGGCCCCTTTAAAAAAGAAAAAGTCTAGACTTTTTCAATTATAAAAGACTTTTTCAATTATAAAATTTCATCTGTCACAGATAAAAATCAGTCAGATTCTTCCCACCATGAGCTTACAGTGGGGCAAAAAAGTATTTAGTCAGCCACCAATTGTGCAAGTTCTCCCACTTAAAAGATGAGAGAGGTCTCCAATTTTCATCATAGGTATACCTCAACTAAGAGAGACAAAATGAGAAAAAAAAAATCCAGAAAATCACACTGAAGGATTTTTAATGAATTAATTGGTAAATTCCTCAGTAAAATAAGTATTTGGTCACCTACAAACAAGCAAGATTTCTGGCTCTCACAGACCTGTAACTTCTTCTTTAAGAGGCTCCTCTGTCCTCCACTCGTTACCTGTATTAAAGGCACCTGTTTGAACTCGTTATCAGTATAAAAGACACCTGTCCACAACCTCAAACAGTCAGACTCCAAACTCCACTATGGCCAAGACCAAAGAGCTATCAAAGGACACCAGAAACAAAATTGTAGACTTGCACCAGGCTGGGAAGACTGAATCTGCAATAGGTAAGCAGCTTGGTGTGAAGAAATCAACTGTGGGAGCAATTATTTGAAAATGGAAGACATACAAGACCACTGATAATCTCCCTCGATCTGGGGCTCCACACAAGATCTCACCCCGTGGGGTCAAAATTATCATGAGAACGGTGAGCAAAAATCCCAGAACCACATGGGGGGACCTAGTGAATGACCTGCAGAGAGCTGGGACCAAAGTAACAAAGGCTACATCAGAAACACACTACGCTGCCAGGGACTCAAATCCTGCAGTGCCAGACGTGTCCCCCTGCTTAAGCCAGTACATGTCCAGGCCCGTCTGAAGTTTGCTAGAGAGCATTTGGATGATCCAAAAGAGGACTGGGAGAATGTCATATGGTCAGATGAAACCAAAATAGAACTTTTTGGTAAAAACTCAACTTGTCGTGTTTGGAGGAGAAAGAACACCATACCTACTGTGAAGCATGGGGGTGGAAACATCATACTTTGGGGCTGTTTTTCTGTAAAGGGACCAGGACGACTGATCCGTGTAAAGGAAAGAATGAATGGGGCCATGTATCATGAGATTTTGAGTGAAAACCTCCTTCCACCAGCAAGGGCATTGAAGATGAAACGTGGCTGGGTCTTTCAGCATGACAATGATCCCAAACACACCGTCCGGGCAATGAAGGAGTAGCTTCGTAAGAAGCATTTCAAGGTCCTGGAGTGGCCTAGCCAGTCTCCAGATCTCAACCCCATAGAAAATCTTTGGAGGGAGTTGAAAGTCTGTGTTGCCAAGCGACAGCCCCAAAACATCACTGCTCTAGAGGAGATCTGCATGGAGGAATGGGCCAAAATACCAGCAACAGTGTGTGAAAACCTTGTGAAAACTTACAGAAAACGTTTGACCTCTGTCATTGCCAACAAAGGGTATCTAACAAAGTATTGAGATGAACTTTTGTTATTGACCAAATACTTATTTTACCGAGGAATTTACCAATTAATTCATTAAAAATCCTTCAGTGTGATTTTCTGGATTTTTTTTTTTTCTTATTTTGTCTCTCACAGTTGAGGTATACCTATGATGAAAATTGGAGACCTCTCTCATCTTTTAAGTGGGAGAACTTGCACAATTGGTGGCTGACTAAATACTTTTTTACCCCACTGTAAATACATTTACTGCTACAACTCCTTCAATTGATATCTGTTTGGATGAGTTTACTCCAATTGACCTTTTAGAGTTAGACAAAATAATTTCCTCATTCAAGCCTTCAACTTGTCTTTTAGACCCTATTCCTACCAGGTTATTTAAAGAAGTCTTCCCATTTTATTGGTAGCTCTATTTTTCATATAATCAATTCAAAGCGCTATATAAGCGCAGGTTAGTTAGTTAGTTAGTTAGTTCTTCATTAACATTAGGCCATGTACCGCAGGCTTTTACAACTGCTGTAATTAAACCCTTACTCAAAAAGCCAATGCTGGATCCAGGAGTTTTAGCTACTACAGACCAATCTCTGATCTGCCTTTCATTTCAAAAATCTTAGAAAGAGTTGTTGCTACGCAATTATTTGACCAGTTGCAGGGAAATGTTTTTTTTGAAGAGTTTCAATCTGGGTTTAGAATCCATCATAGTAATGAAACAGCCTTAGTGAAGGTCACTAATGACCTCCTTATTGCATCTGATAATGGACTTGTTTCTGTACTTGTTCTTTTAGACCTTAGTGCAGCTTTTGATACTATCAATCATGATATTCTACTTGATAGATTAGAACACCATGTTGGGCTTAATGGAACTTCTTTGCAGTGGTTTAGATCTTATTTATCTGATAGGTTCCAGTTTGCTCATGTCAATAATGAGTTTTTTTTCCAGCTCAAAGCTCAGTCATGGAGTTCCACAGGGATCTGTGCTAGGTCCTGTTCTTTTTAGTTTATATATGCTTCCGCTAGGCAACATTATTCGAAAGCACTGGATACATTTTCATTGTTATGCAGATGACACACAATTATACCTGTCAATGAAGCCAGATGATAGTAATCAATTAGCCAAGTTAGAGGCCTGTCTTAAGGAAATCAGAGTTAGGATGACTTGTAACTTCCTGCTATTAAATTCAGATAAGACTGAAGTCTTTCTAGTTGGTCCAAAAAACCTTAGCAACTCCTTCCCAAATCAAACTCTTAGTTTGGATGCGGTTACTCTTTCTCTTAATAGTTCTGTGAGGAACCTTGGAGTTATTTTTGATCAAGATCTATTCTTTAACTCACATATTAAACTTGTTTCTAAGACTGCCTTCTATCATTTGCGTAATATTGCCAAGATTAGGAGCATCTTGTCTCAGAGTGATGCTGAGAAACTGATCCATGCTTTTGTTAGCTCGAGATTAGATTATTGTAACGCTTTTTAATCAGGTTGTCCTAAAACATGTTTATAAAGTCTTCAGCTGATCCAAAATGCTTCAGCAATAGTTTTAACAGGTACTAGAAAGAGAGATCATATCTCTCCAGTTCTGGCCTCCCTTCATTGGCTTCCCATAGAGTTTAGAATTAAGTTTAAGATCCTTCTTCTCACTTACAAAGCTCTAAATCATCAGGCCCCTTTTTATTTAAAGATCTGATTCTACCCTATTATCCTAACAGAGCACTACCCTCCCAAAATGCTGGATTACTTGTAATACCTAGAATCTCCAAAAGTAAAATGGGATACAGAGCCTTCAGTTATCAAGTATAGCCTGTAGTTAGGGTGGGATCAGGTGACCCTGAACCCTCCCTTTGTTATGCTGCTAATAGGTTTAGATAGCAGGGGGACATCCAACTATGCCCTGGGCTTCACTCCTTTCTTCACTCTCAATGAACTATTTTTACTGGTCATTAACATCTGTTTGTTCTCTCTCATAGACTGAGTCCCCATCATGCTGTTTGCTCTCTACATGTCTGTCCTTTTCTTCTTCTTCTCTATCCTCTCACTCCCCAGCCAGTCACAGCAGATGACTGCCCCTCCCTGAGCCTGGTTCTGCTGGAGGTTTCTTCCTATTAAAAGGGATTTTTTCCTCTCCACCGTTGCCAAGTGCTTGCTCACAGGGGATCGTCTGATTGCTGGGGTCTTTCTGCAATTGTGGGGGGTTTCCCCTACAGTTGAAAGTGCTATGAGATGACTGTTGTTGTGAAATGGTACTATATAAATGAAGTTGAATTGAATTGAATTGAATTGAATTGAATTAATATGGATTTACCAGTGCACGAATCCACCATGAGCGGCACATCCACGTTGTCGAGCTGCAAAACGTACCACTTTAGCCACCAATTCTTGGTGCCTGCTGCACACCGAAGCAATGTCCACGAGTCCCGAGTCCATCTGCTTGCTAGCGTTGGTGCAAACCCTCGCCAGGTGATTAGCACGACTGCAGCTGTAGCACTTTTTCCCTCTAGCGGGGCAGGCGGACGAGCCCGCCAGGTGACTCCAAGAACAGAGGAGGTGGTCTTGCGCATGCCCCCATGGTTTAATCATCAGTCTCCAAATGTTATGTATTAACAGAGCGAGACGTGAGCCATGCTGTGCCGAGCAACAAACTGAACTTTAGTGAGCAACAGCCTCAATGTATGTCAGTGTAGCCTGCCTGACGTCACTACACTGACTGCCAGGTGTCGGCTACGGCAAGCCCCAAGGGCCCAAATCCCCACACAACAAAGGGCGAAGGGAGAAGAAAGACCATGATTGCTTACATCAGACAGCTGTGCATGGGACAGTGGACACTGAATTTGGTAAAAAACTAGACTGGATCAAGCATGCATCCATAGAGTATGACAATATTCGTGAGCTGGACTTGAAGGACATAATGAAGGATTTTTCTTTAAAGAAGGCCAGAAGAACGCACTTCTAAAACGGTAAGGCATGCAACATTTTGATTCAAGATATTTGAACTATTTATTTTGTTCCCAATAGATATTTTGATACCAGCTGCAGCTTTCCCGGTGTCTTTTTTCCCCCTTGTCCTCTGTCAAGTAGCAAGGTAAGCAGAACAGAAATCTACTTCTCTTATTGTGACAAACAGATTTACTTTGCTAAAGGCAGCTTTATACAGCACATATGTACTGTATAATATTTATAGACTCCTCTTGTAATAACTTTTTTTTTAATTTAAGTTTTTGTAAAGGGTATACATGTCATTACAGCATTGCATTGTTTACATTTTCATCACATGTTCCCTTTTTTTTGTTTTTTGACAACATTGGAAAAATAATTATTACAACACCCTTTTTTTAAGTGAAAGAAAAAGAGAAATTAAAGAAAGAACAAAAAAACAAACAAAAAAACAAGACAAGAAAAACAAAACAAAACAAAACAAAACAGCAAAAAAAATAAGAGTATCTGAGTAGTGTTGGAACAAAGAGAGGTGCCATTACTGAAATGGTATTTGTCAAAGATTAGATCTAATGGAAGACACATATGCGTTCCAGGGTTGCCAAAAGTTCAAGAACCCATCCATGTCCTGTCTCAGTGCGAATGTCAACTTTTCTATCGAATAAATGTCCTGAATCACGTTAATCCAATCTTCAGGTGTAGGACAGTCCTTCAACATCCATTTTTTTGTTAGAGCTTTTTTACTTGCCTGTAGCACCTTGTGTGAGCCAGATTATCTAGCATCTCAGACAGGAGACAGTGATAAGCTTGGGACAACAAAGAGCAGGAGGTTCCTGGTGAGATAGCAGGAAGGAGTCAGGGATGAAGGTTGTTGAATGCAGTGTGATGCCAATGTCATGTTGTGTGTGATGTAAATGCCATGAAACTTAAGGGGAGAGTTTCTGCTTGAATGCTCATTCTGTTCTGTGCTTGAAAGATGTGAGTGTGTAATAAATCGTCTGAAATGATTCCGCCTCTGATTTCACACACTCCAGACTGGTGACCCAAGACGTATTATGGAACACGAGGCAAGATCCCCGGAGCCGGCCCGGTCAGGAAGCTACAGCGAGGCGGCAGCCATCCCACAGACAGCCAGGACTGGAACCTATAGCCACACGTGTGCGGTTTCAGTCAAGCTACCGGATTTCTGGCAGCACAACCCGCGCTCTTGGTTCCACCTCACCGAGGCCCAGTTCGCCCTCCGGGGAGTAACGGCAGATGATACCAGATTCTACCATGTGGTCGCAGCGCTCGACGCCTGCACAGCTCAGCAGGTAGCGAGCCTGCTCGATCAGCCACCAGCCAGCAGCAAATATGAGGCGTTCAAGGCTGTGCTCATCTAGCGCTACACACTCTCGGAATGTGAGAGAGCAGAGAGGCTTCTGACGCGGACCGAGTTAGGAGATGGTTCAGCCGTAGACCTGATGGAGAAGATGTTGGCGGTAATGGGCACGGACGACGGGCACTTTCTGTTTGTCCACCTCTTCCTCCGGAACCTTCCAACAGTGGCGAGAGTGGTTCTGGCCAATTCGCCGTGGCTGGCCGCGCGACACTACCGTGCGCTAGCCCAAGAGGCAGACCGGATCATCATCACCACCAGGGCGATCACAGTCAACGCGGCAGCGGCGGAGCCCAGCGAGACGACCAGAGGAGGCGAGGAGCCACCGACGGTAGCAGCAGCGGGGGCCAAGGAGCGCCAGAGAGACACGCTCTGTTTCTACCACCGCCACTTCGGAGAGAAGGCAGGCAGATGTGCGCCACCGTGCCAATTCAAGCGCTCGGGAAAACGCCAAGGCTGGGGTTCGGTAGCAGCTGCGACCCTCGGTGAAGAGAACAAGCTGCTCTACTTAACGGCTGCACGCTCTGGGAGGCGTTTCCTCGTGGACACCGGAGCCCAGAAGAGCTTCATCCGGCCGACCTATGCTGACCGGCTGGCAGGATCTAGCGGCCCCGGGATGTTGGCAGCAAACGGCTCAGATATTAAGACCTTTGGTGAGAGGACTCTGCTCTTATCTCTACACGGCCGTACATATGAGGGGACTTTTGTCGTACCAGCATTGAATTACCACATACTGGGGGCTGATTTTCTGTGTGCACATGGTTTACTGGTTGATGGCGCTTGGTTAATGCACTGTCCTTTGACTCTCTCCCCTGTATAGCTCGAGTGACCCAGCCAACAGCACAAGCCAACGTCACAGCTACAGGCGGTAAGTTCCACACACTGCTCACTCAGTTCCCAGCACTCACGGTCCCGACGTTTTCCGCGGCCATTGCTAAACATGGGGTGGAGCACTTTATCACCACCACCGGGCCGCCCGTTTTTGCAAGACCTCGGCACTTGGACGCAGCTAAACTGGCCATAGCGCGCGAGGAGTTCGCCAACCTGGAAAGGTTGGGCATCATCAGGCGCTCGAACAGCCCATGGGCTTCCCCGTTACACATGGTCCCTAAGGCTGAGGGATCGTGGCGACCGTGCGGGGATTTCCGCAAGTTGAACAACGTCACAGCGCACGACCGCTACCTGATTCCCCACATACAGGATTTTTCCGTTCACCTTGCCGGAGCGCGCATTTTTTCCAAAATAGACCCGGTCCGCGGTTACCACCAAGTCCCAGTGCGCGCTGAGGACATACCCAAAACAGCGGTAATAACTCCATTCGGTCTATTCGAGTTCCTGCGCATGCCATTCGGGTTAAAAGGAGCGGCACAGACGTTCCAGCGCATGATGGATGCGGTGCTGCGCGATCTCCCGTTTGTGTTTGTCTACCTGGATGATATCCTGGTAGCCAATGCGTCCGAAGACGAACACGAAACCCACCTCACGACAGTTTTCCGGAGGTTGGAGGAGCACGGGTTAATAATCAACCCGGCGAAATGCCAGTTTGGCGTGACAGGGATTGATTTTTTGGGGCACCGCGTCTCTCCGGAAGGAGCGATCCCACTGCCCGACAAAATGCGCGCTGTGGCGGATTTTCCCCAGCCTCAGACGGTCAGGGCGCTGCAGGAATTTTGGGGGATGGTGAACTTTTATAACCGTTTCCTTCCCCACGCGGCGCAGCTCATGCAACCATTGTACGCCGCGCTCAAGAAACAGAAACCCGCGGATAGGGTCGAATGGACCCCGGAGCGAGAGCGGGCGTTCTCGGAAGTTCTCGGAAGTTAAAGCGGCCCTGGCAAACGCTGCAATGCTGGCGCATCCAGACCCGACGGCCCGCATAGCGCTCACCACCGACGCTTCAGACGTGGCCATAGGGGCTGTCGTGGAGCAGCGCGTCGCCGGGGCTTGGCAGCTGCTCGCCTTTTTCAGCAGAACTTTGCGCGACAGCGAACGGAAATACAGCGCGTTCGACAGAGAGTTGCTGGCTCTCCACCTGGCCATACGCCACTTCCAGTTCTGGCTGGAAGGGCGCAGCTTCACTGCGTTCGTGGACCACAAGCCGCTAACATTCGCGATGGCCAAGGTTTCAGAACAGTGGTCGGGCTGGCAGCAGAGACAGCTGGCCGCGATCTCAGAGTTTACTACCGATATTCAGCATGTGTCGGGTAAACTGAATGTAGTGGCGGACTGCCTCTCGCGAACCGTGGTGGCCCCGGTCTGCGTGGGGATAGATTACGCAGTCATGGCCGCGGAGCAGATTAGCGATGCAGACGTGCGCGCGCTCCAGTCTGGACCAACAGGGTTAAGGCTGGAGAGCAGGGTGCTGCAGGATGGTGGCCCCCCCCAATCTGCGATGTCTCCACGGGTTGCCCGCGTCCGGTGGTCCCGGCCGCGTGGCGCCGCCGCGTGTTTGAGTCGGTTCACACTCTGACGCACCCAGGAGTGCGCGCGTCGGTCAAAATGGTGGGAGAGAAGTTTGTTTGGCCGAGCCCGCGCAAACAAGTGAAGGAGTGGGCTGCAGCCTGCGTGGCGTGCCAACGAGCCAAAGTACACAGACACACGAAGGCTCCCTTGGAGCCGTTTCGTATTCCGGCTAAGAGGTTCGACCATGTTCACGTGGACCTCGTGGGCCCCCTCCCGCCATCACAGGGGTGCACGCACCTCCTGACAATGGTGGACCGCACCACACGCTGGCCACAAGAGGTCCCGCTGGCGGCAACCACGTCTGCGGACGTAGCGCGCGCTTTTTTAACAGCATGGGTGGCGCGTTTTGGAGTCCTGTCGGACGTAATGTCCGACAGGGTCCCGCAATTTGTTTCCGAACTCTGGTCCGCGATGGCCCGCAGCCTGGATGTTACAATTCACCGCACAACTGCGTACAACCCACAGGCCAATGGGTTATGCAAGCGTTTTCATAGAACACTGAAAGCGGCACTCAGGGCTTCATTGACGGATGCAAATTGGGTAGACAGGCTGCCATGGGTTTTATTGGGGTTGCGCTCCGTGCCAAAAGAGGATCTGGAAGCTTCCCCAGCAGAGCTCGTTTTTGCGCAGCCACTACGGCTGCCCGAGGAATTTCTGCCAGATAATCCTGCGCCGGGCAGCTCCCCGTCTCAGCTTTTGCAGCGTAGCGCAAACACAGGCATGCTGCCGGGCCCTGCCCACCACAGTTTTCCACGTGTTTTTGTGCCTAAAACTTTGAAGAGCGCGGAGTTTGTTTTCGTCAGAAACGACGCCCACCGCCCTCCATTGCGCCCACCCTATGATGGACCGTTCAGAGTGTTGGAAACAGGGGATAAGCATTTTTTGCTAGACTTGGGGGGTAGGAGGGAAAAAATTGGCATAGACAGACTCAAACCCGCTTTCGCTGTGGCGGACGAGCAACTGCTGTTGGCTAAGACCCCCACGGAGAGCTCCCCAGGGAGACGATTCTCCAGAGCAGCCACACGGACAGACCGAAGTGCCCCCCACCCCAGCAACAGCCCACCCGCAGTCAGATACACTCCCAGCAGCCCCCCACCGGCACAGCAGCGCCGCGGAGGCGGTAAACCCCAGTTACAGCAGATACAGGAGGAGACGGAAGCCCAAGCAGCATGTGGACTGATGTTCAATTGTTCTATCACAGCATGTGGACTGTTATTCTTTTGTCCTATCTAAGATACTGGGGGGGGGGGGTGTAGCACCTTGTGTGAGCCAGATTATCTAGCATCTCAGACAGGAGACAGTGATAAGCTTGGGACAACAAAGAGCAGGAGGTTCCTGGTGAGATAGCAGGAAGGAGTCAGGGATGAAGATTGTTGAATGCAGTGTGATGCAAATGTCATGTTGTGTGTGATGTAAATGCCATGAAACTTAAGGGGAGAGTTTCTGCTTGAATGCTCATTCTGTTCTGTGCTTGAAAGATGTGAGTGTGTAATAAATCGTCTGAAATGATTTCGCCTCTGATTTCACACACTCCACATGCCAATATTAAAACAGTGAATAAGTATTTTTCTCCTCGTCTGTCCAGTGATTCCGGTAGTAAACCCAAATACAAAGTTACAAAAGAAAATGGAACTGTTATTTTGAATATTTTCCCCAATATTGTCTGTACATTGGTCCAATATTGGTGGATAACTGGGCATGACCAAAACACATGAAAATGATGTGCAGTCTCTTCACCACACAAGCGCCAACAATTCAACCCCTTACGAGTAAATTTGTTTTGTGCAGGTGTTCTGAAAAATCTTACCAAATTTTTCCATCCAAATTCTCTCCACTGCAGGGATGAGGTACTTTTCCATTGTTGTTTTTTTAGCTTTTCCCATATTTCCAGTTGTAAAGTGAAATTCCCCTCTTTTCCCCATCTCTCTTTTAGATACGATGTGTTGTCTCCTTTTAAGTCTTGAAGACCTTGGTATATTTTAGAAATGTATCTGATCCCTGGGATCCCTTTATATGCCATTAAGAAGACCTTCAGAACACCTGACTGGGCCCTTTCCAAATCCTCCTTTTTAAGTATTTTGTTTATGTGGTGTCTAAGCTGAAAGAACCTGAAAAGGTCTTGATTTACTAGACCTTGTTTTTTCAAATCTTCAAAATGTCTTAAAGTTTGCCCTTTAAAAAAATCATAATATTTTATCAGTCCGTTCTCTTTCCACTTTTTAAATCTAGTGTCTGTTTCATTAGGAGTAAAGTCTTGATCATAGGCAATCCATTGCAGTAATCGATAGGGTTCTTTAGTTTGATTCTCTCTGACTATCTTAAACCAAATTTTTAGCGGGGTCTCTATCCACGGGTTAGTGTTATTCAAAAGTTTAGGTAAGGCACTGTTCCCTATTATAGCCTGTAGGGGAATGTCACTTGTTATTTGGCATTCCATCTCCTTCCATTGTGCAGTGTAGACTGGGTTACATATCTCTACTAAAGTTTTAATTTGTGCGGCTTTAAAATAGTCCCTGATATTTGGCAGCGCAAGCCCACCTTTGTCTTTGTTTAGCTGTAGGGTTCTATATCTGATTCTAGGTCTCTTGCCTTGCCATATGAATCTTGAGATCCTTCTGTCCAGTTCTTGCCATGTTTTTTTGGGAGGTTCTACCGGTACTGTTTGGAAAAGGTATAGAAGACGTGGAAGTATATTCATTTTGACTCCTTCAATTCTTTGTGCAGTACCCAAGAATGGTATCATATTCCATCTTGCTAGATCAGATTTTATTTTTGCCATCAGTGGATCATAGTTTAGTGTTATAATTTTGTTGCGTTGTTGCGGGATATTGACCCCCAGATATTTCATAGATTCCATCTACCAGTTAGTTTTGAGTTTGCTTAGTAAATATTGATTTGGGTCATAGTTGAATGTTAAAATTTGAGTTTTATGCATGTTTAATTCGTACCCCGATAAATCTCCATACTCTGAAAAAACTGAGATTAGTTCTGGAAAAGAGGTGTCCGGCTGCCCCAGGTATATTAAAATGTCATCAGCAAAGAGTGCTATTTTATGTTCCTTCTGACCAAGTGTAATACCTTGAATTTTTTGATTCTGTCTTATCCATTGGCTCAGAGGTTCTATGAAGATTGCAAAGAGCAGTGGAGACAAGGGGCAGCCCTGACGACATCCTCTTTCCAGTTCAAAAGATGATGATAATTTACCGTTAATCCTTATTTTAGCTGTTGGGTTTTTATATAATGCCTGGATAGTTCTAATGAAGTTGTTATGAAAATTGAAACTGGATAAGATTCTATATAGGAAAGACCAGTCAACCGAATCAAATGCTTTTTCAGCATCTAATCCCAATATGGCTGCAATTAAATTATATTTTTTTTATATGATGAATTATGTGTAAAGTGCGTCTAATGTTATCTTGTGTCTGTCTTTGTCTTATAAAACCTGTTTGGTCTAAATGAATTAAGTCTGTCAGTATATTTTCTAACCTTTTGGCAAGGATAGTGGTAAAAAGCTTATAGTCCTGATTTAACACACTGATTGGTCTGTAGTTGGAGCAGTCTAGTTTATCCTTTTCAGGTTTAGGTATGACTGCAATGACCCCTTCTCTCCAGGAGGGGGGGTTTCCCCTGTGTGGAGGACATAGTTAAATGTTTTCAGGAGGAGAGGAGATAGTTGAAGTTTAAAGGGTTTGTACCACTCTGCTGTATAGCCATCTGCTCCTGGGGATTTGTTAGCTTTAAGTTTCATAATTGCTTTTTCTAATTCTTTAGGTTGTATTTCTGACAATAATGTTTTATTTTGTGACTCAGTAAGTTGGGGAAGGTTTAATGTATTTAGGAAGGCTTTGGATGCGTTTTTATGTTTTTTGAGGGAGTACAAGTTCTTGTAGTAGTTCTTGAAGCTTTTAAGAATTTCCTGAATTCTAAATTTTATTTCCTTTGATACTGGGTCTCTGATTTTGTAGATTGCTCTCTCCGTTTGTTGTTTCCTCAATTTATAGGCTAGTAATTTTGCGGATTTGCTACCTGTTTCATAGTATTTTTGTTTCAGAAATGTAAGTTTCTTCTGGATTTCTATTGTGTAGATCTTGTTTATTTGTTTTTTTACTTTCCTTAATTTTGAGCGAGTCATTAGAATGAGTGTTGTCTTTGTGCTCTTTTTCTAGTTTCTTAAGTTCTGACTCTAATGTGATTAGTTTTTCTTGTCTCAGTTTCTTTTGGATTGCCAGTTATGCGATAATCTTTCCTCTTATTACAGCTTTGTATGCGTCCCACAGTATTAAAGGGGATACTTCTCCATTATCATTTTCTTCCAAATATCTGAGAATATCTGATTCCAGTTCATCTTTCAGTGGTCCTTTCAGCACATTTGAATTTAACCTCCAAGAAAATGTATTATTTGTGTATTTTTGGATACTTAAGTCCATATAGATCAGACTGTGGTCAGAGAGATCCATCAGTCCTATTTTACATGTTTTTACTCTTCCAATGTCTCTATTAAACATAAAAAAAATAGTCGATCCTTGAGTATGATGAATGTGGTGCTGAGTAAAATGTATAATCTTTTACACTGGGGTTGAATTCCCTCCACACATCACAGATTCCCATTTCTTTTAGTAGCATCCGAGTTTTTCTACTTTGAGTGTTATTTTGATGTGGAGAATTACCTGATGCATCCCAGTATGGATTCAGTCTTAGATTGAAGTCTCCACCACATATCACTAAACCTTGGGCTTTAGTTATCATTAGGTCAAATACATTTTCATAAAATTTCCAGTTAGCCCCTGGAGGTGCATATACATTCAGCAGGGTGATATCTTCTCCCTCTAGCCGACCAAGTACCATGCTGAATCTCCCTTCTTTATCTTTGTGTTCTGATTTTTTTTCAAATATAACTTTGGTTGAGATCAATGTCGCTACCCCCCTCCTCCCCCCTGACTTATATGAAGATGAAGAGATCATTTTAAATCCTTGTCTATTAAGTTTAGTGTGCTCCATGTCTGTTAGGTGGGTTTCCTGTAAAATATTATTCCTGCTTTGTCTTTTTTTCATTTTGCCTAGAATCTTGGATCTTTTAACTGGATTCAGGATCCCTTTTACATTATATGAGATTATTTTGGTTACACCCTGTTTCTCCATTGTGTTGTCTTTTTTAGTATAACAGTGTGGTGGCCCTCTTTTATGCTACTCGGAAACTGAAAGAACATTAAGAACATAAAAAACATTAAGAACATAGTATATGTCTTTTTAGTGACCTTAGAAGAGCCTTGCTGGTGCGCTGGCTCTGAGGGAAATTCCTCAAACTCTGTTACGTGTTGAGGGCCCTCTCTTACCCCTGTAAGTTGTCCCATGTTTTTAACGTGAATTTCAGATCCCAATCCGAACTTGTAATGATTTTATTTTATTTTTTTTATGCCTATACCCTATGAAATTGTGCGCAACCTCCCACCACCATCACAGCAAACAATCACGTTAATACAGTATTTGTTAGTGTGGAGAGATCATGTGGTTCATTGTCACATTTCTATTTTAACAAGTTGGTTTTTTTTTTTTTTGAAAGACTTATTTGTTTCCATGAAATGTTTTACCACTTGATACTTGCTGATTCTGCATCTCCTTTAATGTTTGTTACCTTGTAGGAGGAGGGTTGGATGCACAGATTGACTAAAAATATCGTTATTCCCTCCTGTAAACGCTCAGTTTTTCCTTATAGCCCTGGAGCTGGGTTTCCCGCTGCTGGCTTGTGGATTTTGAGGGTCTCTGTGTGCACCACGTTTGAGCCTTGATTCTTTCGATCGGGTCTGCTGCGGGATTATACACCGTTACTGGGAGCCCTCTTCTCACCATATCCATGGTTTCTTCTTCCGCCGAGTTGTAGAGACACGTCTCATCCCCGTAAAAGAATCAGAATCAGAATCAGAATGAGCTTTATTGCCAAGCATGTTTACACATACGAGGAATTTGACTTGACATTAGGCACGCTCGATAAGCGCTTCCTAATGATGCGGCAGCCATGCAAGGCGCCTGTCATACAGTGAGGGATAAAGAGGGGGAGGGGGGATGACACATTGGGCAGAGAGAAAAAACAGAGTTTATCAGAATAAAGCTCGTATGAGCAAGATTGTGATCACATAGAAAAAAAACCCTCTAATGCACAATTAGCAGACAATACAGATCACACATTAACAAAGCAGCAAGTTGAGAGAGACAGTGTGTGTGTGTGTGTATGTCAGTGTATGTGTATCAGTCATGTAATGTTGTATGCAGTGTGTGTATCAGTTACTGGTGAACAGCAAAAATCCTCTCCTGAGCAACGCTTAGATGTTATGTCTTTAGTGTCCTAAACATAGATAGCATGTCCACAAGAGTTCATCTCTCCGTGCATGTCCGATGGTAAATTCCATGCTAGTCACATGACGCTGTCCTTGAGAGTTCAGGTTACTGCACCCCAGTGTGTTTGGGTTAGGGAGAGAGAAGCCAAAACTCCCCTCTGCTTTATCTCTCTCCTGGAGGAAGGACGCCAAATCAAGGCCTGATAAGCACAGTTCACTTAGAGCATAGAAATTTCCTCTCTTATGCGAATCTGTGCATCACAATTTACATACACAGGCTTTAAAATCCTTCCCTGGAGAGCACCCAGGGACTCCAGATGTTTTCCACCTTCCGAAACATGAAAAAAACCCGCAGCTTCGCCGGAAATGGAGTTTGAAAGTGCAGTTTCTTCTCTCGTAGTACCTTTTTAGCGTCATTGTATTCCCGATGCTTTTTAAGGACCTCCGGGGCGTAGTCGTGCTCCACAAAAACTTTTCTCTCTTGGTGCATAAATCCTTTTTTTCTGCCAAGCCAGTCTCACAACCTCTTCTTTTATTCTGGAATTGGAGAACTTCACCACCACCGATCTTGGTGGCGCTTCCGCCGACGGCCTTGGGGCTAATGTACGGTGCGCCCTTTCTATCTTCAAGTCGGTGGATTGAGGAATTTCCAACTTCTCTCTCAGTATGGATTCCACGCATGCAGTCATTGTGGTGAAACCGTCCTCGACTCCTTCTTTCAGACCATGAATTCTTATGTTGTCTCTTCTTAGTCTTCTTTCTTGGTCGGTTAGCTTAGCCTCCAGTCTTGACTGTCGTTTGAGTAGTTCCAGCACGGTTTCTTCCAGCCCTTTTATTCTTTCCTCTGCTTCCATGATTCGGTCCTCAGCCTGGTCCACTCTGCTGTTTGTCCTTTTTATTTCATCTTTAATTTCACGAAATTTGGCCCAACACTTTCGGCGAAATTGTCTTAATTCTTGAAGTACCATTTTTAAGCTAACCGTGTTGCTAGCTTCATTCAGCTCCTCTGCTTCTGAGTGGATGTCCTCCAGGTCAGATTCTCCGGCCGATGCGTGTCTTGGCCTGGTAAATGTCGATCTCTTCTGTTTTCCTTTAGGCATAATGACTTTGTCTTTTGATTTTCACTCTTCCAAAAATCCGTTAAATCTGATTTTCAAGGTATTTTCACGGATCGGGTCTGGGAGCTTCATCGTTAAGCTGCTATCACCATGGTGTCTTGTAATAACGTTTAATACTTTATTTAAATTGCTTTACCCAACCCAGCCACAGGGGGTGCACAAGCCAGTGTACTCCTAGTGCCGGTCCCAAGCCCGGACAAATGGGGAGGGTTGTGTCAGGAAGGGCATCCAACGTAAAATCTTTGCCAAATCAAACATGCAGATCATGACAAATAAGACTTTCATACCAGATTGGTCAAGGCCCGGGTTAATGACCGCCACCGGTACTGTTGGGCTACTGTTGGTCGAAGATCGAGGAGGAGGAGAGGGGGAAGGTGTGTTAGGAGGAAGAGAGAGAGAAAAGGAAAGGTATAAGTGTGGAGGTGAGAGTAGGGATGTTAAATGTGGGGACTATGACTGGTAAAGGCAGAGAATTGGCTGATATGACGGAGAGAAGAAAGGTAGATATACTGTGTGTTCAAGAAACAAGATGGAAAGGAAGCACGGATAGGAGCATTGGAGGTGGATTTAAACTGTTCTACCATGGTGTAGATAGGAAGAGAAATGAAGAAGGAGTAGTCTTGAAGGAAGAGTATGTGAAGAGTGTTCAGAAGGTAAAGAGGAAGTCAGACACAATAATGAGTTTGAAGTTAGAAATCAAAGGTGTGATGTTGAATGTTGTCTGTGCATATGCCTCACAAGTTGGATATCAGGTAGAAGAGAAACAGGAATTCTGGAGTAAGTTGGATGAAGTGGTAGAGAGTGTTCCCAGGGGGCAGAGAGTGGTGATTGGAGCGGACGTTAATGGGCATGTACAGTAGGTGAAGGGAACAGAGGTGATGAGGAGGTTCTGGGTAGGTATGGTCTTAAGGACAGAAATGTGGAAGGACAGATGGTTATGGATTTTGCTAAAAGGGTGGAAATGGCTGTGGTGAACACATACTTCAAGAAGAGAGAGGAACATAGGGTGACTTACAAGAGTGGAGGAAGGTGCACACAGGTGGATTACATCTTATGCAGAAGGAGAAATCTGAAAGAGATAGGAGACTGCAAGGTGGTGGCAGGGGAGAATGTAGCTAGACAGCATCAGGTGGTAGTCTGTAGGATGACTCTGCAAAGCAAGAAGAGGAAAACGGTGAAGGCAGAGCCAAAGATGAAGTGGGGGAAGTTACAGAAGGAAGAAAGTTGCACAGAGTTCAGGAAGGAGTTGATACAGGCTCTTGGTGGTAGGGAAGAATTACCAGATGACTGGGAAAGCACAGCAAAAGTATTGATGGAAACAGGTAGAAAGGTATGTGGTGTATCCTGTGGACAGTGGAAGGAAAACAAGAAGACTTGGTGGTGGAATGAGGAGGTATAGGAAAGTATCCAAAGGAAGAGGTTAGCAAAGAAAAAGTGGGATAGTCAAGTAGATGAAGAAAGTACACAGGAGTATATGGTATCTAAGCACAAGGCAAAGAGAGAGGTGGCAAAGGCAAAGGAAAAGGCACATTGTGAGTTGTATCAGAGGCTGGACACCAAGGAATGAGAAAAGGAGTTGTATCGACTGGCTAGACAGAGAGATCAAGCTGGAAAGGATGTACAGCAAGTTAGGTTGATTAAGGACAAAAATGGTAATGTACTAATAAGTGACGAGTGTTGAAAAGGTGGAAGAAGTACTTTGAAGAGCTGATCAATAAAGAAAATGAGAGAGAGAAGAGGATGGATGAAGGAAAGATGGTGAACAAGAAAGTCCCGAGGATTAACAAGGTGGAAGTGAGGGTAACTTTGTAGAGGATGAAGAATGGAAAGGTCCAAATGACATACCTGTGGAGGTATGGAGGTGTTTAAGAGAGATAGCAGTGGAATTTTTAACCAGATTGTTTCACACAATCTTGGAGAGTGAGAGGATGCCTGAGGAGTGGAGAAGAAGTGTTTTGGAACCAATTTTCAAGAACAAAGGTGATGCTCAGACTGTAGTAACTACAGAGGTATAAAGTTGATCAGCCACATTATGAAGATATGGGAAAGCGTTGTTGAAGCCAGGTTAAGAGAAGAGGTGACAATCAGTGTATCAATCAGCAGTATGGTTTCATGCCAAGAAAGAGTACTGCAGATGCAATGTTTGCTCTAAGAGTGTTGATGGAGAAGTATAGAGAAGGTCAGAAGGAGCTGCACTGTGTCTTTGTGGATCTAGAGAAAGCATATAATAGGGTACCAAGAGAGGAAGTGTGGTACTGTATGAGAAAGTCAGGAGTGACAGAGAAGTGTGTGAGGGTTGTGCAGGACATGTATGAGGACAACGAGACGGTGGTGAGGTGTGCTGTAGGAGTGACGGATGGATTCAAGATGGGGTGGAATTACATCAGGGATCGGCTCTGAGCCCCTTCTTGTTTGCCATGGTGATGGACAGGCTGACAGACAAGGTCAGGCAGGAGTCTCCATGGACCATGATGTTTGCAGACGACATTGTGATCTGCAGTGAGAGTAGGGAGCAGTTGGAAGAGAATCTGGAGAGGTGGCGGTATACTCTGGAGAGAAGAGGAATGAAAGTCAGTAGAAGCGAGACAGAATACATGAGTGTGAATGAGAGGAAGGCAGGTGTAACAGTGAAGATGCAAGGAATAGAGGTAGTGAAGGTAGATAACTTTAAATACCTGGGGTCAACCATCCAAAGCAATGGAAAATGCACGAGAGGTAAAGAAGAGAGTACAGGCAGGGTGGAGTGGGTGGAGACGAGTGTCAGGGGTGATTTGTGACATAAGGGTAACAGCAAGAGTGAAAGGGAAGATTTACAAGACGGTCGTGAGACCTGCTATGATGTATGGTTTGGAGATGGTGGCGCTGACAAAAAGATAGGAAATGGAGCTGGAGGTGGCAGAGTTGAAGATGCTAAGATTTTCATTGGGAGTGACTAGGAGGGACAATATTAGAAAAAGAATCAGAAACTTTACTGTCATCGTTTAGAAGCAATCACTCAGTCGCAGCTACATGTAAAGTATACGTATATTAAATATGTATATAAATAAGCATGTAATATGTTAAAATCAACATGCATATACAGTATATGTGTGTGTGTGTGTGTGTGTGTGTGTGCCTGTTGATTTTTAACATATTACATGCTTATTTATATATATGTATATATATATATATATATATATATATATATACACACACACGCATACATCATTAGAAATGAGTATATCAGAGGGACAGCTCATGTTGAGTGGTTTGGAGACAAAGTAAGACAGGCAAGGCTGAGATGGTTTGGACATGTGCAGAGGAGGGATAGTGGACATACTGGACAAAGGATGTCGAAGACGGACCTGCCAGGCAGGTCCAGGCAGGAAAAGAGGAAGGCCACAGAGAAGACTCATGGATGTAGTGAAGGAGGACATGGAGAGGGTTGGTGTTACAGAGGAAGATGCAAGGGGTAGAGTGAGATGGAGACAGATGATCCACTGTGGCGACCCCTAAAGGAGCAGCCAAAAGAAGAAGAAGAAAAAGAATAAGATATTTACGACCCTCAAAAATCCTTTACAGTGTATGGAAGCAGTGGAGGCATTTAAGATAAGATAAGATAAGATAAGCCTTTATTAGTCCCACAACGGGGAAATTCCAGGATTGCAACAGCACAGGGATAGCAACACTCAGAGCAACAATCAGAAGGCAAGAAAAAAACAAGCAAGCAAGAGCAGCTAATATACATATGTACGTATTACTATAAAATATATATATATATACACACACACACAGACACACAGTGCAGAGCATTGTAGCTGGATGGAATAAATATATGAATATATGAACACACAGTGCAGAGCATTGTAGCTAGATGGAATAAATATGTAAATATATAAACACCCACAGTACGGAGCATTGCAGCTAGGTGGAATAAATATGCAAGTATATAAACACACACAGTGCGGAGCAATGTAGCTAGATGGAATAATATGTAGATATATAAATATATAAACACACCCAGTGCTGAGCATTGTAGCTAGATGGAATAAATATGTAAATATATAAACACACACAGTGCAGAGCATTGTTGCTAGATGGAATGAAACAGCATAACCGTCTACTTAGTTATCCTACATGGTATGATTATGTGCCCATACATATTCTCACCCTCCATAGCGACCGGTATGTTCCTAGTTGTATGCCGGAGGGGACCATTGTGTAAGTCTATTGCATCTTTTGCATTCAAAAAACTATTAGTTTGTTACGTCTTTTTGCTATCTCTGCGAGCAGCCCTGCTTAGGTTGTACAGTCTGACAGCCGTTGGTAGGAAGGACCTACAAAACCTCTCGGTTGTGCACCTGGGATGATTTATTGTGGTTTAACCCACTGGTAACAGGAACAATAACACAATATAACAAAAATATTTTTTTTGTAAGTTGTCTGTGTTTTTTCAACCGATTTAAGACAATTTTGCACCGCTGAATCAAAAAATGACATCCATTTCTCTCGATCAGGTCAGGTTTTTAAGCAGTTGTACTGTAAATTGAATAGTAGACACTGATAAAGGTAAGTACGTAAATTGAATGTTATGTCATCATTGTTCAAAATTCAGAGAATTTCAAGAAATAAAGAATTTTGCATCATATAAAGCGAAAATACACGTACATGTTAACAAAAACATAAAAAACATGTGGCCATAGTTCAAAAAGTTGACCTAATTGAGCAAAACCAATGCGATTTTTGGATTCAGCACATCAAAATTGTCCTAAATCAGCTAAAAAAAACTTAGACAATAAATTTGGTGTTGACCAGTGTAATGAAGAGTCGCTTAGCTAACAGTGTGGTTAGGCTTCATATGCAGGAAAAGGAAAGAGTGACTGATGAATTGCTGAGGATTGACTTCAAAAGTCACTACAATATTAACTGATCTATGCTCTTTATTATGTACCTGGCAAATTAAGATGACCGAAATTCACAAACTCAATGACTTTAATCTGTCAACATCCTTCAAACTAAACGTGCCAACATTTGGATTTCAAAATAAGGTTTTTTTTCCTGCTGTCTGGTTGGTGAAGAGAGTTCTACAAACTATAAATATACAGAAATATTATAACAGAAATAACATTTTTGGTTATTTAAGTTAATCTATTTCATTAAATATAATTGTATTAATATTTTTTTCTTTGAAATCAGAGTTAAATTCTTCTTCCTCTTCTTCCTTTAGATTTGATGGGTGGTTGTTCTGTTGTGGCTCTGCAAAATTATCGTCAAAAGTGCAATTTGTATGAGGAACAAAAGTCAAAATTTTACCACAATCTGTTTCAAATTTACTTAAAAAAATGATAACTTTTTAAAAACTAGACAAAAAATTATCTAAATTATCTATAAAATAATTCACACGTTTATAATAAAGCAATCAAGTCTTAAAAGTACAAGAAAAGCCAATTTTACAAAAGGAAATTACAACTGAGAAAATTGTTGTAAATTTAGATAAATTTATAGAGAAAAGTAAAAACTATTAGAAAATTGTTATAAATTTTGGAGAAGAACCTCAAACCTTCAAGGCTGATGTCATTACTCAAATTTTTAAGTGGGTGCTCTTTGCATCCTTAACTCAAATAGAAATTTTTGGCTGTCTACTTTTAATTATTAATTTCATATCACTGACTTTGCATTAGTAGAAAATCTGCCTACTATACCCACCTCTGATAATATAATTTAAGTATGCATGAGTAAATTACTATTATGAATGTTTTCCTTCCCTGTCCTACGCTTTCTCAATGGAAAAAAGTGCTAGAATAAAAATACAAAAAAATACACATATTTTTGTCATTTATGTAAACCATGGCAAAAAAAAAAAAAAAAATACTGCAGGACAAAACGTTAGTTAATCCTTTCCACAGCATGTAGGACACCATGTGGTGTATGGGGCGGTGCCTATCTCCGTTTCTCTGACCCTAGGCCACACAGCTATTGTAAGCAGTGAAAGCTACAGTGGGGGGTCAGTCCTCTGGTAGCTCTGTGCATTAACTTTCCTTTTCCCATTCTATTATGCTGAGTACCAAGCTAGAAGGTGGAAAGTACAATTTTTATATGGTCTTTGGGATGACCCAGCCAGGATTTGAACCCTTGACCTCCCGGTTGTGGGGCAGATGCTCCAACTAGAGGACAAATGTGACACTTGGTATTTTCTAAGCTGTTTGTATACCACCATAGACAGAGAGAGAACCTGAATCAGATAGGACTCAGAGAAGGAAAGGCGAGACCGGCAAGATGAGCCAAGCAGAGGAAAGTGTTCAGGCAGAGGGTCCAGGAGAGGTGAGAGCAGAGGAAGGAGAGAAGGATGACACCAGTAAAAAGTCCAAACACAGGACATCTGGCGGGAATCCCAACTGGCCCAGTGTTCCAACATTCAAGCCTTAGTTGTGCAATACTTCAAATGGTAAGTTCCATATGCAAAGTTACTGTGCAAAATTTTAAAAAAGAGAATAGCATAAAATTAACATATTCCAGTTATGATAGTGTCATGTAGTTTCTGCTCCCCGAAAAATATGTTGCCACCAAGCCAAGGTCTTTAAGTCAGAGGAAACACTGTATGGACAACATCAATGAATACAGAAAGACTGTAGGTAATGCATTAATTTTCACTCCAGGTAATGCAGTAAAGTAAAAAGACTTTTTAGTGGCAATAAACCTTTTGGGTTTTTCTCACTTTCCCAAAGTTGACACCATCATATTTTATTCCCCTTCAGGGAATTAAGCAGCTTTGCAATTCTATTTTTTTCTCACTACAGTTACAGCTTAAAAGAATCTGCAGTATCATCCATCCATCCATCTTCTTCCACTTAATCCTTTTTGGGTACAGTAATACCAAATATACATGTTTAGACTCAGGTTGACAGGTCATTGAATTGCGCCTTTGCATTCTGAAAGAAAACAGTGAACTGCCCTCACTTTTTGTTGCTCTTACTGACTGGCCTCCTTAAGGTCTCTTGATGACATGCAGCAGCTTTGCACCCAGTAAGCGCATTAATAACCATGAAGTTGCACTTTAACTTTACTGAAACAAATGACCTAGATTGAGAATCTTCTCAATCATCTGCATATTTGAAATATGCCTCCTCTACAGCCTTAGTGTGAACTAATGGCACAAATTCATAATAGTGTGTGAATTTATGACGAAGACACCTCGCCAACCGTGAATAGTGTGTACACTGATGATCGTCTGAAACGCACAGTAAGATGCATGCCTTGCACTGTTAACATTTTATAATATAAACTCACTGCGGTCATCTGTATCTATGAAGTTCAGTAAATACAGCACCAATATTTATGTGGAAAATTCATTGAATACAATTAAAATTAAACTGATATAATGATGGGATTGGTGCAGAGACAGCTGTCAGTGTAGTCAAGATTCAGACATGGACATGTGCAGTCTTAAAACCCAGCCACTGTGCAGACAGGGAAATCAATACAGCGTTTTGTTATCTATCTCTATCTTACAACTTAAAAGAGAAGGATTATATGTCATAGAGTAAGCCCAGGCAGACTTGGGCGTAGATCTATCATTGTAGGGAGTCACAGGCTTTTTCCTGTGTAAATCATGTGTCACATGGGCAGCAGGTTCATTCTCCGGCCATGGAATACATTTAGGCCTTGGACACGGACTCCCATTTTTCACTTTTGATTGAGTGCTTCCCTCCAGTGCTGAACCTGTAAGTAGATTATTTTCTAACATGATGCTTTCATTGTTCGTTTTGTTATTGCTGCCTTTATCAGATCAAACATTTGGAAAAATTGCTTTCATGTGCCTAAAAAAAAGTGATTGATACATTTTAATTACTCCACTTCTCTTAGGAGTGCAGCTGTCAGAGTGGCTGAGGCTTTAATGTGACAAACACTTGACGGCGAGACAAGAAAGGCAAATGACACACCTGTGGCAAAGTTGTGAACAAACTAAATCTCTCCCACCTGAGCAGTCTGTCCTGCGCACGTCACGAGCCTTCAGCGTGACCACAGGATCCCCATAAACCAAAAACCCTCAAAAGGAACTCAGACAAGTGAATGATCGGGCTTCGTCGTTTTAGGACCCTCATCCTTGTGGACGTTTCCAAACCATCGCTCTTCTGGAGGGGTAATGCTGACCACGCGAGGTGGATGAAGTGAAAAGTAGCCACAGAAAATATGAACAGCCTGTGCTCTGCAATACATCCTTCCAGGCAAAGACAAAGGGCTCTGCAGAACATGCTTTACTTGTTGAAGTCCATGATGAAAAATGAAATTATGATATTAAACCATAATGTCCAACCACTGATTGATTTTATGTTAATGACTCTTATACAGCAAACCATAAAGACATAAAGAAATTGATCCCTGGCCTCATTCTCACCCCCTTAACCCTCTTGTGGTTTGCATAGGAAGGTAATGTTATGCCGTAACTACTGAGGTGGAAGCTGTATTCTACAGGTACTGTATATTCTCAGTTATGGGTGCAAAGGCAGACCAGCAGGTAGTCACTCATTCAAGACATCTATATTACATCTGCGAGATGGGGTCTTCCAGAGACAATCATTCCCACGTTTCACTTCCAACACACAAGAATCATCTCATGCCATGAAAGTATGTGAGTGCTGAAATTGTCAGACAGCTCCCACTTCTAGCTTTCATCATCTCTTCCCAAAGCATTTCAATTTAATTTAAGTGTGCCGGGAAGTGCTTTCATTTTGTTTTAATGAAGTTTTAAAAGTTGGCTGATCTGTAATGTAAGCCACCGCCACAATCCAACTTTCACTTACCTATCATCTGTTCTCTGTGTGATCGCCACAGAATACAATATGATGACCTGTCAACCATTACACCGTGTGTAGGATATTCCCGAGTTCACTCAGGAGTTAATCAGCGGTGCAGAGAAATAAGTCTGTCCCGCAGTTTCTTTGCTGTGATGAAGAGCTATGTGGATTCCAAGCTGTAAGCCTCCACCCACCCACCTTCTCGGAAATAATCCCCATCTATCAAACACAAAATACTTTATATATGCACCTTGGATAATCAGGTAATATAATGAATTTTAAACTCACTTTAACATATTAGAAACAATGGGCCTCATGCAAGAACCGTTCATGCTAACAGATTTGTTTATAAGTTTGATGTAAACTTGTGGGATTCACCAATCTGTTAACATCTTGAAATTTAGTACAGGTACTAACAAAATTATGAGTGGTCCAGAACAGTTCTTAGAGTTTTGTGTAAATATTTTGCTGTTATTCCAACCTTAGCTTTCAACTAAATGGCTCTATATTTTATTTGTCTGAATCAAGTATAACAGTGCAAACCCTAAACTTAATAATTAGTTGACAGGATTGCATCCTTTTTCAAGTTATAATTAAAATGAAAATACTTAGACACACTCCAGTGGCCATAAATCCCCCATAAAATAAATCTACATTGTCTAAAATGGTATGTTATGCCCTTTTTTCTACAAACACATCCTTTCATTGTCTTGCAGTTTCATGTCAACCCCATCCCACCCCGACCCTCCAAACACCAATATCAGTGACAAAGCCCAACCCACACACCAGAAGGCCAATAGTGGCTAGCGCTACATTAAATAGCATAAATCCTGTGATAAAAAAAACTAACCCTGGATTTACACTGACTACGGATGCAGTATGTCACAGCTGCGATCCAGCCTCCACAGCAAATAGTTCTCATTCTCGTCAATTTTCTCATCCCCACCTGGTCCGGACCACTGCGAAACGAATCCGGCTCATCAGATTCAGTTCGCTAATGAAACGCAACAAGTTCATTAAAAACGATTTAAGGATTGTCTATTATTTTCTGAGGTCTACTCCTCCACTACTGTATCAGAGAAGGTAAAAACTTGACATAACGTACAAACGCTTCATAGAATTAAAATTAATGGGATACTTACATTTTATTTACAGCCCAAAAATCCAGGTGGGGAGCCGCTACACCAGACTTCCTTGTTCTTATCACGTGATCACAATAGGTTCACCTTGGTCACTCTCGGGTTTTTCGAGAGCTCACGTTATTTTGTATAATTCTCGCATGATCTTGTATTTTAAACTCTGTTCTCATCCATGCCATTAGTGGCCATCATTCCATGCTGGTAGGAATGGACGGAAGAAGCCATCCGCACTGCATCTGCAATGTACTGCATCCGGAGTCAGTGTAAATCCTGGGTTACCTGTTGAAGGACATGCTCTGTTGTATGCACGGTGGCCCGGGTTAATGACTGAAACAGCATTGGTCCTTAAACACAGTTTAATGGTAAAACCCATCTGAATTTGGGTCAAGTTTTCGAAGCAGCTAGACCAAAAATGCTAACTGGCCGGAGGCTAACTTCATATAGGTCAGAAAGTCCTGACTGGCTCAACCCCATTCATATGCCAGTGGCTGTACATATCTACATCATCAAAAATGCTCCATTTCAACTCGTCTTTTTTGAGGAGGCAGTTCTTAGGTGAAACTTTAAAGCAAAAAAAGAGAGACATGAGACATTTGAGTGATTTCACTCTTGATATATCTTGTAAGCAGTGTTGATAGTAATGTGCTGTGTAACAAAATTACTGCTGGAAAATTCAGTAATGTGGTACAGTTACTGAAATTTGATCAGATGCGTTACTCATTACTCATTTTATTAATATGGATAGATATTTTTAGCGCAAATGAATACAAACTGAATTTACCGTAGCTGACGCAGCCGTCAGTCGACGTGACCTGTTGCAAAGAGCCTGAGTCTTCACTACTAAACGGAGGAAAAGATGAAGCTACTTTATTTTGTGGAAATAGATATTATTTTTCCTTTGTCGCAGTTAAGGACAAAAGCATATTGGTGGGTTGGAAACTAAGTGCCACTTGAGATCTACTGCAATCTTCAGAAGCACTTGAAAACAGCAACAACGCTCTGAAAAAGCTAGTGCTATGCTATGCTAACAACACGATGTTAGTGCGGATTCCCAAAAGCGGGCAGGTGACCTAATTACTAAACACAGAGCACAGGGACGAGATAACGTTATATAAATTAAGAACCTGAGCCCAGCAACACATCACGCTCAGCCTTGTGACAGAGCCCCCTCCCCTTAAGGGGTGGAATCCAGACACCTCAAGGTAGCACCAAAAAAGGAAAAAGCCCTCCCCCCATAAAAAAGGTATAACAATAAACCATCCTGGGTGGGAGGTGGGAGGAACAGGCTAGGAGGGAACAAAAACACAAAGCCTGCTCAGGACCCACACCCACGCAAAACAAGGCCCCCTAGGCCAAAGAACTAAACAGTTCAGGCAGCCGGCCAAAGTCCCAGGCCTGACAGATGGCGAGGTGGTACGAGTCAGGTGGCCTGACTCGTACCACTCATTGGATTGGGTGGCCCAGAATATAGGCCACCCAACCCAACGGCTCAGTCCGTCAGGCGGTCGACCAGAGTTTTTCAGCCACCTAAACAGAAGGGGTGGTCCAGGAGGCGGTTCCCCCATGGGGAGGCCCAAAGAAAGGAAGGACAACAGAGGAAGGGGAACCACGATGGCACCTGGCAGAGCAGGGGGAACCACGACGGAGTCTGGCAAAGGAGGGGGAACTACAACGGCACCTGGCAAAGGAGGGGAAACCACAACGGCGTCAGGCAAAGGAGGGGAAGCCACGACAACGTCTGGCAGAGCAGAGGGGACCACGACGGCGTCTGGCAGAGGAGAGGGGACCACGACGGCATCTGGCAGAGAAGAGGGGACCACGATGGCATCTGGCAGAGGATGGGAAACCACAACAGCGTCTGGCAAAGGAGGGGGAACCATGACGGCATCCGGCAGAGGAGGGGGAACCACGACGCCCTCGGATTGGCCAGCAACACCCTCGGTGGTCCTGGACTGGGACATTGTAGCACCCTCGGTGGATCCGAACAAGAGCGAGGTTGCACCCGCAGTGGCTCCAGAATGGAGCGAGGTTGCACCCGCGGTGGCTCCGGGCTGGAGCAAAGGAGCACCAACGGTGGACCCAGACTGGGCCACAGCTGCACCCACGGATGGCCCGGACTGGGCCAAAGCTGCACCCTTGGTGGGCTCGGACTGGGCCAACGCTACCCACAGTGGCCCCCAGGCCCCTGGGTGCGTAGCATCCACGGCGGGCCCACACTGCAACGCAGCACCCAAGTAGGTCTCAGGCTGGTGCGTAGCACCCACGACAGTCCCTGATTGGGACACTGCACCCATGGAGACCCAAACAGAGCAGGAGCTGCACCGACGGAGGTCCCAGGCTGGTACGGATCGCCCGCGACAACCTCATCCGGAGGGGGAGCTGCAGCCACGGAGGACCTGGACTGGGCCAAAGCTGCACCCACAGAGGCCCTGGACTGGGACAGAGCACCTGCGAAGACCTCAACCGGAGGGGGAGCAGCACCCACGAAGACCTCAGCCGGGGGGGGGGGGTGTGTCACCCACGGAGGTCCCGGGCTGGGACGGAGCACCTGCGACGACTTTAGCGGAAGAAGCTGGACCCATGATGATCTCGGGCAGTGAGCCTGGACCCACGGAGACATCTGGCAAAGCTGGAACATCCTCGGTGACCCTGGGGGACAGCTCATACAGGACAGGCAGAGAAACACGGTCAGGGTCACCAGCAACAGTGGAGCCCGGTGAAGTGAGCTCAGGTGCCGCTAACGGCTGCAGCCGGCTCGCCCCACCAAAAGCCAGACAAGATCTCTCCAAAATAGACACAAGAAAAACAAAGGTGAGTACTTGCCTGAGCTCAAGCTCCACCGTCGTCCAGGACTCCATTGATCCAGGCAATGGTTCCTCTGGAGATCCAGCACCGACTCTGCTGCAGTGGCCCCTGCAGCAGGCATGGTGGTAGGTGCAGTCCTAGGACCCTCCAGCAAGGTGACCCACGCAGGTGGCTTGTCCGGCGTGGATTCTGGAGGTTGGCTTCCTGCTGGCGCTGGATCCTGTGTACCAGAAGCCAGGGGATGCTCTATCGTCGGCACAGGCTTCAGGTCAGAGGCAGCGCTCTCCCTCTGTCCGGACCATGGCTGCGGGGCTGGAACTTGCTCCTCCAAACCCGCAGGCTCCTCCATCGCCCGGCAGCTCAACTCTGGGACCGGTGGGCACTTGGGGAAAATAGGAGGAGACACAGAGAGAGCAGGAAAAGTGGTGTTGGCTGCAGCAGGTGGTGAGGACTCAGGGAACTGCACAGACTGAGCCTCACTACTGGGAATCAGGCAAGGCATATTATTATAAATTGTGGGAGAATGAAAAGACACCTTCCTGTTTTCCCGGGGCACAAATTTCCCTGCTGTAGCTGGTGTAGAATTGACCCTCTCTGTGACTTCCAGTGAAGAAGGCTTCCTAGGGGAACCTTGGAGAGCCGCCCCTGCAGCTCCAGCGTTGGGCGGAGCCGGTGAGAGAACAGCCGACCTCTCAGCAGTGGGAGAGAACAGTGAGGAGAAGTGAGGAATAGCAGCTGTTGGAAAAGAAGACTGGTGAAACGGCCGGAGAGGAAAAACACTGAAAGTGCACTGCTGCAGGAGTCTTCTGCCTCGGTGAAGGAGGAGAAGCTGCCTGAGAGGCAGGAGTATCCCTCCGGCAGTCCGAAGCTAGATGACAGTGCAGTGGAGCGGATGGAGCTGGAGCAGGAATGGGCAAATGGGAGGTGGAGCAGGGCATGTGCCGTGGAGCGCGCTTTTGCGTCGTCCTCGGGCTTGCTGGAGGCAGCCCCCATCTCAGCCCGGGGAAGGATTGCTGGAGGACTGAGAGTGTAGCCAACAAGTCCGCGAACTGGGCATGCCTCCACAGTCCCAGGTGTGCCTCAACAATGGCAGTCGCGGCATCTACTTTTTCCCTGATTTTCTTTGGGCTGCAGGAGGCGAGGGCTTCATCCACAAAGCCCTGGACGAATTCAGCGGCCCATTCCTCCTCAACACTTGGGGATCCCGCTGCCGATCTCCCATTGATTGTTGGATGACAGCATGCTGGAGACATGATTCACTCCGGAGAAACAGGTGAGAGGAAAACAAAAAAAAAAAAAGGCAAAAATCCACTAACTGCAGCAGCTGGGTCTTTTACTGGCCACAGTTTCTGTCATGATTTACCCCTTGGGGCAGAGAGACAGACCCAGACGCTGGACTGCAGTTTGTGGTATTTATTAACAAACACAAAGTCCCAAAGTGCATCAATGCAAAAATCCAAACAGATAACAAGGTAAACTTACAGACGGAGTATCAGAACAAACTCACCAGAACGGGGAAGGGGTTCTGGTGGCGAGGAGGAAGTATCACTAAGACTGCGACGGTGAGAAGGTGAAACAACATTCTTTAAATAGCTGAAAACCTAACAACATAACAAAAATAATTTTTAATCTTCAGAAGTGCTTGAAAACAGCAACAACGCTCCGGCAAAGCTAGTGCCATGCTATGCTAACAACACCATGTTAGTGGATCTGTCATGGGTGGCTCTCGCGAGCCACCATAAGATGCCACACAGTCACCAGTGAGTTCAGTGAGTTTTATTAACGGTGAAAATAGTGACAACACAAGCTGCTGAGACAATGACACTAGAGTCTACTCACAACAGGAGGCATAGGGCTAAACAGCTCTACAGGTCCATAGCAGGAGACAGTCATACACAAGGCAGGCAAGGTTGGTGAAAATAATAATTACACCAGCTGCTAAGGCAGAGACACACAGAGATCGATACACACCGGGAGGGGTAAGGCTATACAGCACGCTTACTAGTTCCGGAGAACGACAGTCAAGCCAAAGGCAGACATGGTACGAATAAGTATCGTGCATCCGTAGCGTGACGGAGTGTAAACAGACACTGCTGCAAGGAGGTGATCGCCAGCGAGGGTAGAAATAGTCCTAGCACTAACAACCACAAATGCAGCACAGCTGTTCAGGGTTTGACAGCTGAGCGGAAGCCTCCCCGAGCACTATCACAATAAGAGCTCGGAGAGCTAGAATAATAACGCCGCTGTCAAACCCTGACAAGAATAACCTGAGCACCAAGACCTAGTGCTCGGGTCATGACAGTAGCCCCCCCTCACTTGACGGGCTCTGAACGTCTAGTAACACCTGCCCCCCCCCCCCCCAACCACAGGGCGAGTGGATTGAGGAACAGGCAAGGAGGGAGCCAACAAAACCTAACACCCTAAACAGGAAAAGAAACGAATACATCACTTGACATATCCATCCTATTTCCCCACAGAACAATGACAAAAGAAGAAAAAACAAAACAAGACCTGACTACAAAACAAGGAGAACACAATCATACAAAGCAAAAAACACTTGACCCTGAAAATTTTCCCACCGAGGCCACAGACAACCCGTCTAACCCCAGTGTACATAACCTGGCCCAAAAAAATAAACCCTCAAACACACAGTAACTATAGAAACAAAACAAGAAATAAATGCAAACACATAACTGTGGCAAAAAGGAAAAAATTACATGACGGTAACTATGGAAACAAAACAAAATGCAAACACAAGATAACTATGGGGAAAAAAAAGAAAGGAACCAGAAATACATGACGGCAACTATGGACACAGAACAAGAAATAAATACAAACACATGGTAACTATGGGAACAAAACAAGACGTAAATACAAACACATGAAGACTATGAGCAAGAAATACATACTAACACATGGTGACTATGAAAAAAACCCCACAGGAAATACGTGCTAACACACCGTGACTATGGAAAAAACAAAAACACACACGAAACCAGAAATACCTGTAAGCACCTGGAAACTATGAACGAGAACACCATACTATGGCCCCTCAAGAAGAAGAGGGGAACAAAACAAAAAGCAAAACATGGCCATAGCCCCTCAAAGGAAGAGGGGAGGACAAAACAAAAAAACAAAACAAAACCCAGACTGAGGACTACAACCCCACATGAGGCAAACAAAATAACTTTACATAACCTAACCAGACTATGGATACAAAAACTCATGAGGCAATCTAAATTGCTTAACATAACTTGACATAACCAGACTATGGATTTCAAAACACATGAGACAATCAAAAATTGCTTTACATAACTTGACATAACCAGACTATGGACTGTGAATACACATGAGGCAATCAAAAATTGCTTTACATAACTTGACATGACTAGACAATGGATTTCAAAACACATGAGGCAATCAAAAATTGCTTTGCATAACTTGACATAACCAGACACCGTATAGGCCAAAACAAAAGATGATCGGCGGAGATCCAACGCCCCCCAGGCAGAACTCCGGTGACCTCCCTGCCTCCGATGGCCCACGGATAGTCCCACAAAACAGTACATGGTCAGGCGGCCTGCCCCAGTCCCAGGCCCCCAGAAACAAGTCCTCTGGTGGCCGAACCAGGTCACCCAGTAGCAACCACAGTTTATCGGGCGACCAACCCAAGACGCCGAACGCACAAAGCAGTTCCTCGGGTGGCCGACCCGCATCCCACAACCACCAGGACCGTGGAGGAATTGCATGCCGCCGCCCGCCTAATGACGACAAGACATGAGAGTGCCAGTCTGCCAGACAAAAACCTCCAACGGCTCCCAGCTGGTGGCTCCTGAGAAGGGAACAACCAAGAACTTGGACCCCCTCGAATCCTGATTGGGTCGCAGCCGCACTTGCGCTGGACCCCCACTGGACCTTGTCGGACGCCGACTGGGTCATAGCTGCACCCGCGTCGGACCCCGATTGGGTCAACTCGAACCCTGATCGGGTCGCAGCCGCACCTGCGCTGGACCCCGACTGGGTCACCTTGGCCCACGCGTCGGACCCCGACTGGGTCTCCTCGGCCCACGTGTCGGACCCCGACTGGGTCACCTCGGCCCATGCGTCGGACCCCGACTGGGTCGGCACTGCACTGGCGACGACCTCCATCCCCGAACCTGGAACCTCCGGTCCCGTGAACTTGACAGATTCCAGACTGGTAATGCTGTGGAGAGGCTCAGAGAACAAGAGAGGACCGGGATCAGTTCCACCGGCAGCGCCAGAGCCCAGCGAGACGAGCTCGGGTGCAGCAGACGGCTGCCCCTCGTTCGCCTCCCCATGAGGCAGGCAAAAATGCTCTAACACACCATAAAGGAAAACAAGAAAGAGCACTTGCCTGCACTCGGGCTCTGGAGCCGTCCAGGACTTCGTCGATCCAGGTTCAGACAGACGCTCGTCGTCGGGCTCCCACTCGGCTGCGTCGGGTTCCACAGCCGGCCTGATGGTCTCTGCAGCTGGATCCTCTTGCGCTGGCGTCCACGCCAATAACCCGTATGGCGTGGGGGCAGAGGACCCTCGACCTGCTGACTCGGGCTGCATCTCTGAGGAACCCTGGGGACGCTCACTCGTCGGCTCTGGCTCCTCACCGCAGTCCGTTCTCCTCCTCTGTCCAACACAAGGCTGCAGGGCCGGGATATCTCCCAGAGCCGCAGGCCTCCCCCTCGTTCGACGGCGTGGGACTGACGCCGAGGACCGCTCTGCAGGAGGAAACACAGAGGCAGCAGGTTCAGTATAACTGGCTTCAGCTGGAGAAGGAAACTCGGGGAGCTGCGAACCCCGAGCTTCACCCCCAGGAGTCAGACAAGACAGATCACCATAATGACTAGGAAAGTGAAATTGAACTTGCCTGTCTCCCGAAGGTAAGATGGTGCCAGCTGAAGAGGACATTGCTCCTTCCCTCGCTCGCTGGATGGTAACACAGGACCCATGGACGGAGCTCACCGGCACAGGACTCAGATCACTCTCATCAGCTGGCTGATTGAGTGGGTCATTCCGGCGGCCCGGAACTGGATCCGGAGCAGGAGCTTGCTGAAGACGTGCTCGGCTGCGACGCCGACGCCTCCACCGGCCCCCAGATGGTGCGAACTCCAGGACTGGATCAAGGACGGGATCAGGATCCGTAGGCCAAGAGCAGGAGTGCCTCCTCTCCTGCTTCATGCTGCGTTCCTCCTCCAGCATCAGGAATATCTCGCGTTGCACGGCGATATCCTCCCTCCTCGTGTCGACTTCCGGGTGGTCGGCGTAGCAGGGAGAGAGATGACGAAGAACGTCTTCAGCAGCGTCTAGGTACCAATGTATGCCGTGATGGTAGTCCAGCAGGGAAGCGGAGACGAGCATCTCATCCACGACTTCCAGGACGCCTGTCAGCTTGTGGCAAGGACTCCCAGCGCGGACCCTCCGCAACGGCATTCCTCCAACACACACAGTACCCAGACGGAAACAGCAACTGTCCAAAAAACTCAAACTCACTGGTGAATTGCGTCTCGGGTTGGCATCACTGTAACGCCGTTTTGGCAGCAGTATACTGTCATGGGTGGCTCTCGCGAGCCACCATAAGACGCCACACAGTCACCAGTGAGTTCAGTGAGTTTTATTAACGGTGAAAATAGTGACAACACAAGCTGCTGAGACAATGACACTAGAGTCTATTCACAACAGGAGGCATAGGGCTAAACAGCTCTACAGGTCCATAGCAGGAGACGGTCATACACAAGGCAGGCAAGGTTGGTGAAAATAATAATTACACCAGCTGCTAAGGCAGAGACACACAGAGATCGATACACACCGGGAGGGGTAAGGCTATACAGCACGCTTACTAGTTCCGGAGAACGACGGTCAAGCCAAAGGCAGACATGGTACGAATAAGTATCGTGCATCCGTAGCGTGATGGAGTGTAAACAGACACTGCTGCAAGGAGGTGATCGCCAGCGAGGGTAGAAATAGTCCTATCACTAACGACCACAAATGCAGCACAGCTGTTCAGGGTTTGACAGCTGAGCGGAAGCCTCCCCAAGCACTATCACAATAAGAGCTCGGAGAGCTAGAATAATAACGCCGCTGTCAAACCCTGACAAGAATAACCTGAGCACCAAGACCTAGTGCTCGGGTCATGACAGGATTCTACACTATCTGAACAGCCATGCTGGATGTAAAGAGGAAATACTCTCGTTTCAACACCCACGGCTGGATTTCAAGCACAGGTACACATCTGAACAGTTTGTGATGCAGACTCTGGACTGTGAGCCATGGAAATTAAATGCATTTACTTGCTACCTGGATAAAGATTATTAAAAAATGGATTTTGATCTCCAAAAAGGAATTTGAGGGACTGGATCGTGCCTCTGTCACAGCAGATGTCATGATTTGCCCTTCGGGGCAGAGAGACAGACCCAGACGCTGGACTGCAGTTTGTGGTATTTATTAACAAACACAAACAGATAACAAGGTAAACTTACAGACAGAGTATCAGAACAAACTCATCAGAACGGGGAAGGGGTTCTGGTGGCGAGGAGGAAGTATCACTAAGACTGCGGCGGTGAGAAGGTGAAACAACATTCTTTAAACAGCTGAAAACATAACATAACAAAAATAATTTTTTTGTAAGTTGTTTGTGTTTTTTCAACTGATTTAAGACAATTTTGCACCACTGAATTCAAAAATGACATCCGTTTCTCTCGATCAGGTCAGGTTTTTATGCTGTTATAAGTAGTTGTACAGCAGTTGTACAGGTGTGCTGTAAATTGAATAGTAGACATTGATAAAGGAAAGTACATGTAAATTGAATGTTACATCATCATTGTTCAAAATTCTGAGAATTTCAAGAAATAAAAAAGAATTTTGCATCATATAAAGCGAAAATACCCGTACATGTAAACAAAAATGTAAGAAAACATGTGGCCATAGTTCAAAAAGTTGACCTGACTGAGCAAAACCAATGTGATTTTTGGATTCAGCATATCAAAATTGTCCTAAATCAGCTAAAAAAAACTGAGACAATAAATTTGGGGTTGACCAGTGTAATTGATAGCAGGTGCGGATTCCCAAGAGCGGGCAGGTGACCTAATTACTAAACACAGAGCACACGGATGAGACAATGACAAGGTGGGAGTGCCTGGAACAGGTGCGGAGCGCATGCTACGAGGAAACAAAATATAAACACCGAGAGCAAAATAAAACAGGAATCTAAAAATACTGACAAAATCATTATCATAGTAATAAGGGCCAGAAAACATAATAAAACAACTGACAGCAAAGAACACATCAAGAATCAACACACAGGAAAATAATACAACACTGGAAAAATACAGAAAATACTTCGATATAAATTAAGAGCCTGAGCCCGGTGACACACCGCGCTCAGCCTCGTGACAGCAGACATTTGGACTATGGATAACGGACATTTTCTTTGGATCACTGCACATCGGATTAATCAATATCATAAAGGTATGATAAACATGGACAGCTTTATGCAGTGTTGCCAACTCTCACTCTTGTGGAGTGAGTCTCACTCTTTTTCCCTCTCCCTCACTCCACAAACCCTATTTCTCACTTCAAAATGAGGAAATTACTGGCAATATCGTGTTGATTTTCTTCAGATTTTTCCCACAATAAGAGCTCTCAAGGCAGGATAAAGCAGACTGAACATGTTCTAAAAGCTCCGTATGAAACAGTCTGTTTTCAGCCTGACATGAATAAGCCCACAATGTAATCCATTAATTAAATTATCTTGCCATCTGTAAAAGTAATGTGAAAGTTACTTTTCCAAGCAACTAATTACTTGGAAATTACCAATCATACAGTAATTGGTAATTGGTAAAGTAACTCAATTACTTTTGAAAAGAAGGAACTAGTAACTGTAATTAGTTACTATTTTTTAGTAACATGCCCAACACTGCTTGTAAGTCATAAAAACACGTTACAGACATGTTACTTTAAAAATAATTCAAAGCAGTGTCAATCCATAACATCCAAATCATTTATGATCAAATATAAGATTCTAAATGTTGTTGCTGGGGCAGCATGACGCCGTTATACTGTAGATTAGCACAGTGGGGATGCATTTCACACATCACCATGATGGCTGGCTGCTCGGTAAGTGACTTATCAACTGTCACAATGCAAACCACATCCGATCGGTCGAATATCATTCTGATTTTTACTGCTTTCATATGAGGTGGGGCTTCACCTCAGGGTTAGGGCGCAAAGCAAGAGCCATTTGGGTAAGTGATTTTGAAGAAAGAGTAGGCTGTATTTGCATATACAGTGGGGCAAAAAAGTATTTAGTCAGCCACCAATTGTGCAAATTCTCCCACTTAAAAGATGAGAGAGGTCTCCAATTTTCATCATAGGTATACCTCAACTATGAGAGACAAAATGAGAAAAAAAAAATCCAGAAAATCGCATTGTCTGATTTTTAAAGAATTTATTTGCAAATTATGGTGGAAAATAAATATTTGGTCACCTACAAACAAGCAAGATTTCTGGCTCTCACAGACCTGTAACTTCTTCTTTAAGAGGCTCCTCTGTCCTCCACTCGTTACCTGTATTAATGGCACCTGTTTGAACTCGTTATCAGTATAAAAGACACCTGTCCACAACCTCAAACAGTCAGACTCCAAACTCCACTATGGCCAAGACCAAAGAGCTGTCAAAGGACACCAGAAACAAAATTGTAGACCTGCACCAGGCTGGGAAGACTGAATCTGCAATAGGTAAGCAGCTTGGTGTGAAAAAATCAACTGTGGGAGCAATTATTAGAAAATGGAAGACATAAAAGACCACTGATAATCTCCCTCAATCTGGGGCTCCACGTAAGATCTCACCCCGTGGGGCCAAAATGATCATGAGAACGGTGAGCAAAAATCCCAGAACCACATGGGGGGACCTAGTGAATGACCTGCAGAGAGCTGGGACCAAAGTAACAAAGGCTACCATCAGTAACACACTACGCCACCAGGGACTCAAATCCTGCAGTGCCAGACGTGTCCCCCTGCTTAAGCCAGTGCATGCCCAGGCCCGTCTGAAGTTTGCTAGAGAGCATTTGGATGATCCAGAAGAGGATTGGGAGAATGTCATATGGTCAGATGAAACCAAAATAGAACTTTTTGGTTAAAACTCAACTTGTTGTGTTTGAAGGAGAAAGAACACCATACCTACTGTGAAGCATGGGGGTAGAAACATTGTGCTTTGGGGCTGTTTTTCTGCAAAGGGACCAGGACGACTGATCCGTGTAAAGGAAAGAATGAATAGGGCCATGTATCATGAGATTTTGAGTGAAAACCTCCTTCCATCAGCAAGGGCATTGAAGATGAAACGTGGCTGGGTCTTTCAGCATGACAATGATCCCAAACATACCGCCCGGGCAACGAAGGAGTGGCTTCGTAAGAAGCATTTCAAGGTCCTGGAGTGGCCTAGCCAGTCTCCAGATCTCAACCCCATAGAAAATCTTTGGAGGGAGTTGAAAGTCCGTGTTGCCCAGCGACAGCCCCAAAACATCACTGCTCTAGAGGAGATCTGCATGGAGGAATGGGCCAAAATACCAGCAACAGTGTGTGAAAACCTTGTGAAGACTTACAGAAAACGTCTGACCTCTGTCATTGCCAACAAAGGGTATATAACAAAGTATTGAGATGAGCTTTTGTTATTGACCAAATACTTATTTTTCACCATAATTTGCAAATAAATTCTTTAAAAATCAGACAATGTGATTTTCTGGATTTTTTTTTTTCTCATTTTGTCTCTCATAGTTGAGGTATACCTATGATGAAAATTGGAGACCTCTCTCATCTTTTAAGTGGGAGAACCTGCACAATTGGTGGCTGACTAAATACTTTTTTACCCCACTGTAAAGTAACATTATGCTTTGAAAATTGAGCAAAAGTCAAATTTGTACCACTTTTTTTACGCACACACTCTGAGCCCAAATTGTTGAAATGTGTCATACTGCTTAGAAAAGTGGAACACACGCATGGCACATGCTGCACTCACCTGTGTCTTCACTTCGGTCACTGTTAAAGTGACACTCTGCTAAAAATCATGTTTTTTTTTTCTTGTCTGTAACATGTTTTTATGTCTTACAAGACAGATCAAGAGCTAAATCACTCTTTTGTGTCATGTCTGTTTGTTTGCTGTGAAAGTTCAGTTAAGCTCCTCCCCTTGAAAAAAAGTAAGTTTAAACGGAGTGCTTTTGGTGATGTCATAACAATTTAATTCAATTCAACTTTATTTATATAGTGCCATTTCACAGCAACAGTCATCTCATAGCACTTTCAAACTCTAGGGGAAAACATCACAATTGCAGAAAGACCCCAGCAATCAGGTGATCCCCTGTGAGCAAGCACTTGGTGATGGTGGAGAGGAAAAACTCCCTTTTAGCAGGACGAAACCTCCAGCAGAACCAGGCTCAGGGAGGGGCAGTCATCTGCTGCAACTGGCTGGGGGGTGAGGGGATAGAGAAGATGAAGAAAAGAACAGACATGCAGAGAGCAACAGCACGATGGAGACTCAATCTATGGGAGAGAACAAAGATGTTAATGACCAGCAAAAATATTTTACTGAGAGTGAAGAAAGGAGTGAAGCCCAGTGCATTGTTGGAGGTCCCCCAGAAGTCTAAACCTATTAGCGGCATAACTAAGGGAGGGTTCAGGGTCACCTGTATTTTTGGTCTACAGTCCAACCAGCATCTGCTTTCACACCGCAATGTAGCACAACACAGCAATGTGTTATGGCTGGTAAGTTGCACACCCCATTGTTTTTAGTAGTGGTGGACAAAGTACTCAAATCCTTTGCTTTTTAAGTTAAAGTATAGATAAAGTGCCAAAACTAAAGTAGCACAATTTCCACTTAATATGAAAGGGAATGAATTGAGATTTGTTTGTGTGAATATTAATTACAGAATAATTGAAAATGAATGGGACATCCAATATTAGCCACGGTATAAGAACCACTTGTTTATTTTTTTTTGTCAGATCACTTGTGTGATCATTTATGAGTTATATTCATAATAGTGCATCTTGCACTTTGGGGAATGGGAGTTGTTCAGTCACTGTTATAATTTAGTTTATATGTGTAGTTTATAGTCTATTGTCAAACTCATGTAGTACTACAACAGGACACATTACAAATATTTGAGACCCATTGTAGTGCATCCTTTTATATTTTAGCAATACAAGTACAAAACACCGGCCACACTTGAAGCCAGGCAAGAAGAGACACAGCGGTGACAGAGCGGTGGCTAAACTTTTACTGATAAAAATTCCATATTTTGACTGAGCGACTCCATACTCGGGGATGCACACTCTCAGCTAAAGTACTAGATTCCATTCAACCAAATGTATTAACTCATTCTGATTGCTGAGGCCACGGTAAAAAATGATTTTAAATGTAACCCAGCCCTTGTAAAATTTACTTTACTGAAGCACAGCTACATGAAAATTGTGGTTAAATACAACAACGAAGTACTTTTTTGTCACATTCCACCACTGGCTTTTAACAAGTGTATTTCCAAAATATGTTATAAACTTGCTTTGATTAACCACCACCCATCTCTGTCTTTTGTCTAGGCAACAGGAAAATGATCCACCCCAAACCAGACCTTGCCTCACTATTTACAGAGATGCAGGCTGAAGATCGGCACATCCTGTTGCTTCTCAGTGAGGCAGAGTGGCCAGCGTGTGTGACCCATTCTAAGTTTTTTTTTTTTTTTTTACAGTTTAGAGTTTGAATTTTGCACATTCTAAATAATCTGGATTTTGCTGCTCATTGTAATAAACAATTTAGTGACTTATGTGCTTGCATCATGATTTTCTATTTTGTCTGTTAAGACACCAGTGGGAAAAGAGTCAACAGTACAAACCATTTATCCATGACGTAGAAAATATTGGCTCATTTTTAAGAAAAAGTAACAAAAAACAATTATTTTATTTACTTAAGACTGCATTGTTGGATGTGCCAGTGCAGAAAACACTGCACACTTTAGTGATAGTACCAGTATATGGAGGAATTCTGGGCCATATTAGCATCTGTATTTCCTAATAATGGGTTAGGGTTTAATGGGATTTAACATTTTAACACAAACTGCTTTATGGCTCATAATTCTGTTGACAGACATACACCAAACCAAAAGTGATTTGTCAAACTGCTGGATTGTTCTTAGTTTTTCCAGTCTTTCAGTATTTAATTTATGTCACTTGGTGGTAACCTTCACGCATAAAACAAAAGCGGCAAAGACGCATCTGCAAAAAGTACAGAGGTCTATTGTCAAAATTCCTAGTGCAATACTAAATGAATACATGTATTGTTGAAGCAGAGAATATATATTTATACAGTATCTACATGTATATATCCAGTAAATCCATGTATTTCTCCATGTGACCTTGTGACTGCATTATTTTAATTACTTTTAATCCTAGATCAAGTTTGTTTTGGCTTAAAAATGCATCATAATTGTTAAATATATCTTATTATACCTAACTCAGTACTGTTTACCTGTTGAAATATATATTTTACGGCTAATATAACCCCACAACTCAATATGGCACCAGGCGATCAATTTTTGGCAGCTGATCATTTTTTGCCACGACACCACCACAGACTCAGTGCTGCTGGAGCAGTACATCCCATGATGTCTCAACATTCTCTCTGTGATTTTCACACAGAGCAGAGCAATTTGTTGCACAGGAAGCTAAACGTTTCTACAGACATTCTGAAGTTCTGTAACCACTGTGCATTTGTGAAGCTGGGGTGACATCCCATCACTGGCAGGCTTGGTTGAACGCCCAGACCCACAGTTTGAAGCGATAATTTGGCCATGAGAGCCATCTGAAACACACACAGAGCATATGTATTTCAGTACCTAAAAGTGATAACTTTCCAGCATTACAATTACGGCGGACTTAAAGCAAACTAGCATTACCAATCATTAGCTTACCTTCATATGTGATCTAGTTTGTATCCCCATGTCTTTGGCTTTATACTGCTCTATGGCTTCCTAAATGCTTCAGTACTTTTACCAAGTGTTTTGTCTCTCCCCCTGTAGCCTTCTCTGGCTCTCCTTTTTTGCCTTTACTCTGAAAAAAGCCAGAGACCAAGCAGTCCCCTCATAATCCACCATCTTGTATTTTGCTTGCGTCGCATGTTTTATGTCACGGGAGTGTTGCGCTGCCTTGCTGTAAAAAAAAAATCCCACCCACCTCAGGCAGTACTCTGCTGTAATGGAAACAAAAGCGAGCTGAGTTGAGTCAAGCTGAGTTGAGTCAAGCCGTGTCAAGGCGAGTTGGGCTATATAGGTACTAGTGGAAAAGGGGCTTTTGTCAGCCTGGCTACAGTGCTGAAAAGAAACCTGGGATTATTCTTGTTCTCTTCTATTAATGCAGAATAATAATAAGAGATTTTTGGCATAAATTAGAAGTAGATTTCTCAAGGCTAGATAGATTTCATCTAATTTTGTGGAGTGCCATTTTCTTTCTAATTTACGAGTCTTCTGTTATAGATAGATAGATAGATAGATAGATAGATAGATAGATAGATGCATGGATAGATAAGACTTATTAAACCCACACTAGGATAACTCATTTGCTACAGCAGAACAGTCAGAAAAGGAAAAACAGAAACAAAAATTAAAAAAAACAATAAAAGACTTACTAAACACACAAAATCAATAATATCTAACACAAGATCAAGATCTTCTGTTTTAAGCTACGAGTTTCTGTGTTGAAAGGAGTCAGAAATCTCTGATTAGCCTTCTTCTTTTTTTAAAGGGGCCACCATGTCTAATGCAGAGAAGCTGTAACACTATCTACCATGCTATCAACTATTTCTCTGTTTTTAAGAATAGGGTAAAAACCTTCCTTTTTAATATAGCCTACGATTAGGGAGGGATCTTGTGTCTCTTAACCCCCCTTTTGTTTTGCTGTTAATAGGTTCAGACTGCCGGGTGACCTCCAACAATGTACTTGGCTTCTCACAGTTACTGTTTGCTCTCTTTATGTCTGTTCTTTTCCTCTTCTCTTCCCCTCACCCCCAGTCAGTCGCAGCAGAAGACTGCCCCTCCCTGGGCCCGGTTCTGCTATTTCTTCCTGTTAAAAGGGAGTTTTTCCTCTCTACCATCGCTAAGTGCTTGCTCACAGGGGATTGTCTGATTGCTGGGTCTTTCTGCAATTGTGGGGTTTTCCCTAGTTTTGATAGCGCTATGAAATGACTTCTGCTGTGATATGGCACTATATAAATAAAACTGAATTGAATTGAATTGAATTGAACTACAAAAGGAGTAAAATATCCATAACTTATCCCTGTTGTGTTGGCACATGGCACTGAGGAAATAATCTGCTTAAATGTGGTAACGGCATCATCTGAGAGACATCTACTGTGGTAATATTTTTCTTTGGGAGGCAAATAGTCAGAAAAAGTAAAATCAAAAGTTAACAGATAATGGTCTGACAGTTCAGGGTTATGAGGAGACACTACCAGATTTTCTATTTCTATACCATATGTCAAAACAAGGTCCAACATGTGGTGGAGATAATGGGTAGAATTTCCTACATTCTGAGAAAACCCATCCATCCATCCATCTTCTACCACTTTTCCGGAGGTCCGGGTCGCAGAGGCAGCAGTTCAAGCAGAGAAGCCCAGACTTCCCTCTCCCCAGCCACCTGCTCCAGCTCTTCAGAGGGGATACCAAGGCGTTCCCAGACCAGCTGGGAGACATAGTCTCTCCACCGAGTCCTGGGTCTGCCCCGGGGTCTCCTCCCAGTGGGACGTGCCTGAAACACCTCAAGTGGGAGGCGTCCAGGAGGCATCCTAATCAGATGCCCATACCACCTGATTAGGTGGTATGGGCATGGCAAACCGGGGTGGTGGTTCCTCTCTTTAAAAAAGGGGACCGGAGGGTGTGCTCCAACTTTAGAGGGATCACACTCCTCAGCCTCCCTGGGAAGGTCTATGCCAAGGTACTGGAGAGGAGAGTCCGGCCGTTGGTCGAACCTCGGATTCAGGAGGAGCAATGTGGTTTTCGTCCTGGCCGTGGCACATCGGACCAGCTCTTTACCCTCTCGAGAATTCTCGAGGGTTCGTGGGAGTTTGCCCAACCAGTTTACATGTGTTTTGTGGACTTGGAGAAGGCATTTGACCGCGTCCCTCGTGGATTTTTGTGGAGGGTGCTTCGGGAGTATGGGGTATTGGGCTTGTTGTTACGAGCTATTCGGTCTCTGTACGACCGTTGTGAGAGTTTGGTTCGTATTGCCAACACTCTGTCGGAGTCATTCCCAGTGAGAGTTGGACTCTGCCAGGGCTGCCCTTTGTCACCGATCCTGTTCATAATTTTTATGGACAGGATTTCTAGGCGCAGCCAGGGAATGGAGGGTGTCATGCTTGGTGACCACAGGATCTCATCTCTGTTGTTTGCAGATGATGTTGTCCTGTTGGCTTCATCCAGCAATGACCTACAGCTCTTGCTGGGACGGTTTGCCGCTGAGATGAGAATCAGCACCTCCAAGTCCGAGTCCATGGTCCTCAGCCGGAAAAAGGTGGATTGTCCTCTCCGGGTTGGGGACAGGCTCCTGCCCCAAGTGGAGGAGTTTAAGTATCCTGGGGTCTTGTTCACGAGTGAGGGGAGAATGGAGCGAGAGATCAACAGACGGATTGGAGCAGCATCTGCAGTGATGCGGATG
This sequence comes from Pholidichthys leucotaenia, assembly GCA_020510985.1. Classification (NCBI taxonomy): domain Eukaryota; kingdom Metazoa; phylum Chordata; class Actinopteri; order Cichliformes; family Pholidichthyidae; genus Pholidichthys; species Pholidichthys leucotaenia. Next base: position 259,223,168 of record CM035843.1, read on the forward strand.
TTGTACCGGTCTGTTGTGGTGAAGAGGGATCTTAGTTCTAAGGCAAAGCTGTCGATTTATCAGTCAATCTACGTTCCTACTCTCACCTATGGTCACGAGCTTTGGGTAATGACCGAAAGAACAAGATCGCGGGTACAAGCGGCTGAAATGAGCTTTCTCCATAGGATTGCTGGACTCACCCTCAGAGATAGGGTGAGGAGCTCAGTCATCCGGGAGAGGCTCAGAGTAGAACCGCTGCTCCTCCACATTGAAAGTAGTCAGTTGAGGTGGTATGGGCATCTGAGAAAACCCTATCAAGTAAAATTGAGTTAAATGCTATATTAAGGTAATCACTATCTACATCTACATGTATATTAAAGTCCCCTACTATAATTATTCTATCTGATTTAAACACTAAATCAGCTAAGAGCTCTGCAAATTCAATTAAAAACTCTGAATAAGCTGTGGGAGAACAATAAACTATGGAAAATAAAATTGGTTTTAACCTAAAATTGCTAAAATGACCAATACTGAGAACCAGGCCCTCAAAGGAATCATAATGTTTCTTTGCTTTACATTCAGTAGTAATTTGGAATGGTAAATTGTTGCTACTCCTCTTCCACGACCAGAACTTCTGGGATTTTGCCAATTTAAATAACAGGTCTGTAGTGTTGAGTCAATCAGGACTAAGAACTGGCTGTTCAAATTTGCCAGCTTGCAGACTTCTGTGTCCTGGTGGGCAGGATGTGGGTGGGCCCTTTTGAAGGGGGAGAAAAAGGACACAAAATTTTATAAGCAACTATAAGACAATGAAAGGGTTTTTTTTGTGGATAAAAGGACATAAGATACCATTTTAGACAATGCAGATTTGTTGTTTAAGTGCATCTTTAAGGGGAACATCACACACTGGACTATCTCCTTTATTCTGATGGATTCTTTCATTTTTACCGTTCCTTTGATTCTGCTGCTGATGCTACTTAAATTATATTTTTCCCTTTATGGATCTCAGGCAGAAAAACTTCAAATTCACTCAAAATTTTATTTCTTACACTCTGAAGTAATTTTTATGAATGAAACTTGGTCAGATGTCACGGGAAGTGTGGCCTTATAGAGTAGTTTTAGGGTGTAAATTATGCAAATGTTCAAAATTTGTGGATGTGCACTTATTTACACATGGGTGGAATTTACCATTTTTATGTAGACTGTTTACACACATTTATAGGACATACAAGCATTTGTTGAATCTGAAGTGGCTCATTCATACTAACTAACAAAGTACGCAGGATTTACACATACAAACACGTTCCTCCCATTGGAGTTGTCGCCTAGAGGTACAGCATCCACCCCACAACTGGGAGGCCGGGGTTCAAGTCCCGGCCAGGCCATGCCAAAGACCATATAAAAATGGAACTTCCTGGCGTCCAGCTTGGTGCTCAGCAAAAATGGAACGGAGTTGGGAAATATTGGTTATCCAGCCACAGGGGGTTCACAAACCAGCGTACTCCCTGTGCCAGTCCCAAGCCCAGATAAAAATGGGCAGGGTTGTGTCAGGAAGGGCATCCGGCATAAAACTCAGCTCCAACCTATGGATATAGCAGCTATATCGATGTCTGCCACAGCAACCCCACCAGCAGCACGGTGGTGCAGTGGTTAGCACTGTTGCCTTACAGCTAGAAGGTTCCTGGTTCAAATCCCCAGGCTGGCAGGGGTTGGAACCTTTCTGTGTGGAGTTTGCATGTTCTCCCTGTGCTGCGTGGGTTTACTCCAGGGGCTCCGGTTTCCTCCCACAATCCAAAGACATGCATGTTAGGTTAATTGGTTGTTCTAAATTGTCCCTAGATATCTGTTTCCTATAGGCCCTTAGAATAGAGGGTTAGTACTAGTGAAAGCGCTTTGAGTGGTCTTTGTGACTAGAAAAGCACTATATAAGTGCAGGTTAGTTAGTTAGTTAGTTAGTTAGTTAGTTAGAACGCGGGACTAAAACTAGAAGAAAAAAAAAAAACCACGTTCTTCCTTGAGACCCAATGAGTCGAATAGCATGTGTGTAAATATTGAATGAGATGAACCAGTGAAAAATAGATTGATAATGTGCATAAATCATGTCAAAAATAAATACAGTATTTCATAGGTTTGTCCTTTCAGATCATGGCACTCTGGTATGTTGCCAAGCAAAATACACAGAACCTGTTGTGTGTTGGTGGAGTATCCAGAAACTGTATGCATGTAAAGTGTTGCTACTTTATGGTAATAACTACTCAATTTAAGTATATGAATAGTCCCCAGAAAAATAACTTGAATAAGACTATCTGCTAAAGTTTCCACTAAAAAGTAATTGGAGTAAAAAGTAACTTTTCCAATCAGTTTGTCTCTCTCTACAGCATTTTCATGAACACCCCTCTCTTAACCACAAGGGCTTACTTCTGCTTAAGTCAAATTTCAGTGTCACTGTTGCATTATTTGAGAAAAAAGGGGAAAAGTGTGGAGAAAGGAAGCAGGCAAGGCAACGAGCTGGATGACACATGAACTTTATTCCATCTCCGACAAACAGTATAGTAAGAAGAGGTCCCGGGTCTCTGTGCGTTCCTCTTTTATACCTTTAATTCCATACATTGAGACCTGGAACTTCCGACCAGAATACACTGTTTGGAATAAAGGCCTGTGTGGCATATTAACATAACGCCGGCCCCGCTACTCTCACCCTTCTCTCTTCCAGCGGCTCCGGCGGTTCCTCCTCTCCCCCAGGGGGGGCATCGTCCATACTGTCTCATTTGAGACCCCCGGTGATATCTCCTCCTCCGGTCCATTGTTCCCCCTTATCCCGGCTGACTTCTGTGGGTGGAGAATCCCCCACCCATGCCATCACACAGCCCCCCCCCCTTCCGTCCTTTGGGCTTGAGCTGGCACCCACAGCAGCTGTAGCAGGGGTCTCCGATCCAGTCGGAGCACCCTGCTGGCGAGGTTTACAGGAGGGCACGTGAGTCTGTGGAGGGAAAAAGTGAGGGAGGGGAAAACACATCAGCTTCACGTGCGCGGGTCCCAACTGAGGGAACACCAACCTGTGGAGCCACCAACGGTGGACATCCGCACCGGGGAGCTTGGGCCAACACCATCAGCTTGTCTGCCAACACAAAAGCAGGCTTCAGCCTGTCAATGCAGATGGTCTCCCTACACCAGCCCAAGTCTAACACAAAATATTTCACCTCAGGTTCCAACACCCTGAACGGTCCGTCATACGGTGGGCGCAGCAGGGTCCAGTGCACATCATGCCTGATGAAAACAAAGCTGGTGTTCTGCAAACTCTTGGGGACGAAAGTGTGGGGAAAACAATGGTGGGCCAAGCCCGGTAAATTAAAAGCCTCCGTACTGTGCAAAAATTGCACGGGCGGATCAACCTCTGGCATGGGGTTTTCCAGGTAAAAACTCTCCGGGGATCCGCAGCAGCTCAGAAAAAACAAGTTCTGCAGGGGAGGCTGCCAAATCCTCCTTAGGTGCGGAGCGCAACCCTAAAAGAACCCAGGGCAGGCAGTCGACCCAATTTGTGTCCATGAGCAAAACTCTGAGCGCTGCTTTAAGGGACCTATGAAAACATTCGCATAACCCGTTAGCTTGGGGGATGTACGTGGTAGTGCGGTGAATTTTGACCCCCAGGCTCTGGGCCATCGTGGACCAGAGTTCCGAAACAAATTGTGGACCCCTGTGGGAAGTGATGTCTGACAGGGATCCGAACCGTACAATCCAAGCCGTCAAAAAAAACACGAGCCACTTCTGCGGACATGGTAGAAGTCAGCGGGACCACTTCAGGCCAGCGCGTGGTGTGGTCCACGATTGCTAAAAGATGCGCGAAACCTTGCGACGGCGGGAGGGGTCCCACCAAATCCACGTGGACGTGGTCGAACCTCCTGGCCGGGATTTGGAATGGCTCGAGGGGGGCTCTGGTGTGCTTGTGCACTTTGGCCCGCTGGCACGTGACACAAGCTGCAGCCCACTCCTTCACATCCTTGTACAAGCGCGGCCAGATGAATTTCGCCCCCACTAGCTTCACTGAAGTGTGCACTCCTGGATGCAAAAGGGAGTGTACCGACTCAAAAACACGACGGCGCCAAGAGCTCGGAACAAACGGGCGTGGGCAGCTGGTGGAGAGGTCGCAGAGCAAGGGAGGGCACCCTTCTTGCACCATCCTGCTCTCCAGCCTTAACCCAGTAGGTGCAGGCAGGCACGCAAATGTCCACATCTCCAGCTTGGTCTGTGACCATCGCAGGGAAATCTATTCCCACGTAGACCGGGGAGACTAACGCATGTGACAGACAATTGGCCACGACGTTGAGCTTACTGGCAACGTGTTGAATGTCGGTTGTAAACTCCGAGATCGCAGCCAAATGCTGTTGCTGCCAGGCCGACCATGATTCCGAGACCTTGGACATCGTGTACGTCAGCGGCTTATGGTCCATGAGCGCGGTAAACTTGTGCCCTTCTAGCCAAAACTGGAAATGGCGCATTGTCAGGTGTAGAGTCAACAACTTTCTGTCAAACGTGCTGTATTTGCATTCGCTGTCACGCAAAGTCCGACTTAAAAATGCGAGCGGCTGCCACAAACCGGAGACGTACTGCTCTACCGCTGCTCCTATGGCTCCTATCCACTAATCTCCTATTAGCAACATCGACTAACAACCCATTGGCACATAAAAAATGTGCGCCTAAAATGGGGGTGGAACATGCAGCTACCACAAAGTCCCACTGAAAGTTGCGTCCATGTAAGCATATCGTCAGTGTCAGCTCACCAAATGTCCTGATGGTGGATCCGTTGGTGGTCGTGAGCTCCGGACTGCTGCCTCCTGCCACCCTGTCTGCGTTGACCGGCAGGATGAGGCTTTTCTGGGAGCCGGAGTCCACCAAAAACCATTTCCCCGAATGTGTGTCCATGTCATAAAGCAGTCTGTTCCTGTCACCATCAGTTGTGGCTGCAACTGAATTCCAAACGTGCCGTTTTCCCGGCTTCTTGAATTGGCGTGGCGACAGGCAGCATTGGACATTCGAGCCAAAACGGCAATGGTAAAAACATATCGCCCTGTTCCTTCATCTCTTGGTGTCCGTCCCGGCTACCACCCACGGCTCCTTGACCTCGCTGGAGTCCCCCATGGATGCCGGTGCCACTGCATTCATGCTGAGAGTTCTGGTCGCCAAAATGATGCAGTCCGCTTCCTGCACCAGGGCGTGGTAGTCGTTAGCAACCAGCCGTGGCGAGTTGGCCAGAATCGCTCTCGCTGCAGCTGATACGTTCCTGAGGAAGAAGTGGGCGAACAGGAAAGATTCACTGTCCTTCCCCCTCAGCAGCAATATGCTCTCCATGAGCTACACTGCTGATCTGTCACCTAACCGAACGCGTTAGGAGTCTCTCTGCCCTCTCACTGTCAAAAAGGGTATAGTGCATCCTCTTGAGCGCTTCATATTTTCCTTGGGCCAGCTGGAGCAACTGGAGCAAGCTTGTCACCTGTTGCGTGGTGCGCATCCAGTGCAGCGACCACGTAGTAATACTTGGCATCGTCTGTCGTTATCCCGCGGAGTGCGAACTGGGCTTCTATGTGCAAGAACCACACTGTCGGGTTATGAAGCCAGAAGTCTGGGAGCTTGACAGAGACAGCGCACACGGCACTGGTGCTCTCCCTCCAGGTAGTCTCCGGGGCGGTGCTCGGCTCACTTTCCATGGAACGTCTTAGGGTCACCAATGTGGAGAAAGGAAACAGGTGAGGGAACGAGCTGGATGACACATGAACTTTATTTCATCTCCAACATACAGTACAGTAAAAAGAGGTCCTGGGACTTCCGGTTATGGCGGCCACGTAGGAAGACGTGTTTCACACTGCTCTGCTCCTAAAAATAAAAAGTTTACTAAAACTCTCTTAATTGGAACAAAAACCCATCCCAGCATTTAGGCGCGGATATGGTAAAGAACAAGGCTGGGAAATTAGGTGGAGGAAAAAGCAAATCTACAAAACAATCCAAGCTAACAGACTTCCACGCTTGAGGCGAAACAGAAAAGGCTCCGGGGACGATGGCGGAGGATGTAGCCAGCGGCGGAGTGGGAGCTGCTGAGGAGGGGACAAGCGCGGTGCTCGCTGCCATCAGCTCCATGAGAGCAGAGTTCTCGTCTAAATTTGATGGAATTATAGCAGCGATAGAAGGAATGAGAAAGGAAATAAGCGACTGTATGGAACGAGTATCGCAGGCGGAGCTCCGAATTTCAAGCGCTGAAGATGACGTCACCAGCCTACAATCAAAGTTGCAAACACTGGAATTAAAATGGAAACATCTGGAAGATAACGTCCTGGACTTGGGATCCCACTCGCGACGGAATAATTTGAGGCTGGTGGGCCTCCCGGAGGGAGCGGAGGGACGGGGCCCGTGTTCCTTTTTGGAAAAGTGGATTCCAGAAGCACTGAATAACGCGGATCTGCAGTCATCGGTCGTCTTAGAGAGCGCTCACCGAATCGGCCCACCGAGAGATAATAAGACACCACCGAGGACGCTGATTATGAAGTTCCTCAACTACAGGGACAAGATGACGGTCACCAACGCGGCGCGAGCTAAAGGGGAAATCAAATACCAGGATCAACAGGTGCGGTTCTACCCAGACTTCGCCACAGGAATTCAACAATTAAGGAGGCAGTTCGACCCCGCCCGCAAAGAGCTGCGCAACCTCAGGATTCGGCACGGAGTGATTCATCCGGCAAGACTGCTGGTCACATATAAAGGGAGAACCCACATCTTCAAGACTCCTCAAGAGGCACAGGAGCTCATTAAGCAGATCCAAAAGGAGACTGATGGGAGCTAAGCATGAATATGACAAAGGTAGAACATTTAAGCATTTGTACAGGCATCTGATTGATCTGAAACATATAACATGTCTACAAAATACAGACTGTATTTAAAAAAAAGCTATGATGTACAAAGTTGCTATAAAACTTTGAAGTTATGTTGAAAAAACTACAGAAGAGAATTAATGTCATAAAAATAGTAGTAGAGTCAGGGTGATTGAGAGGAGAAAGAGAGAGTGGTTTGACTGATCCTCGCAGGTGTGGAACAGTCACTAGCTATAACAGGAGACGGAATTTTTTTGATTTTGGGGGGATAACCACGAATGTGGGGAAGGGGAATTTGTTTTTGTTTTTGTTTGATTTATAGGATGAATGTTCTATCATCCATGTTTTTGCTTCTCTGTATGAGCATGTTCATATTGCCAGGTAATCTCAAACTCCTTATTGATCATAGATCAAAGCGTTAATCTTAATTTAAATTCATGGAATTGCAGAGGTCTACAAAATCTAAAAAAAACTTAAGTTATGAATAAAATAAAAGACATAGATTCAAAAATTGTATTTTTACAAGAAACTCATCTAATAGAGGAGGATGTAAAAAGAATTAGGAGAAGATGGCAAGGCAACGTGTTCACCTCATCATTTTCATCCTGAGCCAGGGGAGTTATGACTCTCATACACAAAACAGTCCCATTTCAAGTGAAAAATGTAATTGGAGATAAATTTGGAAGATATCTAATCATCCAAGGATCTTTGTTATTAGAAAATATAAATCTGGTGAACTTATACGGCCCCAATATTGATGATCAAAACTTCTTTGTTAATTTATTCCTTACTTTATCATCACTTACAGGGCAACATATAACAGCAGGGGATTTTAATTGTACCGTACATTGAATCCCAGTATAGACAGATCAACAGGACTGGACTGTATGCCCAATGGATGTAGGATGACTATTAATCATTTTATGAAAGAATTGAGATTGCTAGATATATGGAGAGAAATGAAACCACAAGTCAAAGCCTATTCTTGTTATTCTAATACCTATAAGACATTCTCACGTATTGACTACTTTTTGATCTCTACAGAATTAAGGTCCAAGATTCAAAACTGTTTCTATGATAACATTGTGATCTCTGATCATGCACCCTGCTGTCTAATATAGGTAGATAAGAAATTGACAAAGGATCCAGGTAGGTGGCATTTTCAGCATAAATGGCTTCAGGATGATGAATTTGTTAAGTACATAGAAAAACAGATAGATGAATTCTTTGATATTAATACTACACAAACAACGGCATGCATAAAGTGGGAGGCTTTCAAAGCTTTTATTAGGGGGCATATTATTAGTTATACAGGTTCAAAATCTAAGAAGACTCGAGAGGAGAGAGTCCAATTGGAACGTAAAATAAAAATTCTTCAAGAAAAGGTGTATGCAGGAAGTAACCCACAGTTAGAGAACAAATTACTGATTCTGAGAGCTGAATATGATAAAAAAAATCAGCGAACAGAGCTGCCTCGAGTCTTCTAAGATTGAAGCAAACTTTTTATGAACAAGGTGAAAAATCAGGAAAATTATTGGCATGGCAGATTAAACAATTAGAATTTAAAACACCAATTACCAGTATTATAAGTAACGGACAGGTAGTTATAGATCCTTTAGAAATTAATAGTGCCTTTAGAGATTATTATGAAAAACTATATGATACAAAAAATGAAACTGACTTAACAAAACTAAATGGGTTTTTGGGTGGATTATCTATACTGTGTATTCCAATGAAAACAGGGAGATACTGGAGTCTAAAATTAGTCAAGAAGAAGTTGGGCAAGCCATTGATAATATGAAATCAGGAAAAAGAGCTGGACCAGATGGTCTTCCAGTTGACCTCTATAAAAAAATTTAAGAATAAATTAATAAAACCACTTTTGGAAATGGTTTTAGAAGCATTTCAAAATGGTAATTTACCACCATACATGAATAATGCCTTAATTATATTGTTGCCAAAACCAGGTAAACCCCCTAATAAATGAGAAAACATGAGACCAATAAGCCTATTAAATGCTGATCTTAAAATAATGTGTAAAATTTTAGCAAAACGACTACAAGAAATATTACCAAATATTATTAACCGAGATCAGAATGGCTTTATAATGGGAAGACAAGGCTTCCATAATGTAAGAAGACTATTTAATATTATTTATTCCAATAAAGAAGCACCGGATACAGCTCTCCTATCATTGGACGCAGAAAAGGCCTTTGATAGGGTCGAATGGCCCTATCTTTTTGAAGTCCTACAAAGGTTTGGACTTGGAAATAATTTCATAAAATGGGTCCAGATAATATACAATAATGCTACAGCAGAAATCCTAACAAACAGCAATATCTCAAAATCAATAAAAATCAATAGAGGATGTCGGCAAGGCTGTCCACTTTCACCTTTACTGTTTACTATGGCAATTGAACCTTTAGCGATGGCAGTACGTTTACATCCATAAATATATGGAATTAAAGTAGGACCAATAGAACATAAAATCTCCCTGTATGCCAATGACATAATTTTGTTTATGTCGAATTTTAAAAAATCAATTCCAACCTTGTTAAATTTAATAAAGAACTTTGGGGAAATATCAGGATATAAAATAAATAAAACAAAATCTTCAATATTAATGCTAAATGAGACCCAGAGAAATCACCCAGCTCCTGAGGTAAATCAATTCAATGTTGTAAATCAGTTTAAATATTTAGGAATTCAAATTTTGCCTAAGCTAGAATCAGTCGCCAGTGCCAACTATGAAGCCTTAATGACAGATATTAATGAGTTACTTCAGAGATGGATGTCACTACCAATGTCGATGATCGGGAGAATTAATATACTTAAAAGTAATATCTTACCCAAAATACTTTATTTATTTCAAAACATTCCTTTACCACCACCTTCAGATCTATTTTCAAGAATTAAAAAAAAGTTAGTGGAATTTATATGGAACAATAGGAAGGCTAGATTACGTTTGTCCTTACTATATTTACCATTTGATCGTGGAGGTCTGAAATGTCCAAACTTTATGTTGTATTACTGGTCAGCACAACTGAGGTCTATGACATATTATTTTTCATCAAATGATCCTCCTCACTGGACTGAAATGGAATCATACAATTTACCTTTACCTCTTCCCTTATTCATATACTCAGACTCGGCTAAAAAATTACAGAAACAAGTTAAAAATCCAATTGTAAAGCACATGATCAAAATATGGTGTGAAACCAAAAAATATTTAAAAGAACCACACTTACTGTCACAATTTAGCCCAATATGGGGTAATCAATATTTTACACCAGAGAGAGTGGATGCTGTATTTAAAGTATGGAATTTAAAAGGGATTCAAAAGATTCAAGACTTATATTTGTCACGTTCAGATAACGTAATGTCTTTTGAAGAACTGATTAAATTCAATCTTAATAGAACACATTTTTTTTAAATATCTTCAGCTTAGAAATTTTATTCGATCAAATCAAAATAATGCTCTCACCCGACCTACTTATTCATCCTTGGAAAAAATTTTGACGAAAGATAGTAAGAGAAAGGGTATTATTTCAGAATTTTATAACTCATTGACACTATTCTCAAGTGAAAACTCACAGAAAAGACTGAATTATTGGAAAGAAGACCTGCAAATTGAAATTTCAGAGGAACAATGGGAAATGGCTTGTGCAGAAGCTCAAACCAAATCAATAAATGTACGTCTTAAACTGATACATTTTAAATGGTTAATGCGGATGTATGTTACACCAGTGGAGTTAAATAGATATAACAAAAACATACCAGATACATGCACAAAATGTATGGAAAGTAAAGGAACCCTATTTCACTGTTTATGGGAATGTAGAAAAATCAGAATGTTTTGGGAAGAGGTGAGGGTAACAACTGAAAAAATAATTTCAAAACAATTCACATTGAACCCTAAACTGTTTTTGTTGGGTCTGTATCCAGAAAAACATAACTTTAATAAGAGTGAAAGAGCATTCATAGACCTCGGTTTGCTTAATGCCAAAAAATGTATTGCAATACTGTGGAAAAAGACTCATAGACCAGATGTGACTCAGTGGTTAAGACAGATGTTAACAAACCTTCCACTAGAAAGAATAACATATATACTGAAATTAAAGGAAAATGTGTTTGAGAATATATGGAGACCTTTCATTGATTATGTAAAGAAATTAAACATAACTTCTGAAGAAGAAGGTGAATGATATGTGTGGACCTTGCAAATTCCAAACTGGTGAATGTATATTATGTATTCTTATGTAATAGATTACCTAGACTAAAGAGAGGAGCATTGTTGTTGACTTGCTTTTGTTAATGGTTGTTGTTGTTTTTAGTACATTTTTTGTTGTTGTTGTTGTTGTTAGTGTTTTTTTTTAATTTTTAAATTACTTTAGTGTTAATGTTTGACTGTTTGTACCATGTTTGTAAAAAAAAAAAAAGGTTCAATAAAAAATATTGTGGAAAAAAAAAGAGGTCCTGGGTCTCTGTGCATTCCTCTTTTATACCTTTAATTCCATGCATTGAGCTTCCGACCATTATACACTGTTTGGAACAAAGACCTGTGTGGCATATTAACATAACATAACGCCGGCCCCACTGCTCACACCCTTCTCTCTTCCAGTGGCTCTGGCGGTTCCTCCTCTCCCCGGGGGTGCATCATCCATACTGTCCTGTTTGAGACTCCCCTTGGCACCTCCTCCTCTGGTCCATTGTTCCCCCTTATCCCAGCTGCCTTCTCTGGGTGGAGAATCCCCCACCCGTGCCACCACAAAAGTATCTAAATATTTGTAGGGCATGTATTTAGTAGATAATAGCAGAACAGATAACCCCCAGGCTCTGGGCCATCGTGGACCAGAGTTCCAAAACAAATTGTGGACCCCTGTTGGAAGTGATGTCTGACAGGGATCCGAACCGTGCAACCCAAGCCGACAAAAAAAACACAAGCCACTTCTGCGGACATGGTAGAACATGGCTGAACAGATAACTTCAGACTAACTAAACTGAATCAATAACCTCAGTATGTTGGTGAGAGAGAGAATGAGTAGACAGAAAACTTACATGACGTAATGCAGAAAACATGTTAACCCGGCTGCACGGTGGCGCAGTGGTTTAGCATTGTGGCAGCACAGTTTTACCCTCGGCTGGGGGATCGCGGGGATCATGAGATCGTGGGTTCGATCCCAGCCCCCGACCAACAGTGATCTGTGTGGAGTTTGCATGTTCTCCCCGTGTTGCGCAGGTTTACTCCGGGATTTCTCCGGTTTCCTCCCGCACACCAAAAAACATGTAGGTTTAGGGCGCTCGCGCACGCAGCGACCAGCAGCCGGTGGCTTGTCACCAGACTGCAAACCAAGTCTACCTACGGGTATAAATAAGTAACAAAAAAAACCAAAAAAAAACCCCTTTTCTTATTTTGGTAGGCCATTTGAATCCCTTCAGTATTTTTTTTGTATTGTGATAATAGTTGTTTTCAATTTATTTTAAACCCTGGCCTGCACAGTTGCATACACCTGTGCAGAAATCATCAATTATTGCTAATTATTCCTAAGTTACATACAAATAAAATAATGCAATTACTGTGTACTACATTTGGTGTACTGGCCTTATGAATGATCTGTTCAGTATCCACCACAATCCATAGAATATATGTCAGAGCATCAGAATGCTAAAATCCCTAATTTAATTAGGGAATAACATAATCTTAAATGCTCATGTCACACTTGGTTGAGTCTGAAAGCATCTGCTCATTTGCTAATCTGTAATCTAAATAGGAAGTTCAGTGTGCAGTTTTTTTTTTCATATGGCTCCCCCCTTGTCTTTATGTGCAAATTAAAATATATTATGTTTAATTAAGGCTGTACCCAAATGTCTGTTTGTTACACTGACATTCAGTTTTCAAATGTGATTTTCAGGTATCCCCCTGCCCCCCCCCCCCAAGAAAAAAATGTAGCAACTCAATGCTAGTTAAAAGATTTATCAAAAACTCAGAAATATAGAGGAATAATTTTGTAAGCTAAAATTTACATGACAAAAATTGTAAATTGTCAATTTTGAGAGAAACTGCAATTTAGGAAAAAATACATTTACATGGGGGGCAGCTCGGTGGAGCAGTGGTTAGCATTGTGTCAGCACAGCAAGAAGGTCGCAGGATCGATCCCACCCCTGACCATTGTGGGTTCGATCCCACCCCCTGACCATCAGTGTCCCTTCTGTGCGGAGTTTGCATGTTGTCCCCGTGTCTGCGTAGATTTACTCCAGGTACTCCGGTTTCCTCCCACAGGCTAAAGACATGCAGGTTAGGTTAACTGGCATCAACTAGGGATTCTAGATTGTCCTTAGGTATGAATGTGAGAGTGAATGATTGAATGTCTGTGTTGGCCCTGCGATGGACTGCAAAGATGCTGGGATAGGCTCCAGCCCCCCCCCCCCCCCCCCCCGCTGCACAACCTGAAAAGGATTAAGTGGTAGAAGATGGATGGATGGATGGATGGATAGATACTTTTACATGGGGGAAAATTCACACAAAAATAGGTAATTTTCAAGAGAAAAATCTCTTATTTACAAGAAAAGCTGGAAATTTAGGACAAAAATGTGCACAAACATGAAAATGTTACATATTTATTATAAATTTCACACTCCTTAAAAAAAATTGATGCTGTTTAGTTTACTGAAGGAAAAAAAAAGACCGGACCTCAAAAACTGATGTTGAGAACACCTCTAATTTTAAATGAGTTTATTATAAGTTTTTACTTATAATAAAAACTTATGCCACTGGGCCGGCAGTGGCTCAGGAGGTAGAGCAGGTTGTCTAATAACCACATGGTTGGCGGTTCAAATCCTGCTCTTCCCAGATATCCTACCGTTGTGTCCCTGGGCAAGACACTTCACCCCCAATTGCTCCTGGTGGGTCTGGAAGCGCCATGTTAGGTAGCATGCCGCCATCAGTGTGTGAATGTGTGTGTGTGAATGGGTGGATAGCAGGATCTGTAAAGCGCTTTGGTCACCAAGAGATGAGAATAAAAGAACTATATAAGTGAATGCCATTTACCATTTTACTTGGTTTATACAGACTTTTCATTGTCCACTTATTATTTTTTTAATTTAACATGCACAAATAATTTTCTCAACCTCTGAGTACACAAAAAATACATGTCCACCTAGACGTGTGTTTTCCTGCTTCATATTCATTGTCTATGTAGCACACCCTGCATGTACTGTGGTAGAATCTTGAGCCGTTGCATGGAGGTGCCCGCTCCTCATTTCCATGAGTCCCTGCTCCAGTCCCGTTTATGCAAATGAGGAGCGGGCAATAGCTTCCTGGAGCTTGTGCTGAATTTTTAAAATAGTGGTTAGTAAAAAATAAACACATATTCAGCAACTACACTTTTAGTTGTCACTAGTTTTCAGAAACATGTTTTCCTGTTACTTTTGAAGATATGGGTGAAAGTTTAAGAAGACGCCATCTCTATTGTCATTCAGTCCATACAGCAAATCATGTTCAGTGGAACAAAATTATGTTTCTCCTATCTACAATGTTAATCACATGTAGAATCAGAGGGGTCACTGCCATGCAAGGCGCCATCACAAACAATGTCCCATTGTCCCATCCAATGAACACACTAGACCAGCCCACCAACCAGGAGTTGTGTCGACCACTGACGCGCAGGCTGTGTAGGTGAGGGATGACAGAAGAAGCTCATTAAACTGAACTTCTGTAGACTAAAATACTACTTGAACACCGCCTCATAGAGTCAATGTTCTCTTACCAGGCGATGATGCCATACAGTTGGCAGTTCAGGAGTATTGACAATAATAATAATAATACATTTTATTTGTAACGCACTTTACATTAAAAAAAAATCAAAGAGATACATACATGTAAAGAGCATAAAACTCAAATTCATAAAAGAAAAAAGGGGATAAGAAGATAAAACCAAAAATAAAAAAATAGAAGAGGTTAAAACAGCAACTCAATGATCAAATGTCCTGCTAAAAACAAAGGCTTTAAGTCCTCTTTTCAAGCGGTCTGTGGATTGTGATGCCCTCAAGGTGTCGGGGAGGGCATTCCACAGACGTGGGCAGCAACACCAAAAGCCCGATCCCTCATGGTGCTGAGTTTTGTCCTGGGTGCATGAAGGCAGTTTGAGTGAGTGGAACGGAAGGAACGTGTTGTGGTTAGTGGAGTTAGCAGTTCTATGAGGTGGGGGGGGGGGGGGAGCATTTCTGTGGATGCACTGGTGAGTGAGGAGGGAGACCCTATATTCAATTCTGATGAAAACAGGAAGCCAGTAAAGTGATTTAAGAATGGGTATGATATGGTCATATTTTCGCACCCTCATCAGGACCCTATCTGCAGAATTTTGGATGTATTGCGGTCATTGAAGACTCTTGCCAGGGATCCCAATGGGGAGCACATTGCAATAATCCAGTCTGGAAGAGCCAAAGGCGTGGACCAGCTTTTCAGCATCTGGGAGGGTGAGAGCGGGGCGGAGTTTTGCAATGTTATGGAGGTGGTAGAAAGAGATCTTACAGAGGTAATTTGCATGGGATTCGAAGTTGAGGTTTGAGTCCATTTTTACATCGAGTTTGGTGACTGATGAGGAAAGGGGGATATTGACTAGTGCATTACTCCCCTGGTTATGTGCCATTCATGCTCTTGATGAATCCATGATACTGAGGAGACATGGGGGCCTTCTGTCAACAGACACAGGTGAACACGTAGCTAAAGTCTCACAACCCCCTGTGATCTCTGGAGCCCCTCCAGGGGTGACCCAGACATGATTTGGAACCACTGGTAGTGTTATTCAACCAGGGGTCTCTGGAATGTTCAGGTTTCCATGGGAAATTTTCTAATTTTACTTGTTAAAATGGTGATGAGAGGATGAGAAAGTGAACAGGGTTGGGGCAGGGTTAGCAGCTCTGTCATGTATTTTTAAATACATGTATGCCATTTTTAAAACCCGTCTTAAAACACACGTTTACTCCCTGGCCTTCGACCCAGTGTGAGGCATTGATTTTATTGAATGAAATGGATTTTTATTTATTTATTTATTTTACCTTTTATTTTATTGTTTCTTTTGACTGTGGTTCTGTGTTGTTTTTGTGTTAGTACCCTGCTTCCTGCTTTTATATTTTCATATGTGTTTTCTTGCTGTACAGCACTTCGTGTAGCGAGTGTTGCTTTTAAAGTGCTTTATAAATAAAGCTGATTGATTGATTGATTGATTGATTGATTGATTGATGTAAAAACCCACCGCTACGAACGCCAATCTTGCCCTAGCCCAAGACCGCCCTGCCTTCAGATGACTGGCTGCAACGGTCACTTAAGTGGCCAGGCGATGATTAAGTAAGTAAAAGTTACTTCTTAATTGGTCCAAAAGATGTAAAATATTTTGCCATTGTTGTGCCTACAGAACTCATGCACAACAACGGGAACATTTTTTGCAAGTTTTTGGACCAATTAAGAAGTGAAATTAGAAAATTTCCCATGGAAACCTGAACACTCCAGGGACCCCGGTAGAAAAACAAGGGTGTAGCCCTAACCGGGATGGGGGGGAGGGGTGAAAAGTTCATAGTGGTCAAATTTGACCAAATGTGGTTTATTTTTCAACTGCAGGGATCCAAGCGCTGCAACACTGATGGGAGAAGTGTGTGGACAGAAGGGGAGACTATGTTGAACAATAAAACACATTTGGTCAAATTTGACCACTATGACACCCCCCCCCCCCGTATATGGGGAAAAATCAGTAATTTTTAAGCCATTGCTTTTCAACAGGAAAAAATACTGCAATGAAAGATACATTATACTATAATGATTAAATTTTGGTGATGATCTGAAACTGCATACCTCTACCAAGGACCCTGAAGCAGCCTTGGCAGATGTATGTGCTCTTTCAACTTTCAAAGCTGGCTGCAGATCTCACAAGACAAGATATTACTTCCACTGAAGAGAGCGCATACTTCCGCCAAGGCTGCTTCAAGGTCCTTGGTAGAGGTATGCAAACTCAGATCATCACCAAAATTTCATGAGTTCATTCTTGGCCCAAGGGCTACCTCTGGTGAAAATTTCATCAAAATCCGTCCAGTACTTTTTGTGTAATCCTGCTAAAAATCAGACAGAAAAACCACCCCGCTTACATTACCTCCTGTCAGAGAACGTATACCTTGGTGGAGGTATGCGCTCTCTGAGTGCTTTTCTAGTTTATTTATTTGTTTATGGGGGTTCAATCATTTCTATCAAGCTATCTAGCTGTCTATCTATAAAGGGTATTTAAACTGTAACGATCCACAGTTAATGTCCATGTCTCATGCACTTTATTTCACAGTCTACCCTGAATGTCCTCGTTATGAGCACACGGTGTGAGAAATTGGCTCTTCAAGTCTCGCAATGCTGAAAGTGACCCAAGATTATGTGAAACAAAGACATGGCAAATGGCGTCATCCACACAAAGAATGATATGTTACGTCCAGTGTCATGGCATTATGTCGAAGAATTTATACAAAGAATTGAACCATAGACAATATCTGCTTGGAAATGGAGAAGGGTCTTAGCTGCCACATCAAAATGAAGGGAAAAAAAAGGCATAACATTTGAAAGCCTAAAGGCTTAAACTAATACAAAAAGTCTAATCAGACTAGCAATCCCTGATGTTAATGAAGGTGTCACACATTGCACAAAGAAAGTTGTGCCTGGCAATCTTCCATTTTTCGGCTGCCTACACCAGTGACATTTCATCTCACATTCAAAGAGCGCTGAGGCCCCTTAATGAAATGCATAATTAACATATTCTAATTGTGCTGAGCACAGTGATGGTTTTGACAGAGCTCACTTTCCATGTCTAATTCAATGCTAATTTAATCTGTTCTTTTCCCGCCGACATGACCTTTCTTGATTGAGTTTCACCGCAAAGAATTTTTTGATGGATTGATTTATCAACCTCTTGGAATGCAACAAAAGTGCCAGTTTTAGACAGACAAGACGGGGGAAATGACGAAGACGGTGGCAGACGAAATCAGGTGACTGTGGAGGAAAACAATTTGATATTTTAAAATTAAATGAAGCCAGGCGAGCTATACAGAACCGCGTCCGATGATACATTGTGGTATTAAAACACTCCCGCACAAAACAAGGCGTTTTTGAATCCCTGCAGGTCTAATGGCATCATTTCTCAGTCGCAAGCAGAACATTGGTTAAGCCACTCAGCTGGCGTACCTTTAACATGAGGATTAAGTGGAATCTAAAGGCGTCTTCGTGACAGAAAGAGCAAAAGATACCAGCACTATTCATGGATCTTTCTAATCTGAGTATTTACCAAAAGGTTGATGCTGAGTAGGCAGCTAAGAGTATCTCGGCCCACTCAGCTGTTGAAATTCCCATTGTTTTGTAATGGGGAGGAGAAAATGATATTCAATAGGGAAAAGACACCGACATAACATATAGGCGACTTTGTTTAGCTTTGAGCTCCCGGCTGCAAATTATAAGGAATCTGTTGTTGGCGATAATTCAGTTTGTGAAGAGGCACGCCTTTTTTTGATACAGTCCTTCAGTTGTCACATAATAAATTTTTATGCATTATTATAAATGTAAATGGAAACGGCAGAAATTCCCTCCGACGTCTGATTCCACGTCCCTGTGAGAGGGGGGGAAACCTAGGTAGTGAAATTAGGGGAGAAAGCCAGGGATGAGGAGGAATGCGGAGCTGTCAGTCAGTCAGTCAGTAGGAAGGGGGATTATGCAGAGCTCAGAGCAGTAATTGAACACCGTCGGGCCCGCCCTCATTTACATCTCAGCCTTCTGCAGGCTTTGATTGGCAGCTGTACATGAAATGCCACATCAGTTGAAAGTATGTTGTGAGCTGGCACTAACAATCCTGTGGCTCCAGGGAGACCTGCCATATTGTAATTTGGTTATCAGGCATGAAGGAAATAATTCTAAGTGCCAGGAAATGTGAGGCAGAATAAATGCTTCATTGCTGCAAGTTGCCCAGGGTGACAGTTCTTATTTAATGTACAAGAGCGTCCCGTTGCCTGTAGATTTGGAGAGCAGAGAAGGGAGATGTAAACTAGGCTGTGGAGTATTTTAATAAAGGCTATGGCTAAATTAAAACCTACAGTGGGGAAAAAACAGGAATTGATAATCAATAACATCCCTTATGGGTCATGCCTTTTTCAGAATTAATAGCAGCAACTGATGCACCCCAGACAATTTGTATTTAAACCCCATTTTTTTAAGGCTCATGCTTGGAATTTCTAGACAAAGGGCATAACACAGAAGTAATTCAGATTTGTGCATGCCGTTGCATCATTTGGTTGACATGTAGTGAAAATGGGTCCTGAACGCAGCCACTTCTCTTAAGTGGCTCAGGCCTTATTTGTTTTGATGCACTGTTTTTGCATGGGGAGTCTTTTCTCTTGAGATGGAGCTGTCACATTGTAAAAAGAAGCCCCTGATGCTGGCAGCAGCCCCCGGGCAAAATGAAAACAAGTAAGTGGCATAGATAAATCATGCCAGCCAACGTCTTGTTGATGAATCAGATAAGACCAGAGCATCTCAGGAACACTGGGCTTAATGGAGGTCCCAGTGGCAGCTGTGGGTGGGTTTATAATGACTGCTGAGTGTTTCTTTTGTTTACTTGCAATTATAACAGCGATTCAGGGTGAAAGGCATGTTTTTGATCCTCAGATAGACAGATAGATAGATAGATAGATAGATAGATAGATAGATAGATAGATAAGATTTATCACAAAGTCACCAATTCAGTTGAAATACATTCACAATTTTACCCACCACAAGGGGAAAAAGAAAATTCCCACAAATCTAGAAGAATATAAATTTTAAAGTGACACTCCAGCAAAAAAATCTTTTTTTTCTGTTGTTAACATTTATAACATGTCTCTTGTGATTTACGAGACATATCAAGAGCAAAATCATTCCAAACTCCCAAGTATGTGTTTTTCTGTTGTGAATGTCTGCTTAAGCTCCACCCCCCCACCCCAAAAAAAGGCAGATTTGGACAGAGCGTTTGTAGCTACATAAGTATTCCTGCTTAGCCTGATTGATAGAGCAGAGAGAGGCAGAGAGAGGGGATGGGGGGGGGGGGATTTGAATGTGGCTGCCACATTCAAATGGAGCTGCTCTCGGCTCACTTCGCCAGCGGACGGGCGCTGCACTGTGAGCTGAGAGCAGCCACACTCAAATCTGGTGCCCCCCTCGGACGGGGGACTGGTTGTTAGTAAAAAGTAAACACATATTTGGCAACTACACATTTATCTCTCGCCTCATCTGTTTTCAGAAAAATGTTTTGCTTTTTACTTTTGAAGATATAGGCAAAACTTTAAAGTCCAGTGTTCTGACACTTTACCATACTTATCAGAACGGCCATACCCTGGGTTACTACGCATGCATGGCATGCGCGTGCATGCATAGTAATTTCAGCATACGATACAGATGATGGAAACAGCTGATGGAAGGTAAGCAATGCGCATGTGTCAATATATGTCACATGTCAATGTATGTCAATATATTATTTTTTGAATATAAATATTTTAATCCTGCACCTTTGTCAACATTTTGTTGATTATTTTTTCTAAATCTCTGATTTCATGAAAATACTATCTAGTTAACCCTTAATGGCTCTTTCCAGTAGATGTTGGCAAGCCAAGTATGAATGCTTTTATTGCAGTGTGTCAGGTTTGTGCACACTTTTTTCCTCTGCTGATTACATGATGTTGTCCAGCTGCCCTAATTAACCACCTGTATCTCCTCAGTTGCAGACTTTTTAAAGGGGATCTCCCCTTGCTTCACCATGGGAATGTTAGACTCCCTTGCCAGCAGTGTGGTGTGCTCTTACTTTCTGTGTGCCAACCCGAATCACTCTCATGCCTTCCTTCTTACCTTTCCTACAATGCTGGAAAATGTAAGAACATCCACCCATAACTCCTTCTGTTTCTAACACAAACATATCTCCTAAGACTTGTTCCCATCATTTCCCTGACGGATTGGAATTCCGACTTGTTGGAACTGTAAACCCGCCCGAAAATCCTCCAACATTCTTCAAGTAAGTCAACAAATCGATACTGCAATATCTTAACCTTAAAGTCCTCAAGCCCAAGGCAACCTCTCCACTCTTCTTCAGAATCCATCCTCAGCATAACAAAGTTGGAAAATGCCTTACCACAGCTCAAGACTGGAACCATACTCACCAGAGGGAAAATGGCAGCCAACCGACAACATGCTCACGGGAGTCTCGGTTCGACTCAGTGGGGAATGGTGAGAATTTCCACACCTTTGTTTGGTTCGGTCTGCATTCACACAGCACTTCACTCAAGTGGACCAAACTGCTTGGACAACGTCACACAGTTACAACAGCTGCTCATTTGCGGCACTGTAGCCAAAGCCACCACTGACCAGGAAGAAAAAAATCTCGGCAAAGAAGAGAAATCCGGCTCATCAATTGGCCAGGACCGGTGTTATGCCAAGAATTGCTCGCTTGCCAAAAATTGCATCTTATGCACCAAAACTATAAAATATAACACTACAGCCAGGCTTGTAACCATTTGTGCATTTTTAGAAGTACCCATTATACATTTTTAGAAGTAAATATTGTTATTGCCTCTTGTAAATTATGTTTATTCGACGATGGGATGCAATTCTCGGCAAGCGAGCAATTCTCAGCATAACACCATTCCCTTCGGTAAGGTGTTTATGTGCCACAAACTAATAAAAATGAAAAGCTCCGCTGTCTGTATAAACCCCCCGTGCCGCCATCATGTCGCTAAACGTTTTAAAAACATCAATATTCTTGTGTGTAGCCACAAGCAGCTGAGAAATCTGGTTCTCAGACCAAATATCTATCAGAGCTTGCATCTCACTCCTCACTACTCTAAGTCCAAGAGACATTTTTTTTTAAACTTTCCTCTTCAGTTTTCTCCAGTAAAAGTATTTCTTGGATCCACGCGGTTGACTTTATTGTTATTTTCTACCCAAAACGGAGGCTGAAGAACCAGGAGCTCTTCAGCTGAATTGGAATGTTGGATTTTATTTATTTACCCACAAATTCCTACCACGGACGTGCTGCCAGGAAACACACATCAAGTTTTCAACACGGACAACTTTTTCAGGTGAGTGGGAACTTCGCCTGTTTGCAGCTCACCCAGACGGTGAATTCATGTCTTTTCATATATTTACATTGAGTTATAATGTAATCGTGCTGCGTGAAAAATTTGCCCATTCGCGTTTGATGTGAAGGCACCTTTACAGTAAATGCCACTTTCTCTTCTCACTGTGTGTTGCTGTGGTTACACAAACACAGAGGGGCACGTCCGGCCTTTGGTCTGCTGTATACTCCGTTTGTATTCACATGGCAGGCGAAGCACACCAGACTGTGTTTGCAAGTGAACAGAGACCCCTCCTTTTCAGGGGGACCAGAGTTTGCTTGTTTGGTGCTGCACCAGAGTTCCAGGCGCATTCAGACGGCGCCAAACGAACCGAACTATCCACAGAATACACACTTTGGTCCTTTAGTCTGGACCAAACAGTGGCCATGTGAATGCACCCTTAGTATCACAATCTGTAAGAAAGAAAATCATTACACACATCAATATTACTTGTTTCCAATATACTTACCATTGTCCCTCCATCTCTGTAGGGCTGCCAGGTTCTCTCCTTTCACATACATTGTTGTAATCAATAAAACATTGTTAAAACCTTGTAAAAGAATGTCTCCTCTTAGTATTTGCATCTGGGTCTATCAAGTCGAAGTATATCATTTATTGACTCTGGTACAGCTAGATGGCTAGCTATAGATAGACTTTATCTCCTTCATAATTGCATGATTGCAGTACAGAATGGTTTGCACTCACTGAAATAGCAAATTGTGTTGGAACCTTATTTAAAAGATAATGTAATGTAATGTACTTTATTTATATAGCCCTTTAAAACAACCCGTAGGTGACCAAAGTGCTTTACAGAAAATTAAACAGCATTAAAAACAAATAACATAAACAAAGAAATAAGAATAAATACCTGAAAATAAAAACAAGGATAAAATTAAAACAAATGCCAAGACAAATATCACCAATACTGGGTATTAAAAGCCATTCTAAACAAATATGTTTTAAGTTCTGATTTAAAAAGGGCCAGGTCAGATATAACACGTAGGTCAGGGGGGAGATTATTCCAGAGCCTGGGGGCGACAACAGAAAATGCTCAGTCACCCCAATGTTTATACCTTGACCTAAGCACATCCAGCAAAAGCTGACTGGATGATTTCAAAGCCCTGCCTTGGTCATGGACAGTCAAAATCTCAGACAGATAAACTGGAGCAAGGCCATTAAGAGCTTTAAAAACAAAAAGCAAAAGTTTAAAATTAATTCTAAAATGGACTGGAAGCCAATGAAGTGAAAAAAGGACCGGAGTAATGTGCTCTCGCCTAGTTGTGTTGGTCAAAAGACGGACCACTGCATTTTGCACAAGTTAAAGGTGGCCGAGAGAAGACTGAGAGATGCCAATATAAAGTGCATTGTAGTAATCAAGTCGAGACGTGACTAAAGCATGGATGGCTATCTCAAGATCATGACGGCTCAGGAAAGGTTTGGCTTTGGATAACAGACGTAATTGATAAAAGCTCATCTTGACTACATTGTCAATCTGTTTATCAAATTTTAAATGGCTGTCAAAAATCATCCCTAAATTTCTGACAGCTGAACTGAGCCTTAAAGAGAGGGTACCAAAGCCAGCCATTACAGTATCCCCAAACATAATACATTCTGTTTTTTCTTCATTTAAGTGGAGAAAATTTTGGCTTAACCACAACTTAATGTCAGTGATGCAGTCCAATAGAACACTTTGTGAGTTTGTTACCTCCGCCAAGGAGGTTATGTTTTCATCAGCGTTGGTTTGTCTGTCTGTTTGTTTGTTAGCAAGATAACTCAAAAAGTTATGGACGGATTTTCATGAAATTTTCAGAGATTGTCACAAATGGGGTATCCTACAGATGATTAGATTTTGGTGGTGATCCGTCAGAACACTTGGAAAAAAAAACGAAAAAAAACAAGCATCACAGTATAGCTAATATATGCCACTTGCGAATGGCATTTTTTTCATGGTCAAGAAATCTATAAAGTTAGACAAAATAAATGTAGGATTAATATTTATGATGTTAAACACTGTATGGGGGGAACTGTGGCGCTTGGCGGAGGTCTGTGCTCTCAGAGTGCTTTTCTAGTTTGTTCTGGGTTCAAAGGTAAATAAAGCTGCAAATCGTCCGCATAACAGTGGAAAGACATGTTGTGCCTGGCTATTATTGACCCGAGTGGCATCATATATAATGAAAAAAACATAATGTGTAGGCGTGAAGGGAAAATCATTAACCTAACACTGAAGTGCCAAAATCTCCAATTCCTGAATTGGCTAACTGATTGTTGCCAGGTATTTCCCATAGACTCCAGTGTTGGAGTAAAAAAAAAAAAAACATGTTTAATCTGGTACAAAAATTACTACATTAGGGGTTGTGTTGCATGAAAGAACTAGTTTCCATCTATCCAGCATCAGTTTTCTTAGGCACTTATCCTGTATGTCCCAGCAATTATAGGGTGAGAAGTGGCACATAAATAAGCCCACTGCAAGGCCATCAGAAACACACAACCCACTGGGGTCACCAATTAACCTAACAAGCCTCTCACTGGCTCATGGGGGAGAACCAGAGCATTCACACTAGCACAACATGCAAACTCCAAGTTATACATAAAAATGTGTTTAAGTTCCTTGCCTTCGAGTACTACTATATGTATCATCTCAGAAATAGTGATGTTAAAGGTACAGTGTGTATTAGGTAACCTGAATTCTGAAATTTAATGCAACATAAAATCTTAACTTTGTTTTTATTGTTATATATCCACGTTCAAGAAAAAGTTGTTGCATTTTCTTTACCTTAAGATAAGTTTTCAACGCACAGGAGGAAGTTCCATCCCCATGCAGGCAGCCATCTTGGACGTCATAATGCCTTTCCAAGTCATTATGTCAAACTTTTTACACAAATGCCTTCTGCGGGTTATCCATTGTGTTTTGGAAGAGGTAGATGGTGGAGGAAATGTGAAGTGGTTGCACTTTGAAATTTGACTGCACTGGATGTTACACACTGAACCTTTAAGTCCATATAAAAAGGTACGTTGGGGCTGGAGACTAGTAGTAAAGTATTCCATTTCTGAGTTCTTTCCTGACTTTTTGCCAATGCCTTCTGTGGTGTATAAAGATGGGTTCATTTGGAGTGGTAAGCAGCCTGCAGCTGACGTCACCACATCACTATATAATTGGGCGGTCCGCCATCTCAGGGCAGTCTGATATGTGGTTGGCATGAGAGGTTGTTGGGAGCCGGTTACCGTAATATATTACCACACGTGCTTTGTCCCATTATTACTTTCTGTAATAAAGTTCAGTTCAACGGCAGCATCCTCGTTGGTCATCATTGCCAGGTTTGTGGACATAACATTTGGCGGCGAGAGATAAAACCATGGAAACACGCTTGGGGTCACTTCAACCATTTCTGGAAAACCCAGGTGAGCTGGCCATCTCGTGGCACCGCTGGTTCGACACATTTAAGGATTATGTCAACGCGGCTGGCCTGGATGTCGCCGACGATGAGAAGCTAAAGAGTATGCTAGTTCTCGGTCTAGACGAGGAGGGACAGCAAGTGCTCTGTACTCTGGGTCAAGCAGACTCATTTGGTGAATGTGTGATTCTGATAGAGAGACATTACTATGGCTGGACCAACGTTACGGCCCGGAGGTTCGCTTTCTTTGGGCGTGAAAAAGTGGCGGGTGAATCAACTCGACGTTATATATTGGAGGTCCAAGTCTCAATGAGCATGTGTACCTTTGGGCCCTTAAGAGACGAGCTAGTCCGTGTCAAGCTAATAAGTGTGTACAGCACAAAGAGTGGCCACAGCGTGAAGGACGAGCACAGCTCAGACAGTGAACATAACGCAGAGAGTGAATACAGCATGGACGGTGAAGATGACATGGAGAAAGAAAAGCAACCGGACTCGCCTCCATTCCTCACGCAGCCAGAACCGGAGCTGGAGGAGAGGTAGCCCAGGTTTATTGAGACCAACGCCAACGAGGTAATTCAGAACAGCACTGACAACACTCCATCCACCCCGTGCATTCAGGAGGAGAACTGCCGGGGAGGGGGGCAGTGGCTGGACTTGTCTCCGTCCCCCGTTCAGTCGGAGCCAGGGCTGCAGGAGAAGGAGCTTGTACCTATCATGAATGACACTGACGGGGTATTTCAAAACAACGCCGACACCACTCCATCCACTCCACGCTCTCAGAGGGAGAGCCACCCGGGAGGGGGGCAGTGGCTGGACTTGCCTCCGTTACTCGGTCAGCTGGAACCCGAGCCGGAGGAGAGAGACCCCAAGCACGCAGAAAGACCCAAAGCACAGCAACAACAACCGGGCACAAACACAGCTCACGACGTGGCACAGCACAGTGCTTCAGACAGGAGAGAGGAGGAACTGGACTGCTTCCGTACCCACGGTCAACAAGCTACGGAGGTTACGACCGAGCTAATGGGTGAAGAGTCTGTTTCAACGAACGACACCGGAGAGACACTGGACACCTTCCGTACCTACGACAAGCTTCAGGCTACGGCAACAAAGACTGAGACAACAGGTGAAGGGTCCACAACGAACACGGTGACGACGGAGCTGCCACAGCATAGCGGAGGTCCCAAACCGGACCAGCACACAGAGCCATCGGGATCACAACGCATAAAACCGAGTAAGGCGCCGCTCCAGGTTATGGACTGGGTTCGGGTTCGCGCCAGCGAGAGACCGGGACGGCGACTGACTGGGCCACAGCTGACGAGACAGCGGGCGCCGCTGAGGTTCGTGGCGACACTGTGATCAGCATGCTTTCAGCTGACAGATGGTTTGGTTCAGCACGTAAACCAACTACAGCGTGTCCAGGTGGCTGCTCCAGACAGCGAGGCTTCGCAGGAGTCAGCTACCGCAGTGTGGGACCCAGGCCCAGAGTCATGAAGATTGGCCCTGGCCCCGGGGGTCCAACAGCTCCAGGGATGCGGCTGCCACGGACCCGTTACAAAGTCCCTCAGGCAGAACTGCTTTCCCCGTGGAAGACTGTTTAAAAAAAAAAAAAGACTCTTCAGGTAGGAGCGCAGCTGAGACGTGGCAGAATAACCCACCCAGCTGCGTTGGGTCCCACGGTGGTCTACCCATGCACCCAGGCTGTTAGGTTTGGTTGTGTTCTCCTATAAAAAAAGCAACAACAAACAAGAGTGTTCTTTATATGAAAACAATAACGTGTGTGTTCTTTAAAAACATGTGTTCTTTGAATAATAAAACAGAAAAGTGTATTTCACAATTTTTATATGTGTATATATATATATATATATATATATATATATATATATATATATATATATATATATGAATGAGAGAGAAAAAAGGTTCTTTGAAATATAGTAATAAGTAATCACAAGCTAACCTGAACAGTAATGTTAATTGTTTGACATTTGATAATACCTGCATAGGAGTGTTTAATGTTTGATTTATATAATACTTAAAAGATGTGTGCTTAATAAATGATAAGCTGTGTTACTGCTAAGAGGGAGTTTGGTTTACTAAATTGGGGAGGGTGAGTCTGCTAATGTTAATATTATATTTTTCAACTTTTGCAAGAGGGGGAGAAAATGTGGTGTATAAAGATGGGCTCATTTGGAGTGGCACGCAGCCTGCAGCTGACATCACCACGTCACAATATAATTGGGTGGTCCGCCATCTCAGGGCAGTCTGATATGCGGTTGGAAGCTGGTTACCGTAATATATTACCACATGTGCTTTGTACCATTACTACTTTCTGTAATAAAGTTCAGTTCAACAGCAACATACTCATCGGTTGTCATTGCCAGGTTTGTGGACATAACACCTTCTATGTACAGTATACTTTCATTTTTTATGTTTTGGACTAGAAAAAAAGATTAAGGTTAGGAAAAGGTAAGCATCCAATTTACCCTCCTCCGTGTCATCATTTATATGACTACTGGAGGTTGGTTTGTTTCAAAATGCACTTACAGTCATAATTCCTGCTGGTAAAAATGCTCATTTTCTATTGGAGGACAGTCTCACATGAGGGATAGAAACTGTTCATCCACAATTAGCAGTAGCAAATTATAATTTAATTCAGATTACATTGAAGTCTGGATTCTAAAGTTGTTCAGTTAAATCAAAAGTATCAGCAGAGCTCTAGCGAATAGGGAATATGCTTTGTGCATACTGTAAAAACATGTTGAAATATTTTCCTTGATTATTCAAAAGTAAACACTGAAATTTTGTTTTTGCCAGCATAAGTAAGGTCTCAAAGTTTAACAAGCCCTTTTGCAACTCTTTTCCATAGATAAGTGCTGTGAGTTTTAGTTGATAGTGATAGCAGACTTTCCATTTAAACCTGCAATCTCCACATTTTCCATTCCCTCCCTTTCAACACAGCCACATATATTACTTCCTCTCATCCCCCCCCAGACCACCTTGATGGAACGTAACAGATGTCTGTGAAAATACTGAACACAGATCAGAAATGACTGCATCTTCAGTCATGTTTGTGAGTTACTAATTATTAGTGGTGTTGGGTGATTAAATCTTTTAATTGCGATTAATCTTTTGGAACGCTGAGTTAATCGCAATTAATAACGCATTAGTCGCATGTTTTTCCATTCAAATACAGTGTACCTTAAGTTGGTAATTTTTCAAGTTTCTCACACTGCTATAAACGTGGGAGTGGACAAATACTGTACGCTTGCTTTCTTCACCTGTAGGTTTATTAAAGCTCTCAACATATTCAAAATGACAAAAATATCCAGAATATTCTCCAGAAAATCCTCAAAAGTACTACTGCATGTGCAAACAACAGAATGCCAGGGCTCAATAATGTCACTGTATGGCGCACATTTAGGGCGCATATATGGTATGCATGTATGGTATGCATTTTCCCTCACATATATTTAGTAGGCATGACGATGCATACTCTGGAGGCTTCACGTCTAAACGTCCAAGAGGACCTGACCCGGCAGAGACCTCGGGAGGTGTGAAGTGGTTTCTTGAGAGACGGGAAGTCAGAGAGAATGTCCCAGCAGGAGCCCCCGAGGCTGAGGAGTTGAGAGACAATGGAGACGCCAAGGAGCCTCGGAGGCTATATGTTTACTGAAGGACTGTGGGTTGGGGATGTGATATTTGATGTTGGGGGTTTTGTGTCTCTGGAGAGTATAAGAGCTGTGAAGAGTGATTGTTCTGCCTCTTTGCTGAGATACTTTGCTTGTTAGAGGATGTAGACTCACAATAAACCTTTCCTGAGAAATAAACTCAGTCTCGTTTGTGAAAGTCATCCTCTACAACTGCAACATTACTGACAATACTGACAACAACATCCAACTCCACTCCCACAGCAGACATACGCTACTTTTAAGCAGCGCAACACAAATAATAGACCTCGTGTGTCATAACAGACACAATTTCTTTTTTAGTAGAAAAATTGTAAACAAACAAACAACTGTCTTGCCACGAGTCACATCACCAACCGTACGGCAAAAACAGGGCATGGGAGTGAGTGGACATTACAAGCACAGCTTGAGAATTAAGGAATTTTAAACTGCTACTTGTGGCGGTTTGGGAAAACCCCCACAAACAGACTAAGGACAGACAGCTCGCTACTCCTGGTTTTTTCTGCTACACTACTGTGATAATGTTACCTTTCATACATTGTGTTCATGCGTCCTGCCCTTACTGTGACCTAGAGACTCAGATCAATATGTAGATGTGCCTGTTAACCTCTTTGTTCTGCAGCTGGAGCAGAGTCTAGCAAATCTGCCTATTGTGATGTATGTCTCACAAATGCAAATATCTCATGCCTGTTCTGCAGTCCCTTTGATCAGACCAACTGCTGTGAATCTGCTTTGATGTATTGTTTGAGTTGGGTATAAATACTGCACAGGTTCTGTAACACATCCTCTCACTCTCACTTCAACCTCTGCTGCAGGACACAGACATTGTGTCCCCTCTCCAAGAGCCAGAGGATCCCGCTCCAGCCTGCACACACTTGGGCTGGAGAGGGGATCCCGTGACGGCGGTATGATTAATAAACTCTACTTAAAACCTCCAACAACGCCGCTTTACATTATGCCGCCGCACTGGTGACCTGACGCTGAAACGAACACGCTGCCAGCGAACGCAACACCCGGCGGTGATTCTCCGACGACAAGCGAACGCAGCAGCCTGACTGATCTGCCCTCCCTTCTGCTTCAGGGAGACCTCAACGCGGAGTTTTCAGGCGAAACTCCCCGGAGAACACCCACGACCGGGAAAGCTGAGCAACGTTTCATGGTGAGATCTGCACGCCTAGATCAGCACATCCACGCTGGACCGGCCGCGCTCACAGCTCCTCCACACGTGAGCGCATGCACCTCGTCCCCTCTCCACGACGGTGATCCCCATGGCCGACGAAGAGCGCAGTGCGTGGACCTGAACGCACCATGGCCGCATGAGCGACAACGATCATCTCCTCCCTCTCACCGCTCCAACGCAGCTGCACGAGCCCGGGGCACAAAGATCGTCTACTGCCTCGCACCGCTCCAACGCATCTCCACGAGCCCGAGGGACAGAGATCGTCTACTTCCTCGCACCGCTCCAATGCACCACGACCGAATGACGCAACAGACAACAGGGATGATCTCCAGCAAGCTCCCTGACCCTGGTTCTCCTCTCCAGCGGCCCACCCACGCACGGGACCCCGGCACACGCACCGGGGAGTCACGGGCACGGCGCACCACGCACGGGACACATACGGCTCCACAGACTGCCTTCCTCCTTCGCCGCTGCCCTTCAGGGCTGCTCGCTCACCTGAGCCACGCATGCAGCATGCTCGAAGGATTTGTTAATGGTCTCAGCCACGGCACACATAGGGAATTCAGCTGTTTTGCGATTCCCGAGGACTTTAGGGCTGCGCCCGCACCTAAAGAGACACGCCACGTCCCTCTGCTTTTGTTTTTTCCCCCACAGCCGCCCCTGCTTTTCTTCATGGCCACGAGAGGAGCCAGAGACTAATTTTTCTTCTTGTTATCTCCGCACACTCAACAGGACAGCCCCTCGACATCGCGGATCAACAAGCAATTTTTGCGCGGCCTGGACATTTTCATCGTCTCCGGCCGGCTTTTACTACCCCCACCCCCCTCCACCCCCTCCTGCACAGAGCTTTTCCCTGCTCGCTGCCCAAGCTGCACTATCGAGGTCTCGACCACCTGCCGAGCCCTCTGGGGGGGAGCTGTGGCGGTTTGGGAAAACCCCCACAAACAGACTAAGGACAGACAGCTCGCTACTCCTGTTTTTTTCCGCTACACTACTGTGATAATGTTACCTTTCATGCATTGTGTTCATGCGTCCTGTCCTTACTGTGACCTAGAGACTCAGATCAATATGTAGATGTGCCTGTTAACCTCTTTGTTCTGCAGCTGGAGCAGAGTCTAGCAAATCTGCCTATTGTGATGTATGTCTCACAAATGCAAATATCTCATGCCTGTTCTGCAGTCCCTTTGATCAGACCAACTGCTGTGAATCTGCTTTGATGTATTGTTTGAGTTGGGTATAAATACTGCACAGGTTCTGTAACACATCCTCTCACTCTCACTTCAACCTCTGCTGCAGGACACAGACATTGTGTCCCCTCTCCGAGAGCCAGAGGATCCCGCTCCAGCCTGCACACACTTGGGCTGGAGAGGGGATCCCGTGACGGCGGTATGATTAATAAACTCTACTTAAAACCTCCAACAACGGCGCTTTATATTATGCCGCCGCACTTCTCACCTGCAGACAGTTGGACCCGAAGCTATGAAGATGAAACAGGCGGAGTGTCCGTCCATGTCAGCTGCTGGCAGCCAGCTACACCCGTAGCACATAGCTGTTTAAAATACTAGCCGGCCTCCAAAGAAGAACAACTGACATCCAGGCGAAGTTTTGAAGGAGGCTGGGACAATTATCCAGGTTGAGAGCTCCGACAGATAACGGTATAAACTTACACGTGACAGTGTTTTAGGGATTTCCATGGCTGTGACCCCGCTTGTTTGACATTGCAATAGTGGTGAGCGGATCAATCCAAATATCGATAGTATCAATACCAACGTGTGTATTGATATTGATCAGTACTTGTGTAATGGGATTGATATTCTGTGTCTGTCCTGTCACAGCATGGAGCAGGCACACTTTGCTCCCCTTCTTCTTCTTGTGGTTTTACGGCAGTTGGCAACCAGCATTTAGGTGCATTACCGCCACTTACATACTCCTTACTTCCTCCTCCTCCCTCTTGTTTTACCATCACGTAACTCAGCAGCAAGCTAAGCTAGCAAGCAGCACCTGGCAGTGTGCCGTACACAGTCTGCACACACACACACACACACACACACACACACACACACACACACACACACAAGCAGCAGCACACGGAGCAGAAGAATGGCAGAGAGGAAGCGGAGCTCCGTGTGGCTCTATTTTCAGGCTGAAAATGAGACAACAACAAGGTGCACAATATGTAGAAAGGCTGTGAAATACAGTGGTCACACAACTATTTTATACAAACATGAAAAATCACCCAAAAGAAAATGCTAAGCTACAGAAATGGAGAGATGAGGAAAGAAATCCCCCACTCCCTGGAAGTGTTGCCAGGTTTCATGAGAGAAACAATCGACCAGCTCTATGGAAACAAGCCCAAAAAAAGCCCAACAGGCAACCTACCACACTGTAAAAGAGAGGCCGGTGCTTGATAACATATATCGATATATAGGTTTGTTTTTGTTTGCAGTGAATTAACTGTAAACACAGTCAGTACTGAATAACAGAATTTTATAAACTCTAATTAAAGGAAAATACATATGCATTCTACATAAGCAACAGCAAATTTATAGTAAACACAGTCAACATAAAAACTGAATAAATTAGAATTTTAAACTCTGATCAAAAGAAAAGCCATGTACATTCTGCATAAGTAACAGCACTAAACACGATCACAGTTTAGTGATGTGGGATGATGGGAGTTGTTGTCCACTAGTCCTTTAAGCAAAAACTAAATATTACACGACAGCTGACAACTTAAATTACGTGGAAAATTATCTTTTAAATTAGCAAATATCATGTGTGTAACTCATGGCAAAATTTGATCGGGATCAAAAGACAATTTTGCTCTTGCCATTCATTTCTATGGAGATTTTTTTTCAATTTAAGGTCCCATATGCACTGATCTGTATAAAGAAACTGGATATCTCACGTCCCATTAGCAAGTACAGAGCCGAGTGGAGTCGGGCCGGCCGCTGACCTCTATAGAAAAACTGGATAGATCACTGGCCAGCAGAAGTTAAGCTCCTGGCCGGCCATTTTTACCTCAATAACTTCCCCAAAAATTAACAGATTTTGAACTTCTTGGTATGGAGACACAGGCTAAAATCTTGCATAACTGAGCTGGGAGAGCTGTCACACAGACAGCAAAGCAAGCCCAAATAAGCAACTACACATTAAAAAACAAGCCCAAAAACCCGCAATCCACGACTGACAAGATTTGCAAGCGACTTTAGAAAAAAAAACAAGCTCAAAGTCGCTTATAATAAGCGGACTTGGCAACTATGCTCCCTGGCCCCGACACCGACAGACTCTGGGTCTGGGGTCTGGGGAATATTTCTTTAAACTTAAGGCTTTGGGGGTTGTTTAGTTATTTATACTTCATTCTTTGTATTTTCACTACTTGTTTTTTATTTTTCATTATTTTTCAAAGTCAGAAAAGAAGTGCAATAAAGGGGAGAAGTTTAGTTTTATTTTTGTATTGTATTTCCTGAACATTCATTCTACTGGGGAAAAAAAAGAATTTAATGTTTTATATCATTTGTTGTGGCATAATCATTTTGTAGACTTTGTTTAATTAAGAAAAAAAATGTTACTGTTCTATTGTTTCTGAACAAAAAGTTTTATTATAATAAAGTGTTTTCTGTTTACCTATAAACTTTGGCCAAATGCTGTCCTGGGTTTTAGGTAATTAATAATCCAAAGGAAAAATCACAGAATACTTAAAGGTCATGAAAATTCATTCAGATTTAGTAATTTGATGATGCATCCACCTTAATTATTAAAAAATATTGGTATTGGATCGGTATCAGCGATAGCAGCCCTGTATTTACTTGGTATTGGATCGATACCAAATCTTGCAGTATTGCACACCACTACTTCGCAATGTCTGTATGGTGCGAGTAGTGTCTTTATAGCTGCAGAGCAGCTTCGGTACAGAGTGCAGCTAGGGCAAAAAAGTACTGTTCCTGGTTTCTGCTGTTAAAATTTGTCGCCGTTAATGGCGGCGAGGCGTTAACGGGCGATTAACACGATAATGCCAACACCACTATTAAGTATATTTTATTGAAATCAGTGTTAAAATCATTGTTGTATTCTGGATCAGGACATTTTTAATTTATTACATTCTACTGTACATGTGGATAGTTTTTCATTTTCAAAATTGATACTGTAATGACCTGAATTTGTAACCATGAAATCTGTACAAAATTCTTACAGGAGAACAATGAATGTATACAAGCTCAGTCAAGTCAACTGGATTCAAGGTTTGTTTGTTTTTAATCCAGTTTACTGAGCTTTTATACAGTACTTGACTGGATGACTGAGAATCTTCGTCGAATGTTTTAAAAGTTCTTTCAGTCTGAGGTTCTTGTTATAAAATGACAAAACATAAATTCTTCCTTTTATTCCACATATCTGTCTTTTTAAATAACAATAAAATTACAGATTAAATTATTAAGAAATGTTTAATACTTAAATTCTTTTCCTGTTCTTTCACGCTGCCATGCTGTCTGCCAGAACCTCTTCTCGCTATTTTGGGGCCTTAAGCATAACTTTTGTTTGCACCCCCCCCCCCCAAAAAAAACAAACAAACAAACACTCATTTTCAATGCATGTTACGACCCAAGCGCTGGGTTCTGTCCGCGCTCGGGCTACGCACAGCTCGCTGCCGGCCTTGACAGCTGTGGGTTGTATTCTGGCCTCACCGGGTTCTTATTGTGAAAGCGCTCGGTGGTGCTTCCGCCTGTCAAGGTTGGTCAGCTGTCTGTCATTACTGCTCGTCAGTGTTCGCCTTTATAATGCGGGCACTGACAGCAGTTAAATTGCAGGAGTATCGTCAGACATCGTAAGATATTGTCTAAACCTCGTTAGACCTTCATGTCAGGTTCGTGTTCTTCTTGGTCTTGTCATAGTTTAGCTCGTAGTGGCTGGGGTTAGCCCTACAAGCCCTTGTATCGCTTAATGTGTGTTTTTGCCCTGAGCGGCTCATAGTCTTGTGTCTTGTCTTGTTTTATTAATAAATTACCATCATTGCAAAACTCACCGGTGGACTCTTGGCGTCTTATGGTGATCCGCGAGGGTCACCACATGGCAATGCAATCTTAAAACTCAAGGAAACCTTTCAATATATCATGTCAACAACATCACGTCAACAACAGATACGACAGGCAGAAATAAATAAACAGCCCCACACCCAAATATGTGGAAGTGTAGCTCTCAGTATAATAGTGTAAGTAAAAACACCATATTTCCATTACCAGTGCTACAGATTATAAAATCAGACACACACTGCAGAAAAATATAAAACTGTCCAAACTTTTCAGTCATTTGTTAGAACTGGCTAAAAGAATTCAGAGTTCAGTCTTTAATAAAATAAACATGAGAAATCCATAACAGACAAGTGCATCTAAGTAAATCATGGGAAAAGTTATTTTACAAGTGAAAGATATATATTCAATGTTAATTACACATACAGTGAAATATTTCATTTTTTTTTCACTTTGATGAAATTTTGTGTGTGTGTGTGTGTGTGTGTGTGTGTGTGTGTGTGTGTGTGTGTGTGTGTGTAATTACAAATCATGAAATTCTAATTTACAGAGATGCACTAGAATTAAAGTTCCTGTGTTCTGTATGTTACCTGAGCCTGAACTGCTAGTGGATGGTTCTGGGTCAGGGTTCTGATTTTGTTCCAGAGTGTTGAGATCTGCTGCAGATGATTGTGGAACCAGATCCTCTGGGTGATCCTGGGTGCCTCTTTGCAAATTTCAGCAATGGCCTTAAATCAATTCAGAAACACAGGTAAGATTAATTAGCAATTTTTAAATTTTTTTCAAAATTCTCAAACTTCAGGAATGAACTGAAAGAAGATTCAAAGGTTTAAATCAAGTATAAAGGCTTTAATTAAACAACAATAACTTTATATGTTACTGTACTTTCACAAAAGAAACAAACACAGTTACTAGACTGCAACTTAAACAAGACCCTATATTTGATGATCAAAGTAAAACATTACCTAAAAATCACTTCAGACATGAAGACATGAAGAAGCACTCCTGAAGACCTTCTACGACTCTGTGGTGGCATCAGGCATCCTGCATGGAATGGTCTGCTGAGCAGCACCATCACAGCGGTCAATAGGATGAGCCTAAACAGGCTGATTAAGAAGGCCAGCTCTGATAAAGGTGATAGGAGAGAGGAAGAAGGTGGCTGAGCTGTCATCTCTGCTGGAGTCCGAGTCCCACCCCGTGTGGGACACGCTGAGGACTCTGAGAAACTCGTTTAGCGGCAGGCTGGTCCATCCAAAGTGCACAAGGGAGAGGTTTCTCAGGTCCTTCCTACCTGCTGCTGTCAGACTTTACAATCTGCACCGCTCATAGAGATAACACTACTACTTTGCACAAATAAGGAACGTTACTTTAAAATCCAATTTTAATATCATTATTATTGACGATTGCAGCAATACCATACTCATTCAACTGTGAAATAAACTGATTATATTGCTGAATAATTTAACTGCTTACTAGCTCTGTAAACACTTTAATTTTTTAACTGTGAAAAAACTTGCTTTTTAAAAATTTCTTTCACTGTGTATACACTGTTATAGCGGCATTTAATGTGAAGTGTGGTGTGATGACGCCGACTTCCTGTTGTGTCACCACACTGTCTTATATAGCGGAGCAGCCGCCATAGGCACTTACTCTTGTGCTGGATGAGTCCGCTGGGTGCATACCGTGTACTGTGTGTTCTCCATTTAATAAAGCAGTGTTCAACGCTACATCTCTGTCGACCTCATTCATCACCAGGTTTGTGGACATAACATTTGGCAACTGAGGATTAACGTATGGAGGCGTGTGTTATACCACTCTGTCCCTTCCTTGAGCTCCCAGGTGAGCCACCGGTGCCATGGCCACATTGGTTTGAGGTCTTTCAAACATACATCACAGTGCCGGACCTCAGGAAGCTCAATAAGGTGAGGCCACGTGCGCTCCTCGTCCACAACTTTGGTATTGAAGGCTGGAGGGTCCTACGGACGCTCAGCGCGTCAGAATCATGCAAGGACGTCGTGAAGCTGGTAGCTAATCATTTCGCCACCCCAGACAGCGTGACTGGAGAATTCACTTTCGCCAGAGACGCCAATGTGTCAGTGAGCCTATCCGCCAGTATGTCACTGGCCTGAGACAGCTAGCTAGTAAGTGCCGTTCTGGGCCGCTGGAGGACGAGATGGTGCGAGATCAATTGGTTGAGCACACATGCAATGCTGGGCTGCGTGCTAGGCTACTGATGGCGCCTAATGACTTGACGTCAGCTGGAGCCGTCAAGCTAGCTCTCGGTCGGAAGCTGTCAATAAGCTAGCTTCGGAGCTAAACCGGCGCCTGTCACAGAAACCGCCGGAGCCGCCTGCCTCAGCTAATGTCATGGACCCTGATAGCGAGGATAGCTTGGATGAAGATAATTTTGAAACCAATGCTGCCAGCCGAAGGTCTGCTCCGGGGAACCCCCGTTGCAGGGGTTGTGGGTCCACGACACACCGCTATAAAGCAAGAGAGTGCCCAGCAAGAGGGAAACGATGCAGTAGATGTGGACGCTTGAATCACTATGCCAGGATGTGCCGCTTATCTGGTCCGGAGAGCCCACAGAATAAATCACCCTGCCGCCCCTGACAACTATCCACTCGGTGAGTCCCAATACCAACGAGTATACGTATTGTGCAGTGGAGTTAGATGGCATGGAGGTGCTACTGTTACTCGACATGGCGGCAGTGCAGTCAATGCTGAATTGGGCCACGGTGAAGGAGTTTTTCCCCACCACAGGATTAGAAGTGACCCAGCGCTGTTGTATGACTACGGTGGTAGCAGGCTGTGCACTGTTGGGACTGTGGAGTTGACTGTTCATTACAAGTCTGAAACGATGATTGACTTCACATTCCAAGTCGCGACGCGTGGCAATAACATCATGGGGTGTGACCTATTCTACAGACTAGGTTTTGCTATCAGGGACAGTGCTGGGAACTAATGATCTGGTTGTGGTCACTGGGGCTTGAGAGCTCTGGTGATCGAAGAGCCCATGGTTTGGGACAAATAGCTAACAAACACCCTCGCTTTCAAGTCGGACAGTTCTCGCTCAGTGTCGGTACCTGTGCCGACGAGCGACACCATGCAAGCCCTAGATGCCTCTGGTACTCCGCCGCAGTTGGGTGGGGGGTCTGCAGCTACAACGGTGACCACTGCAACATTCTTAGAAGCGTGCGGGGCACAATCAACGAGCATGGAGTTACCACATGCTCAGCAGCAGCACGTCAGGCCGAGTAAGGTCCCACTTCGGGTTATGGATGGGTTCGGGGTGATCAACGGCCACAGCGAAGATAGGCCAGACGACAAAACATCAAGCGTGCCTGTGGATAGTGGTGAAGTTGGGAGCGGTGTGGTTCCAGTTGTCTGATGGCTCATTGAGGCACGCTAGCCAGCTGCAGTGTGTCCAGGAGGATGCTCCAGGTGGCGAGGCTGGACGGGAGTTGGTGAAGGTGGTTTGGGACCCGGGCTCCAACGTCCAGAAGATTGGCCTTTGCGCCGGGGGCCTGTTGCCTCCAGGGGAGCGCCTGCTGCAGGGCTGTCCAGGGGCCCCCATGCCGGTTCCATCTCTTCCACCCAAGTGACTGTGCTGTGACAGCTTTTATGTTTATAGTTCTGTGTTGTTCTTTGTTAGTTTAGGAGCACTGCTACTTTTTAGTTTGAATAAAAGACTTTTAGTTAATTCTAGTGGCAGAATAATTCACCATGCCATGCAGGCCGTGTGGCAGTCCACCCACCGGTCCTATTTTAGGTTTGTTTTATGTGAATGTGTTAGGCCTTAGGTTATTTTAGTTTTACGTTAATTAGAGTGTGGCTGGGGTTCTAAGTTGGAGTGGGTTCCATTTGTGCGAGTGGTTTTGGACTTTGTAAAGGGGGGAGAGGATGTTATGGTGTCATTTAATGTGAAGTGCGGTGTGAAGACGCCAACTTACTGTTGCGTCCTCACACCGCCTTATATAGCGGGGCAGTTGCCCTAGGCACTTCCTCTTGTGCCGGATGACTTTGCTGGGCGCATACTGTGTACTGTGTGTTCTCTATTTAATAAAGCAGTGTTCAACGCTACATCTCTGTCAACCTTGTTCATCACCAGGTTTGTGGACATAACATACACTGTTTTTGTCCTTTGTTGTTGCAATACTGTAAATTTCCCCATTGTGGGACTAATAAAGGTTTATCTTATGTTAAGACTAGCCCAATGACGAAGTTTTAGATAGTTTACAAGTAGATTATTAATAAGGTTTAGATAGATAGATAGATAGATAGATAGATAGATAGATAGATAGATAGATAGATAGATAGATAGATAGATAGATAGATAGATAGATTTTTTTTTGTTGCTACAGTGCTAATCATTCATAAACTTGCAGGGTTAAGAAACTGAGGCCTGTGCCACCACTGCTCATGTGAACAGACTGACTGAGAGGTGATGGCTGACATCCCATGGCAGAGTGCAGATCATTTGTCCACAGGAACAGGGGCCACTCAGTTCCAAATGCCATGGTGTACGGTGCCCAGACAATGGGCTCAATACTGGGCTATTATCCCTTGTGTCAGCAGGGATTGGCCTCCCATTTGAAGAGGTCCACTCGTCTGCATCCATGCCACTTTGAGGAGCATCATTAGGTAGGCCTGTCAATTTCCAACCCAGTGTTATCTGGATGCTATAAATACCGTGCATCATTCCTCCACATATTTTCCTTCATGCCATCCATCCAACCAGCTGCAGTCTTGTGTAGATGGTATGTGCTCGTTGCCAAATGATTTGTGGCATTTGTTTTTAATCAAAATGAGTTCACAACCTCCTGATAGCAAAAATATGTATTTTTTTCTGAGTAGTAGAGATAAGCACATACCCTTTGTTTAAATCATTATCACTCTTCTTTCACACCCTTATAATTTTAATACAAAGTCCAGAGTGGATGACAGATGTATATTGTAAAGGTGATAAACATCATTTCAAATAACACTTATGCTGATCACCTGCCAAGCTCATGTTGGGCTTGAAGCAGATAAAGACCGCTGAATGTATAGTGAACTTCATGTCACACTGGATATCTACTGTACCTGATCAAACAGGCCTGTGAAGGGCCAAGACAGGCTTGGACCATCATTAGTCCATGGTGAGGATGCAGACAACAAGTAGTTATCGCAGCTCATGGCCAAATTGGCTGGATGTCAATCTGTCTGTGTCTTGTGAGGTGTTAAGAAGCCTAATGATGTCTGGTCTTGGCTGCTCCATTGTTTGTATGTTGATCTTCTTCTGCATGAGAGGTCTGGGTGACTGAATCTAACACAGAGTAAATATCAGTGATTAGATTTAAAAAAAAATGAAAATTCTAGATTGACTTGTACATTGATAAATCAAAGGGATGGAATATAAAGCAGAGCCTCTGAAATTCCTGTTAATGTTTACATTTTGCAATTTACTGTACATCAGCAAGTCAGGGCAGAAGTGAGAAGGTGAAAGAGGGTTTGATATTGTATTGTTTTTTTTGCAGAGATTTATATATGACAGCGCCTCCTGACATGTCTCTTACTCACTCTTTTGGCTTGTCTTTATACTCCCCTTTGGCGTTGCCAGTCTAACTTATGTGGATTGCCTGTGAAGATGTGATATCTTGGAAGCACTCAGAATGCCCCCGGAGAATTGGCCTGTAAACCATCATTAGCGAGCAGGGAAGTGTAAGTCTTTAAAATATTACCATAGATCCAGCTGACGTGCCATATAACCCTTTTCATTCCCAGTGACAAACCAAACCATTTAAAATCCTGTATAATTACGCTGAAGCAAATCCAATTTACCCCCTTTGAATATATTTTTTCCAGATAAATATATTATAATTAGAAAAGTGTAAAGCATGTGCAGTTATACACAGAATAAATAAAGTGTCATGCAAATAAAAGTTAGAAATTTAATGGATATCTTGATTTATTTGCATGATATTATTACTCGATGAAGATTATATTACCTTCACCAATCCAATCTCACCAAAAGTAGTATAAATAGCCCAGTTTCTCAGCGATTAAAAACATGTCGTTTTCACATTTGGTTTCTGCTACGGTTGCGTATCACCTCTCACTGTTTCAAGCCCACTAAAGTACAAAACTGATGCTTTCATTCGGCAAGCCCGGGTTCACATCCACTGCTAGTTTTGTTGTCACCTTCAGTTCACTCTTACTGTTTTCATGGAGGTTAGTATTAGGGGAAATGGTTAGGGTTAGGCGCTCACCAGGGGCAGACTGGCCACAGGGATGGGTGGGACATTTCCTACTGGACTGACCTATCAGGAGCCAAAGTGGCCTGAACAAGTGTCAGAAAGAAGAAGCAGACAGGGAAACTGAAAATCCCTTACCATAGATGCAGCCAAATATGGTAAAATCACCTAAATGTTTGGAATTTTAACAACAGTAAAAAAAAAATGAAAAGAAAAACTTTTAGGCTAAAGAAGCTATTGTGTGGTTATTTCCAGTAGTTACTCGTGGGTGATCCCACGGAGGAGGCAAATTAAGCATGAACAGACACACATATACAGTACTTGCGAGGATCCAGAGTCTTTAGCTCCACAGATATTAAATGCAGCTCTTGCAAAGCCCCAAGAAAACATCATTATGCTGACCAACACGTTATTCAAGACAACACAACACCAGTCTCACTCAGCATGATAAAATCTGACCAAGAAAAGATGACGACACATCCTCACCCCAACACCAACAATTAATGGGATCAAATGGGACACTAAAAAGCCAAAATAATGACATCAAATTAAAAGGAATGCATTACAAGTATTTATAAAAGTGTCACAAGTATTTGTAAAAGTGTCCCGTTTGTTGACTTGATGTCACTTGGTCCTATTCGATATGATTTAATGTGTTATTTAGGAGTTGTGTGTCTTGTTAGGGTTTATTCCGGGATTTCTCCGGTTTCCTCCCACATGCCAAAGACATGCATGTTAGGTTAATTGGCTGTTCTAAATTGTCCCTAGATATCTGTTTCCTATAGGCCCTTAGAATAGCGGGTTAGTATTAATGAAAGCGCTTTGAGTGGTCTTTGTGACTAGAAAAGCGCTATATAAGTGCAGGTTAGTTAGTTAGTTAGTTAGTTACTACAAGAATGGCCATTTGTTGTTAAATATTAACATAAAAATTATTTAGGGGTGCTTGATGGGCATTTGATGTCCCATTTGGACTGGTTAGATGCTGTTAGTCAAACCAGGCACACATGAAAAATATTTTCCACATTCATATAAAGAGCTGAAAATAAAACAGCATACAAGCATAGACGCATACAGGAGAGAAATAGATTTTAACTCATTGGTTACTGTCTTTACATAGATCTGAATAAATCTTCCTGCGATCAAATTCAGTTTTAATTAGGTGGTTGCAACAGGCCAATTTATTGGTCAATCTACGTTCCTACCCTCACCTATGGTCATGAACTTTGGGTAATGACCGAAAGAATGACATCACGGATACAAGTGGCTGAAATGAGCTTTCTCCGTAGGATTGGTGGACTCACCCTTAGAGATGGGGTAAGGAGCTCAGTCATCCAGGAAAGGCTCAGAGTAGAACCGCTGCTCCTACACATTGAAAGGAGCCAGTTGAGGGGGTTTGTGCATCTCATCAGGATGCCCAATGGACACCTTCCACTTGAGGTGTTTCGGGCACGTCCCACTGGAAGGAGACCCCGGGGCAGACCCAGGACTCGCTGGAGTGACTATGTCTCCCAGCTGGTCTGGGAACGCCTTGGTGTCTTCTCTGAAGAGCTGGAGCAGGTGGTTGGGGAGAGGGAAGCCTGGGCTTCTCCGCTTGAATTGCTGCCTCCACTGCCCGAACCTCTGCAAAAGTGGTAGAAGATGGATGGATGGATGGATGGATGGGTTGCAAAATACAAGCCCAAGCCTAGCATTGCTAAGCGGGTTAGCTCCACTCCTCCAGGTATCCTAAGCACGGTCCAGCTGCATCCTGACTCATAATGTCTAGTTTAGGGGAAGGCCTTGGACTGTTTTTTTTATCTGAAGCTGGTGTTCAAATTGTAGTTTCCTAAACTTGTTAGCAAGTA
The DNA here is from genome assembly GCA_020510985.1 of Pholidichthys leucotaenia. NCBI lineage: Eukaryota > Metazoa > Chordata > Actinopteri > Cichliformes > Pholidichthyidae > Pholidichthys > Pholidichthys leucotaenia. The sequence goes on from CM035843.1 coordinate 259,266,522, forward strand.
AATACTGCTGGATATCCCATCCGTGCATACTGGTAGCATTCAGCGTGTTGAAATGCATCGATACGGTGACGTCGTCAAAAGATGGACTGTGATTGGTTAGAGCAGGGGTGTCAAACTCATTCCATGGAGGGCCAAGACCCTGCAGGTTTTACCTCCACCCAGTGTCTTCAACAGGTGGTTTCACTGAATTTCTTCCTACTAATTGCTGATCAACGAAAACACCTGCTGAAGACCTGTTGCCCTGACCTCTGTGGTCATGAAATCCTTGGAGAGATTGGTGCTGAACCACCTGAAGGTCATCACAGGCCCCCTGATGGACCCACTGCAGTTTGCCTACCGGTCAAACAGGTCAGTGGATGATGCAGTGAATATGGGACTACATTACATCCTGCAACACCTCGACTCCCCAGGGACGTACGCCAGGATCCTGTTTGTCGACTTCAGCTCAGCGTTCAACACCATCATCCCAGGCATTCTTCATCAGAAACTCCTCCAGCTCAAGGTGCCCCCCTCCACCTGCCAGTGGATCTCCAGCTTTCTGACTGACAGGTGGCAACAGGTGAAGCTAGGGAGATTTACATCCAGCTCCCGAAAAATTAGTACTGGCGCCCCCCAAGGATGTGTCCTTTCCCCACTGCTCTTCTCCCTCTACTCCAACGACTGCACCTCAGAGGACCCTTTGGTGAAGCTCCTGAAGTTTGCGGACGACACCACAGTCATCGGTTTGATCCAGGATGATGATGAGTCTGCATACAGGCGGGAGGTGGAGCAGCTGATCCTCTGGTGCAGCCAGAACCATCTTGAACTTAACCCAGCCAAAACGGTGGAGATGACTGTGGATTTCAGGCGACACCCCCCTTCATTCCCCCCATTCACCATCCTCAACAGCACAGTGTCCACTGTGGACTCCTTCAAGTTTCTGGGTACCACAATCTCCCGGAACCTGAAGTGGTCCTCCCATATAGACACTGTCCGGAAAAAGGCCCAGCAGAGGTTGTTTTTTCTGCGTCAGCTCAAGAAGTTTGATTTGCCTCAGGAGCTGCTGGTTGTCTTCTACACCGCCATCATCCAATCTGTCCTCTGCTTTTCCATCACCGTCTGGTTTGGATCTGCCACTAAACAGGACAAGACCAGACTGCAGCGGATCATTAAGTCTGCGGAGAGGATCATTGGTACCGACCTACCCTCCATTGAGAACTTATATCGGTCCATAACCAGGAAACGGGCGGGAAACATCTGTGCTGACCCATCACACCCCGGCCACAAACTGTTTGAACTTCTATCTTCTGGTCGTCGTTACAGATCACTGAAGGTCAAAACCACCCGTCACAGGAACAGTTTCTTTCCTCAAGCCATCACTCTGATGAACTCCTAACATTCACCTAGTCCTACCTGTTTGCTGTACTCATGACTTTTCATCCATTATTACATTGCACATAACTCTCACACTGCTTTTTACTTCATTCACATTATATCACTGAATCTGAGTCCACATTGAAATACTGTGTGATTGTATATTTTTTCATATATTTCTGCAAAGTGTGGTTAGTCTGAGTAAATAACTGCATATATTCCTGTATATATTTGCATCCTTTTATAGAAACGTGGACAGACTGTAATTTACTGTACATACTCTGTTGTCATTGAATCCTTATTTAAATCCTCCACCTGAACGAGAGCAAGTTTTTAGCCAAAGTCAAATTCCTTGTATGTGTTGTGCATACTTGGCCAATAAAGCTGATTCTGATTCTGATTCTGATTCTGATTCTGAAGACACTGGGTGGAGATAAAACCTGCAGGATCTTGGCCCTCCATGGAATGAGTTTGACACCCCTGGGTTAGAACCTAGCCTCTTCCTTTTTTTCTGCAATGCAAGGAGATAGTGAATTTTCCATGGCAACTGATTTCTGATTGGCTAAATAATTTCAAAGAGTATGCTTGCCTCCTTAGTAACAAAAACAAACAAATTTTTGATTGGCTGAATAATGTTTCCACACTGGCAAGCCCATTTTTAACTCCTGCAGACTTCTGATAGGATTCTGACTACATGCTACACAATAATATATATATAATATCAATACATTTATTATCACAATATCTGAATCATTTCTTCTCTTTTTCTTCCCAAATTTCTGAGGAAGCTCCACCTCCCTTGCCTCCTCCTATGAGCCACCACTGTTATTTCCTGTTTTCCAATCATTATATTTGTGCTATTAGTGTAGTTTTTCCCTTTTCTTTTTTTCCTCTATGCAACTTAAGTAAAAACTCCTTCGTAATAACCGAAATAATTTTTACAAAATACATTCACACACCATGAGTAAATGTTATATTTTTTCCAATGAGGTTCTGCTCTGTCAACCAATTATTTATTTTTTTTTGTTTTTAACTGCATGCAGATTTTTATTATTTAAGTATATTTCTCTGTTTTCCCTAATTACAGTGTTTCTTCTTGCTGATCTAATGTGGAAATTTTCTGTGTAGGCAATTTTTAAGGTTTCTGGTTTCTGGTTCGTAACAATGTGGCGGCCTGGGATGGAGTCAAATTCCCAGCCTGAATTTTTATCCCAGTCTGCCCCTGGTGCTCACTCCATTAAAAAGCGCTATATAAGTACAGGTCCTTATCCTTTAAAAGTTAGAAGTTGGGATGAGAATGTGGATGAGGGACTGTCTTCTCAACATTTTCACATTTTTGAACATTTCAAAATGTCATCTCACTCCTGTGCGCTGTCCTTTCTCTTTGTATGCACTATTTTTCACAACCACTGAAAGGTGCTATTCATGCTGCTGCTTTTTTGGGTGAGACTGGGCTGCTTCCACCAAGGAGGTAATGTGATCATCGTTGTTTGTCTGCCATCAGGATTATGCAAAAATACGGATTTTGATAGCTACATTTTAAACATATAGTGAGTCTGTTGAGGGTTTCTTTGTAGATTTTTGCTAAAATCATGAAAAATAATGGCCTAATCGGTGACATGAGGTGGGATGCAATCCTCCTTGTTAGCAAAATGACCAAAAGGCATCCCCCTTGTTAACCTGCACCCCAATGGCCATTCCAGTAGAGTGCAAGGATAGTTTGGTATTGAGTTACATTTACTACGTGTACTCAAGGAGCTTTTTCACAAAATTTTATGACTCATGCATGATTATCCTCACACTAACACTTCTAACTGGTGACAACATAGTTGCAAATTTACAAGTAAAATGTCACAAGTTTACAAAAATCCATACAAATTAGCAAGAAAATGGGAAGTGTGAGGGAAATAAGTCAAAATTTCAGAGGTACTTTCGAAATCATGTACAAATGTGCTGTTTTTGTTCTGGTAAATTTTCTAATTTTTCTTGTAAATTAGACTTAAATTAAATTGACTTTTTTCTTTTGATTGATTTCTTTTTCTTGGAAATGGGTTTTCCCCACTCATCCATGAGATACTTCTTACTAATTTGCATCTTTTCATCTCATAAATTTGTGACTTTTTAAAATTGTAAATTAGCATTTGTTATATTTTTCCCCATTTATTCTTACAAATTTCTACATAATTTGCATTTATGTTTTGCAACTTTTACTAAATTTGTGAATACCCCATCTACTGATTTTAAGTAACTCCAGTTTGTAGCTGGACTTCTGCTGAAAATAATAAAAATAAAAACATGGGCACTCTGAGGCGACTGCAATATGCCCGCCTCCATTTTCTTTAACGATCCCAATACTTACTGACAAAGAGCAGTTTTTTTTGTTTGGTTTTTTTTTTGATACTTATTTGTACCCGTAGGTAGACTTGGTTTGCAGTCTGGTGACAAGCCACCGGCTGCTGGTCGCTGCGTGCGCGAGCGCCCTAAACCTACATGTTTTTGGTGTGCGGGAGGAAACCGGAGAAATCCCGGAGTAAACCCGCGCAACACGGGGAGAATGCAAACTCCACACAGCTGTTGGTCGGGGGCTGGGATCGAACCCACGATCTCATGATCCCCCGGCCGAGGGTAAAACTGTGCTGCCACAGTGCTAAACCACTGCGCCACCGTGCACCCCAGTTTTCAACTTTTCAATATAATTACTGTGGCAGAATCAAATTATAAGCCCATCATTCATGAATATACAACAAAGTATATAACCCATAGTCGTAGGTCAGGATCCCGAGGTAAACCCGTGTAGCAAGTATGGTGACCCTAGAGAGTTTTACATGTTCTATAGAAAGAGATCATAGGGAGTGCTAACCTTGACCTTTGACCCCAAACCTGTAGTCAGAGGTTATGGTCTCAGAGTAAACCTGTGTGCCAGGTTTGGTACCCCGAGCTTTCTTTGTTGTTGAGATATACTTTATAAGGCATTTTGATGTTGACCTTTAACCTTGCAATCCCAAAACCACAGCCACACTTCAGGGTCACAGGGTGAACCTCTGTACCAAGTTTGGTGGCCCTAGCTTTACTTGTAAAGTAATAAGGCATAAGAAATGCTAACCTTGACCTTCTACCTTTTGACCCCAAACCCATTGTCAGAGGTCAGAATCCCAAGGTGACCCTGTGTAGTAAGTTTGGTGACCCTGGCTTTCTTTGTTGGTGAGATATGGTTTATAAACCAGGCCTTTGACCTTGTGATCCCAAAACCACAGTCACACTTCAGGGTCACAGGGTGAACCTGTGTATGTAGTTTGGTGACTCTAACTTTACTCGTTGTACAATAATAAGGCATAAGGAATGTTAACGTTGACCTTTGACATTTTGACCCTAAACCCATAGTAAGAGGTCAGGATCCCAAGGTGAACCTGTGTACCAGGTTTGGTGGCCCTAGCTTTACTCGTACAGTAATAAGGCAAAAGAAATGTATATATATGACCCGTGCTGGCAAAATGAGTCGCAATGAGGAAATTTTCAAAACTGAGGTAAAATTATTTTCATATTCTGTATTGAAAGGCCTTCAAAATGACATTTAATTTATAGGAACTGCGCAAAAATGGACCAGCATAAACTGATTTTGTTTATATTTTGGCTGGTTTGAAAAGTCACGTTCGATCGGTCCTGAGCTTTGTCTTCCGCAAAAACGTGTATTTTTAGAAAGTAGGAGTTCCAAGCCTTACAACGATACCAGGCACTGATGAGGGTTTTCCCGGGACTTGCCGCCAGCAAAAAAAGAAAGAATCATGATTTATGACTTCACGTGCCTGTAGCTCATAGTCACCTGGTGATATATATATATATAGTGGTGTGAAAAAGTTTTTGCCCCCTTCCTGATTTCTCATTTTTTTGTATGTTTGTCACACTTAAATGCTTCAGATCATCAAACAAATTTAAATATTAAACAAAACACAAGTAAACACAAAATGCAGTTTTTAAATGAAGGTGTTTATTATAAGGGTAAAAAAAAAAAAATCCAAACCTACATGGCCCTGTGTGAAAAAGTGATTGCCCCCTCCCGTTAAAACATAAATTAACTGTGGTTTGTCACATCACAAGAAAGCTGAGTTCAATTTCTCTAGCCACACCTAGGCCTGATTACTGTCACACCTGTGCTCAATCAAGAAATCACTCAAATAGGACCTGCCTGACAAAGTAAAGTACACCAAAACATCCTCAAAAGCTAGACATCATGCTGTGATCCAAAGAAATTCAGGAACAAATGAGAAACAAAGTAATTCAGATCTATCAGTCTGGAAAAGGATATAAAGCCATTTCTAAAGCTTTGGGACTCCAGCAAACCACAGTGAGAGCCATTATCCACAAGTGGGGAAAACATGGAACAGCGATGAACCTTCCCAGGAGCGGCCGGCTGACCAAAATTAGCTCAAGAGTGCAGCAACAACTCATCCAAGAGGTCACAAAAGGCCCCACAACAACATCCAAAGAACTGTAGGCCTCACTTGCCTCAGTTAAGGTCAGTGTTCATGACTCCACCATAAGAAAGAAACTGGGCAAAAATAGCCTGCATGGCAGAGTTCCAAGATGAAAACCACTGCTGAGCAAAAAGAACATAAAGGCTCATCTCAGTTTTGCCAGAAAACATATTGATGATTCCCAAGACTTTTGGGAAAATACTCTGTGGACTGACAAGACAAAAGTTGAACTTTTTGAAAGGTGTGTGTCTCATTACATCCAACGTAAAAGTAACAGCATTTCAGAAAAGGAACATCATACCAACAGTAAATATGGTAGTGGTAGTGTCATAGTCTGGAGCTGTTTTGCTGCTTCAGCACCTGGAAGACTTGCTGTGGTAAATGGAACCATGAATTCTGCTGTCTACCAAAAAATCCTGAAGGAGAATGTCCAGCCATCTGTTTGTGACTTCAAGCTGAAGTGAACTTGGGTTCTGCAGCACGACAATGATCCAAAGCACACAAGCAAGTCCACCTCTGAATGGCTTAAGAAAAACAAAATGAAGACTTTAGAGTGGCCTAGTCAAAGTCCTGACCTGAATCCAATTGAGATGCTGTGGCATGACCTTGAAAAGTCGGTTCATGTTCGAAAACCCTCCAATGTGGCTGAATTACAACAGTTCTGCAAAGATGAGTGGGCCAAAATTCCTCCACAGCACTGCAAAAGACTCATTGCCAGTTATCACAAATGCTTGATTGCAGCTGCTGCTGCTAAGGGTGGCCCAACCAGTTATTAGGTTTAGGGGGCAATCACGTTTTCACACAGGGCCATGTAGGTTTGGATTTTTTTTCTCCTTAATAATAAACACCTTCATTTTAAAACTGCATTTTGTGTCTACTTGTATTATCTTTGTCTAATATTTAAATTTGTTTGATGATCTGAAACAATTAAGTGTGACAAACATACAAAAAAAGGAGAAATCAGGAAGGGGCAAACACTTTTTCACACCACTGTATACACACTACTCACAAAAAGTTAGGGATATTTGGCTTTCGGGTGAAATTTCACAATGCATCTAAAATGCACTATTGAGGCGGCATGAAAAAATAAGCAGCAGTGCTGTGGTTTTAAGCAGGTTTTATTATATCATGTCGCCTTCACGGGATCCCCTCTCCGGTGCATAGTGGAGCAGCCCGGAGCGGGATCCCTAAGCTCTCAGAGAAGGAGATGCGGACACGCGTGTGTCTACCAGTTGCAGGATCAGAGTGAGAGAAGAAGAGAGATTGCGTTACAGAGTTGCACCTTAAATACTTGATCATAACAATACATCAAAAAGACATACCCCACAGTCTAGAATGATCAAAGGGACAACAGAACAGGCAGGAGGTATTTGCATTTGTAAGCCATACATCACAATGGGCAGATTAGCTAGACCTCGCTCTAAGTGCAAGACAAAGAGGCTAACAAGCACATCTACATATTGATCTGAGTCTCTAGGTCACAGTAAGGACAGGACGCATGAGTACAAAGGATGAAAGGCATCGATTAACATCACATAGGTGAGACAGAAGAAACTCGTCTACCTGTAGACATTAATACACCAAAGCACATCTAAGATGCTCAGAAAAAGCACAGTAAGGACAAGCCATATGCACACTATACCGAATGGCGCATTACATCACAACACATGCATGTTTGCATCACAAATACATGAATGGCACATTGCTTCTCAGTAATTCAGCAGAAAAACAGAGAAAAGAGGGCTGAGTGTCCTTAGTCTGTTGTGGGGTTAAAACGAACCGCCACACTATAACCTTTCCAGGTGAACGTAATTTGACCTTCTCTAACCTTTTGAATGCACATTTTCAACTGCTCACTGTTTGTGTACTTTTTGCATAACTTGCTGTTCTTTAACAAGGTGCTGAACAGCAAAATTCACAACAGGTGTTTGATCTATGAAGCAACCAATAAATTTTCTGGTTCAATTAGAATTGGTGTTTAAACTCTGATGACTTAGCTGTTGTGGGGTGTATAAGAGGAGGAGAGGAGGGGGAGTACAGGGCACTGGTAGACAGATCTGTGGAGTGGACGGAGCAGAATCACCTGAGGTTGAATGTCAGCAAGACTAGAGAGATGGTGATTGACTTCAGGATGAGGAAGATGCCTTCTCAGCCACTGCAGATTAGGGGGGAGGATGTGGGAGTGGTTGAGGACTACAAATATCTGGGTGTCAGGATCAGCAGCAGGTTGGACTGGAGATCCAACACCGATGCTGCACACAAGAAGGGGATGAGCAAACTCTACTTTCTGAGGAAGCTGAGATCCTTCAACGTGTGCAGCAGGATGCTGGAGCTTTTCTACCAGACTGCTGTCGCCAGCGCCATCTTCTTTGTTGCTGTCTGTTGGGGTAGCAGTATCAGGACCAGAGATACCAACAGACTTGACAAGATTATCAAGAGGGCTGGCTCTGTAATTGGTCTCAGACCACAGACCTTTGAGACAGTGGTGGAGACGAGAACACTAGATAAACTGCGATCCATCATGAACAATCCTGATCACCCTCTCCACCACACACTAGACAGACAGCGAAGCACTTTCTCCAGCAGACTACTACAGCTTCGTTGTCGAATGGCCAGGTACAGGAAATCTTTCCTGTCACATGCAATTTCACTGTACAATAACTCACTATGATGTTGTATTCTGGTCATAGCTATGCTGCCACACTGCACCTTTCAGACTAACTGGTACCTCACATTTTCACTCTGCTCCTGTAGTCCTTCTTGTGCAATGGGATGACTCATGTGTTTATACGGGTCATCATATATTAAGCTATGATGTATATAGGTTTTTTATAGTCGTGTTAGTTTTACTTCCATGGGTAATCCCTTTGTCTGTCATGTGTGTGTTTCTGTTGTTTGGTTGTCAACTGTCATGCTGCTGTTATACTGTAACTTCCCAGTTTGGGATCAATAAAGTACATCTATCTATCTATCTAAACAGTCCTCTTCATCATGCTGTTCACATTTTGACATCATGAGACCAAGACAACACCTAACAATTGATCAACAGTACCTCGCCATTGCAAGGCTTCAAACAGAATGATCTCAGAGGGAAGTGGCCACTGAGCTTTAAGTGTCACAGAGTGTCATCAGCAGGTTGCAACAGAGATACAGAGAGACTGGAAGAGTCACAGAAAGGCATAGAAGTGGACGTCCTTTGGCCACATCCCACGCTGATGACCGCTTCATTGTGAACAGTGCCCTGCGGAACCAGATGATGGATGGTACTCAACTCCAGGCACATTTAAGGGAGGCAAGAGGCACCCAAGTATCACGTCAGACCATTCGAAACGTTTACACCATCGTTGTCTGCTTGCCAGATGACCTGCAAGGGTACATGACCACACCACCAGACACAGGCATCATCGTTTTGCATGGGCCAGGAAGCATTTACACTGGATAAGGGGCCAGTGGACCTCAGTGTTGTTCTCTGATGGTCGCCAACAATGATGGAGACATCAAGGAGAGCACTATGCATCAGCTACTGTTGTCACCAGACGAGCCTTTGGTGGTGGTGGTGTTACAGTCTGGGCAGGTGTGTCTAGTCAATACAGAACTGCCCTACACCTTGTGAATGGTATAGTGACAAGCCAATACTACCTGAATAACATCATTAATCCAGTCATTGTGTCCCTACATGAACAACACAGACCTAATTTCATCTTCATGGACGACAGTGCTCCAGCTCATCGAGGTCGCATCATTAGGGAACAGCTGCTGGAGGCTGGGGTACCTCAAATGGAGTGGCCCGCACTTTCTCCAGACCTGAATCCCATCAAAAACCTGTAGGATCAGCCGAGTTGCCGTGTAGAGGCTCGTAACCCTGCACCCCACAACCTCAATGACCTGAGGGCCGCCCTTCAAGAAGAGTGGAATGCCATGCCTCAGCAGACAATAAATCGACTTGTGAACAGCATGAGACGTCATTGTCAAGCTGTAATTGATGCTCAAGAGCACATGACAAGTTATTGAGACATTGACATTTTTTGTTGTGTTATACCCACCACTGCTGTTGGCTTTCGTTTCTGTAAGTTGTTTGAGATGAGGAAATCACCATTGTATGCTTCTACTTAATTGTCCTACTTTCATGATATCACTGTAATGTGAACTTTTTATATTTTCCATACTAATCACCCAAAAACCAAATATCCCTAACTTTTTGTGAGTAGCACACACGTTTCAATTTTTGAATTACTGAAATAAATTAACTTTTCAATGATATTCTAATTTATTGAGATGCACCTGTATAATAATTGAGATGTACTGGCATTATGAAAGGACCTGTGATGGCTTGGTAGAGGTCTGTGCTCTCTTGGTTTCTAGTTTTTCCTGTGATGGTTTCTACCCAACAGACCTGGCAAAGAAGAGAGAAATGTGCCGTCTTTTTTTTTTTTTTTAACATTATGGACTTAAAAAGAAAATGCCCTGACTTTTGATGCAGTCAGGGCAAGACAGAATTTCATACTTAGCTTTGACATCTTTGACAATTGGGGAGAGAGGCAACCTTCACAAGTTTCAAGCACACATAAAACTTAAATCTGTTCTATTTTTTAAAGGTGCTAAGGGAAGTCACCATACTCAACCGAATCAACATTTCAAAGTCTTCATGGAGCCCTTGACTTTTGTGGCAGATCACAGAGTGGATTGGCACAGCTCATTTACATTGTTCAGAAATCAGCAACTGGTCTGTCATGAGAAGAAAAACACCATCAACATGGCTTAAGTGTAACCTTTTGTCTCCTACTACACACTTGGGGAGTTAGGATTTAAGGTGGTGATCCAGAACAGAGAATAAAAAGCAGCAACCATAAATAGTACTCAGAACATACAGGAAGATCTCAAAAATATTAGAATATACTCATTTGCAATTTAATTTGAAAAGTTGAACGTCATAATCATCAAAATTTAAACAAAAAAGGCCAATTTACATATTTAAATCAAATTTTAACAAAAAAAAAATTCCACATTATTCTGTTTTTTAAGTTGTACCTGCAATAGCATAGCAAGAACAGGACAGCAAAAAAAAATATAATTTGGACTGTTTTTTTCCACAAATTAATGCTATTTTAAAGGTGTTTGGAGATATTTTTTTAAAGAATCTGAATGACTTGGTGAACAAGCCACATCCCTGGACCTGTCAGTTGATTAGTCCTCTTGATTACCATTTATAAGAGGCCCCACGCTCTATTATTTGCATTCCTATTTAGCTATGATTTTGCAGAGGGCACGCCGTGATTAAACTTGTCAAGAGGCCTGATTGACAGGGTCAAATCTTCACATTCTGGCTGCTGGAAGGAGAGAAAAAGAAAGTAAAATAGACACTGGATATGTCACCTTGCCTTCTCTCTCTCTCTCTCTCTCTCTCTCTCTCTCTCTCTCTCTCTCTCTCTCTCTCTCCAAACCTCAGCAAACTTCCCCCTTTCTGTCTCTTCCACCTCTGATTCCATTTTACACTCTCAGTCAGGAATGTTTTAATTTTAGGGATGGATCCTGCTTGTCAAGCGAAGCTGGATGGCCCGTAGTTCAAATGATGAGATGTGATGGGTGTAAAACAATAAAAAAAGAAAGAGAGAGAGGGAGATGGGAGAGAACAAAGAGGAAAAGAGCTCACTTTATTGGACAGATTTAATTACACTGAATAGAGATTAAGGCAGGCAATCCACTGAGGTGTGAAATTAACCCTTGATTACTGATGAAGCTCAGAACAGAGGCTGAAAACAACATTTGAAAAAAGATTGACCACTAATTATTTCAGATATCACCTTTTTTCATCCGCCAAACATCTGGATAGGTAATGTTACCATGCATAACTGAATGAGCATAGGAAGCTACATTATTAACAAGACTGAAAACACTGACAGGGAAAAAAACGACGACATGATCTGAAATGCAGCAGCTTGCTTACATCAGAGATTACTAACCTCTCTTTTTAGACCGGCCTCTTTCCCCTTGAGGAAGAATGGGGCCATGGACAGAGAGAGAAAAAAAAGAACAATTAAAAATGTAGAAATGAGTTGATGCAATCTGCCCGCTTTAAATGATGTGGTGGGATTATTCCTGTGGAATCTCAGACATATCACAGTAATAACTGTATTTAGAGAATGGGCATTTGTGAAAAGCAGAAAGCTGAAATAAGATGTTCAGTATTTTTTTTTTTTACAAGGAAATTATTGTTAAGCATCTTAAAATGCTTCATGAACATATCCAGAGATCTCCTTTTTGCTTTCAAAATGTGATTAAAATTTTTTTGTGTGTGCCTTTCAGATGTCAAAAAATGGTAAATCAGATCTTAGCTTTCCTCCTACAATGAAATTCAACCAGAATTCTCTACTTCATATTCACTTAAAGAGGTCATTGACTGAAAAATTGTATTTTTATAGGCTTTAACCTTCTGAAATTCATCTATTGGTAACATGATTATCAAAAAATATCAAAACACACTTCTTTAAAAAAAAAAAAATCTTGTTTTTTGACTCTTCCAGATAGCTTCCTGTATGTTAAGATGCCACTAGCCTTGATACCTGTCTACTGCTCTATCATTGGCCAACCCAGCTGCCTATCATGTACATGGGCAGGGAGCAGAGTTGCAAACTGTCCCGTTTTAGCAGGGGCATCCTGTTTATTGGGCTAAATATGGTTGTCCCGAGCGGGACGTGTGTTGTCCCATATATTTAAGGCTGCCTTAATGAACGGGCTAGGCTGGGCTGAAGCCTAGAAGTCAACGAAGATCAGAGCCTATCATGAGCCAATGAAAACATTGTTGTTAATTGGTCAAATTCTACATCCATCACTTGATATTCATGCGCGGCTGCTGATTGGTCTAATTTACAAGTGCCTCACGTGGGTACCACGTAACAACAGCCTATAAGAGGAATTGTTTTGGCGTGTGACTATGCAAGTATCAATGAGAGGTAAGAAGTAATTAGCTTGGTCAAAATGTACGGAAAAATGTTTGAAAATGACGCTTATAAAATTATTTAGAGGAAAAGAGCTTAGCGAAAACAAACTGCTCAAAAAAATCCCAAAGCGTAAAGCATTTTTCTAAGCTGGAGCATCGAGTGGAGGAGGCTGCTAATTATGCACGGAGGAGACAGGTGGGCTGTTAACCTGTGCAGGTTTTTCAATTTGCTGCTGTTGTGCATTGAATCAGCAATACTCCACTGATGTAATTTTATGCCAAAGGCAGTATCGGTCACACTGTAAAAAAGGAAATCTCAGTAAGATAAAATATCCTAAATCAAGGCTTTATGCTTGTTTTTCTCTCACAAGATAATTTTGACAAGAATTTCTTTTTGTTGTGCAGCTTTCTGTAATATTTTACTTGCTTTACAAAAGTTTTACTTGTTTTAAGCAATTTAATCTTACTTTGTTGGCAGATTTTTTTTTGTAATTTTAACTAGAATTATCTATCGCCAGAATTTTTTTTTTGTTGTTTATTTTAAGTAAAATTATCTCCCAACAGAGCAAGAAAATTTGACTTTTTACCGGAGTGGTGGCCTAGAGGTAGAGCATCCGCCCCACAACTGGGAGGCCAGGGTTCAAGTCTGGGCCGGGTCATGCCAAAGACCATATAAAAATGGAACTTCCTGCCGTCCAGCTTGGTGCTCAGCAATAATGGAACGGAGGAGGGAAATGTCGGTTATCCAGCCACAGGGGGTGCACAACCCAGTGTACTCCCTGTGCCGGTCCCAAGACCAGATAAAATGGGCAGGGTTGTGTCAGGAAGGGCATCCGGCATAAAAACCCTTGCCAAATCAACATGTGGATCACGGAAATATAAGGTGACCCCAAAAGGGAGCAGCCAAAAGACCAAAACAACTTACATTGTGGAGTGTGTGAAATCACAGGCAGATTCATTTCAAATGATTTATTGCACACTCACATCTCACGAGCACAGAACAGAATGAACTTTTTATCAGAGACTCTCCTCTTAAGTTTCATGGCATTACATCACACACAACAGGACATTTGCATCACACTGCATTCAACCCCCTACATCCTTGACTCCTTCCTGTTATCCCACCAGGAGCCTCCTGCTCTTTGATCTCCCATGCTTATCCACTGTCTATTGTCTGAGATGCTAGAAATCTGGCTCTCCCAAGGTGTTACAAATACCGCCCCCCCCCCAGCATCTTAGATAGGACAATAGAATAACAGTCCACATGCTGTGATAGAACAACAGAACATCAGTCCACATGCTGCTTGGGCTTCTGTCTCCTCTCGTATCTGCTGTAACTGGGTTTTACCGCCTCCACGGCGCTGTTGTGCCGGTGGGAGGCTGCTGGGAGGGGGGCCACTTCGGTCTGTCCGTGTGGCTGCTCTGGCGAATCGTTTCCCTGGGGAGCTCTCCGTGGGGGTCTTCCACGCCGAGGGGCCCTAGCCAACAGCACTTGCTCCTCCGCCACAACGAAAGCGGGTTTGAGTCTGTCTATGCCAATTTTTTCCCTCCTACCCCCCAAGTCTAGCAAAAAATGCTTATCCCCTGTTTCCAACACTCTGAACGGTCCATCATAGGGTGGGCGCAATGGAGGGTGGTGGGCATCGTGTCTGACAAACACGTACTCCGTGCTCTTCAAAGTTTTAGGCACAAAAACACGTGGAAAACTGTGGTGGGCAGGGCCCGGCAGCGTGCCTGTGTTTGCACTACGCTGCAAAAGCTGAGACGAGGAGCTGCCCGGAGCGGGATTATCTGGTAGAAATTCCCCGGGCAGCCGTAGTGGCTGCGTAAAAACGAGCTCTGCCGGGGAAGCTTCTAGATCCTCTTTCGGCGCGGAGCGCAACCCCAATAAAACCCATGGCAGCCTGTCTACCCAATTTGCATCCGTCAATGAAGCCCTGAGTGCTGCTTTCAGTGATCTATGAAAACGCTCGCATAACCCATTGGCCTGTGGGTTGTACGCAGTTGTGCGGTGAATTGTAACACCCAGGCTGCGGGCCAACGCAGACCAGAGTTCGGAAACAAATTGGGGGCCCCTGTCGGACGTAATGTCTGACGGGACTCCAAAACGCGCCACCCATGCTGTTAAAAAAGCATGCGCTACGTCTGCGGACGTGGTTGCCGCCAGCGGAACCGCTTCTGGCCAGCGCGTGGTGCGGTCCACCATTGTCAGGAGGTGCGTGCACCCCTGTGATGGCGGGAGGGGGCCCACGAGGTCCACGTGAACATGGTCAAACCTCTTAGCCGGAATACGAAACGGATCCAAGGGAGCCTTCGTGTGTCTGTGTACCTTGGCTCGTTGGCATGCCACGCAGGCTGCAGCCCACTCTTTCACTTGTTTGCGTAGGCTCGGCCACACAAACTTCTCTCCCACTATTTTGACCGACGCACGCACTCCTGGGTGCGCCAGAGTGGGAACCGACTCAAACACACGGCGGCGCCACGCGGCCGGGGCCACGGGACGCAGGCGACCCGTGGAGACATCGCAGATTAGGGGGGGGGCTGCCGTCTTGCAGCACCCTGCTCTCCAGCCTTAACCCTGTTGGTCCAGACTGGAGTGCGCGCACGTCTGCATCGCTAATCTGCTCCGTGGCCATGGCTGCATAATCTATCCCCACGCAGACCGGGGCCACCACGGCGCGCGAGAGGCAGTCCGCCACTACATTCAGTTTACCCGACACATGCTGAATATCGGTAGTAAACTCTGAGATCGCGGCCAGCTGTCTCTGCTGCCGGCCCTGACCACGGTTCTGAAACCTTGGCCATCGCGAATGTTAGCGACTTGTGGTCCACGAACGGGGTGAAGCTGCGCCCTTCCAGCCAGAACTGGAAGTGGCGAATGGCCAGGTGGAGAGCCAGCAACTCTCTGTCGAACGCGCTGTATTTACGTTCGCTGTCGCGCAAAGTTCTGCTGAAAAAGGCGAGCAGCTGCCAACCCCCGGTGACGTGCTGCTCCACGACAGCCCCTATGGCCACGTCTGAAGCGTTGGTGGTGAGCGCTATGCGGGTCGTCAAGTCTGGACGTGCCAGCAGTGCAGCATTTGCCAGGGCTGCTTTAACTTCCGAGAACGCTCGCTCTCGCTCTGGAGTCCATTCGACTCTATCCGTGGGTTTCTGTTTTTTGAGCGCGGCGTACAATGGTTGCATGAGCTGCGCCGCGCGGGGAAGGAAACGGTTATAAAAGTTCACCATTCCCAAAAATTCTTGCAGCGCCCTGACCATTTGAGGCCGGGGAAAATCCGCCATGGCGCGCACTTTGTCGGGCAGCGGGATCGCTCCTTCTGGAGAGATGCAGTGCCCCAAAAAATCAATCTCCGTTACGCCGAACTGGCATTTCCCCAGGTTGATTATTAACCAGTGCTCCTCCAACCTCCGGAAAACCGTCGTGAGGTGGGTTTCGTGTTCGTCTTCGGACGCACTGGCTGCCAGGATATCGTCCAGGTAGACGAACACAAACGGGAGATCGTGCAGCACTGCATCCATCATGCGCTGGAACGTCTGTGCCGCTCCTTTTAACCCGAATGGCATGCGCAGGAACTCGAATAGACCGAACGAAGTTATTACCGCTGTTTTGGGTACGTCCTCAGCGCGCACTGGGACTTGGTGGTAACCGCGGACCAGGTCTATTTTGGAAAAAATGCGTGCCCTGGCGAGGTGAACGGAAAAATCCTGTATGTGGGGAATCGGGTAGCGGTCGTGCGCAGTGGCGTTGTTCAACCTGCGGAAATCACCGCACGGTCGCCACGATCCCTCAGCCTTAGGGACCATGTGTAGCGGGGATGCCCATGAGCTGTTCGAGCGCCTGATGATGCCCAACCTTTCCAGGTTGGCGAACTCCTCGTGCACTATGGCCAGTTTAGCTGCGTCCAAGTGCCGAGGTCTTGCAAAAACTGGCGGCCCGGTGGTGGTGATAAAGTGCTCCACCCCGTGTTTAGTGATGGCCGCGGAAAACATCGGGACCGTGAGTGCTGGGAACTGAGTGAGCAGTGTGTGGAACTTACCGCCTGTAGCTGTGACGTTGGCTTGTGCTGTTGGCTGGGTCACTCGAGCTATACAGGGGAGAGAGTCAAAAGACAGTGCATTAACCAGGCGCCTGTTAGCAACATCAACCAGTAAACCATGTGCACACAGAAAATCAGCCCCCAGTATATGGTAATTCAATGCTGCTATGACAAAAGTCCACTCATATGTACGGCCGTGTAGAGATAAGAGCAGAGTCCTCTCACCAAAGGTCTTAATATCTGAGCCGTTTGCTGCCAACATCCCGGGGCCGCTAGATCCTGCCAGCCGGTCAGTGTAGGTCGGCCGGATGAAGCTCTTCTGGGCTCCGGTGTCCACGAGGAAACGCCTCCCTGAGCGTGCGTCCGTTAGGTAGAGCAGCTTGTTCTCTTCACCGAGGGTCGCAGCTGCTACCAACCCCCAGCCTTGGCATTTTCCCGAGCGCTGGAATTGGCACGGTGGCGCACATCTGCGTGCGTTCTCTCCGAAACAGCGGTGGTAGGAACAGAGCGTGTCTCTCTGGTGCTCCTTGGTCCCCGCTGCTGCTACCGTCGGTGGCTCCTCGCCTCCTCTGGTCGTCTTGCTGGGCTCCGTCGCTGCCGCGTTGACTGTGATCGCCCTGGTGGTGATGATGATCCGGTCTGCCTCCCGGGCTAGCGCACGGTAGTCTCGCGCGGCCAGCCGTGGCGAATTGGCCAGAACCGTTCTCGCTACTGTCGGAAGGTTCCAGAGGAAGAGGTGGGCAAACAGAAAGTGCCCGTCGTCCGCGCCCATTAACGCCAGCATCTTCTCCATCAGGTCTACGGCCAAACCATCTCCTAGCTCGGTCCGCGTCAGGAGCCTCTCCGCTCTCTCACAGACCGAGAGCGTGTAGCACTGGATGAGCGCAGCCTTGAGCGCCTCGTATCTGTTGCTGGCTGGTGGCTGATCGAGCAGGCTCGCTACCTGTTGAGCTGTGCGGGCGTCGAGCGCTGCGACCACATGGTAGAATCTGGTGTCATCTGCCGTTACTCCCCGGAGGGCGAACTGGGCCTCGGTGAGGTGGAACCAAGAGCGCGGGTTGTGCTGCCAGAAATCCGGTAGCTTGACTGTAACTGCACACGCGTGGCTGGAGGTTCCAGTCCGGGCTGTCTGTAGGATGGCTGCCGCCTCGCTGTAGCTTCCTGACCGGGCCGGCTCCGGGGATCTTGCCTCGTGTTCCATAATACGTCTTGGGTCACCAGTGTGGAGTGTGTGAAATCACAGGCAGATTCATTTCAAATGATTTATTGCACACTCACATCTCACGAGCACAGAACAGAATGAACTTTTTTATCAGAGACTCTCCTCTTAAGTTTCATGGCATTACATCACACACAACAGGACATTTGCATCACACTGCATTCAACCCCCTACATCCTTGACTCCTTCCTGTTATCCCACCAGGAGCCTCCTGCTCTTTGATCTCCCATGCTTATCCACTGTCTATTGTCTGAGATGCTAGAAATCTGGCTCTCCCAAGGTGCTACAACATTTGACTTTTTACAGTGTAGTTGTGTTTTCTAGCTCAAAGTTGCATTATTTCTCAAAGAGAAATAAAAATGAGGCCATAGTGGCTCAGGAGGTACAGCAGGTTGCCCAATAATCGGAGGATTGGTGGTTCAAATCCCACTTCCCCCACCTTGCTGTTGTGTCCTTGGGCAAGACACTTTACCCACCTTGCCTCCAGTGTGTTCATGGTTCATGACACTGATGTATGAATGTGAATAAATGTTCGGTGGTAGTCGGACAGGCCGTCGGCATGGATTGGCAGCCATGTTTTTGTCAGTCTGCCTCAGGGCAGCTGTAGCTACAGATGTAGCTTACCACTATCATTGTCTGTGGAGTGAATGAATAATGGACTCATTGCAAAGTGTCTTTGGGTGTCATGAAAAGTGTCATCTATATAAATGTAATCCATTATTAACAAACATAGCTATTACACATTTTTAAACTGAAATTCTGTATTCTGTAAAATCTGAAATAGTGTGGTATTTTTTTTTCCTTGTAGTGTTAAACATGACATTGAATATCAATATTTTTAAGGTGGTAAGATAAAAAAAAAAAAAGTCTCAGTATTATGACAACACTAATGTCCGCAACATCGTGGCACCCTGTCTTTTATTTTTCTGTGAGAAAGTTGGCAGCCCTAGCAGGGAGCCAAAGGCATTAGCTTAAGAGCTAACAGTGGTACAAGGAAGCTCACGTTTATTGTTATTTTCTTTAGATTTCGGTCACCCTAATAAATATCACTATTTCCATATGGTTCACTAATCCACAGTCGATAATTTATCTCACGTCATTCTGGCTTATTTTGTTATACTTTCACCATGTTGGTGATGCTACATTGTTAGCACTGTTAGCACCACCAAGGCGGGTCACTAAAGGTAGCAGTTTAGCCACTAGTCTTGGCTCATTCGCTGATGTTTCTATGCTTATTGCACTCCAGGAACCAGCCATATCCTATCGACCACTAAAACCACACATCCCTGCCTGCCAGTGATGGATCATTTTCTTCATTCATCTAGACAAATTTATGTCAGTTACCTCAGGCTAGATCCAAGCTAATCTTTGCTAAAGCACTAGGTTAGCAATAGTGATGTAAGAGGGAGGGCGGAGTTGAATGTGGTAGGAGAGATTTAGAGAGACATGCACTGAAATCAGGCGTTCCCAGAAAGGCCGTAAAAATAAAAAAAAAATTACAGCAATAATGAGATAATTTAGAAAATTAGAACAAAATATGCATCAAACATTTCATTAAGACATGTGAGCTGCTAAAATGTAGAAACAGGTGCAATCGATGATCTGTCCTTGCTTCGTGCAAATATTTAGAAGTCTCCTTCTTTTTGCTTTCAAAATATGATTCAAAAGGAAAAAATCTAGTGCTTTTCAAATGTTTAAAAAATAAATCAGAGGAAATCATCCTTCTCTCCTACAGTGAAATTCATCCAGAGTCTCTACTTCATATTCATTTAAGAAACTTCATAATCGGCAGATAAAGGAACAAATTATAAAAAAAAAATCAACAAAAATAGTAATAATGCATCACAGCATAATCAGACAATCAAAGCTAAGCTGGCAAAAAATTATACAAGCCTCACTGATGAATGAGGAGAAATTCTCGAGCAGTGATGTTTATTCATCTAACTACATGTTATCAGTCAGTCATCCAGGAGGGAAATGGGACATCATCCTCTTGTTCAGACCTGATGTTCACAACTCATAGACAGCCAAATGCATTGCCCCGACAAGGCTAGCTGTTCGTATAATTAGCAGTAATTAATGAACAGAAAGAAAAGACTCGTTTGTATTTTAAATGATCTTAAATGATCCCATTAGCACTTGTCATAGTCCTGTACACTAAACAGCGTGAGTTCAATTAGATTTTTGTCATATTAAAGTGGTTTCATGATGCCACTTTTTTCAGTCTGCAAGATTTTCTTTGACTAATATTTTTATAAGGTTTGAGTTAAAAATGACAATCTATACTGTGATTTGTTACTTTTTTCTGTCATGCACTTATTTTCCCTGTACAATACTCTATACTGGGTATAGCCAGCCTAAACCACCACTGTCGACTTCTTATCCCTAACCGTGCGTGCATGACAGCATGCATACAATAAAATATGTACCCTGTCTTGTACATTTCATTCCTGGTGCTGAACGGACAAGGGAGGAGGACAGAGAGGAGAAATAAAGTGCCATAATGAATCTAAAAGGCATAATTCATTCTGATCAAACGCACTCAGGGATGAGTCATGCTCCGGTGAACCCTTCTGACCACTGATGGGTCTGCAGCAGGGAAGAGGATGAGGCGGGATTGACGAGCGCACATAAATTCTAATTATTCCCAATGTATGCGATTCTGCAAATGGCCTTCCTCACAGTGGTGGCTAGCGACGCTTTTCTCTAACAAACCCCCCACCACCACTACCTCCCACCCTCTCCTCTCAAAATGTCCCCTCAGACTTTATATAAAGCACTCTGGCTGTAAACCTAGGATGGGGGCTATAGAGCAAGAGGAATGAAAGCAGCAGGTTGTGCGGCTGGTGCAGAAGGGAGAAAAACACTCCTGCTCTGGGTGCAAGGGAAGGAAAGGTACGATGATCAATTAATCCAGGCAGTAATTGGATGAGTGTGTATGTAAAGCGGTAATGCTGTAATGAAAGTCATCTATTGTGCACATTCTTTCCCTGGCCGGTGAACCATCCCCCTCATCATCCTCTGGATCTCAGGTGCTTAGCCATGCAAATCTGTCTGACAGCCCAGTACATCTCTGTCTGCCTAATTGGACAGTATAGAGTTGTTTATGGATATTGCAGACATTTAGGACTCAGTTGGGGGCTGCTCAAAAATCATTAGCAAACGGCCCCTGTTACTGGACTGTCAGCTTCCCTTCACCGACGTCAAAGCATCGCGATAAAAAAAAAAGATTATCTCTGTCAACACCGGGGAAGGCCTCTTTTAAAATGGAACAGAGTACTTGCTGAACATTCAAACATGTACTCATAAAATGAGAGTATGTGGACACTAACAGCTTGTTATATCACTTCCACAACTAGTTTTTGATGTGTAAGCGAGGTGGTGTTATTTTGTTAATTAGAAAAACACTCCATGTGGAGAATCTGCAGTGGTAGATACATGGTCAAACCCCAGATGGGAGTTACAAGAATATAAGACCCTCTTTCTAATATTATTCCAATTTGTCGTTTTAGGGTCTGAGCACTTAAACCTGCTCTAATCAGTCTGTTTTCCCAAAGGATTGAATGATAACGGTATATAATCAAGCAGTTTCTCATTTTGATAAAGTGATTTCATCAAGGGTTTCATTGAAAACTCTGACAGGTATATTGTACATAAGCAGTGCCAGCCCGTGGTATAGGCCATAGGCAGCTGCCTAGGGTGCCACCTACTGCTGTAAGCCCTCAATTTTTAAAAAAAATCATAAAATAGAATTCATAATTGTCAGAGGCGCTGTACCAGCAGACAAGGCAGACAAATGCTTGGAGCTCCAAGCCAGAAGGGGGCCTTCAATGGCTGAGCAACTCTGAACCATTACAGCAGTGGCAATGTGTGGAGTGTGCAATGACCGCAGTAGGAATTCATAGAACTCCCTAAAGAGGTGCCACTCCCACCTCACACTCTCGTACCAGTGCACATTTTATGTAAACAAATTGCAGAGAGGAACTTGTTGAAATTTGTAAAATTAAGTAAATATCCCAACTGACTAAAGAGAGAAGAGAGTCCAGCTTCACTTATTCCTCTACATGCCAGATGACCACTGTGACAAACTCTGCTTTAACAGAACTGATTGATTAAACAGCATAAACAACGTGAGCTGTACTAGCAGCGATTTCACCCCCAGCTGGCTGATGGTGTGGATTTAATCTCTGACTACAAACAGCTCCAGCCACCGGTCCTGTGTGTTGCCTCTGGAATATGATTTATAACGACAAAACAGTAAAGGTAGGACAAAATTTATTGTGGTGGCAGTATAAGGTGAAGTTTGCTTTTGCTCATGTGTGTTTGTGTGTGCAACCTTGCACTTTTATTTAGCGAGGACATGTATTGGTGTGTTGTGTTTCATTTCCAGCACCACACAAAGCGGAATACGTTTTTTTTTTCGAAGGGGACAATTGGGGGGAAAAAAGAGGAGCAGAGGATAAATTAATGCCAGGTGAATTGGGACACATGAACAAGCATAGACCAGAGCTAAACAGTGAGTTTGCCCCTTTTTGAACTAGGACAGGCTGGTATCAGCCCCACATAAGCCGGGGGACGGTCAGAGCTGCTGGAGGCTCCAAGGGAGTGACTGAAAAAAGCACTCTTAAAAGAAGCCTCTCAGCTTCAGCCTTCAGCTGCTGTGATATTTGTGTAATTGTGGCACACACAGTTGTCTGCCGCAGCTTTAAAATTAATACAGTCTGTCAGAATAATGACAGACAGCCCTTCTGATTCATTTCCACTCTCTGCACTGTGACATGGTGACACCTACTTCACTGTTTATCTGCGTTTCCTATTAAAATGTCCACCGAGCTGAGGTGAGGTGGTCAATGACCCACACCACTTGCAGGGACATTTAACTGGCATCATCTGGCATGGGTCACCCTATTCAGACAATAGGGAGGAAACCTAGATTGAAAGGGGCTTATGTGACTTTTTTTTTTTTTATGAGCAGTAGTGTGTGTGTGGGGGGGTACCCTAATCTCACAAATTCCTCGGGTCGGCCCTGTACATAAGTACAGTATTTGAATAATATTATACAATAAACTGGGTATAGCTCTTTGCTGCTGCTATTATGGTGACATTAGCAGCAGTGGCTCAGGAGGTAGACTGGGTTGTCCAATAACCGGAGGGTTGGTGGTTTGAATCCTGCTCTCCCTGGGAGCATCCTGCCATTTTGTCCCTGGGCAAGACACTTTACCCACCTTGCCTCCAGTGTCCATGACACTGGATATGAATGTGTGTGTGGCCGACACACATTGTGGGCTCACGTTGCCACAGAGACAGGACTGCATGTGTATTGTGGGGTGTCACGTCTGCAAGGACAAGAGGACTCGAATCTGCAGAAGATAACAAGGAAGTGTGAGATTTGTCTCTTTGTCCCACAGAAGACGCCCCGGAGAGATTTCCGGTTCATCAGGAAATGAGAGACAATAGGTGAAGCTTCAAAGGGATGCTTTGTAACTGTATGTTTACTGAAGACACCATGTGACTTGAATCCTGATGCTGGAAACGTATAAAAGGGGTGTTGAGATATGATTCTTTCTCTTTCCTGCTTTGAGAATGCTAGAAGCTGTGTTCTGTCAAATAAAGCTGGTTTATGACTAAACTCAGCCTCGTCATTTGAGCATGCTTCTACATGTGTAAATATTTGGTAGTGGTTGGAGAAGCCATTGGCTCAGACTGGCAGCCACATTTCCATCAGTCTGCCCCACGGCAGCTGTGGCTACAGAAGTAGCTTGCCACTATCAATGTCTGTCTGGAATGAATGAATAATGGACTCACTGTAAGTGCTTTGAGATGTCATTTGACATGTAGCCATATAAATCTAATCCATTATTATTATTTCTAATGCATCATGCATCTATCTATAAATGCAACAAATTTGTGTGTGTGTCCGTGTGTGTGTGTGTGTGTGTGTGTGTGTGTGTGTGTGTGTGTGTGTGTGTGTGTGTGTGTGTGTGTGTGTGACTCAGATATCTTCCATACTGTTTGTCAGACTGGCCTCAGATCTTATAAGTGCTTTGCTGAGGTTACAAGGATGTGCAAGTGTGGGCAGGGTTTGCGATTGACTGTACTGATTGGATAATATGCAGCATCACGACCAGTCACCAGAGTGCTCCGGAAACAAAACAAGGACATGAAAAGTAACAAATTTGACCAGAAAAAGAGAACACTGAAGAGTCAATTCTTAAAAAATTATACTATAGTGTTGCTGTGATTACATAGCTCTCAAGGATAATTCCACATATGTGGAGAACACGAGGTGTGCTTGGGGGGGGGGGGGGGGGGCAGCAGCCAGACTGCCTTACCGCAGTCTTTCACAGGGAGCCAAGCCCAGCCTGCCCGGGAAACAGGAGTCTCGGCTGCTGCTTCACCCGTGCTTCACCCATGTGCCACCGCTGTTCTTTGTGGCACCGCAGGTTCAATATGGTGCTCCTCCCAGTGCTGGTGTGCTCGCACGGCTATCTAAAAATTAAAAGTTAATAATAATACCACCATGACTGTGAAGCATAATGACCAGATCAACTGCATATCATATGCGGACACATATGCACACTTTGACTAAACAACGACCATGACCAAACACATAAAAACGCCCAAATAATGAAAAAAATAATTTTCAGTTGCAGCCAAACAGGTCATTCTGCTGTGTATAATAATGTTTGGTGTTTTGTATTTATAATATTGCTAAAATATAAAAGGATGTACTACAATGGGTCTCAAATATTTGTAAACATGTCCTGTTATAGTACTGCATGAGTTTATTGACGATAGACTATAAACTACACACATAAACTAAAACAATTATAATGACTGAATAACTCCCATTCCCGAAAGTGCAAGATACACTATTAGGAATATGTCATAAAAGATCACACAAATAAGTCTGACAAACAAATAAACAAGGGTTTTTAAACAGTAGCTATTATTGGCTGACCCATTCATTTTCAATAATTCTGTAATTAATATTCACACAATCAAATAAATCTCAGTGTTCAGTCCCTTTCATAAGTCTAACTTGTGATTGACTACATATATGCTACACCTTTTTGTATTCCACTTTCAAACACAGCCTACATTTGGGGCTGTAAAGCCTAATTGGGCTACCTGTTTTCAGACAAGAATACTTGCTTTCTACGGGCATGCACTAGTATGGTAGAAAACATCTTCAGAAACTTGCAGACTGTTGCTATTTGCACATAACACACCCATCAAATCTTCCAACCAATACGACATCATAGGTCATTCACAGTAACTTGCCAAGTTCTGCCCACTATAGCATTTTGAATATGGTGAAGTCACCACATTTTATCATTTCAAAAAGCCTTCAGAGCTACAGAGGGGCGGCTGTGATGCAGGTGTAGTGTAGCTGACTACTAATCGGAGGGTCAGTGGCTTGATTCCTGCTCTGTCTGCAGTCTACATGTCGAAGGGTCCTTGAGCAAGACACTGGACCCCCAGTTGCTCCTGGTGGGTCAGATCAGCGCCTGTGCATGGCAGCTCTGCTGCCATCAGTGTGTAAATGGATGGATAGTAGAATCTGTTAAACTCTTTGGTCATCCAGAGATGAGAAAAAAGCGCTATAAATACCATTTACATACAGAGGTGGATGTGGTGGTTTGAGACAGGTGAGAATAACATGCAGGAGACAAGTTTGTGCCATTTTTTTCACGTGCGTCTGTGATATAAGTTTTGCTTCCATGTTTGACTTACTCACTACTTTTGACATTTAAAACATATTTTTAGGGTTAGTCACTGCAAACTACTCGGGTAAGGTAATGTTGAGACAGGGAAAAAAGAGGGTCTACTTAAAACACATTAGAGCTATACTCTCGGCCAAGTCACTTCATGTACTAATTTCTACAAACACTAGAGGGTCTCTTTTTTCCAAAATGCAACAATTCATCCATCCATTTTCTACCACTTTTCCAGATGTCTGGGTCACGGAGGAAGCAGCTCAAACAGAGAAGCTCAATCTTCCCTCTCCCTGGCAACCTGCTCCAGCTCTTCAGAGAGGATACCAAGACATTCCCAGGCCAGCTGGAAGACGTAGTCTCTCCATCGTGTCCTTGGTCTGCCCAAGGGTCTCCTCCCAGTTGGATGTGCACGAAACACCTCAAGTGGGAGGCGTCCAGGAGGCATCTTGAGCAGATGCCCAAACCAACTCAGCTGGCTCCTTTCAATATGGAGGAGCAGCGGTTCTACTCTGAGCCTCTCCTGGATGACTGAGCTCCTCACCCTATCTCTGAGGGTGAGTCCAGCAATCCTACGGAGAAAGCTCATTTCAGCCACTTGTATCCACGATCTCATTCTTTCGGTCATTACCCAAAGCTCATGACCATAGATGAGGGTAGGAACGTAGACTGTCCAGTAAATCAACAGCGTTGCTTTAGAGCTCAGCTCCCTCTTCACCACAACAGACCGGTACAACGTCCGCATCACTGCAGAGGCTGCTCCGATCTGTCTGTCAACGTCTCGCTCCATTCTCCCCTCACTCGTGAATGAGACCCCAAGATACTTAAACTCCTCCACTTGGGGCAGGAGCTTGTCTCCAACCAGGAGAGGACAATCCACCTTTTTACGGCTGAGGACCATGGACTCGGACTTGGAGGTGCTGATTCTCATCCCAAGAGGTCCTCTAAGGTAAATATGACTTCTATGGTTGTTTTCTGTTACACGACAGTCTCATTTTTTTTTTAAAGTACTAATGTAGGTGCAGCAGTCAAAAGATTGGTGTTATCCCACCTCATCCATCTGTTTGTGATGTGAGGAAGGGCAAGGTAAAATTTTCTAATTTCTTTGCTTTTTCTGACAAAGGAGGACTTTTTTTCACTGATAGGATTACTCCTGCTTCCTCTATTTCAGCAGACAGATTTTCATCATTTCATAAATGGTATCCTTTTCTTGTTTCATGCTGATATGCTTGCCCTTTTCTCATGAGAAAATCCAATATTACAGGGAGAACTCTATCACACTATTTTATCTTATGTTGAATGTCATGTATTATGAGGTCATTTTAAAAAAATACAGTCGTTTATTTGTTAATATTTCAAATTAGTATACGCCCTAACCTTTTTGATAGCACAAAAGAAAATGTTGCTAATGTTACAGTAAAGGAAATGCAATACTTTTAGCTCTACAATGAACAGTGGTGTGAAAAGTATTTGCCCCCTTCCTGATTTCTCCTTTTTTTGTATGTTTGTCACACTTAGTTTCAGATAATCAAACAAATTTAAATATTAGACAATGATAACACAAGTAAAAACAAAATGCAGTTTTTAAATGAAGGTGTTTATTATTAAGGGGAAAAAAATCCAAACCTACATGGCCCTGTGTGAAAAAGTGATTGCCCCCTAAACTTAATAACTGGTTGGGCCACCCTTAGCAGCAACAACTGCAATCAGGCACTTGCGATAACTGGCAATGAGTCTTTTACAGTGCTGTGGAGGAATTTTGGCCCACTCATCTTTGCAGAACTGTTGTAATTCAGCCACACTGGAGGGTTTTTGAGCATGAACCACCTTTTTATAGTCATGTCACAGCATCCCAATTGGATTCAGGTCAGGACTTTGACTAGGCCACGCCAAAGTCTTCATTTTCTTTTTCTTAAGCCATTCAGAGGTGGACTTGTTGTTGTGTTTTGGATCATTGTTCTGCTGCAGAACCTAAGTGCACTTCACTTGAGGTCACAAACAGATGGCCGGACATTCTCCTTCGGGATTTTTTTGTTCGACAGCAGAATTCATGGTTCCATTTACCACAGCAAGTCTTCCAGGTCCTGCAGCAGCAAAACAGCCCCAGACCATCACACTACCACCACCATATTTTACTATTGGTATGATGTTCCTTTTCTGAAATGCTGTGTTACTTTTACACCGGATATAATGGGACACACACCTTTCAAAAAGTTCAACTTTTGTCTCATTAGTCCACAGAGTATTTTCCCAAAAGTCTTGGGGATCATCAAGATGTTTTCTGGCAAAACTGAGATGAGTCTTTATATTCTTTTTGCTCAGCAGTGGTGTTAGTCTTGGAACTCTGCCATGCAGGCCATTTTTGCCCAGTTTCTTTCTTATGGTGGAGTTATGAACACTGACTTTAACTTAGGCAAGTGAGGCCTGCAGCTCTTTGGATGTTGTTGTGGGGTCTTTTGTGACCTCTTGGATGAGTCGTTGCTGCTTTCTTGGGGTAATTTTGGTTGGCCAGCCACTCCTGGGAAGGTTCATCACTGTTCCATGTTTTTGCTATTTGTGGATAATGGCTCTCACTGTGGTTCGATGGAGTCCCAAAGCTTTAGAAATGGCTTTATAACCTTTTCCAGACTGATAGATCTCAATTACTTTGTTTCTCATTTGTTACTGAATATCTATGGATCGCAGCATGATATCTAACTTTTGAGGAGCTTTTGGTCTACTTCATTTTGCCAGGCAGGTCCTATTTAAGTGATTTCTTGATTGAGAAGGTTTCAAGGATTAAAAGGCTTTATTATCATGTGCACAGTTAAGAAATGCAACATTTCCTGAGCAATGAAATTCTTACTCTGCTCTCTGAACGAATGCCAAGGTAATAGATACATATCAATACTAATAAGGTAATAACACACCTAATACTAATGAATACTAATAACACACATTATTAACACCCATTAGGCAATCAGGACACTTTAAACACACCTTAATACTAAGTACTAATACTAATGAATACTAATAACACACATTAGGCAATCAGGACAGTTAAAGCAGTTAAAGCAGTTAAACTAGAGGAAACAAGAAGAATGAAAATTGAAAATTCACTGGATGACTATAATGGACAATGGTATATTAATATCAGAGATGATATGAACCTGAGATGGCATAAGCTTATATACAGTGTGCAAATGAGCAATGTGCAAATGAGCAATGTACAAATTAGCACCCAGTGTGAGAATTTCTCTATAATGGCAACACACAGTAGACTGTACAATGATAATTTAGCAGCAGAGATGACATGGACATGAGATGGGGTGACACAACAGACATGGACAAAATTGTTGGTACCCCTCTGTTAGTGAAAGAAAAACCCACAATGGTCACAGAAATAACATGAATCTGACAAAAGTGGTAATAAATAAAAATTCTATGAAAATTAACCAATGAAAATCACACAATGCTTCTGAATTGTGGTTCAACAGAATTATTTTAAAGAACAAACTCATAAAACAGGCCTGGACAAAAATGATGGTACCCTTAACTTAATATTTTTTTGCACAACCTTTTGAGGCAATCACTGCAATCAAACGATTTCTGTAACTGTCAATGAGACTTCTGCACCTCTCAGTAGGTATTTTGGCCCACTCCTCATGAGCAAACTGCTCCAGTTGTCTCAGGTTTGAAGGGTGCCTTCTTCAGACGGCATGTTTCAGCTCCTTCCACAGATGTTCAATAGGATTTTGATAAGGGCTCATAGAAGGCCACTTTAGAATAGTCCAATGTTTCGCTCTTAGCCATTCTTGGGTGTTTTTAGCTGTGTGTTTTGGGTCATTATCCTGTTGTGAGACCCATGATCTGCGACTGAGACCAAGCTGTCTGACACTGGGCAGCACATTTCTCTCTAGAATACCTTGATAGTCTTGAGATTTAGATAAGATAAGATAAGATAAGATAAGCCTTTATTAGTCCCACAACGGGGAAATTCCAGGATTGCAACAGCACAGGGATAGCAACACTCAGAGCAACAATCAGAAGGCAAGAAAAAAAACAAGCAAGCAAGAGCAGCTAATATACATATGTACATATTACTATAAAATATATATATACACGCACACAGACACACAGTGCAGAGCATTGTAGCTGGATGGAATAAATATATGAATATATAAACACACAGATTTCATTGTACCCTGCACACATTCAAGACACCCTGTGCCAGATGCAGCAAAGCAGCCCAGAACATAACAGAACCTTCTCCACGTTTCACAGTAGGGACAGTGTTCTTTTCTTGGTATGCTTCATTTTTGCGTCTGTGAACATAGAGCTGATGTGCCTTGCCAAAAAGTTCCAATTTTGTCTCGTCTGTCCATAGGACATTCTCCCAGAAGCTTTGTGGCTTGTCAACATGCAGTTTGGCGAATTCCGGTCTGACTTTTTTATGATTTGTTTTCAACAGTGGTGTCCTGTTGGTCGTCTCCCATGAAGTCCACTTTGGCTCAAACAACAACAGATGGTGCAATCTGACACTGATGTACCTTGACCTTGGAGTTCACCATGAATGTGTTTAGAGGTTGTTCTGGGCTCTTTTGTTACCATTTGCATTATCCGTCTCCTGCGGCCACGTCCAGGGAGGTTGGCTACAGTCCCGTGGATCTTAAATTTCTGAATAATATGTGCAACTGTAGTCACAGGAACATCAAGCTGCTTGGAGATGGTCTTATAGCCTTTACCTTTAACATGCTTGTCTATAATTTTCTTTCTAATCTCCTGAGACAACGCTCTCCTTTGCTTCCTCTAGTCCATGTTTAGTGTGGTACACACCATGTCAACAAACAGCACAGTGACTACTTGTCACCTTTTAAATAGGCCGACTGACTGATTACAAGTTTGTAGACACCTGTGATGTTAATTAGAGGACACATCTTGGTTGAACATGTCCCTATGGTCACATTATTTTCAATCTTTTCTAGGGGTACCATCATTTTTGTCCAGGCCTGTTTCATGAGTTTGTTTTTAAAATAATTCTGTTGAACCACAATTCAAAAGCATTGTGTGATTTTCATTGGTTAATTTTCATAGAATTTTTATTTACCACTTTTGTCAGATTCAAGTTATTTCTGAGACCATTGTGGGTTTTTCTTTCATTAACAGAGGGGTACCAACAATTTTGTCCACGTCTGTATGTACACTGTGCAAGTGAGCAATGTGCAAATTTAGCAACCAGCGTGTGAATTCCTACTTGCAAAACTGTGTCCAAAGTTTCTCATTTGTTCAGGAGTCTGATGGCAGGGGGAAAGAAGGAGTTTTTTTAGTCTGGATGTCCTGCATTTCACACTTCTGTACTTCCGGCCTGAGGGTAGAAGTGTGAACATTCTGTGCTGGGGGTGGGTGGGGTCCTGGAGGATAGTGGCAGCTCTCCTTTCAGGTTCAGGTTCAGGTTCAGGTTACTTTATTTGTACCCATAGGTAGATTTGTTTTGCAGTTGGTGACATCCATATTTACAAGCCACAATTACATTCAACATAGATACAAACCCAGTCACACATCTTACAAAATAGGTAAATATAAAATATGTACAATATAATTTTTATAGCTTGTTCAACTCTTTGACAGCAGCAGGGACAAAGCTGTTTTTGTAGCGCTGGGTTCTACTTTTTGGGACAGCAAACCTCCGTCTGGAGGGAAGAAGCTGAAAGTTGCAGTGCAAAGGGTGGGAGTCATCATTTAAAATCGAGTCGGCCATCCTCTGTACTTGTCTGGTGTACAGGGATGTCAGGCTCAGCTGTGACTCACCAAGCAAACGACTGGACCATCTGACTACCTGATCCAAGGATTTCCTCTGTTTCAGTTTTATCTGACCAAACCATGACATTAAAGAAAAGGATAAAACAGATTCAATAAAAGCCCGGTAGAACATAGTCATTATGGTTCGGTCAATTTGGAAGCGTGCAAGTTTCCTCAAACAATGCAAATTTTGCTGACCCTTTTTGCACACCCTTTCACAGTTCACCTCAAAGTTCAATCCACTATCAATAATCGTCTCAAGATATTTGTACGATTGTACACATTCGGTGGTCTGGCCTTTTAGTATGGTGACTTTGTGCCTGGGAGTTTTCCTCCTAAAGTCAATAACCATATCTTTGGTTTTTGTTGTATTCAGCTGCAGGTAGGAATCCTCACACCAGTGAACAAAGTCATCAACTACTGGGCCGTGGCCACTCTCACCATCCTGGAGGAGACTGACAATGACTGAGTCATCAGCATACTTTATAATGTGTCTGTTGTCATGTCTGCTCCGACACATGTTTGTGTACAGGATGAAGAGTAGTGGTGACAACACACACCCCTGAGGAGAGCCAGTAGAAGAGCACTTTAGGTCAGGCAATGTGCCATTGACCCTTACTCTCTGCGTCCTGTTGGTTAAGAAATCCAGAATCCAACCCACCAGATTATTGCTTAAATCAAATTGTTGCAGGAGCCTTTCAACTAAAATATGAGGTTGGATTGTATTAAAGGCAGAAGAAAAGTCCACAAATAAAAGCCTGGCGTGTGTCGCATTAAAATCCAGATGTTTAAAAAGCATGTCAAACAGAGTGACAGTGGCATCCTCCACTCCTCTGTGAGGCCTATAGGCAAACTGCAGAGGATCCAATGCATGTTCAGTCTGCCTTAGGACCTCACATCTGACCAGTTTTTCAAAAATTTTCATTAAAATTGAAGTCAAAGCAACTGGTCTAAAGTCATTTACCGTTTTAGGACAGCTGGATTTTGGAACGGGAACAACCACGGCATCTTTCCAGATCTTAGGCAC
This sequence comes from Pholidichthys leucotaenia, assembly GCA_020510985.1. Lineage (NCBI taxonomy): Eukaryota > Metazoa > Chordata > Actinopteri > Cichliformes > Pholidichthyidae > Pholidichthys > Pholidichthys leucotaenia. Next base: position 259,299,066 of record CM035843.1, read on the forward strand.
ATGCTGTGTCTGTAAGGACTTATTGAAAATGTAATGAAATATAGGACTCAGTTCATGTGCACAGGACTTTACCAAGCGCCCACATATATTATCAGGGCCCTGACTTTTGTTCACTTTTACAGCGCGGAACTCCCTTTTAACATCCTGCATCTCAATATTAAAGTGCTGATTGTCTTTGAGTTTCTGTTTCAAATCTTGGATTTCTGTGCTAAAATCAAAGGAGTCAAAACGACCATAAAAACAGTTAAGAGCATTAGCCAGCTCTGTGTCTGAACTAAAACCATCTAAAAACACACGATTACTGCGCTCTGTGCTCTGAAGGCCTGCAATAGTTTTCATACTGGCCCAGGCCGAACCAAGTTTCTTTGTTGCCATCTTGCTTTCCAACTCTGATTTATAATTCTGTTTTGCTCTTAAAATTTCGGCCTTCAGCTCCTTGGTGGCAACCTGTAGCGCAGAAACAGACCCCTGTTTAAAGGCAAGAGCTTTCCTCTGTAAGCAGGATTTAACTGATTTAGTAACCCATGGTTTGTTGTTGGGATATATTTTGACACGTTTACGTGGAACAAACTTATTTTGACAGTAAGCCATGTATGAGCATGTGAGCTCAGCCAGAGAGTCCAAATCATCCCCGCAGGCCATTATGAACATCTTCCAGTCTGTACAGTCAAAGCATTCCTGGAGGCTGTGCTCTGAATCTTCTGTCCACACATCAATGTCTCTCATCTCCACCTTGCTTCTTCTGAGAGCAGTTTTATATGTGGGCAGCAAATGAACACAGCTGTGATCTGATGATCCTAAAGGAGGAAGGGGGAGTGATTTATAGGCCCTCTCTATGGATCCATAGCACAGGTCCAATGTCTTTTTTCGCCTGGTTGGGCAGGAGACATACTGATGAAAGTTTTTAAGTGTCTTCTTTAAAGAAACATGGTTAAAATCCCCAAGAATGAAGTTTGGCGCCTCTGGAGAAATTGACTGCAGCCGCTGCACCACATCAGAGATGGTGCTGGAGGCGGAGTCAGCGTCTGCCCTCGGATGAATGTACACAACTGTGATGAAAAGTTGGGGAAACTCTCGAGGCAAATAAAAGGGGCGAAGCGACACAGACAGGAGCTCCACATCGGGTGTACAGATGCGCTCTCTGACCGTGACAGATGTGCAGTACTGCTTATTAATGTATAAACATACTCCGCCCCCCTGACGTTTCCCCGTTACCTCTTCCTGCCGATCCGAGCGCAGCGGAGCTCCAAAGCCGTCAATCCACAGGTCTGCATCTCGATCATGCGCAGTAAGCCAAGATTCAGTGAAAGCCATGACGCAGCAGTTCTTAAAATCCTTCTGGTAACGTACGTTGCCTTGAATTTCCTCCACCTTGTTTCTCACAGACTGTGCATTCCCAAAAATGATCGAAGGAAGAGGAATGTTACCAAACTGACGTCTCCTAAGGCGCAATTTCACACCTCCACGTCTTCCACGCTTCCTCCTGCCGCTTCTCTTTTCACCGCTGTGTCCGTCTCTCAAAATAAAGTCCGGCAGTTCAAGTTTGGGCTCAATCACAGACGCTGCATCAGCTGTGTTAAAGCGTAGCAACACGTCCCTGGAATATTGTATTCTGCCCGCTATTCTGCTCGCCATGGAGCCGAACGCGTTTACCTCAGAGACAAAGAGCCACAGCACAGATAGCAGCAGTGCGAAATATGAGAGGAAATCCATGTTGCAGATACCAGGGAGCTGTTCGCCATATATTCCACAAACGCTCCAGGGCAGAAACGACACAGAGGATTTTCTAAAAACGTAAAAAAGTACAAAAAACACACACACGCACACACGCACTATATCATCAAGCTGCTGGTCGCTGTGTGCGCATGCGCCCTTTGGACTCTGTGGTGGTAGACGTTCTGCAGAGAGGGGAGTGGGGTCCTGATGATCTTCTCCGCTGTCTTTACCACTCTCTGCAGGCATTTGCGGTCCAGGGCAGTAGTGCTGCCGGACCACGCAGTGATGCAGTTGGTCAAGATGCTCTCGATGATGCAGCTGTAGAAATTGTTGACAATCTTGGGGGACATGCCAAACTTCTTCAGCCTCCTCAGAAAGTACAGCCGCTGTTGAGCTCTCTTAACCAGCTCTGTGATGTTGAGTGCCCACGTAAGATCCTCGCTGATGTGAATGTCCAGGTATTTAAAGCTGCTCACCCTCTCCACCTCAAGCTTCCGGATGAACAGCGGCTGATGGGGTCTCTTCCTCCCGTTCCTCGTGTCCACTATCTTCTCCTTCGTCTTGTCCATGTTAAGGGTGAAGTTGTTGTCCTCACACCATGACACCATGCTGGCCACCTCCCTCCTGTAGGATGCTTCATCACCGCCAGTAATGTGTCATATCACCACTGTGTCATCTGCGAACTTTAAGATGATATTGTCCTTGTGGGAGGCAACACAGTCATAGGTGAAGAGGCTGTAGAGGATGGGGCTGAGAACCCAACCCTGTGGGACACTTGTGTTTGTGATGATGTTGGCTGAGGTCCTGTTACCCATCCTGACAGACTGGGGCATGCCAGTTAGAAAGTCCAGTAGCCAGTCACAGAGGGTGGGGTGCAGGCCAAGTGAAGACAGTTTGTCGGTGAGTTTGTGGGGGATGACCGTGTTGAAGGTGGAGCTGTAGTCAACAAAGAGCATCCTGATGTAGGAGTCGTTATCTTCCAGGTGGAAGAGAGAATAATGGAGTGCTGCAGCAGTGGCATCTGAGGTGGAACTGTTGGGAGGGTAGGCATACTGCAGGGGGTCCAGGGTATCTGGTATGCTGTCCTGAATGAGGGGCAGCACCGCTCTCTCGAAGCACTTCATGATGATTGGAGTGAGTGCTACCGACCTGTAATCATTCAGACAGGTCGGCGGGCTCTTTTTGGGGAGGGGGACGATGGTTATGGTTTTGAAGCAGGAGGGGACTATGTTCTGGTTGAGGGAGAGGTTGAAGATGGATGTGAGAACGTCAGTCAGCTTGATAGCACATGCTCTGAGAGCCCATCCAGGGATGTTGTCTGGTCCTGCTGCCTTGCGGGGGTTGATATTTCTCAGTGCTCTGTTTACCTGGCCTGATGAGACGTTTAGTGGACGGGGAGGGTGCGTGTGTGTGTGTCTCCTCTCTGCACTGTAGCTAGAGGTCTCAAAGTGGGTGTAAAAGATGTTGCGATCATCTAGCAGGCTGTCTGTGGAGCTAATGCTGTTGCTGTTGGTCCTCTTGTAGTCTGTGATGTGTTGCAGGCCTTGCCACATGCGCCCTGGGTCAGGAGTGGAGTAGAGGCTGTCCAGCTTTTCCCTGTACTGCCTCTTGGCTGTTGTTATAGCCTTCCTCAGTCCATACTTTGCAGCTTTGTACTCGACCTCACTGCCTGATTTATATGCAAGAGAGCAAACACGCAGCATCTGACGTGCCCGACTGTTGATCCAGGGCTTCTGGTTGGGGAACTTCCTGACTTGTATGATAGGTACGATGGTATCAACACATGTGCTAATGTACCCAGAGAAATGGTGTGACAGTAATCAGGCCTGGGTGTGGCTAGAGAAATTTAACTCAGCTTTCCACAGATGTGATAAACCACAGTTATTTTCTGTTTTAACGGGGGGCAATCATTTTTTCACACTGAGCCATGTAGGTTTGAATTTTTTTTAACCCTTAATAATAAACACCTTCATTTAAAAACTGCATTTTGTGTTTGCTTGTGTTATCTTTGTCTGATATTTAAATTTGTTTGATGATCTGAAACATTTAAGTGTGACAAACACAAAAATGAGAAATCAGGAAAGGGCAAACACTTTTTCACACCACTGTATATATCATGGGGCTACACATGCTCTGGACATAAAGGTAACTATAATGAAATTTTCCACTTCAACATACAGTACAAGTACTTTTACAAGTTATTTTTCACAGCAAACTACTTTTGTAATATCAATCATCTTGGAGTATAAGAAATAATTTTTAGCAGTGCAGTTTTCAGATTGATACTTTTTGCTGCACAAAAATATTAATATTTGTTATTATAAGTTAATTTGATCAATATTGCTACAAGCTTGGTTAATAATCTGCATCTATGCAGCTACTGTATAAGTGAATTTAAGATAAGATAAGATAAGATAAGATAAGATAAGATAAGCCTTTATTAGTCCCACAATGGGGAAATTCCAGCATTGCAACAGCACAGGGATAGCAACACTCAGAGCAATAATTAAGGAGATATGGAAGATATAAATAAGAGCAGTGGATATACATACATACGTATCAATATATAAATATATATACAAAGTGCAGAGCATTGTAGCGAGATGGAATAAACAGCATAACCGTCTACTTAGTTATCCTACATAGTATGAATATGTACCCATACATATTGTCATTCTCTCACCCTCTTAACAGACACAGGTCTGCAAATTTGGAGTGAAAGCAGCAGACGAATAAAATTTCCAAATTTAGGTCATCAAATCCGGTGAGCAAACCTCTTGGACAGGCTGTCTGAGTATTTACATATGCAGGAATTTACGTACCCCTACGTGGATCGCCGCCTTATCGTGGTTGGGAAGTTTACACGGTTTAATGGTCCCGAGAGCTATGTTGTCGGGGGCAACTTGTCCCTGACAGGGTTTTCCAAGGCAAATTGGTCCTGGGTGAAGGGCCAGACCAAGAGTGGTCCAGTGGATCCCCATGAAAGAAATGACAACAAGGATCCAGTGTACCCCATCCGGCATGGGTTTACCGTGGACCTGCCCTGGAGTCAGGCCAGAGGGGCTCGATGACAAGCACCAGGTGACCGGGTTTCTGCCTGAAAAAGCCACATGGGTCGGGCCTCCAATGGGCTCACCACCTGCAGGAGGGATCATGGTGATCATGGGTGCAATGTGAATCGGTGACAGTCTGGACATTTTTGCTTGAACTGCTGCCCTGCGACCCGGACCCCAGATAAATAGAAGAGAATAGATGGATGGGATTTACCCATTATAATTTATCAGGTAATTTACAAAAAAAAAAAAAAATCCTCAAAACAGAGCAAACAGACTTGAAAGGTTCAGCTGTGTATTTTTTAAACTACCCTAATTCCACTGATATTAAAAGTGCCAGGGAAACATCAAGTTTTGTTAGGTTTGCCATTTATTTTTAATCCAGATTGGAGCACTCAGAAGGAAATTGATAAACTTGATTTTCTTTTTTTGGCACACTGGTTTATTTATTTATTGCCACAGCGACTAATAAAACTGAAATGACTGAATTAAATTGAAGAAATTAGAGAATAAACTTATTAAAGTCACAGTACTTATTGCTACAAATGTGTAAACAAGGAACAAAAGAAAAAGATTAGAGGCGCAGAGATGAATTCCAACATCCACAGAGAGTGACAACGCTATCACACTCCTGTTTGGAAGGTGCAACTGGGTTCATCATTTTTGGCTAAGCATATTAGCATATTAACATTTGCTAATGAGCACTTCACAAAAATCGTACTGATGCTGATGGAAATGCCATTATTTTTTCAGGTCATGAAGCAAACTTGGACAAATTCAATCTGGTGATTTTGCTAGAAAAATGTCAGGCAATCACGGGAGTGATTAGAATTGATCTTCTTGGAACCTGGAATCAATAATTTCCTGGATATTTCTCTCAAAAACAAAAATGTCAACCTCGTGACAGTAAAAGGCAAGGATGGAAAAAAGAGAGAGAGAGCGAGAGAGAGAGAGAGAGAGAGAGAGAGAGAGAGAGAGAGAGAGAGAGGGAGCGACAGTGGCACCAACCATCTCTTTATTCTGGACCGAAATGATGGGCAGATTTGGATTTCAACATCACCCTAAAAGAAACTGCAAAAGGCATAAAGTTACAATGTAGTGCAAAGCCTTTTTACCATTCCTTTCCTTTTTATTTTTTAACCAAATCATAAAACACCAGGAAGCTGTGTGCCCCCTCTGAGCTCCCACCGGCTTCAAACACAAGCTGCAGGTTTGGCTTATGAATGTTCAAATTGAAGGCACTCTGATTTGCATGGCTGAACACGGTGAGGCAGGGGAACAGGTCAGAGGGACTCCAGACACAAGCTTTTAGAGGGATGAGGCCATGCCAAGCTGCGCAGAGGTGATATGCTCATTGCACTGATGTGACCTTACACAGGGTAAACAAAAGAGGAGCTCGAGGGCTCTGCTAAGTTCACACCTAACAGATAGCTGAATGTACTCTACTGTAAACATTACGGAATACGCTGCAGTGGCTATGATTATTCATCAAAGTTATTTATTAGTGTTCATTAACGCTGAGCCATTTCAAAGACAAACCTTCAGCCAGCTGTAATAGCCCTGTCATCAAGCGGTCTTCCATTTTTGCAGTGGGGGGGGGGACTTTTTCATCATTGCACTTATCTCTGTCAGGATGCAAATGAAGTGGACGATTGATCGGAGTGACCACAGGAGAAGGCTCTATGCAATTCACAAAATCTGGTGACAGGACAAGGGTAAATTCTAAAAGTGGCGCTCGCTCCTGCTCTTTTTCCTTTCTCCTTCTGCCTCCCACCCCCCACCCCCCTTCTCTGGCTCTTTAAACTATTCCATCTTTATAGCTGAGCCAATCAATGGCAAACCAGTGTCTATTGTCTGTTCTGTGCTCAGGCCACTGCCCTCCTAGAGCACCCCCCATTACAGAAATGTTTCTTCCCATCAGTGCCTTTACTTATCACTTCCCGGGTGACATTGAACTTCCTATGCCCCGGCCGCCGAGACACATCTCTGAACTCACACAATTACTCTTCATCCCCACTAACAATTTAGTAATGAAGTATTGATTTCCAGATTCCTCTCTTATGGATGATATTAGATTTTGTTTGATAAACTGTGCCTGGGCCTCTAATCTGCACTGTCCCTTTTCCCACTGTCTGTAAAACAAAGTGCCACTGGAGAGATAATGACCAGGGAACATCGATGAACTCATTTCATCAATTTGTAACACTTGACAATGAAAAAGGGCAGGCATTTTTCAAGCAGCAATGTCAAAGTTTATTGCTCTGGGTACGGTCTTATTGGAAGCCAGACATCTTGAGCAGCATTCAGTTCTAATTTATGGGCCCCAATGTGCCAGTTACTTTTAAAGGAAATGTTTGGATACTGGGAGGATATTAGTGCTGCACCTGGGTTGTCTGATTTCCAGGGCCACCGGGGATTCATGTGTCATGTTAGAAAATACAAAAACAGCACAGGAGAGGCTGAGAGACTCAAGCTATTTGCAATGCAAGAAAATGCTGCTCAGCACATAAATCATGCCGATACGTTACATGCAAGTCGCACGTGCACGGATGCAAGGGCCACATAAGTGCTTGAATCCTAATGTTCTTCCTTAAACAGTGTCCTCAGATTATTAAATGCACCATAAATAACTAACAATTCTAAATAGGTGTGAAGCGAAGAATTTGGACTTTATTAATTAAAGCTGTGTATTTTAAGTGCTTCTCTTTCAGATTTCCACTGTGGTTTTGACCTTTACTGATTTGAAATATCTAGGGGTCACAATTGTAATCAGTAAATTATCCTTGATAAAGCAGCTTTAAAACTGGTCACTACCACAGAACACTGACTCTGGATGCAGTCCGTTGTGGCTGTGATCCAGCCTCCGCAGCATATACGTAGTTCCCATTCTCATCAATATTCTAATCCCCACCTGGCCTGGACGACAGCGGAACGAATCCCGCTCGTCAAATTCGGTTCACTAATGAAATCCAACGAGTCTATTTTTGACAGATGCCGGATCCAATCCACAAGGAAATCCCGCCGTATCTTGCGGTATTTAATAGTCATTTGTTCATTAAAAATGATTTAAGGATCATGTTATGTCTGAGAATGAGGCGTGGACAGCGGGCATGAACTGCACTCTCCTTTATTCAATACACAACTGAACTATATACAGAAGGGTGGTGCCGTTTCGCACCACAGCCAGTTCGCCACGTGATGATGTCACCTACAGTGAGCCACCATGTCCAAACACTACACTATACCCCCCCCCCACACACACACACACACACCTTGAAAATCCCAAAGAACTATGTACAGCTACCTGGGCACCCGGATGGACTACCGGTATGCCCAAGTGACCGAGTGGCTTATTCTGCCACGGTCACGTCCTAGCTACACTTAAGAGTCCATTATTTAGTTACAAAGTCCCTAAGGTAGCGGGGTCTCTGTCAGACCCGGGCCGAGCGGCGCTCAGGTTGCACCACCATCACCAGCTCTGGCAGACGTTCGTCGGGGGTTGTGGGTCTTGTGTCGTCAAATTCCCAGCCTGGTCTCGCCATGTCCGCGGCTGTCTCCTGGTCTGGGGCCAAAGTTGGTGTCATTTTCTGAGGCGGCTGGTGTGCAACCGTGACCCATCAGCGAGACAAAAAGTGGGTGGACCCAACAGCTCTGATTTGCATCGGCGTTGTCCAAAACGACTACAACGCGTCCCAATGCGGTTGGGACGTTGGTTCCGAACCCAGTCCAGCACTGCGAGTCCGGATTCCCTCGCCCTGTGCTTCTTGTCAAACAATTGCTTCATCCGTTGCTGTTGTTCAACCATCCTCTCTCTAGGTGAGGGTATCTCCGGCAGTGTAGCAGCTTGGGAAAGGCGGGGGCATAGTCGGCCCAGGGGAAGGCTCATCTCGCGTCCCAGCATCAGTAATGCTGGGGAGCTGCCCGTCGTGGCGTGAGGAGTTGCTCTATAATGTAGTAGGCTGCTCTGTAGTGTGTTTGAAAATGGGAGCCCATCCTCTAGACGTGCCCTGAGACCGTTCTTGAGAGTCTGGTTTAATCTCTCCACTTTCCCGTTCACCTGAGGGTGGTAGAAGGCGGTTTTTATATGTTTGATGCCCCTTTCTTTCATCAAGTACTCGAAATCTGCTGAGGTGAACTGCAGTCTGCTGTCTGTTGTGATTGCGTCCTGCACACCCCAGTGGGTGAAAACAGAGATGAGGAAGTCGGTGACTGAGCCGGAGGGCCACACCTCGGGCCATTTCAAGTGGAGGTCGTAGGCCACTTATAGAAAGCCTAGGTGCTTGGGGCGGGGGGCGCTATGCAGTTCACCGCATATGTCCAATTGGACGTGTTTCCATGGGGCTGATGGCCATGGCAGGGGTGGAGGTGGTGGCATGCCAGTTTTCCCGCTGGCCAAGCAGGGCACACAGCCTTTCACCATGACCTCCATGTCCTTGTCGATCCCTAGCCACCATACTGAGCCTCTACACCATTGTTTAACCCTGACAACCCCCAGGTGACCCTCATGTAGCATGGTCAGAATGTGGCCTTTTGAGTGCCTCTGAAATCACCGTGCAGTGCCCCCTTGCCACGCAGACGTTGTTCCAGCATGATAAATCATCCCTGACTCTGTGGAAGGGTACCAATTCCCCCTGCACCTTGGCCAGCCAGCCCTTGCGAATGAATGCACGCAGCTGGGTCAGTGTCAGGTCCTGTTCAGATGCCTCCTGGAGCTCTTCTAGGGAGATAGTATTTTGGAGTGGACCATGTAGTATGTGAATCAGTTCTGGCTCCAGGGGGTCTCGGTCACTGCTTGGAGTGGGGTTAGGTGTGGCCCGGGACAGGAGGTCCACCACCACATTTTCTCTGCCCGGTGTAAACTGGGTGTTAAAGTTGTATGCCTGTAGTTTTTTTGTCCACCTGTAGATGCGCAGGGGTCTGTGGCCCAACCCCAATGTTTCTAGCAGTGCCGTGAGGGCTCTATGGTCTTTTTGCAGCATGAAACGCCATCCATATAGGTACATGTGCCAGTATTCGCACACCCAAATGCACGCCAGTGCCTCCCTCTCTCTCACTGAGTACTTCTGCTCAGCCGAGGTGGGTGACCTCAAGGCAAACACCACTGATAAAATGGCTCCCACTGCTGTGTTGGAAGCGTTACACGTCACGAAAGTGGGGTTTTGCGGGTCGAAGTGGGCGAGTACTGGTGGAGAGGTGAGCCAGGTCTTTAATTCACTGACAACAGCAGAGCACGGCGGGGTCCATACCCAGGCTGCATCCTGCTTCAGCAGGGTGCGTAGTGAGGCTATCGTCTCAGCGTACCGAGGGATAAAACGCCCATAAAAATTCATCATGCCTAAGAAGGACGAAAGCTGCGCAGGGCATGATGGTTCAGGCAGCTGCAGTATCGCCTCGACGTTCTAGTGCAGGGAACTCAGACCCTCGGCAGACAGGCAGAAACCCACAAACTCGATGGTTGTTGCTCCAAAGATGTACTTCTCCCCGTTGAGTGTGAGGCTGTGTTTTGCTAATACCTACATGACTTTATCAAGGCGGGCACCGTGGGAGACCTCTGTTGTGCCGTGCACCACAATGTCGTCCAAGTACACCACCACCCCTGGGAGACTGGGGAAGATGGTAGCCATGATCTTTTGAAAACAGCTCGGAGCGGAGCTAAGGTCAAAGAGCATGCGGGTGTACCGGAATACTCCCATGTGGGCGATGAAGGCTGTCAGGTTGTGGCTGTCTGGGTGAAGGGGAACCTGTAGTAGCCTTGGTGGAGGTCTAGTTTGGAAAAAACCTTCGAGCCGTCAAACGCTGCCGTCAGCTCCTCTGTTGTGGGCAGGGGATATTTGTCGGAGATCACTGCTTTGTTTACCATTCTGAGGTCAATACACAGCCATAGGCCACCTGTCTTCTTCTTTGCTACCACCACGTTTGAGATCCAGGGAGATGCGTTGCTCTGCTCAATGATGCCGGTGTCCAACAGCTTCTGCAACTCTGTCATGATGTCGTCTCGTAGTGCAAAGGGTAGCCGGCGCAGAGGCTGAACTTTCAGGGGCACCGTCATGTCAATGAGAGGTCGGTAATTGAAAGAGGTGAGGTAGCCCAGCCCCGTGAAAAGCGTTGGCCAGCGGTGTTGCCAGGATGATGTGACCGCCAAAATGGTGGCGCACATTGAGTCAGTGATGGAGAAACCCAGCTCGCTGATCAGGTCGATGCCCATCAGGTTGGCCCCCTGGTGTGTAACTTGGAAGGTGAACGATGGAACGGCCTTGAGGCCGTACCACACAGAAAAACTGACCATCCCTACCATACTGATTCTGGCGTAGCCATAGCCGAATAAGTCCTCCGCATCAACTGCAATGGTTTTCCAAAGGAACAGCTTCCTGACCATAGACACACTCAGAAGGGACCTCGAGGCTCCCGTGTCCAGCAGCAGCGGCACGTTGACGCTGTCCAGTTCCACCATGCACCGCCTGAATGGCAAGTATTTGGCACCAATTGAGTGAATGGTGAATGGTGGCTGAGCCAGGTGAACGGGCCATTCAGTGCGTGCAGGTTGAGCAACATACCCTGGCAAAATGGTTTAGTTTCCTGCAGCTGTAGCATTTCACCCCTCTGGCTCGGAAGACGAGTGACTGAGTCTGATGTTTAGATGAACCACAACCATTGCAGTGCGGGCATTAACCTTCGTTGTCCCGTTTTCTACCCTTTTTCTTTCGGTTGCAGCGGGGCAGTGTGGGGCCGGGGTGCTGGACGGTGATGGTGGTGACCTGTGTTCATGGGGTTGGGCAAGGCACTTGTTGGCTAGGTGGCATTAGCTGTGATAATAGCTTGTCCTCTGCCTCCATCTGGGACGTCCATTTCACAGTCTCATCCAGTGTTAGCTTGCCTCCTGTTGAAAACAGCCAATACCGCAGCCTCCTGTTGTTAGTACTCTCCGCTAGCTTATCGCATACTATCTCTTCCATTTTCTCTCCAAAATCACAGGTTCTTGCTAGCTCCCGGAGGTCTGTTACGTAATGCCAGACTGACTCACCCTCACTCTGGCGGTGCCGGAAGAAGGTCATTCTCCATGCCGTTACATTGTTATAGGCAGCATAAAACATGTCCATCGCAGCCACATAGTCTTTGTATGTGTCCCTAGGGCCCAGAGAGTCAAGCACACGTCCTTCGGCGCCAAGATAGCAGGTTAGCATCCCCCTTAGCCGCTCGTCGTTAGCATCATTCAAGCCGGTAGTGATGATATAATTCAGAAACCTCTTATGCCAGCAGGGCCAGAGAATTGGTGGCTCACCTGGTAGAGCAAGGAATGGTTGCAGGAGAGCTGTGCAAGCTTAAATGACAGAGTTATTAGGGTTTATCCTCGCTGCCATTTGTTATGTCTGAGAATGAGGCACAGACAGTGGGCATGAACTGCACTCTCCTTTATTCAATACACAAATGAGCTATATACAGAAGGGTGGTGTCGTATCGCGTCACGGCCAGTTCACCACGTGATGACGTCACCCATGGCGAGCCATCACATCCAAACACCACAGATTGTCCGTTATTTTCTGAGGTCTACTCCTCGACTACTGTCAGAGAAGGTAAAAACTTGACTTAACATACAAACCCTTCATAGAATTAAAATTAACCGTCTACCTACGTTTTATTTAGAGCCCAAAAGTCCAGGTGAAGAGCCACTACATCACACTTCCTTTTTGTTATCATGTGATCGCGATCGGTTCATCTCGGTCACTCTTGGGTCTTTCGCGAGATCTTGTGTTATTTTGTATAAATCTCGTGTGATCTTGTATTTCAAACTCTGTTCTCATCCATGCCGCTGCAAAACACAAATGGAGCTGGAAGGAAGAAATGCAAAGGAACATCCACACTGCATCTGCAAATGGACTGAATCTGGAATCAGTGTAAATCCTGGGTTAGACCAGTCTGGTTTTAATCAGAGGTGTTTTCAGGCCAGGGATGCAAGATGATTAACCAACGTTAAAGCTAGTACTGTATGTCACGGAACACCGAATGCTGACAAACATTGGAATTTCTGGGTTTTGTCAGGGTTCATAAAAGGTTGCAAAACAGTTCGCAAACAGTTTTTCTTTCCACAAACATTTGTTAATAGTTGTAAGCGTTTGCAAACTATTGTAACACATGTCGCTAAAGTTCCTTTTGGTTCATCAAGTAGTGAACACGAGCAACTGTTTAAGAACCTTTACAAACCTTGACTACCTTTTCTGTGTAGTCAAAATTTGGCTCATATACGAGCGTTTATTCTGATTACTATGTTTTTTCTCTCTCCTATTGTGTTTTCCTCCCCCTCCCCTCCCCTCTTTACCTCCACTGTTGACAGGCGCCTTGTATGGCGACGCGTCATTGGATGCGCCTAACGTGCGCGTCCAATGTCAAGTCAAATTCCTCGTGTGTTTACTTGTAAATATACTTGGCAATAAAGCTGATTCTAAAGCTGATTCTGAAACCATTGATATCTGAATGCTAGGATGGGTTTGCTCACCCTTTTTATAGGGTTTGGTCCACGATTCGCCTGATATTCACGTGGTATTTTACCTGGAGCTGGTAAAGTCCTAAATGTTCCCAAACAGTGGCAAAAGTGTGACAAATAGTTGCTAATCATCGCAAACACTGTCGCTAACATTTGCTAACAGTCGCTAATGTTTGCCATCACTTAGGCAAACATTTGGACGAATCTTGATAATTGTCGCTAAACATTGCTAAATGTCACCAATGACAGAGGTGAAACCCAATTTTTGCAAGCATTAATAAGAAAAGTTGGCGAATCCAAAAATCACAACATTCATCAGCATTCGCCTGTCCGTGAGATACCAACTTAAGATCAATTTGTTTGCAATCTGGCATAGAGCAGTACTCTTTAAATAACATTTGTTATCTTTTAAAGCTACTCTTTAACCAAAACTATCTTTTTTGGTGCCTTGGAGTGTGTTACTTTTGTTAGTGTCAGCCATCAATTACATATAAAAACTGATTGCTTTTTTTGTTGTACGTCCCATCCTTTCAATATAACACAAATGTATGTCCCCCTCATGGATCGTCACCTTATCGTGGTGGGGGGGGTTTGCATGCCCCAGTATTCCCAGGAGCTATGTTGTCCGGGGCAATTTGCCTCTGATAGGGTCACCCAAGACAAGCTGGTCCTGGGTGAAGGGCCAGACTAAGAACGATCCAACAGACTCTCATGATAAATTCTATATCAAGGATTCAGTGTACCCCGCCCGGTATGGGGTTACCGGGGACCTACCCTGGAGCCAGGCCTAAGGGGAGGGGCTCGAAGGCTAGCGTCTGGTGGCTGGGTTTCCACCCATGGGACCCGGCCGGGCTCAGCCCGAAGGAGTTACATGGGTCCGCCGTCCAGTGGGCTCACCACCTGCAGGAGGGATCATGGGGGTACGGTGCTATGTGGATTAGGTGGCGGTCAAAGGCAGAGACCTTGGCGGACTGATCCCAAGCTTTCTAAACTGGCTTTTGGTACATGGAATGTCACCTCTCTGGTGAGGAAGGAGTCTGAGCTGGTGTACGAGGTTGAGAGATACTGGCTAGATATAGTCGGCCTCACCTCAACACACAGCTCCGGTTCCGGAACCAGTCTCCTGGAGAGGGGCTGAAGCTTGGCCTTTTCTGGAGTTGCCCCGGGCGAGAGGCGACAAGCTGGGGTGGGTATTCTTGTATCCCCCCCACCTTGCTGCCTCTATATTGGAGTTTTCCCCAGTGGACGAAAGGGTTGCTTCCCTGCGCCTTCGTGTTGGGAAACGGGTCCTGACCATCATTTGTGTCTATGCACCATATGATGTTTCAGAGTACCCACCCTTTTTGGAGTCTGTGACTGGGATGCTGGAGGGTACTCCTCTTGGAGACTCCATTGTCCTACTGGGGGACTTCAATGCGCACATGGGCAACGACAGTGAAACCTGGAGGGGGGTGAATGGGAGGAACGGCCTGCCCGATCTGAACCCGAGTGGTATTCAGTTATTGGACTTCTGTGCTAACCACAGTTTATCCATAACGAACACCATGTTCAAGCATAAAGGTGTCCATATGTGCACCTGGCACCAGGACACCTTAGGTCGCAGGTCGATGATCGATTTTGTTATCATGTCATCAGACCTGCGACCGTATGTCTTGGACACCCGGCTAAAGAGAGGTGCAGAGCTGGCAACTGATCACCACCTGGTGGTGAGTTGGATCCGATGGCAGGGGAGGAAGTCATTCAGACCTGGTAGACCCAAACGCATAGTGAGGGTGTGCTGGGAACGTCTGGCTGAGGCCCCTGTCCAGGAGGTCTTCAACTCCCTCCTCCGGAAGAACTTCAACCACATTCCGAGGGAGTCTGGAGACTTGGAGTCTGAAGGGGCCATGTTCTCCACCTCTGTTGTTGAAGCGGCGGCCCAGAACTGCGGCCGCAAGGTGGGCGGTGCATCTCATGGTGGCAACCCCCGAACCAAGTGGTGGACACCAGCGTTGAGGGGGGCCATTAAGCTGAAGAAGGAGTCCTATCAAGCTTGGTTGGCTTGTGGGACTCCCGAAGCAGCTGAGGCGTACCGGCAGGCCAAGCAGAGTGCAGCTCGGGTGGTTGCTGAAGCAAAAACCCTGGTATGGGAGGAGTTCGGTGAGGCCATGGAACAAGACTTTCAGTCGGCCTTGAAGAGATTCTGGCAAACTGTCCGGCGGCTCAGGAGGGGAAAACAGCTCCCTATCCACACTGTGTATGGTGCGGATGGGACACTGTTGACTTCGACTGGGGATATTGTCGGGCGGTGGAAGGAATACTTCGAGGATCTCCTCAATCCCACTGATACGCCTTCCACAGAGGAAGCAGGGTTTGGGGACGAGGGGGATGACTCGCCTATCACAGGGACTGAGGTCGCCAAGGTGGTTAAAAATCTCCTTGGTGGCCGGGCCCCGGGGGTGGACGAGATTCGCCCTGAGTACCTCAAGGCCCTGGATGTTGTTGGGCTGTCATGGTTGACACGCCTCTGCAACATTGCGTGGAGGTCGGGGGCAGTGCCTTTGGCATGGCAAACAGGGGTGGTGGTTCCTCTCTTCCAAAAAGGGGACCGGAGGGTGTGCTCCAACTTTAGAGGGATCACACTCCTCAGCCTCCCTGGGAAGGTGTATGCCAAGGTACTGGAGAGGAGAGTCCGGCCGTTGGTCGAACCTCGGATTCAGGAGGAGCAATGTGGTTTTCTTCCTGGCCGTGGCACATCGGACCAGCTCTTTACCCTCTCGAGAATTCTTGAGGGTTCGTGGGAGTTTGCCCAACCAGTTTACATGTGTTTTGTGGACTTGGAGAAAGCATTTGACCGCGTCCCTCATGGTTTTTTGTGGGGGGTGCTTCGGGAATATGGGGTATCAGGCTTGTTGTTACGAGCTATCCGGTCTCTGTACGACCGTTGTGAGAGTTTGGTTCATATTGCCAACACTCGGTCGGAGTCATTCCCAGTGAGAGTTGGACTCCGCCAAGGCTGCCCTTTGTCACTGATCCTGTTCATAATTTTTATGGACAGGATTTCTAGGAACAGCCAGGAATGGAGGGTGTCATGCTTGGTGACCACAGGATCTCATCTCTGTTGTTTGCAGATGATGTTGTCTTGTTGGCTTCATCCAGCAATGACCTACAGGTCTTGCTGGGACGGTTTGCCGCTGAGTGTGAAGCGGCTGAGATGAGAATCAGCACCTCCAAGTCCGAGTCCATGGTCCTCAGCCGGAAAAAGGTGGATTGTCCTCTCTGGGTTGGGGACAGGCTCCTGCCCCAGGTGGAGGAGTTTAAGTATCTTGGGGTCTTGTTCACGAGTGAGGGGAAAATGGAGTGAGAGATTGACAGACGGATTGGAGCAGCATCTGCAGTGATGCGGACGTTGTACCGGTCTGTTGTGGTGAAGAGGGAGCTTAGTTCTAAGGCAAAGCTGTCAATTTACCAGTCAATCTACGTTCCTATTCTCACCTATGGTCACGAGCTTTGGGTAATGACCGAAAGAACACGATCGCGGTTACAAGTGGCTGAAATGAGCTTTCTCCGTAGGATTGCTGGACTCACCCTCAGAGATAGGGTGAGGAGCTCAGTCATCCGAGAGAGGCTCAGAGTAGAACCGCTGCTCCTCCACATTGAAAGGAGTCAGTTGAGGTGGTATGGGCATCTGATTAGGATGCCTCCTGGACGCCTCCCACTTGAGGTGTTTCAGGCACGTCCCACTCGGAGGAGACCCCGAGGCAGACCCAGGACTCGGTGGAGAGACTATGTCTCCCAGCTGGTCTGGGAACGCCTTGGTATCCTCTCTGAAGAGCTGGAGCAGGTGGCTGGGGAGAGGGAAGTCTGGGCTTCTCTGCTTGAACTGCTGCCTCTGCGACCCGGACCTTCGGAAAAGCGGTAGAAGATGGATGGATGGATGGATGGACAAATGTATGTATACCACAAATTTTGAATCCAGTAAAATCCATGTTTGGAGGTATGTTGGAGTTGGGCAGCAATTACCCTGGGTTCAAGTCCAGCTGTGATCATTAAGGGTGCTTTCATACCTAACCCATTTGGTCCAGACTTCTGGACTTTTCAGTTTGGCCCAGATCAAAAATTTTAGGTGTGAAACCTCTCCTGAACCACAGTCTGGGCCAAAGAGCCTAAATTTGGCCCAGCAAAAAAAAGGTGGCTGGCTCAAACTGAACCTTGGTTGAATTTGTTTAGAGTATGACAGCAATTTTCAGAAATTTTCCAACTTTCAGCTCAAAAACAAGAAATTAATACAGCCGATAAGAGGGAAAATGAACTGTGGTAGTATTCAGATACTTCAGATATTTCAGAGGAAATATGGCAGTTACTGGTGTAAATAGTCACTTGAAAAAAATAATATAATAAAAATGCAGAAACTTAACAGATATTTTTGGAGAGGATGCAACAGAGTTTAAAAAAAAAAGGATGAGCAATGCCACCTGAAAATCATCACGGCTGATAAGGACAAACATCCTTTTTAAGGAAGGCCTGGATAATATTTGCGCATCACTAAACTATTTCAACTCTTAATATGATCGAGTTTTCCCCAATTTCAACTTAAATTGCAGTTGCCAATGTGTCCAGAGCTGCAGAAAACACGCTGGAGGGAGACTAGCATGTTCGCCAACTACTGGTCTGTGTCAGTGTTGCCAGGTTTCACAAGAGAAACAAGCAACAAGCTCTATGGAAACAAGCCCCCAAAAAGCCCAACAGGCAACCTAACACATTCTGTAAAAAAGAGGCTGCATGTCAATATATAGATTTATTTTTGTTTGCAGTGAATTGACTGTAAACACACTCAGCATTGAATAACGGAATTTTATAAACTCTAATTAAAGGAAAATACAAATGCATTCTGCATAAGCAACAGCAAATTTATAGTAAACACAGTCAACATAAAAACTTTGAAAAAATTAATTTTTAAACTCTGATCAAAAGAAAAGACGTGCACACACGTGGACAAAATTGTTGGTACCCCTCTGTTAATGAAAGAAAAACCCACAGTGGTCACAGAAATAACATGAATCTGACCAAAGTGGTAATCAATAAAAATTCTATGAAAACTAACCAATGAAAATCAGACAATGCTTTTGAATTGTGGTTCAACAGAATTATTTTAAAAAACAAACTCATAAAACAGGCCTGGACAAAAATTATGGTACCCTTAAGTTAATATTTTGTTGTATAACCTTTTGAGGCAATCACTGCAATCAAACGATTTCTGTAACTGTCAGTGAGACTTCTGCACCTCTCAGCAGGTATTTTGGCCCACTCCTCATGAGCAAACTGCTCCAGTTGTCTCAGGTTTGAAGGGTGCCTTCTTCAGACGGCATGTTTCAGCTCCTTCCACAGATGTTCAATAGGATTTTGATCAGGGCTCATAGAAGCCCAGTTTAGAATAGTCCAATGTTTGGCTCTTAGCCATTCTTGGGTGTTTTTAGCTGTGTGTTTTGGGTCATTATCCTGTTGCAAGACCCATGACCTGCGACTGAGACCAAGCTGACATTGGGCAGCACATTTCTCTCTAGAATACCTTGATAGTCTTGAGATTTCATTGTACCCTGCACACATTCAAGACACCCTGTGCCAGATGCAGCAAAGCAGCCCCAGAACATAACAGAACCTCCTCCATGTTTCCAGTTCCAGTTTTGTCTCGTCTGTCCATAGGACATTCTCCCAGAAGCTTTGTGGCTTGTCAACATGCAGTTTGGCGAATTCCAGTCTGGCTTTTTTATGATTTGTTCTCAACAGTGGTGTCCTCCTTGGTCATCTCCCATGAAGTCCACTTTGGCTCAAACAACGACGGATGGCGCGATCTGATACTGATATACCTTGACCTTGGAGTTCACCATGAATGTGTTTAGAGGTTGTTCTGGGCTCTTTTGTTACCATTCGTATTATCCACCTCCTCCTGCGGCCACGTCCAGGGAGGTTAGCTACAGTCCCGTGGATCTTAAATTTCTGAATAATATGTGCAACTGTAGTCACAAGAACATCAAGCTGCTTGGAGATGGTCTTATAGCCTTTACCTTTAACATGCTTGTCTATAATTTTCTTTCTTTTTTTTTTTATTTAAGTTTTTGTAAAGGGTATACAGGTCGTTACAGCAATGCATTGTTTACATTTTCATCACATGTTCCCTTATTTTCTGATATCTGACAACATTGGAAGATTAATTCTTACAACACCCCTTTTTTTTTTTAAAGTGAAAGAAAAAGTGAAATTAAAGAGAAAAAAAACAAAAAACAAATAACAAAAAAACAAACAAACCAGTAAAAAACAAACAAAAAGAAAAAGTAAGTAAATAAAGATAAAAGAGCATCTGAGTAGTGATGGAACAAAGAGCGGAACCATTATTGAAATGGTATTTGTCAAAGATTAGATCTAATGGAAGACACATATGCGGTCCAGGGTTGCCAAAAGTTCATGAACCCATCCATGTCCTGTCTCAGTGCGAATGTCAACTTTTCCATCGAGTAAATGTCTTGGATCACGTTAGTCCAATCTTCAGGTGTAGGACAGTCCTTCAACATCCATTTTTTAGTTAGAGCTTTTTTGCTTGCCAATATTAAAACATTGAATAAGTATTTTTCTCCTCGTCTTTCCAGTGAGTCCGGTAGTAAACCCAAATACAAAGTTACAAAAGAAAAGGGAACTGTAATTTTGAATATTTTCCCCAATATTGTCTGTACCTTGGTCCAATATTGGTGGATAACTGGGCATGACCAAAACACATGAAAATGATTTGCAGTCTTTTCACCACACAAGCGCCAACAGTTCAATCCCTGATGGGTAAATTTGATTTGTGCAGGTGTTCTGAAAAATCTTGCCAAGTTTTTCCATCCAAATTCTCTCCACTGCAGGGATGAGGTACTTTTCCATTGCTGTTTATTTAGCTTTTCCCATATTTCCAGTTGTAAAGTGAAATTCCCCTCTTTTTCCCATCTCTCTTTTATATAAGATGTGCTGTCTCCTTTTAAGTCTTGAAGACCTTGGTATATTTTAGAAATGTATCTGATCCCTGGGATCCCTTTATATGCCATTAAGAAGACCTTCAGAACACCTGACTGGGCCCTTTCCAAAACCTCCTTTTTAAGTATATTGTTTATGTGGTGTCTAAGCTGGAAGAACCTGTAAAGGTCTTGATTTATTAGGCCTTGTTTTTTCAAATCTTCAAAACTTCTTAAGATTTGCCCTTTAAAAAAATCGTAATATTTTATCAGCCCTTTCTCCTTCCACTTTTTAAATCTGGTGTCTGTTTTATTAGGAGTAAAGTCCTGATCATAGGCAATCCATTGCAGAAGTCGATAGGGCTCTTTAGTTTGATTCTCTCTGACTATCTTAAACCAAATTTTTAGCGGGGTCTCTATCCACGGGTTAGTGTTATTCAAAAGCTTAGGTAAGACATTGTTCCCTATTATCGCCTGTAGGGGGATGTCACTTGTTATTTGGCATTCGATCTCCTTCCATTGTGCAGTGTAGACTGGGTTACATATCTCTACTAAAGTTTTAATTTGTGCGGCTTTAAAGTAGTCCCTGATATTTGGCAGCGCGAGCCCACCTTTGTCTTTGTTTAGCTGTAGGGTTCTATATCTGATTCTAGGTCTCTTGCCCTGCCATATGAATCTTGAGATCCTTCTGTCCAGCTCCTGCCATGTTTTTTTGGGAGGTTCTACCGGTATTGTTTGGAAAAGGTATAGAAGACGTGGAAGTATATTCATTTTGACTGCTTCAATTCTTTGTGCAGTACCCAAGAATGGTATCATATTCCATCTTGCTAGGTCAGATTTTATTTTTGTCACCAGTGGATCATAGTTTAGTGATATAATTTTGTTGAGTTGTTTCGGGATATTGACCCCCAGATATTTCATAGATTCCGACTCCCAGTTAGTTTTGAGTTTGCTTAGTGAATAATGATTTGGGTCATAGTTGAATGTTAAAACTTGGGTTTTATGCATGTTTAATTTGTACCCCGATAAATCTCCATACTCTGAAAAAACTGAGGTTAGTTCTGGTAAAGAAGTGTTCGGCTGCCCTAGGTATATTAAAATGTCATCAGCAAAGAGTGCTATTTTATGTTCCTTCTGAGCAAGTGTAATACCTTGAATTTTTTGGTTTTGTCTTATCCAATGGCTCAGAGGTTCTATGAAGATTGCAAAGAGCAGTGGAGACAGGGGGCAGCCCTGACGACATCCTCTTTCCAGTTCAAAAGATGGTGATAAATTACCGTTAATCCTTATTTTAGCTGTTGGTTTTTTATATAATGCCTGTATAGTTCTAATGAAGTTGTTATGAAAATTGAAACTGGATAAGATTCTATATAGAAAAGACCAGTCAACCGAATCGAATGCTTTTTCAGCATCTAATCCCAATATGACTGCATTTAAGTTATATTTTTTTATATGATGAATTATGTGTAAAGTGCGTCGAATGTTGTCTTGTGTCTGTCTTTGTCTTATAAAACCTGTTTGGTCTAAATGAATTAGGTCTGTCAGTATATTTTCTAACCTTTTGGCAAGGATAATGGTAAAAAGCTTATAGTCCTGATTTAGTACACTGATTGGTCTGTAGTTGGAGCACTCTAGTTTATCCTTTTCAGGTTTAGGTATAACTGCAATGACCCCTTCTCTCCAGGAGGGGGGGATTTCCCCTGTGTGGAGGACATAATTAAATGTTTTCAGGAGGAGAGGAGATAGTTGCTGTTTAAAGGTTTTGTACCACTCTGCTGTATAGCCATCAGCTCCTGGGGATTTGTTAGCTTTAAGTTTCATAATTGCTTTTTCCAATTCTTTAGGATGTATTTCTGACAGTAGTGTTTTATTTTGTGACTCCGTAAGTTGGGGAAGGTTTAATGTGTTTAGGAATGCCTCGGATGCGTTTTTATGTTTTTTGTGGGAGTATAAGTTCTTATAGTAATTCTCGAAGCTTTTAAGAATATCCTGAATTCTGAATTTTATTTCCTTTGATACTGGGTCTCTGATTTTGTAGATTGCTCTTTCTGTTTGATGTTTCCTCAATTTATAGGCTAGCAATTTTGCCGATTTACTGCCTGCTTCATAGTATTTTTGTTTCAGAAATGTAAGTTTCTTCTGGATTTCTATTGTGTAGATCTCATTTATTTGGTTTTTAATTTCCTTAATCTTGAGCGAGTCAGTAGAATGAGTGTTGCCTTTGTGTTCTTTTTCTAGGTTCCTAAGTTCTGACTCTAATGTGGATAGTTTTTCTTGTCTTAGTTTCTTTTGGGTTGCCAGTTTTGCAATAATCTTTCCTCTTATTACAGCTTTGCATGCATCCCACAGTATTAAAGGGGATACTTCTCCATTATCGTTATCTTCCAAATATCTGAGAATATCTGATTCCAATTCATCTTTCAATGGTCCTTTCAGGACATTTGAATTTAACCTCCAAGAAAATGTATTATTTGTGTATTTTTGGATATTTAAGTCCATGTAGATCGGACTGTGGTCGGAGAGATCCATCAGTCCTATTTTACATGTTTTTACTCTTCCAATGTCTCTATTAAACATAAAAAAATAGTCAATCCTTGAGTAAGATGAATGTGGAGTTGAATAAAATGTATAGTCTTTTACACTAATAGTGTAGTGTCTTTTACACTAATACTGGTAATAAATAAAAATTCTATGAAAATTAACCAATGAAAATTAGACAATGCTTTTGAATTGCGGTTCAACAGAATTGTTTTTTAAAATAATTCTGTTTTTTAAAATAATTCTTCATGACTGCAGGAATTAGAACTTTTGGAGCTATTTAAAGAAACCTTATGTTTAAATTTATTTGTAGGCTTAATGCCTCTGAAAATGAAATAATTTTTATCTTTAACAGGGTTAAGATTTAGTACCATGTGTTATCAATCCCTGCTGTGGAGGCACTGGTACACCTGTTTGTAGGGCTGTGCGGTCTACTTCACGTCGTCAGGCAGGTCCTATTTAAGTGATTTCTTGATTGAGAACAGGTGTGGCAGTAATCAGGCCTGGGTGTGGCTGGAGAAATTGAACTCAGCTTTCCAAGAGTGATAAATCACAGTTAATTTATGTTTTAAAGGGGGGGGGGGCTAGGGCTGTGTGATATGGCTAAAAATTCATATCATGATATCAGTCATCTTATATCACGATATACATTTTTTGTAAATTCTACAATTTAGATAATCACATAAAAAGGACCATCTCTTTTTTTTTTTTACATGTTCCGTTTTCCCTCATAATTTTGCAGTGTTATAGTTTTGTCATGTGCATTTGAGACTTGATTTTCATAAATTTCAGGTTTTTCTTCTAAATCATATATGAATAAAAAGTAAACATCAATAAGTTACATATTTCCTGAGCCAGAGGAGAAAAGCAAAAACAAACAAACAAGCAACACATAACATGAAAAAATGTCTGCAAATGAGAACATTACCCATGGCTGTCACCTACAGATATAAATTAGCTGTTAGTTTAAATCAATGAAAATTTAAGTGTAGACCTGCAGCCTGCCATTCTGGCCTGATTTAACCCGTTTGCTTCTTAGTAAAAATATTTCAGATTGGTTATGATCTAAAAGTCAAAGACACAAAAGGTAATATAATAAAATACATGTGATGACTTTAACTTTACTCATTATCACTACTTGATTAATAAAAATGATTAGAAATCAAATAAATTACATTAAAAGCCAACTTGCTCCTCCGACCTGTTTTAGTATATTTATTATTTATTTTGCGTGTATGTGCCACCATCATGCACTTTGGCAGCTTTAATAAATTTTTTCAGACAAAACTAAGAAACTTAGCAGTAATTTAAACCAAAGAAAAGACGGTCTGCTACGGTTCCCAGTTAGCACAACTTAGCATTGTCATTTAGCATTTTATAATTAGACATGGTGTTAATGTTACTTACCTCCTATTAAAACGAGGTTAGTGAACTATCCTCTCTGACAGAGCACGATGGAAAACAGGCCCACATCCCTGGCAAACAGGAGTAGCAGCTATCTGAACCAATAGTTTGGAGTTAGCATTAGCTTCCACTAGACTGAAGCCTCGCCACCCACCACACCTGTTCCACTGTGCGCACTGCAGAGGACAGATAGATGGGGCGCTGACAACTGGTGATGAGGAGCTTTACTGAATAAACGGGACTATGTGCATTTTAAAATCACAACAATATAAACAATAGAATATTCTATGAAACGATAGATGGTTGTATATCGTCATCCGATATATATCGTCATATCGCACTGCCCTACCTGTTTGTGTTGACTGAAAATTTTGTGTATTTTTCTCATTTGTATGTGTTTGTTTTTAACTTGACCTTTGAGTCTGAATAAAGGTATATATATATATATATATATATATATATATATATGTGTGTGTGTGTGTGTGTGTGTGTATATATATATATATTTTATAGTAATATGTACATATGTATATTAGCTGCTCTTGCTTGTGTAGAAGATGTCTTACAAACGAGACTGAGTGTATTTTCTCAGGAAAGCTTTATTGAAAGTCACATCTTCTAACATCAAAGTTCTCAGCAGAAAAAGAGACAGATCCCACTTTCCTCACAGCTTTTATATCCCAGAGATACAAAACCCCCACATCACGTATCTCACACCTTCACCCCACCTAAGTTTGGTAAACACATGAACCACAGTCCCCGAGACTTGCTGGCGCTTCTGTTCTCCTCTCCACCTCGGGGCTCCTGCTGGGACATTGTCTTCCACCTCCGTCTTCCTCCAGCACCCACCTCCTAGCCGAGGTCCCTGCTGGGGCATTGTTCTTATGGACGTTTGATCTGCAGGGTCTGCACCGACATGCCTACTGGAAGCATGTGGGGGGAGAGAGCGTACCATACAAGCATGCCATATATGTGCCTTAAATATGCACCATATAACCCCCCCCAAACGTTCAAATAAGGACAAGTTACATTTCAAATGCATAGAATCATGACACCCCACACAGAACAAGAGAGAGAAAAAAACTTGGCACAACAGATCACATATCCCACTGCTTGGGCTTCAGCTCTCTGCCATATCTGCTGTGAGCAGGTCTCGCTCTGCCTGTGGCTGTCTGCTGCATCTGTGAAGTAGAATCATTAACACATCGTCGTGAAAGCTTAGCAGAGCGCCTCCCAGGTGGCCTGCCACGGCGGGGGGCACTGGCCAACTGGACTGGGTCGTCAGCTAACACAAAAGCGGGTTTGAGTCTGTTAATGCAGACTAAGTCTCTCCTGTCTCCCAAATCGAGCAAAAAATGCTTTTCCCCGGTTTCTAACACTCTGAACGGTCCATCGTAAGGTGGCCTTAAACCTAACCTCTGTGCGTCGTGTCTAACGAAGACAAACTCTGCATTTTTTAAGGCTTTGGGCACAAAAACACGTGGAAAACTGTGATGAACGGGACCGGGGAGGGTGTGTGACCCCGCTTCGCTCTGCAGCAGCTGAGCGGGGAGGTGCTCCGGAGCGGGGTTTTCAGGGAGGAAATCTCCCGGTAACCGGAGGGGTTGGGCAAAAACGAGTTCGGCCGGAGAGGCTTGCAAATCCTCTTTAGGTGCTGAACGCAACCCTAATAAAACCCATGGGAGTTTATCAACCCAATTTGTGTCCGTGAGAGCCGCTCTGAGGGCTGCTTTCAATGACCGATGGAAGCGCTCGCACAAACCGTTGGCCTGGGGGTTATACGCGGTCGTGCGATGAATTTTCACCCCCAGGCTGAGTGCCATGGACGACCAGAGCTCAGAAACAAACTGGGGTCCCCTGTCGGACGTTATGTCTGACGGGATACCAAAACGTGCGACCCAGGCTGTTAAAAAGGCACGCGCAATGTCTGCTGCTGTGGTTGCCGCCAGAGGAACCGCCTCTGGCCAGCGCGTGGTGCGGTCTACCATGGTTAAAAGGTGTGTGAAACCCTGGGACAGCGGAAGAGGTCCTACTAAGTCGATATGCACATGATCAAAACGTTTGGCTGGGATGTGAAAAGGTTCTAGAGGGGCTCGTGTGTGTTTGTGTACCTTTGCTCTTTGACACGCAGCGCAGGCTGCAGCCCACTCTTTGACTTGTTTACGCAGCCCCGGCCAAACAAACTTCTCTCCTACCATTTTGATAGACGCACGGACGCCCGGGTGTGCCAGTGAATGTATTAAGTCAAAAACACGGCGACGCCACGCAGCCGGGACTACGGGACGGGGACGCCCCGTGGAGGTATCGCAGATTAGGGAGGGCATGCCTCTATGAAGCACCCTGTGCTCCAGCCTTAGCCCTGTTGGCCCAGACTGGAGCGCGCGCACGTCCGCGTCGCCAACCTGTTCAGCGGCCATGGCTGCATAATCCAACCCGACGCAGACCGGAGCTGTGAGCGCTTCCGCGCCGCAAGCCTGGCCTAGGTCTGCCGCCGCCGAATCTGCCCCCTGGGGGCCTGTCGCTGCCACTGCACGTGAGAGGCAATCTGCCACTACATTGTGTTTACCCGCTACGTGTTGAATGTCAGTGGTAAACTCCGAAATTGCAGCCAGCTGCCTCTGTTGTCGGCCCGACCAAGGCTCTGAAACCTTAGCCATTGCAAAAGTTAAGGGTTTATGGTCCACGAATGCGGTAAAACGGCGCCCTTCCAACCAGAACTGGAAGTGGCGGATGGCCAAATGTAGGGCCAAAAGCTCCCTGTCAAACGCGCTGTATTTACGCTCGCTATCGCGCAATGTTTTGCTGAAAAACGCAAGTGGTTGCCAGCATCCTGCCACCAGTTGCTCAACAACCGCTCCCACTGCCACATCGGAGGCGTCTGTGGTTAGCGCCATGCGAGCTGCCGGCACCGGGTGTGCCAATAACGCAGCGTTCGCGAGGGCTGATTTGACTTGTGAAAAAGCGCGCTCCCGATCCGGGGACCACTCGACCTTAGATGCAGGTTTTTGCTTCTTTAATGCCGCATACAATGGGTGCATGAGCCGTGCCGCGTTTGGAAGGAAACGGTTATAAAAATTGACCATCCCCAAAAATTCTTGCAGCGCCTTAACTGTCTGCGGTTGGGGGAAATCCGTTATCGCGCGCACTTTATCCGGCAGCGGGACCGCGCCTTCTGGCGACACGCGGTGTCCCAAAAAATCGATTTTCGCTACCCCGAATTGGCACTTCGCTGGGTTAATGATTAGCCCGTGGTCTGTGAGCCTCTGAAAAACGGCCGTGAGATGGCTTTCGTGCTCGGCTTCGGACGCGCTGGCTACCAAAATATCATCCAAATAAGCGAACACGAAAGGGAGGTCGCGCAGCACTGCATCCATCATGCGTTGGAACGTCTGCGCGGCGCCCTTGAGGCCGAAAGGCATGCGCAAAAACTCGAAAAGCCCGAAAGGGGTTATAACTGCCGTTTTGGGTATGTCCTGCGCACGGACTGGAACTTGGTGATAACCACGCACCAAATCTATTTTGGAAAAGATGCGCGCCCCCGCTAAATGCGCCGAAAAATCCTGGATGTGCGGAATCGGATAGCGGTCGTGAGCTGAAGCATTATTTAATCTGCGGAAATCGCCGCAAGGGCGCCACAAGCCGTCAGCTTTGGGTACCATGTGCAGGGGTGACGACCAGGTGCTGTTCGAACGCCGGACTATGCCCAGCTTTTCTAAGTTGGCAAATTCCTCGCGCGCGATGGCCAGTTTAGCTGGGTCCAACCGCCGAGCTTTTGCAAAAACAGGGGGGCCCGAAGTACTTATGAAATGTTCGACCCCGTGTTTGGCAACTGACGCTGAAAATGTAGGGACCATGAGTGCTGGAAACTGGTTGAGTAATGCATGAAACTTACCACCCGCAGCTGTGACATTGGAATGTGCAGAAGGCAGGGCCACCCGAGCTGTGCAGGAGATAGAGTAGAAAGACAGTGCATTTACAATACGTCTATTAGTAAGATCAACTAACAAACTGTTTGAGCACAAAAAGTCAGCACCTAGCATGTTGTTATTAACTGCGGCGACAACGAAAGTCCACTCGAAGTTGCACCCGTGGAGGGACAGGAGGAGCGTCTTCTTCCCATAGGTTTTGATCGTGGAGCCGTTCGCCGCTAACACCAGGGGGCCGCTGGCTGGCGCCAGTGTGTCCGCATAGGTAGGCTTGACAAAACTCAGCTGGGAGCCCGTGTCCACCAGGAATTCTTTCCCAGAATTCGCGTCCGTCACGAAAAGCAGCCTATTCTCCGTGCCGAGAGTCGCGGCTGCTACCGGCTCCCGGTCTTGGCGTTTCCCTGGCGCAGGTACCGGCATGGTGGGACGCATCTGCGGGCTCTCTCGGCGAAACGTCGATGGTAGAAGCAGAGGGCGTTGTCAGCTCCGCTTCTCCTGGTCTCCGCCGCTGCTGCCGTCAGCGGATCCGGTGCCGCAGCCTCAGGTCTCCCTCCTTCTCGCGAGGGGGCGGTCATCTCTGCTGCTGCCGTCATGGCTGCGCGCCGTCTATGGGAGTCGACGAGCCGTTGCGCCACCTGTCCCAGCTTGTGGTAGTTGCGGTTGACGAGTGGCTGCGAGCTGGCCAGGGTGACTCTCACTGCTGGCGGGAGCGTTCTGAGGAAAAGGTGAGCGAAGATAAAACCGTCGTCGTCCTCACCTCTCAGGCTCATCATCTTCGCCATTAGATCCGCTGGCCTGTCTGCTTCTCCCTCTGTCAGCGCCAGGAGCTTCTCTGCCCGCTCTTCCAGCGAGGGAGTGAAGGCTCGGATGAGGGCATCTTTCAATGCGCTATACTTGTCGTCTTGGGGCGGGTGGTTGGTCAGGCTCTCCACCCGTTGCACTGTGAGGCTGTCCAGCTTCGCGACGACATGGTAGAACCTCGTTGCATCCGCTGAGATTCCCCGAAGGTGGAATTGCGCCTCCACAGTGGTAAACCAGGAGCGCGGGTTATGTTGCCAGAAGTCAGGCAGCTGTAGCGTGGTAGCCGCGTTAACCCAGTTGGCTCCTGAAGAGTCCGGTGCGGAAATCACGCCGTCACCGGCCATAGGTAGTCGTAGGTCACCAGTGTAGAAGATGCCTTACAAACGAGACTGAGTGTATTTTCTCAGGAAAGCTTTATTGAAAGTCACATCTTCTAACATCAAAGTTCTCAGCAGAAAAAGAGACAGATCCCACTTTCCTCACAGCTTTTATATCCCAGAGATACAAAACCCCCACATCACGTATCTCACACCTTCACCCCACCTAAGTTTGGTAAACACATGAACCACAGTCCCCGAGACTTGCTGGCGCTTCTGTTCTCCTCTCCACCTCGGGGCTCCTGCTGGGACATTGTCTTCCACCTCCGTCTTCCTCCAGCACCCACCTCCTAGCCGAGGTCCCTGCTGGGGCATTGTTCTTATGGACGTTTGATCTGCAGGGTCTGCACCGACATGCCTACTGGAAGCATGTGGGGGGAGAGAGCGTACCATACAAGCATGCCATATATGTGCCTTAAATATGCACCATACTTGCTTGTTTTTTTTTCTTGCCTTCTGATTGTTGCTCTGAGTGTTGCTATCCCTGTGCTGTTGCAATCCTGGAATTTCCCCGTTGTGGGACTAATAAAGGCTTATCTTATATATATACAGTGGGGCAAAAAAGTATTTAGTCAGCCACCAATTGTGCAAGTTCTCCCACTTAAAAGATGAAAGAGGTCTCCAATTTTCATCATAGGTATACCTCAACTATGAGAGACAAAATGAGAAAAAAAAAATCCAGAAAATCACATTGAAGGATTTTTAAAGAATTTATTTGCAAATTATGGTGGAAAATAAGTATTTGGTCAATAACAAAAGTTCATCTCAGTACTTTGTTATATACCCTTTGTTGGCAATGACAGAGGTCAAACGTTTTCTGTAAGTCTTCACAAGGTTTTCACACACTGTTGCTGGTATTTTGGCCCATTCCTCCATGCAGATCTCCTCTAGAGCAGTGATATTTTGGGGCTGTCGCTGGGCAACACAGACTTTCAACTCCCTCCAAAGATTTTGTATGGGGTTGAGATCTGGAGACTGGCTAGGCCACTCCAGGACCTTGAAATGCTTCTTACGACGCCACTCCTTCGTTGCCCGGGCAGTGTGTTTGGGATCATTGTCATGCTGAAAGACCCAGCCATGTTTCATCTTCAATGCCCTTGCTGATGGAAGGAGGTTTTCACTCAAAATCTCACGATACATAGCCCCATTCATTCTTTCCTTTACACGGATCATTCGTCCTGGTCCCTTTGCAGAAAAACAGCCCCAAAGTAAGATGTTTCCACCCCCATGCTTCACAGTAGGTATGGTGTTATATATACTGTATATATATACAGTATATATATATATAGTTATATTTATATTATATATTATATTTATATATGTTATATATATTATTATATATATTAGCGCTGAACACTGCTTTATTAAAGTAGTTGAACACAGTGCACAGCATGCACCTAGTGGAGTCATCCGGCACAAGAGGAAGTGCCTATGGCGGCTGCCCCACTGTATAGGGTGGTGTGATGACGCAACCGGAAGTCGGCGTCATCACACCGCCACTTCACATTAAGTGCTGCCATAACATCATCCCTGCCCCCCTTTACAAAGTCCAAAACCACTTACACAATTCCAACCCACCCCAATTTAGAACCCAAATCACACTAAGTAATGGAAACTAAAATGATCAAAGGCCTAACACATTCACACAAATCCAACATAAAATAGGGCCGGTGGGTGGACTAGCACATGGCCCGCACAGCACAGTGGATTATTCTGCCACTGGATTAACTAAAAGTCCTTTACTGAAGCTAAAAATCTGCTGTGTTCCTAAGCTAAACACGCCAAAAAAATCCACATAGAACTATAAACAAGAAAATCTGTCACAGCACAGTCACGTAGGTGAAAGAGGTGGAGCCAGTATCGGGAGGGGGGGGGGGCTGAGCAGCCCTGCAGCAGGCGCGCCCCTGGAGGCAACAGGCACCCGGAGCAAAGGCTGATCTTCTGGATGCTGGAGCCCGGATCCCAAATCACCTTCACCGACTCCCGTCCAGCCTTGCCACCTGGAGCATCTTCCTGGACATACCGCAGCTGGTTGGCATGCCTCATCGAGCCGTCAGACAACCGGAAGCACACCGCACTAAACTTTGCCACAATACAAAGGCATGCATGATGTTTCGTCGGCTGTCATCTGACCCATCTTCACTGTCGTTGTTCATTACCCCAAACCCGAAACAAGTCCAAAACCCAAAATGGAACCTTACTCGGCCTGACGTGCTGCTGCTGAGCATGCGGTAACTCCATGCTCGTCAGTCGTGCCCCGCCCTCTTCTAAGAATGTTGCAGTGGTCACCACAGTAGCTGCAGACCCCCCACCCAACTGCGACAGAGTACCAGAGGCATCTGGGGTTAGCATGGTTTTGCTCGTCAGCATGGGTGCCCCGCCACCACACTCAGTGTCCCCAGCTACTTCTTCCCGAGCGCAGGCACTGAGACTTTCCCACACTGACTCTGAGCGAAGCTGGTCCAGCTCGAAAGCAAGGGTGTCCATTAGTCCTTCATCCCACGCCACGTCTTCTTTGACCACTAGAGCCACGAGCTCCAGCAGTCATAACCCAACCATTCGTTCCCAGCGCTGTCTTTGATAGCGAAACCCAGTCCGTAGAATAGGTCACACCCCATGATGTTATCGCCGCGCACCGCCACTTGGAAAGTGAAGTCAATCATCGTTTCGGACTTGTAATGAGCAGTTAACTCCACAGTTCCAACAGTGCACAACCTGCTATCTCCGTAGCCATACAACGATGCCGGGTTACTTCTTATCCTGTGGTGGGGGAGAAAACTTCTTCACCGTAGCCCAATTCAGCATCAACTGTACCACCACCATTTCGAATAACAGTGGCACCTCCATGCCGTCAAACTCCACTGCACAATACATTTGCCCGTTGGTATTGGGACTCATCGAGTGGATGGTTGTCGGGGGCGGGCGGGGTGATTTCTTCCATGGACTCTCCGGGTCAGATAAACGGCACACCCTGGCATAGTGATTCAAGCATCTACATCTACTGCATTGTTTCCCTCTTGCTGGGCACTCTCTCACTTTATGGCAGTGCGTCATGGACCCACAACCCCTGCAACGGGGGTTCCCAGGGGCAGACCTTGGGCTAGCAGCATTGGTTTCTGAACAATCTTCATCCAAGCTATCCTCGCTATGAGGGTTCGCAACATTAGCTGAGCTCCGGCGACTTCTGTGATTGATGCCAGTTTAGCTCCAAAGCTAGCTTGTCTGCGGCCTCCAACTGGAGAGCTAGCTCAACAGCCCTAGCTAAGTCATTCGGCGCCATTAATAGCCTAGCTCGCAGTCCAACATTGTACGTGTGCTCTGCTAGTTGGTCGCATACCATCTCATCTTCAAACGCCCAAAACAACACTCACTAGCTAGCTGCCTCAAATCAGAGACATACTGGTGGATAGGCTCACCGACACGTTGACGTCTCTGGCGAAAACGAATTCTCCGCACAGTCACGCTGTCTGGGGTGGTGAAATGGTTAGCTAGCAGCTCCACGACATCCTCGAACGGGTACGATGCGCCGAGCATCCTTAGGACTCACTGGCCTTCGATACCCAGGTTGTGGACGAGAAGCACACGTGCCCTCACCTTATTGAGCTTCCCGAGGTCTAGCGCCGTGATGTAAGTTTGAAACGCCTCGAACCAACATGCCCATGACACCGGTGGTTCGCCCTGGAGCTCAAGGAAGGGACGGAGTGGTGTAATGCATGCCTCCATACTTTACTCCTCAGTCGCCAAATGTTATGTCCACAAACCTGGTGATGAATGAGATCGACAGAGATGTAGTGTTGAACACTGCTTTATTAAAGTAGTTGAACACAGTACACGGCATACACCCAGGGGAGTCATCTGGCACAAGAGGAAGTGCCTATGGCGGCTGCCCTGCTATATAGGGTGGTGTGATGACACAACTGGAAGTCAGCATCATCACACGGCACTTCACATTAAGTGCCGCCATAACACACACACACACACACACACACACACACACACACACACACACACATACAGTATATATATAAAATTATCTTTTAAATTGGCAAACATCATATGTGTAGCTCGTGGCAAAATTTGATCGGGATCAAAAGATAATTTTGCTCTTGCCACTCATTTCTATGGAGAATTTTTTTTTGATTTGAAGTACCATATGCACTGTGTTGTGTGGTGTGTGTGTGTGGCCCATGGGGCTTGCCGTACCCGCCCTAGGAGTGATGTCAGGCGGGCTGCGGCACCTGTATATATTGTGTGTGTGTTCAATAAAGAGAGAGTTTGCTGCATGGCATAAGACAGACTGCAGACTCTGATTACCAACATAACATTTTGGCGATGATAGAAAACCATGGAGGCATATGGGCTACCTCCACCTCTGCCGTCGTTTCTGGAGTGTCTGGTAGAGCCAGCGATCCTGTGGCCGGACTGGATGGCCATGCTTGGGGGATACATCGCTGGGATGGGCCTGGGTAGACTTGACAGAGACCGAAGATGGGTGCTCCTGGTCCGTCATCTCGGCGTGGAGGGTCAGAGAATTCTCGGCATGTTGGGAGAGACGGAGCTTTATGCAGATGCTGTTGGGCGGCTGGCTCAAGATTTGTCAAACGCACAAGGGACATGAAGCAGTGGGTAGTGAGGCTGCTGGTGCCAAGGGAAGGTGTGCGCCAAAACCGAGGTACAAGCTACCAGCTAGGTTTTGAGGGGGGACTGGAACCACGAGTGGGGGAGCCCCCGGTCACTAGGAATAGCAAGCCAGCCGAGGAGCTCAGCAAGGTGCGTGACCGTAGTGCTGGCGGCGATGACGACGCAGTGAGAAATGGCGGCATGGAGGGAGAGCAGCGACCAGACTCAACTGAGTTTTCCCCGCAGCTGGAGTCCAGGCAGCGGGACAGTGGGAGCAAGCATGCTGAAAGCCCTGGGGAACAGCAGCTACAGCTGGGCACAGAGGCAGCGCCTTGGACAAGGGTGCTTGGCGGAGTGGCGAGGCGCCTGGGTCTTTGAATAAGTATGATATCATTAAATGTAAGGTGACTTTATGAAATAGATTAATCCTGGTTTTCGTTAAAGACGGGCCCCCTGCTACAAGCACTGCTTCTTGTGAGATACCTTTATGAAACCCAGATACACCCCTCTGGTCATATGTGACATCAGATCAGTCTTCGTTCTTCAATAAAGGCCTCAATAACTGTTATTTTTTTTTAACACCACACCAGCTGATGTATGACTGTTTGCACTTTATAAACTAAGATGGTACAAGTTAGGAGGCCTCAACTGTTGTTTGATAAATTCATATCAAGAAATCATACATGTATTTTTTTAAAAACATTTTAAGTCTGTGAGTATATATATTTTGTGTAAACCATGTGTGTGATGTGGATATCTGCCTGCTCAGTTGCCCCAGCTTTGTTTTCTTTACTTTGCTGTGTGCTCCTGTGCAGATAATTTATCTGGTGCAAAGTCAAATCATTTATTTCCCCTCATTCGTCCTGTTAGAGTGAGGGACCCGAGGAAGAACAGCCAATTTAGACAGAAAATCCCAGTTCAGCTCAGGGTAATCTGATTTCTTTTCTCCCCAGAAATCTACATGTATAGTGCTTATCAACTGGATTACTGGCAGGTAGGAAGAATAACCCAATTTGAGGTTACTTGTTTCTCTGTGTGTAGTATTCAGTGTCACATTGCATTAGAGGAGCAGAACTATTGCTGTGCAGAATGGATACGTAACTTCCTTGCTCTTCCTTTCCCCCAATCAAATTGCTCATTCATTCCTTTTGTCTTTATTTTATGTTAATGTACAGAAAACAGATAATGGATTCATGGGATGCATTTAAAAAGAGACACACAGAGCTGAGTGTCCCAACTTCTTCAGTGTTTTTCATTCCCTCCCCTCCCTTTTAAGGACAACACCATATTCTTCCTTCTTGCCACCCATGTGAGAGAAGTGACAGATGTGTGATGGGTTTTCTGGAGTGGTGACAGGGCCGAGGGGCACCTACTGTATGTGGTCCTATTTAGAGACCCGCTCCCGGCCTCCCTCTTGTCTCGTGCAGAAATTAGGGTCCAGTATGAGCTGCGGTAACGGATGACCACTGTCTATGGACCGTTATCACTGCAAAGGTCGATCTTCCTCAAATAAGAGCAGCTCCCCACACCAAGGTGATTATTGATTAAGTTTGACTCCCCAATAGACACAGAAAGGAATTATACCCTACCGGGACCTGTTTCTGGAAAGAGAGACCTTGCTTAATGTATAAATACTGTGGTGGGACACTATTCCCTCACCTATTGAGTGACTATAAAAGAAACGGAGTGGAAACCATCAGGGATGCAGGGAGCCATGTCAGTTTCCCTTAGACACAGTCCTCCTAATATCTTTTAAAGGAAACAATCATCTTTCCTGATGAACCAAAATGTCCTGTGGCGGCCAAGGTCAAGCACACACACAGACACACACAGACACACATGCAGCTACAGTAAATGCTTCATGTTTTTAACTATGTATTGTGTCCTCTTGTTGTCCCTGTACAATTTGATCTCAGTGTGATGAATGAAAGGTGCTTCAAAAGCTTTTTTCACACAAAAGAGACAAATAATGACCTCTTGATAGACATACTTAAATGCAGTTCTACTGTTTCATAATCACAATGAAAAACAGTTCAGTACTTGCTACAAATGTGATACAGTCAAAACCATGTTCCAGTAACCTGCTGCAATACAGTGCAGACATCAAATATGCTGGAAATTTTTTAATATATTCCTGTTCAGTCATTTGTACTCAAAGATAAAGGTGATCAATAAGAGCAACAAGGTATTAACCCCTAGTAAGTTCACAAAAAAAACCTGACCAATCCTCTCAGGTTTGTATCGTCCAACAAAAAAAAAAAAAACCCCTGAAACTAAATTAGGAATTAAAACTGAATTAGGAATTATATGCAAGTCCTGACATTAAGCAGCCTCTGATGGCCGGCAGGGGGTCTTTGAAAGAGCATTCAGGGATCCTCAAGAAATTATCTAATTTCACTTCTTTATTGGTAAAAAAAAAAACAAAAAACATTGCAAATAATTTGCCATTGTTGTACATGGGGGGCAGCTGTGGCGCAGTTGTAGTGTGTCCGACTACTGATCAGCGAGTCAGGGGTTCGATTTCCGCTCTGCCTACAGTCTGCATGTCGAAGTGTCCTCGAGCAAGACACTGAACCCCCAGTTGCTCCTGTTGGGTCAGGCCAGCGCTGGTGCATGGTAGCTCTGCCGCCATCAGTGTGTAAATGGGTGGATAGCAGGGTCTGTAAAGCGCTTTGGTCATCTAGAGATGAGGAAAAAAAAACACTATTAAGTAAACACCATTTATCTTTTACCATGGGTGCCTGTAATGGCTCTCCCTTGTCAGTAGTTGGCAGTATGAACACAATAATGGCTACTGTCTTCTTTTGCCTCTTCTTCATGAGTTTTACAGAGGTTAAGATGCAGTAACTAGATGAAAAACAGCGATTGATAAATATTTGAAAAGGAAAGACTCAGCCTCTGAACTGGGTCCTGTACTGATGGAGCAGCCGCCATGGTTGGGCACACCAAAGAAAAGCCTGACATTAACACCCGCCAGCCCACCAGTGGAGGATGGATTTCATCGGTGACTGGTAAGACAGCCACTTCCACTAGCCACTTTGGCAGGTTGTAGTTTTGTCAAGTGACATCTAAATAATAAGCCTAACGCAGTGTGATACTACAAAACTACAACTCTGGACTGCACGGTGGCGCAGTGGTTTAGCACTGTGGCAGCACAGTTTTACCCTCGGCCGGGGGATCATGAGATCGTGGGTTCGATCCCAGCCCCCGACCAACAGTGAGCTGTGTGGAGTTTGCATGTTCTCCCCGTGTTGCGCGGGTTTACTCCGGGATTTCTCCGGTTTCCTCCCGCTTACCAAAAAAACATGTAGGTTTAGGGCGCTCGTGCACGCAGCGACCAGCAGCCGGTGGCTTGTCACCAGACTGCAAGCCAAGTCTACCTACGGGTACAAATAAGTAACAAAAAAAAAAAAAAAAAAAAACTACAACTCCCATAAGCACTATTTGCATACATACACACAGTGTATTATCATTGGTTCACTGTCTCTGTGGACTCAGTCTGGCTCCACTGCCAGCCTGGTACACAGGAGAACTCACGGAATCTGGTTCTGCTCCAGGTTGGGTACAGGAGAAACCGTGGATGGTCTGCTCCACGGGTCAGTTCATTTTGTGGCCAGTTTAGAGAAACAGTGATGAACTGACAGCAGCCAGCAGAACGCACCTTCCCTGCTCTCAGATCACCAGGGCTACTGCCCCTGATCCCCCGTTGTCCGAGCTTAATAACCTGTGCTCTCCCCCCACATTGGTTCCTACTTCTGTGGTTAAATATGATTATTTTTAGAGCAAGAACCTCGTGTTTACTGTCTGCAGTTACGCAAATTTAAGTTTCCGTATGACAGAGAGAAAAAGTGACTAAACTTTGATATGTTGCTGTCAAGACCAAATGAAGCTTCTTCTGAGGTGAATTTTTATTTATCTGTTATTATCTTTGATATCTGTGATATGCAGCTAGTTCATGGAAGTAAAACCTCTAATTATGTATTTTTAATGTGGTGGTTCAGAAGTGTCAAACATATGGCCCGTGGGCCAAAAACAGCCCACCAGGGGTCCAAGTTTTTCTCAGAATTTACAATTTTTTTTCTAGTAAATTTCTGACTTTTTCTACTGATTAGAATTGTTCTGGGTGAAAACAGGTAGTGCTGATTTAGATTAAATCCATCAGCAACTACTAATGACGTGCAGCCCTGAACAGGTGTCCCAATTCATAGGGGTCATTTTCTACCCCTACCCTGGGTAGAGGTAGGCAAAGGGAAACGGATACGAATGAGAATTGGGACTGACCCCAAATATTTTTCTCGACTGCTTTACAGCATTTATTACTGTTAATGAATAATTTAACAGATAGTGTTTCTTTAGCTATTTTTTATGTATGTATAAGGGTCATTTACATTTGAAACAGTTGTAAATTTAGTTCAAATAAAATTTAGCACGCCACAGTAAAATTTGATCAGATTAAACATAATTTTCCAACCACAAAATTGTGGCTAGTGAAAAGGCTGAGTGGCTAGTAACTTTGGAAACTCACTAGCCATAGTGGTCGGTGAGCAAAAAAGTTAATGTCAAGCCCTGGACCAAATGCTTCCTTAGCAGAGTGAAAGAGACACTCAGATGTTGTTATAATGCACTGGGTTGGTTTTTTTTTTTTTATTTTTTTTTTTTTGTTTTTTTGCATCATGAGGCTCTCTTTGGCAAGACTTTGGTTGGATGATGTCATGGAGATGAGAAACTTTGTAAAGACATGACCTCTGAAAAGCCGCATATTTGCAGCTTTATGTCAGGAAATTGGAGCGGAGCATAAAACTTTATTGCTCCATACCAGGGCTGGACTGGGACAAAAAAACGGCCCTGGCATTTTTGGTCCAGGTGGCCCATCATGATCAGTCAAACAACAACAGCAGACAGTCCAGTTAAACATGTGCAAGTCTTGTGTCATTCCCCAAAGCAACGGTAAAGCTGAGTAGTAGGTTACATGCAAAACGGGAATAGAATAATTAGTCACATGATCACATTCCGGCTAAAGATGCATAACTGGGAATAATTACATAATATAAAGCTTCTCCCGTTACAGCAATCGCAGGGATGTGCAGAGACATTTTGAGGGGCCAAAGTAAGGGCACCCTCCCACTCTGACTCCAGTTACTTAAGTAATTGTCAGTGTACTGTAACTCTTCTAATATTAGAAGCTTTGTTCATGGCTTCATGTTGACTATTAGCAATTTGTTAAGTAGCAACATTCAACCATCACACTTAATAGTCTAACAGAGGTCAGAATTATCCCACTTCTGCTCTTGACAGGAGGATCCCTGTGGTTTTGAAGGAATAAATAAGTAAATAAATAAATTACTTTATCTCTTTTGCATAAATATTTTGTCATAATTTTAAAGTCTTAAAACTTTCCAAAGGTGCAAAACTTTGAGAAAAAGACACAAAATTACAATTAAAAAACCCATCACAAACATACTGTATATACAATAAAAGCTTCCAATTTACTGGAATAACATAAGTTTATAGGGACAAATGCCCATTTATTTAAAATACTGTATGTACTAAGAAAAACAAGGAAAAAATTGTGAGGAAAAAATTCAAAATTACAAGAAAAACAAAATTGAATTTAAAAGTTAAAAGTTACAAATTCTTGGCAATAGTTGCAAATTTAAGAGGAAAAAATTCACATATGTACAATTACAGACATTGAGAATGTAAACACAGGAAGTTATAAGTTAGAATGAAGTTAGAATGAAGATTTAATAAATCCATAAGAAAAAGTAAATGAATAAATTGTTGAGACAACGGTCAGAAAATCACAAGAGAAATGTAGCTTGTTTGCAATAATTAAAGAAAAATTAAAGAAAAAAATCAATGAAAAGAGGAGGGAAAATTATTGAGGCAAAAGTACAAAGATGGAAGAAAAAATATGCCAGTTTAATACACAAAAGTCACAAATTCAAGGAAAAAATGTCAATCCATGTGCAACAATTTTTCATGATGTTTCAATTTTCAAGAAGTTTCAAAATTTTTTGAAGTCTACAATTAAAAAAAGAATAAAAAATAATCATAAGAGAAAGTACACAATTTATAAGAGCTCTCCAAATTCACATAAAAATTCCACAGTTTCAATTAAAAAAATCTCTAACTTAGATGGCAGAGTAGTCTGTAACTGTACACAAGTAAAAGTAGGTTATCATTATCTATTATCACTCAAATATGCATAAGAGTAATCACCCAAAAGTAGTTATGCCTCAGTGAAACAGAGAGGCATACGGTAATCACTTAATGCGCCTGTGTGTGTGTGTCTGTGTGTGTGTCTGCATGTGTGTGCCCGCGCGTGTGTATCATTGTATCGCCATATTTTCTCTTGAAAAGAGAAAATATGGCAAAGCAATGCCCTTTCTTTTCCTTTGCTAGAATTCCAAGATAGGGCTTTGTTTTTGAAATAAACACAAATTTAACTCACCTTTAATGTCAATGAAGCCGGGGGAAAAGGTATTGCAATAACTATGCCAGGCCACTAGAGGCGGCAGTGCGACTTTTTTACGGGACAGAGCATAGAGCAGCACAGCATGTTTTTTTAACAGCATGTAGAGCTGAACTGTTATAAAATAGCGGTTACTGAAAAAAATGAAAGCATCAAGGTGCTGATGCCTCGGTGCCAGAGCCTTGGCGGAGGTATGCGCTCTTGTATCATCACGAAAATGTTATGGGTTCCTCTCTAGCCCAAGAACCACCTCTGGTAAAAATTTCATCCAACTCCATCTGGTAGTTTTGGAGTATTCTTGCTAGCACACTCTGAGAAGATAAGAGCCTTGGTGGAGGTATGCATTCTGGGATTATTACCAAAATGTTATGGGTTCCTCTCTAGCGCAACAACCACCTCTGGTAAAAATTTCATTCAAATCCATCCAGTAGTTTTGGAGTACACGCATGTGCAGTGAAAATAATCTGCAGTTCACATGCAGTGGCGGACTCAGATGTGGGCCATGTGGGCAAGTGCCCTGGGCGCCATTCTTTTGAGGGTGCCATAAGAATCAAAAGAATAAAAATAAAAGATTCCGAATTATGTGTGCTGAGCATGTATTTGTGGCCAATGGGCGCCCTCTGCAGGCGGGATGCCGGTGCCCTCTAGCTGCGGCTGGCAGACTCCATAGATCACACACTCCAGTATGTCCGACATTCAAAGTGCAGCAAAGGAAGAAAAAAAACATTAAAAGTAGTTTTTTTTTCTTAAATTATGCAGTGGTTTGAATTTTAAAACATTAAGCCTTAAAGTGGCAACATTTGGTTATCACTGCTTATGTTATGTAACGTAATTTTTCTCCAATGTGTTGTAGTCGGCTTCAGTTTAGAGGCCACATGAATTAAAGTCAGGGCTGTGCAGAGACCATTTGAGAGGCAAGTGCGCAAATTAATTTTAAAAAAGGGCACATGGAGTGAGATTTGTTAAAAATATGTGTCAACTTTATATGTTACTTAGTTTGTATCTATTTTACTTTAATAACTATACACTCATGGACATATTTAATACCAAACAGATTTTTACAAATTATCAACTGCCACAGAGACCATGTCTTCATCATTAATTATGTAAAGGTCAATGACCAAAAAAAAAAAAGGGCAGCTTCCACTGAAAAATGATAATCTCTTCAAAATAAAAACATCTTTGTAAAAGTCTGAAAAAAAGCCTTTCTTTCAATAAATAAATAAGTAATATTGTTTTTTGGTTTTTTTTGAGAAATTGAATTTGGGTTTTTCATTAGATGAAAGTCATAACCATCAAAATTAAAAGAAATAAACACTTGAAATATATCTCTCTGTGTGTAATGAATCTAGTTTAATTTTTTTATTGAATTACTGAAATAAATCAACTTTTTGATGACATTCTAATTTATTGAGATGCACCTATCAGTGAGAGGATTGGTGCAAATGTACAAGAAAATCATGAAAGTATGAGAAAAAAAGATGAAACATGCCAAAAGTTTAAAAAAGTAATAAATTTGGCAGGAAAATGTTGCAAGAAAAGCCTCAGTAATTGTTGCGAAAATTGGACATTTGGACATTTAAGAGAGAAAAAGTTAAAAAAAAAAAAAGGCTTAAAAAAAGTGTGTGTGTGTGGGTGGGGGTGGGGCGTGCCAGGGAGGCAGTCCGCCCAAGGTGTCATACAAGCCAGGACTGCCCCTGTTCTCATGCCCATACTGTTGGCGGCAGCCAAGAGCCTCCAACCTGATTTGAACAGCTGCAATCCAAACACAAAGAAGAGCACGGTGGCAGACGTTTTAAATGGCGGAAGCGATGGAGGTATGTGAATACAATCAAGATGAACAGGAGCTTTTGCTGTTTAGTGGCAGAGGTAGAAAACAGATGGGCAAAAAGACGGACATTTGTTCACCCAGTATTGGCAGATTGCCTACTACTTTCCTCTGGCGGGATTTTCCAGGCATATGCGCAGTACTGTTCCATTGATGGTAAACATGAGCTGCATTTACTTCAAAAACAAAGCGTTATTTTGAAATTCTGGCAAATTAAAAGTCAAAAAAATATGGTGATACAATGATACAAGCCTTTAGTTCCACTTAATTTTGATAGGGCTAAAACAGAGAGATGGACAGACAGATACACACACACAGTCACAAACAGACGCAATAACCAATTACCATATGCCTCCCTTTCACCAAGCCATAAAAGCGTATTCAGCAACTACACCACTTATCCATCACACAGATTGTTTTCACACTGGTTTTACTGTTTAGTTTTGCAGAGAAAGGGCGAGGAAAAACTTGTTAAAAACTCGCTAAACACTACAAGTCCCAACATTCCTCGCCTGCAAAATGGTCACAGTGAGCTGTGCATGCGCCCGGAAACTCCCACCACAGGGAAGTACTGAGCAATTCGCCAATACTGGGTGAACAAATGTCCGTCTTTTTGCCCGTCTGTTTTCTTCCTCTGCCACTAAACAGCAAAAGCTCCTGTTCGTCTTGATTGCCTTGTATTCACGTACCTCCATCGCTTCTGCCATTTAGTGCTCTTCTTTTGTGTTTGGATTGCAGCTGTTCAAATCAATTTGGTGGCTCTTGGCTGCCGCTGACAGTACGGGCATGTGAACTGCAGATTATTTTCACTGCACATGCGCAGACTCCAAAACTGCTGGATGGATTTGGATGAATTTTTTTTTACCAGGGGTGGTCCTTGGGCTAGAGAGGAACCCATAGCATTTTGGTGATGATCCGAGAATGCATACCTCTGCCAAGGCTCTGGCACCGAGGCATCAGCACCTTGGTGCTTTCATTTAAGAAGAAGTTGCTGAGATATGACTTTAGTCTGGACAGTTTGAGGTTTTTCTCCTAAGTTTATGACAGCTTAATTCTATATTTACTACTTTTTCCTTGTAAATTTGAAAGATTTTTTTCATCCACTTAAATCAACTTTTTCTCAGAATTTGTGCTTAGTGCTAATTTAGTTTTTTTTTTCTAGTACATTTGAGACTTTACTCTCAGAAATTTGTGAAGTTTTTCCTCATAAATTAAATATCAAAAATAAAATGAGCAAAGATACAGTATTTTCTGTTATATCAGGGATTGTCAGGAGCCGAGCCGGCTTGGTTTCCCCCGGCTCGGTCCTGACCTCTCTGTGGGTCTAGGTGCCGTTGTGAATGTATATATAGTATGTATTTCAGTGTGCTTCTTTACCCATAGCCACTGTCTGACTGGCAGCTGTTAGACAGCCGCTGTGACCTACTTTCTGTGAGCACTGCTGACAGCTTGCCGGTCCGGCCATGCCCCCTCTCTCATTATCACCAGCTGTTCCCATTCCCGTGTGCCATCTTCCCACTCCTCACCCAGGTGTTCCTAATTACACCATCACCAGCAGTGCGTGTACTTAAGCGCCTTTTGCCAGTCACGCACTGCTGGGTCATTGGATTGTCTACGGAGGTACACAGTTGTGTGCAAACTGTGTGCGGTAAAGTATTAGCCACCTCCACTGCTGTCGTGGTTCTCAGCACCCTTTGAGCGATGTCGGCTCCGGGACGCTTTGGTGGTTAAATACTTCTGCTCATGCACTCGCTGGGCGATGCCGGCCCAGGGACGCCAAGTGTAAGTGTTTTTGCCTTTTTGTATATTTTCACCTTATGGGACTGTTTGTCTAGGTGTTTAATAAATGTGTGCGGTGTAACTCTAGCGTGAAAATCCTCATCCTTTCACCCCTCACCGGGCGCAATGGAAAAGCGCACGGGAGGGTTCATGACAGGGATGGGCAATTGGCGGCCTGCAGCCCACATGTGGTCCGACCCCTCATTCACTACGACCCGCCAGTCCATTTCCAAAAGTCAATTATTTATTTATATCACGTTTGAAACTGCATTCTTAAATGCATTTATAGAGTCCGCCTGCAGATGGAGCTCTGTACCAGTGGTGAGCGAGAGAGCAAGAGATCGCCAGTCCTTTCCAAGGCAGATATAATTTTATCAATAATTACCTCCGCCAGGCCGAAAAGGCCAGGAGGAGGTTATGTTTTTGCCGGGGTTTGTCTGTGTGTTTGTTTGTCTATCTGTCTGTCTGTCTGTCTGTCTGTTTGTCTGTTGGTTAGCAAGATAACTCAAAAAGTCTTGGACGGATTTCCATGAAACTTTCAGGCGTTGTTGGAAATGGTACAAGGAAGAACTGATTAAATTTTGGGGGTGATCCGGTTCACCGTCTGGATA
Source organism: Pholidichthys leucotaenia (assembly GCA_020510985.1). Lineage (NCBI taxonomy): Eukaryota > Metazoa > Chordata > Actinopteri > Cichliformes > Pholidichthyidae > Pholidichthys > Pholidichthys leucotaenia. The sequence goes on from CM035843.1 coordinate 259,343,638, forward strand.
CAGGAATTTTTTAAAGCATTTTTCAACACTGTGACATAGGGCCATTTTCAACATGTGCGCAGGCGCAATGGAGGCCGCTGGTCGTCGTGTCTGCAACACAAACTCTGCATTCTTCAATGTTTTAGGCACAAAAGCACGCGGAAAACACTGCTGGCCTGGGCCCGCCAGCGTGCCTGTGTTTGCGCGCAACTGCAAAACCTCACACGGCCAGCTGTCCGCCGACGGATTCTTTGGCAGAAATTCCCCGGCCAGCCATAGGAGCTGCACATTTGGCAGAAATTCACCGGCCAGCCATAGGCGCTGCGCAAAAACGAGCTCTCTGCCGGCGAAGCTTCTAAATTCTCGTTTGCCGCGGAGCGCAACCCCAAAATAATATAATATAAAACCCACGGCAACCTGTCTACCCAATTTGCATCCGTCAGTGGAGGAGATGGACACAACAGCAACACTTCAGTTTATTACCTCCGCCAAGGAGGCAATGCTTTTACTACTGAACCACTAATCCTATCACTATCACATTGATTGTCATTGATTAATTGTGTGTTTATTGCACTGTCCCTGTCAAATAAACAAATAATCATTGTGAATCCAATTGCTACTCATATGTTTACATGCTCAAGGAATCTGAAAACGTACACACAAACACTGTATGGGGGGAATTGTGGCGCTTGGCGGAGGTCTGCGCTCTCCGAGTGCTTTTCTAGTTTTAATTGTAATATGATAAAACACTGAGTAGTTTTTATTTTCATTTGCATTTTCAGTTTTGATTGTGAAACTTGTACTCCCCCCCCCCCCCGAAGGTTTGCATGTAAACCTGTCCCTCGGGAAGTGAGGAAAAAAATTTGTGGTCTTCACTACCACCAAAGTTGCCCATCCCTGTATTAAATGCTATTTATAGCATATTAACAGCCCATTTTCTAACCCCCACCCCAGGTGAAAACCTCACATACTTTGAAACCTAAATATTTGCAGGTATGCATCATACTCTTACTGAATAAATTCAGACAGACCCAAAAACTATGCATAACTTTGCAGAATATTCAAGATGACGCTGGCATCATACATCATTATGAGATGTGACTAAAACACTTGGTAGAGATGGGTGAGTAGGCGTGGCTGAAATTGTGGAAAAATTTGCTGGCACGTTTTGTGTCAGCAAAGCTTGCACTTCTTTTTAATGATTTAGTATATTTATACAAAGTCATTTTAATGAAGAACAAATAAACTAAACTACCTGTAGAAGAGCTGAAGGAGCCTCCTGTCCGCTCACCTTTCCTGCTGCTGGGACAGGGAGGGCCCTGATATTGCATTCAATTACACTAAGAAGTTTGGCTTTATGTTGGAATTAGTAGGGTAAAACATAAAGTTTGACACAAAGGGCTTTTTCTGGAGCCTTTTTAACTGACTAATATGTCCTTTATTTTAATAAATTTAGTAGCATCCATTTCCATTTTTAAATTTTTTCCTCTAATCTTTTCAACTCCACTTTTATGCTTTTCGCCTGAGTGGTAGCCTCGTTGATAAAGCATTTGCCCCACAACCGGGAGGTTGGGGGTTCAAGTCCCGGCTGGGTCATACCAAAGACCATATAAAAATGGTACTTCCTGCCTTCTAGCTTGGTGCTCAGCATTATACAACGGGGGAAGGAAAAAGTTGTTTATGGCAGTGGCCCCTCTGATTCTAGATGTGTGATTAACAATGCAAATAGGAGAAACATAATTTTGTTCTACTGTACAGTATATGATTTGCTGTATGGACTGAATGACAATAAAGTTGGCTTCTTATTATTATTGTTATTATTTGTCCATTTTCATTCAACACTTCTGCTGCCACACAATTTCTTCCACAGTAAACTCAGCTCTGAAAGGGGCCGATGCGCACTGGGAAGGAACGGGTGGGGGTGTTAGGGGTGCGTTAAGAGATTTGATTGGACAGTCCAGTGTCAGTAATGAAAATAAACAAATGGGCTGCTGTCAGTATTTCAAAAGCCAGTGCGCAGTGGTCCTTGAAGGCGTGGTTACATAATTATATTGATGACAACGTACCGGCCCACATTGGGCCTCAGGCCACCGGGCAAATGCCAGATGGCCAGTCCAGCCCTGCTCCATACTGAGGTCTGATGTTTGCAAGTGATAAGCAGTGTGCCAAGGCTGGCATACCTGGCAGATATACTGTATTTCAGCATCTGAACGAACTGAGCATGCAAATGCAAGGCAAAAATAAAAACCTGCTCACAAGCACAGACAAAATAAATGGATTCCGTTCAAAGGTACATCTCTGGCAGAAACATCTAGATCAGGGATGGGTAACTGCGGCCCGCCCCCTCATCCACTGCGGCCTGCCAGTCCATTTCCAAAAATCAATTATTTATTTATATCATGTTTGGAACCACATTCTTAAATGCAATTATAGAGTCTGCCAGCAGAGAGAGCTCTAATTGAAACCTAGTGCCGCTCTCTGCAAGTGATAGAGCATAGAGCAAGAGTGAGGGAGCCACTAGCGGAAGCAGCAGTGACAGTGTGCACTGGAGTGTTGTCAGGTATGTTTTGCATGGTAAGACCGCATTAATAGGCTGTAAACAGCACTGAATGTACAAAGTAGGCTGTTTTTAAACAAGAATAAATTGTACAGCTGAGAAGCTATAGCATTTATTCTTGTTTGGCAGGTGAAGCCCATGTCATCAATAAAAGTTCAGAAACTGGTCATTGTAATCTGCTGATTTTTTTTTTTTATTTTTTTTTTTTGATTTATACCAGTGACTCTTAAACTTTTTTTTTTAATTCCCCATTTTGGGGACCCAGACATTACCAAGCCCACACAGCAATTTCTCTGCCCCTCCACACCCACAATTAATCCATGAGCAAGCAAAGCCTCGTTATATTTCCTTTTCTTATTGGCTTCTTTTGTTAATTATCATCCAGAATTTATCATTGCTCATCATTTTGATGGAGAGAGTTTTAAAAATGAGGTCATGATATAATTTTATCCATCCATCCATCTTCTACTGCAGGGCTATTCAATTACAAAATCAGTTGGACCACAATTTGAAATCAAGACATGTAACTGGGCTGCACATATTCAGCGAGCTGTTGAATATGATAAATCTGAAACCAACACAGATCAATATGACGAAAAATATGCACTTTTTATTCATTGGCTTGGTTTTAAATGTGCGGTTGGCACATGACAAAGGCACATCAAAATTTCATAAAAACACAATAACAGTACTGGGCTTGAGCAGAACTTGAAGTAGTAGAAATAGTTTTCCTCTTGAACAACAATTAAATAAATAGAATGAAAAAATAAAATTCTGTAAATAATCATTTTGGTCACATCTTACTCAGGCATATCTCAAAGTGCATAAAAACTCAATGTGCACCATTAGTAGCATTGACATTTGTTGCCCTTTTGAAATAAAATATACTACACATCCTGGTTACAGCTGACCTTGGCACATCACAAAGTGCATTTAGCTGAATAAAGAAAGAACTGTCAAACACTTCAGTGCACAACCCCCCAAGAAAAGATTGATAACATTAACAAACATTGCACATCCACTACTGTGGTTTGTTTTGTTTGAAATCACCACATGTGTGAGTAGGAACCTCAAGGTACACGCTGACAGATCGCCAGTCCATTGTAGGGCAGATATAATTTTACCAGTAATTTTAATTATAAAACATAAAACATTGAGTAGTTTTTATTTTGAATTGCATTTTCAATTTTAATTGTGAAACTTTTAATTTTGCAGGAAATAATCCCCCCCCCCCCACACACACACGGTAGGTTTACATGTAAATCTGGCCTTTGGGAAGTGAGGAAAAAAATTTTGCGGCCCTCACTACCACCAAAGTTGTCCATCCCTGGTCTAGAAGGTTTCAAACTTGACATGTTCCTACCAGAATGTCAGCTTTGTGCTCATCTAAACAGGCCAGTGTTTCACACTGAGTGGGTATGGATTAATTCATTACCTCCGCCAGGCCGAAAAGGCCAGGAGGAGGTTATGTTTTTGCCGGGGTTTGTCTGTGTGTTTGTCTGTGTGTTTGTCTGTTTGTCTGTCTGTCTGTTTGTCTGTTGGTTAGCAAGATAACTCAAAAAGTCTTGGACGGATTTCCATGAAACTTTCAGGCATTGTTGGAAATGGTATAAGGAAGAACTGATTAAATTTTGGGGGTGATCCGGTTCACTGTCTGGATACAGGAATTTTTTAAAGCATTTTTCAACACTGTGACATAGGGCCATTTTCAACATGTGCGCAGGCGCAATGGAGGCCGCTGGTCATCGTGTCTGCAACACAAACTCTGCGTTCTTCAACGTTTTAGGCACAAAAGCACGCGGAAAACACTGCTGGCCTGGGCCCGCCAGCGTGCCTGTGTTTGCGCGCAACTGCAAAACCTCACACGGCCAGCTGTCCGCTGACGGATTCTTTGGCAGAAATTCCCCGGCCAGCCATAGGAGCTGCGCATTTGGCAGAAATTCACCGGCCAGCCATAGGCGCTGCGCAAAAACAAGCTCTCTGCCGGCGAAGCTTCTAAATTCTCGTTTGCCGCGGAGCGCAACCCCAAAATAATATAATATAAAACCCACGGCAACCTGTCTACCCAATTTGCATCCATCAGTGGAAGAGATGGACACAACAGCAACACTTCAGTTTATTACCTCCACCAAGGAGGCAATGCTTTTACTACTGAACCACTAATCCTATCACTATCAGATTGATTGTCATTGATTAATTGTGTGTTTATTGCACTGTCCCTGTCAAATAAACAAATAATCATTGTGAATCCAATTGCTAGTCATATGTTTACATGCTCAAGGAATCTGAAAACGTACACACAAACACTGTATGGGGGGAATTGTGGCGCTTGGCGGAGGTCTGCGCTCTCCGAGTGCTTTTCTAGTTACATTCTGTAATAGGCTACAATGTATCATTTTTGGTTAGTGGGGTTCCCTCAGATGTTTTCAATGTTAAAAGGATTCCTTGGCTCAAAAAAGGTTAAAAAAACCACACATCTAAATAATGTCTCCAAAAAGTGAAAAGGCGAAGAGTTACAGCTGCTACAGTATGTTTGTATCCTTTTCCTAACATTACCCTGACCTCAATCAAAGGAAAATTTGTATTTTGTGTATTAATAAAATGCATAATAAATCCAGAAGTGACAGTGAAAGTAAAGTCAAATGGCAGTGACAAAAAGACACAAAACATTTTTGTTTTAGTTAGAGGACTTGTTGGTTTTTCCTTTAATTTACTTAACTTTGTCACCTGTCACTATTAAAATCCAAATTTAAAACTACTCTGCTGTGATGATGACAAATAAATCAATAAACACTGAACTTAAATCAGCCGAGATTTAAGCCAAAATAAGAAAACAGCATTTATCCATAATTTATGTGCTGCTGCTATATAAGTATAAAGCAGTATTACTAAATGCAACACAGAAGCCAAAAATATTAAACAAAGACCAGCATTATTGCTATTGCTGGTAATGCATATATCACTTTTCATATTTGTTGTAATCGTCAAAAATAGACTGTGTCTTATGTCACATTGTATACGTTTCCTGCACTCAAGTTTGTTGATGAGAACTGTAAAATCTGCAAACTCTAGGGGGGAAAAACACTTGCTTGGGGGTGCCATGTCCTACCAATCACTCTCCCCTTCTAAAGGGGCTCCAATGGCACCTGAGGGGGAATATCATGGCTGTCATCCCAGAAAGCCTGCCGCACTGATGCCTGCTTACCATCTGCTCCCCATATGAGCAAAAACAGGCAATTGTCTCAGAGAAGGCACCTCAATCACTGTGCCATCAAACTATACTTTAACATGTGGTTTTGGTAGATTTGGACAACGTGGTGGTGGAATCCGCAGTGCTGGAAGCCCTTATTTTGCTTGTGGAGATAACGGTAAATGATTGTGCGTGCATGCGGTGTAGGTCAAGAGCGCTTGAAATGTATATCATAGCCCTGCCCTGTCTCAGTATGGACTTGGCATCTGACAGTGAAAAAGCAGAACAGTGGGACCCTGTCAGTGTTACACTTCCTGTAAATAACCCCTTCATGCCTTTGGTTTTATCATTCCCCGCAAATGATTCCAGGCCCCTCCAGAGTCGACAAGAAATAGCATTATTTTATGGCGTAGAAAAAGGGAGAGATAAAAAGAAGAGCCAGTGAGAGGGAAAGGGAGACGGGGCTAAAAAAGGTCCTTCAGGGAACATGGTGTAAATGAAGTTCCAGGAATGACACAGGCGTGCAATGAGGCGTGGATGGAAAATATACGCTGCACATCATCGGATAGAGATGCCAGTGGAAATGGCTTCATTGAAGTGTCAGCCCTCATCCATCAATCAATCATCCGCAAGAAACAATAACGCTGTGGCGATGGGGCAGCTTTTATGGGGCTTACTCATGGGTATCGGAAACAGCGCTTAAGTGTAGTACTGACACTGGGAGAAAAACAGAGATGAGGTGTTCTGCTTATTCCACATGCAGGTAGAACAGATAAGAGAGGGGAGGGAGGGACTAAGTATACAGTGCCCCAGTGGCAGCTTGGACAGAAGAATTTTTCATCTACACCACAGCAGTGATGTTTTTTTTTCTTATCTTATGAAGATCCAGTTTGTCCTTATTTGGATTTATTTTATATTTGCATCACTGTGTAAAACTGTTACATTTACTGTAAAAAGAAGCATAACTAAATGTTCTAAAGTCATGCTAGTAGATCTGTGATGTGGTCCTTTATGCTATAACTGTATTCACCATAAAAACTGCTGTGATTCTGTGCTAAAACTGCAAATAAAACATGGAAAAAAATACCCATCTCTCATTAACCTGTTAGGATGTACAGTGCCAGGGATATTTGCCCCCTTCTTATTTCTTCTTCACTCATCATTGTGTTCTCGACAGTAAAGTGAACTGGTCATCATTATCTGCTCGTAGCCTCTATCACTGGCATATGCTCATTTACAAAGCCATTCTGGGTAGAATTCCTTTGTATGTATGTTCATTTTGAACATGGAAGCAAGGAAGCCACAATCTCCACTCAGTGGATTATCTGCAACTGGTTGTTACAGAAATAAGAACAGAATTAGGAAAGAAAGCTTTTTAGGTTTTCAGCTCCTGATGCATGGAACAAGATAAACTCTGAGCTCCATCTATAAAACCTCATACTGTACCTTTGACTGAATTTAAATCTCTAGTGTAATCAGTGGAGTCCAGGCTTTCTGTGTGCAAGTGTTTTATATGAGTATGTTTTTATAGCTAATTTATTTATTGTCTGTCCTTATATTTTATAACTGTAACTGTGTTACTGCTGTCTTGGCCAGGTCACCCTTGTAAAAGAGATCTCTTATCTCAATGGGACTAACCTAGTTAAATAAAATCTAAATTAAAAAAAAAATAAAAAATACTTTTTTGCATATTTGTCAAACTTAAATGTTTCAGGTCATCAAACAAATTCTAATAAATAAAGATAACCAGAGTAAATACAAAATGCAGTTTTTAAATGATGATTTCATTTGTTAAGGAGAAAAAAAAAACAATTAAACCTGTCATGAACCGAGCCGGGTTCCTTCGGGCTGGGTTCTGACTTGCTGTGGCTCAGGTTTATCTGTGTATTTGTGTTTTGTGTTATCCTTTGAGTTCTTGTAGTTTCTATGTTCTCTGGTTTATTTTTCCCATACCTGTAGCCACTGTTTCTGGCCGGCAGCTGCGAGGCAGCCTCCTTTGGCCTACATTCATGTGGGCGTTGTCTGACAATTTGCCTGTCCGACCACAGCCCCTCTCTCATGACAACCAGCTGGTTCCACTCCCGGTGATTCCTTTCCCGCTCCTCGTCCAGGTGTACCCAATCAACCCTTGCCAGCATGGTAGTACTTATACAGCTCATTGTCAGTCTACCATTGCTGGACTATTGAATTGTCAGAGGTTTGTGTTGTGCCACTGTACACTATAGTCTGCCCGCTTCATGTCCCGTCGTGTAGCCAGTAAGTGTACGCTGTCATCTTTTTGTATGTCAGCATTGTTTTTTGAACTGTTTGTCCTTTGTTCAATAAATGTGTTTGTGGTGTAACCTGCACTTAAATCCGTCTTCCTTTTACTCCTCCGTGCGCTCCGTAAAAGCGCATGGGGAGATCACGACGAAACCTACCTGGCCCTATGTGAAAAAGTAATTGTGCCCCCCCCCATCCTATTACATCATGAATTAACTGTGATTAACCACATTTTTTTTTTTTTGAAAGCTGAGTTCAACTTCACTAGCCGCACCCAGGACTGATTACTGCCAGACTTGTTGAATCAAGAAATCACTTAAATAGAACCTGTCTGACGAAGTGAAATAGGCTCAAAGATCCCCAAAAGCAACACATCATGCCACAATCTAAAGAAATTCAAGAACAGATGAGAAACAAAAACCCAGAACAACATCTAAAGAACCACAGGCCTCACTTGCCTCAGTTTTGACACTGGTCCATGACTCAACAATAAGAAAGAGACCTGGCAAAAAATGGCATCCATGGGAGAGTTCCAAGGTGAAAGTCACTGCTGAACAAAACAAACAAACAAACAAAAAACCACACAAAAGCTCATCTCACATTTGCCAAAAAAAAACATCTTGATGATCCTTAAGACTTTTGAGAAAAAATATTCTGCACACTGATGAGCCAAAAGTTGAACTTTTTGGAAGGCGTGCATCCCATTACAACTACCATAAAACTAACACAGCATTTCAAAAAAAGAGCATCATACCAACAGTCAAACATGGCGGTGGTAGTGTGATGGTCTGGGGCTGCTTTGCTGCTTCAGGGCCGGGACGACTTGGCATAATTGATGGAACCATGAATTCTGCTCTACCAGAAAATCCTGAAGAATGTCTGACCATCAGTTTGTGACCTCAAGCTCCAGCCCTCCAATGTGGCTGAATTAAAACAATACTGCAAAGTGGGCCAAAATTCCACAGCAGCGATGTTAAAGACTCATGGCCAGTTATCACAAACATTTGATTGCAGTTGTTACCACGAAGGATGGCACAAGCAGTTATTAGGTTTAGGGGGCAATTACTTTTTCACATAGGGCCAGGTATGTTTGGATAGCTTTTTTCCCTTAATAAATTAAATCATTATTTAGCAACTGCATTTTGTATTTAGATGGGTTATCGCTGTCTAATATTAAAATTTGTTTGATGATTCTAAACATTTAAGTGTGACAAATATGCAAAAATATAAGAAATCAGAAAGGCGGCAAATACTTTTTCACAGCAGTGTATCTTAAAGCCTCATTTCATCACAACATCTGTGCTGTTTTTGTTTTCTTCTTGAGACAAAAGTAAGTTGTTAACTAATGCTATCACGTGGGGTTATAACTAAAAGTCCTCTAAGTTTATGTAAAAGATGGTCATAACTTCCCCACCTTGTAATATACCCACATGTACCATATTCACTGTATCTTCTCATTTCAAAAGTGCTAAAATCTAGGTATGGAGGTAGGAGGGGGATGATTGGGCCTCCACCCTGGAGATGTAAGTTCAATTCTCTATCTTGACTTTTTTGCTTTATGCATTTAATACATAATTGGTGGTTAAGGCTACGGTAATGGGTAGAAGAAGGAAAAACAACTGTTTGAAGTTGAGAGAAAAGTTCAAAAACATGGTTAGAAAAGGTGACAACTATTTTATACACATTCCCACTGCAACTCTACCACGTTTTTTCAAGTAGTGGCTTGTGGGTGATCCCACCAAGGAGGCAGATTACTCAAGGACAGACACACACCTATACTTGCGAGGACCCTGAGTCTTTAGCTCAACAGATATAAAATGCAGCTCTTGCAAAGCCCCAAGAAAACATCACTATGCAAGACAACACAACACCAGCCTCGTTTTCTCGGGGGAAAGGTTAAGGAGGACCATCAAAGAACTGATGGAAGAGGCTGAGAAGGCAAGTTACTGGCTGTGGCTTCAGAAGAGTGATAGCACATGGGGTAAGACACCCCAGTAGGGTCAGTTGCAGAGGGTGGTGGGGAGACGTCCCCATTCAACCACAGTCCCCCCACTGGGACTGTACTGATAGGGGGTGAAACATTAGTGATTGGTGGCTCCAGCTGATGACGCTGTAGCTGACTTGAAGGGCACCGGAGGAGGTGCAGCAGGCTAAGAAGCCAAACAGGAAAGTCATCACCTGTACACTTTGTTGACTAATCTGGAGAACCAGTGACGACTGCGAAAGGGCAGTTAGCATCCAGGGAAGATTGGAGAACAGCTGGGAAAGACTGGTTGACAGCGGGAAAGACTGCACCAGAAGTAGAGGGTTAGTCTCCTTACCCACTAGCTTTCTAAATGGAAGAATCTTTATTGACTACAGTAAGTAAAAAGAGAAAACAACCCGAAGGCTCTCCGAGAGGCAGGGTGGAAGATGAGCCTGCAAGGATGGAAATATTGGTAATGACTGGAACAGACAAGGATAAAGAGAAATCCCTTCAGACGTGCACAAACGGGTGGCAGAAGGTAACGTCGCTTAGGGGATTGCACATCCATCAGGGGAGGATGAAGTGTAGAGGGAAGATAGGCCAGCACACTCACACTGCTCCAGCAGGTCAGACGAGAGGGTCCCAAAGCCAGGGAGAGAACCACAGAGCAGTAGGATCCAATAGTGCTGGAAGGTTGGTAGCAGGGGAAGAAGTAGAGGAGTTGAAGGGGGTCCCCCAGAGCAATGATGACGTCAGCCCTCGCATAAAAGAACAATGAGCGTGTCAGCCAAAACCAGTGGAGAGGCGTAACAAACTGAAATGGCCAAAGTCCAACAACTATTAAGAATGGCGTGGACTTGATGAATATCTGAAAGGAGTCCTGGGGCACACTTTGAGAGGCACCATAGACCGCAAGCTCAACATGATAGACAGCATTATATATGAGGAGTGTAAGGAAAAGTTTGGAGAAATGTCACTGCAACAAGCATCAGCCCCTAGACAGAAAGGTTGTAGAGAGAGGTGCATCGATGAGCTAATGCGCGACAGACGCCAATTGCACAAGAGTTGGAAGAAGGCAGTCCCAGAGGAAAAGACAGGCCTGAAGGTGTTGTGGGATGAACTTAGGCAAAGGCTCAGCAAGCTGCGCAGAGGAGACCAGATCAGGAGGAGGAGGAAGAGGAAAGAAAAGGAGAGGAGCAATTTCTTGAAGGACCCGTTCAGATATGCCCGTCAGCTTCTTCACAAAAAAACAAAGCGTCACTCTGGATATTTCTAAGGAAAAACTGGAGAAATACATGAAGATCCAATATTCGGATGAGGCCAGAGAAATGCCACTATGCTCACCAGGGTATGTACCATGTCCAGCACCACCAGATGCCTCATTTGACACCTTCACACCAAGGTTACAGGAGGTCAAAGATGTCATCAGAAGGGCCAAGCAGTGTCAGCACCAGGACACAATGGGGTCCCATATAGGCTGTATACAAACTGCCCCCAGGTAGTGCGGATTCTATGGAAGCTCATTAGGACGGTGTGGAAGAAGCAGGTTATCCCATTGGAGTGGCAGCAGGCGATTGGGGTCTTTGTACCCAAGGAACAAAACTCCACCTCCATCAATCAATTCAGGAGCATTGTACTACTGAATATTGAAGGTAAAATCTTCTTCACAGTCCTGGCCAGAAGGATAACCAGCTTCCTTAGGAACAACAAGTACATCGACACTACATGCCAGAAGGCTGGCCTTCCAGGCTTCCCAGGTTGCATTGAACATTCAGCTATGATCTGGGAGCAGGTACAGCACACCAGAAGGGAAAAGGGTGACCTACATGTGGTGTGGCTTGACCTGGCAAATGCCTATGGGTCTGTGCCACATAGGCTGATCAAGTTTGCCCTGAAGTTCTTTCACATCCCAACATGCATTATCAGCATCATTGCAAAGTACTTCAGTAAATTCCATCTGTGCTTTGCAACTAAAGGCTTAACAACAGGATGGCAAGAGCTAGAAGTTGGCATTGCAATGGGTTGCTCCATCTCATCAGTGTTGTTTGTCATCGCATTCGAGGTCATCCTCATTGGAGCAAGACAAGTAGCAAGAGGTCTGAAGTTACCAAATGGAGAATAACTCCCAGCTCTGAAAGGCTACATGGATGACATAACCATCATCTTGCAGACTGCCCCTTGCCCATCAAGGCTACTGAAATGGCTTGATGAGTTGGTAGCATGGGCAAGGCTAAAGATCACATTCTCAAAGTCCCAGAGTCTGCCTCTCTGGAAAGGAGTGAGGAATGACAATGCGGTGTTTGTAGTAGGAGGGGAAGAGATTCTGCATCTGGCAGATAAACTGGTCTGGAGTCTGGGGAGAGAGTATACGTTAGAGCTCTCAGACAAGAAAATGGGGAGACTGGCACAGAAACAGCTGGTGGAAGGACTGACAAGGATAGATAGCAGTCAACTGCCAGGGAAATACAAGGTGTGGTGCTACCAGTTCACTCTCTACCAGAGGATAATGTAGACACTCAAAGTGTGTGAAATACCATCAGCAGCAGCCAGTAGGATGGACTGCATTTACAACTCTTTCATCAGGAAATGGCTGGGGGCCCCTCGCTGCTTCTCAGACACTGACCTCTTTGGCAATAACATATTGCAGCTTCCACTAAAGTCCATCAGCCTTGGGTAAAAACAGGAGAAGACACACCTAGTATTGAAGTTCCAAGAGTCAAGGGACAGGCTGGTGAGAGGAGCAGGGGCAGAGGTATGCACACGACAAAGGTGGAGAGCAGAGACAGGGGTGGACCAAACCACAAGCAGGTTGCAGCAGAAGGAGATCCTCGGCAAGGTTCAAAGCAACTGGGCAGGCTTGGGGTGGGGAGGGATGACACTGTTCTGGTCAAAAGCTACAAGGGAGCAGAGGAAACAAATGGTGGTGGAGGAGGTGACGCAGGCAGAACAAAGGCACCTTTACAGTAAGTCAGTGGCCCAAGGCCAGCAAGGGGCATGGACAAGGTGGGAGGCCATAGCAACAAAAGGCATCAGCTGGGTAGACCTCTAGCGAACTCCTCAGGCACAACTGACCTTCATGATAAGAGCAGCTTTATGACACTTTACCATGCCCCTGCAACCTCTCCTACTGGTATGGAAATGAGGACAAGTGCCCCTTCTGCAGTGTCATCGGCACAGGACTCCAACACATCCTGTCAGGGTGTAAAGTGGTGTTGACACAGGGGCCCTACAGGTGGAGACATAACCAGGTGCTGTTGAAGCTACCAGAGTTCATGGAGAAGAACAGGTTTACTGCAAATGCCACACCAGCCCAGAAAAAGCTTGTGCACTTTTAAGGAGCAGGGGAGGTCCATCGGAAGCCTGGAAAAGGAGGAACATCATTGCTCACCCCTGAAAAGGCATGGGAGACAAAGGTTGACCTGGGCAGACAGCTGGTTTTTCCCATCAGAGATTATCAAGACTACACTCAGACCAGACTGTCATGTGGTCCTCAGCTATACTCAAGGCCACCATCATCGAACTTACTGCCCCTTGAGAGGAGGAGATACCAGCAGCTAATGGTATCTGAGGTATCCGGTATCCAGGTATTTGGTATCCGGGTATTTGAGCAAACTGCTCAAACGGCAAACGGCTCAAATACCCGGAGCTAGCAGCAGAGTGCAGGGGAGTAGGCTGGGCTGCAACAATCCACCCAGTGGAAATTGGATGTAGGGGCTTTGTGGGAAGGTCAATGATTCCTCTCCTGTGAGAAGTTGGTCTCTCAGGGGAAAGGTTCTGGAGGGCCATCAAAGAACTGGTGGAAGAGGCTGAGAAGGCAAGTTACTGGTTGTGGCTTTGGAGAAATGATAGCACCTGGGGTAAGGCACCCCAGTAGGATCAACTGCAGGAGGTGGCGGTAGACGTCCCCATTTGACCACAGTTTCCCCACCGGCAGATATACTGGATAGGGGTAAAACATCAGTGATCAGTGGCTCCAGCTGATGACCCTGCAGCTGACCTGAAGGGCACCAGAGGAGGTGCAGCAAGCTAAGAAGCCAAACAGGAAAGCCATCACCTGTACACTTTGTTGGTGGTGATCTCAAAAAGTGTCCCTACCGTCTACCAGCCAGTATATGGAAGAATGATCCAATGGAGTGACCAGAAACACATTTATTGATATTTGTAACTACCGGATACATGCCTCAGCTTCACTGTGCATTGGTGGAACAGTCTAATAACAGAAAATAAATTGTACATACTGTGGAAATCTCCTAAAACCTGTTTAGGTTTGTAAAATTTATCCACCGGAGCTCACAGGACAAACAACCTCCCTTCTCCCATACGGGAGACAATGTTTATTTACACTTGTTAGCCCTTCTTAATCCCGACACTTTGTTTTAGCTCTACAGAGCTTCAGCCCATTTGTCAGCAGGTGAGTGTCAGTCTCATTTTTAAACTAGTTTAATTGCAGTGTTGCCACATTTACTCAGAGGTTGATTCGCAGCTCATATTGGAATGAATATTCCTACCGAGGCGACACGTTTCTATGCTAATGCTATTCTAGCTATTAACTCAGTCGGATGCAAATTAGGCTGTTTTTTGCACGTTCACATTAACTTTATGTGTAGGCAAGTTACTTTTAATGATAAATAAGAGTCATAGTTTGGTAAACAGACATACCTGTTATAAAGTGGTCAGAACAGACGGAGACGTGAGTCATATCATCCCTCAGCCTCCACATCCCGTTATGAAAAGGCATTCTCCTTAGGCAGACAGTAGCTAACAATATGCTTCTTTGGTAATCTCTGCTGGCTGATGGGAATCTAAAAAACTTGTATTTCTGATTGCCATCACCATTAGATGGTGATGGCTACATGAGCCAATTGCGCACCATTTCAGCATTTTCTTTGATTAAATTTAACTAACATTTCCACTGAAATACTGTACATTGAGAATGTTATTTGTTTATACCTCGCTCTGCCACTAGGGCTAAGTTCAGGTGATCAGTGATGGAAGCGTTGGCAGCCCACTAATCTCTATAAAAAAAAAACCTGGATAGCGCACGCCCCATTCGTGAGTACAGAGTTGAGTGAAGCCACCTAGCCACCATTTTACTACACCCAAAACACTCAGCGAGTCAATGGAGAATGAATAAGTTTAGTAGTAAACGGTGCCACTTTTACCTCAATAACTTCCCAAAGAATTAACAAATTTTGAACTTCTTGGTATGGAGACACAGTTTATAATCTTGTGCAACCAGTGAACTCTAGAAATCGAGTTGACATTTTAGCAGCCATGGGACAGCTGGATAATCAGAAAAGTCAAGCCAAGGCGAGTAGGCCTGTGAGTAATGCATGCAGTAAGTGTGTTAGCCATGTCGTCATAATAATAGTTCTAATTATAGTCTGATAGGAGTACATTAAAATATCATGCAGTGCTTTAATCTTGCTAGGAGTTAGACATGGAAAGAGCAAGAATATTGTCTGTAATATTTTTATTTATTTATTTATTTTCAGAAAAACACAGACTCCGATAGACAATACAGAGCAACAGAATAACTTATTTCTTTTTTCTCTGTGCTTGGTACTGAGCGGGTGGGGACTGCCGTGATTAGGGAGTTTTCAAAGGTGCTACCAATAATTTCCAAATCTATACTCATTAACATGGGCAGTGGCTTGACTCTGCTTGGAGCTTTGCTCGGAGCCGGTCTAGAATGGAGTAGTGAGGCACCTCCTTCCCTCCACTAGCCTTGGGTGCGCACCTTGGGCAAGTGCTAGTACACCCGCAGCCTCCCTTGCCAGGGTCACGGCACGGCAGTTATGTCATCAACTCGATGGCATCTCTGGCACTACATCATTGGCGCTTCTGAATGTCAACTCGGCTTCAGTTGCGGCAGGCGTCTCTGACTGTCTACTCGGCTTCAGTTACGGCAAAATGCAACGAGCTTCTCTGCGACCATCTCAGCTTTGCTGTGTTGTCGACCAACAGAGCACCTCGCCAAGGGACACTGCCTATGCGCCAAGCAGTGTCGTCATCACCATAGGTGCAGCCCCACAGTTTTCAATGGAAGTACAGTTAAGGAGAGAAGATATGGCCACCGCATACGGGGGAACCGATGCGCCGCTCAATACGGCAGTGGCGATAAGTGGATGAAGTCCGTATACTGCTACCGCGTCCGGGGTAACCGACAAACAACACCATCGACCTTCTGTTTCGAACTCATGCAAACAATGCCTCAATCTCGGTGCTTGGAATGTCCGTACAACCAACGACAGTGAGTCTTCAATCAGACCTGAAAGAGCAACAGCCCTTATCTGTCGTGAGCTCAAGAAAGCATCCATTGACATCTGTGCCCTAAGCGAAGTTCGACGACCTGGCACCGGAAACGTAGTTGAGAGGAGTCACACAATCTTCTGGAGTGGAGGAGAAGAGAGAACAGCTGGCGTTGGCTTTGCTATTTCCAACAGGCTAGCTGCTCAAGGTATCACCCCTACACCAATTAGCGACAGGCTCATGTCAATGCACATACAGCTAAAGGGAGGAAACAATCTAACTCTCATTAGTGTATATGGGCCGACCATGCAAAGATCTCAGGAAGAAAAAGAGCAGTTCTATGAAAAGCTTAGCAGCTGCACATCTGCCGCCAAGATGGACATCATCATCATCCTGGGCGACTTTAATGCTCAAGTGGGCAAGGACTGGAAATCGTAGCCGAATGTAATTGGAAAACATGGCGTTGGTAAAATGAACTCCAACGGGCTTATGCTCTTAGAATTCTGCACCAGATTCCAGCTCAGTGTCATGGGTACTATGTTCCAACAGA
The DNA here is from genome assembly GCA_020510985.1 of Pholidichthys leucotaenia. Taxonomy (NCBI): domain Eukaryota; kingdom Metazoa; phylum Chordata; class Actinopteri; order Cichliformes; family Pholidichthyidae; genus Pholidichthys; species Pholidichthys leucotaenia. The sequence goes on from CM035843.1 coordinate 259,360,394, forward strand.
AAAACACCTTAAAGAACACATGGCAACACCTACGTTCAAAGCACTGGCACCAAATCGACCATGTACTATCCAATAAGGCCGCAAAACCATATGTTACAGTGACATGAGTCAATCAAGCAGCAAACTGCTTCACTGATCATAAGCTCCTGGTATCTAAGTGCCTGTTCTTTATTAAAAACAAGAAGAGTGGTACAAGGCCTCCCAAGAAGCTAGACACACATTTGGATGATGACAAAAAAGCATTACTGGAGCTCTTCCTAGACGAAAAGTTGTCTACCTGTAAGGCGGACTTTGATGAACTCAGACTTATTCTCCAGAATGCTGCCACACATGTCTTCGGCAAAAAGAAACGAGTGCAGAATGACTGGTTTGATGATCAGGACCAAGAAATTCAAAAGCTGCTTCAAGACAAGAACTTGGACAGGCATGTTCTAAGAAGGCGGATCAGAGAGCTAAAGAATGACTGGTTTCGGCGCAGAGCTGAGGAGGCAGAGCGGCACTCTCAGGAGAAGAACCACAGAGAGTTTTATGCTACCCTCAATGCCGTCTATGGCCCTAGATCCAGAAGCACCCATCCTGTGAAGTCCAAAGATGGTGAGCTCCTGACTGTTCCTGACAAAATAAAGGACAGATGGGTTGAGCACTTCAGCGACTTATTAAATCAATCAACGGATGTTGACTTGAGCATCGTCGATGACATAGACCAGCTTCCAGTTATCGAATCAATGAGCCTTCCGATTGAAGACCAAGAACTTGACCAAGCCCTTAGAAACACCCAATTAGGAAAGAGCCCAGGTCCAGACGGTATTCTACCTGAAGTACTTGTGCATGGAGGACGTCGCTTAAGAGCTTTCCTACTTGTCCTATTCAACATCTGCTGGACTACAGAGATTACCCCAACCGACTGGATAGATGCCATCATCGCAATTCTGTTCAAAAAACGTGACAGAAGCCTCTGTGGCAATTACAGAGGAATCTCACTGCTCAGTGCTGTCGGTAAAGTCTTCGCGGACGTTATCTTGCAGAGGCTTCACCTGTTAGCAGAATATATCTACCCCCAGTCGCAGTCAGGGTATCGAAACGGTAGAAGTACAATAGATGGTATTTTCACCCTTCGCCAGCTGATGGAAAAAACAAGAGAGCAGCGCAGATGTTTGTACATAGCTTTCGTGGATTTTGTGAAGGCGTTTGACATGGTCAATCGCGAGCTCCTCTTCATCATCCTTGGCAAACTTGGCTGTCCTCCAAAGTTTATAAGAATCATCAAGAGACTATACACGGACGTGCATGCCCGACTTGCTATCAATGGTGAACTCATCCAATCCCTTGAATACAACAGCGGGGTCAAGCAGGGGTGTAAACTAGCTCCAACACTCTTTGGCATGTACGCAGCAGTCCTACTTTGGCTTGCTTTCAAAGAAATCAAGCACACCTGCAGCGTACAGATTAGACTGCATTACGATGGCGATCTTTTTGACCTCCGCAGATTAAAAGCGAAATCCAGAGTCCTCACAGATTATATTAGAGAAGCTCAGTATGCTGACGATATCGCGATCTTCAGTGATACACCAGAGGGCCTGCAGACGTTATTATCCTCCTACAATGACGTCGCTAAGAGAATGGGTCTCTGCATCAACACAGTCAAAACGGAGACCATGTGTATTGGCAATACAGCTGAGTTCTTTATTGACGACATCAAATTGGCCAACGTTACTCGCTTCAAGTATCTCGGCAGTTATGTCAGCAGTGACTGCTCTATGAAGGAAGAACTTGCATCTCGCATTCAAGCAGCATCGTGTGCTTTTGGCCATCTGTGCAAGAGGGTGTTTGATTCGCATGACCTCACAGTCTCTACCAAAGTCGCAGTTTACAATCAGTGCCTTATGCCCCTCCTGATGTATGGCAGCAAAACCTGGACCCTATACCAGCACGAAGTCAGGCAGCTTTGCATAATCCAACAGCGTCACCTTCGCCTGATACTAAACATCAAGTGGGACGATTTCATCAGCAATGAGGAGGTGCTGCGGCGGGCACACGTCGAAGACATCGAGATCAAGCTTGTAATGAGTCGCCTGCGCTGGTTAGGTCATGTCTGTCGAATGAATGATGATAGGCCGGTGAAGGAACTCCTGTATTGTGAGCTGGCTCATGGTTCTCGCAAAGTAGGTCGACCCAAACTCCGTTTTAAGGACACATGCAAAAATGCATTGAAGTGTGCCGATGTTTTAGATCAATGGCAATTGGTAGTACATGATAGAGCGGAATGGAAGAACCTCACGAGGAAAGTTTGCAGGGCGCATAATACAAAGAGAGTGATAGCTCACGAGAAAAGACGGGCTCGACGCAGAGCGGACAGAAGTAAGGAAGGAACTGTGAATATACCCGTTTCAGGTGAAAGGCGATAATAATCGCCTTTTTTCTCTCGGCGCCACACGAGTCGGCTGCCTTTTGCAACAGCGGCTCGATTCCGAGTCTTTTTCCCTTCCTCTCTCTTTTGATCCGTCTTTTTTTTTCACCCCACTTATATCACGGACACACAGATCGTCCTAAATGTCTCCTGAGCCGGTGGACGGAGCCACTGTCTATAGCAGGATACGATACAGCAGAGAACAGCTGCTAGCATTCAACCGCCACCCGGTCCCATTGGAAAAACTCGACATACCGAGTGAACTGAGGCGAAAACGCCGCGGCTGCCGGGCTGGAGTAAGGCGGAGGACAAAAAATATAAGGTACAGACCCTCCCTTCCATCTGTTGTCATGGGAAATGTACGGTCGATACTGGGAAAGTTAGATGAGCTAGCGGCTATCTCCCGTTATGATAGCACATACCGGGAGTGCTCTCTCCTTTTGTTTACTGAGACGTGGCTAACTGAACTAGCAGCAGATGCTAACATTGAGCTGGAGGGTTTTCACATGATACGAGCTGACCGAACACCAGACAGTGGCAAGGCTAGGGGCGGTGGAGTGATCATGTATGTTAACAACAACTGGTGCAGACCGGGACATATCACTGTTAAACAACGACACTGCAGCAAAGACATTGAGTTGCTAGCTGTTAGCATGAGGCCTACATATCTCCCGAGAGAACACTCACACGTGATCTGCATTGTTGTTTATGCAAATCCGACGGCGAACGCTGGGACAGCACGTGACGTCATCCATTCAGTAACCAGCAGGCTGCAGACAGAACACCCAGATGCTCTTCTCCTCATCTCAGGCGATTTCAACCATGTTTCACTGTCTCCCATTCTACCCACGTTCACCCAGTATGTCACATGCCACACTAGAGACAATAAAACACTGGATTTATTCTACGCAAACACTAAGGAGGCGTACACCTCATCACAACTACCCCCACTCGGGAGATCGGATCACAACTTGGTTCATCTCCGGCCGGTGTACAAACCCCTAGTGCACAGACAACCTCCGGCCATGCACACTGTGGAGTTATGGTCTGAGGAGACAATGGACACCCTAAAGGGCTGTTTTGAAGCCACCGCCTGGAAGCAGCTCTGCGATCCACATGGTGAGGACATCGATGGCCTCATTCACACCTTCACGGGCTACCTCAGCTTCTGTGTGGACAAATCCGTTCCCACCAAGACCATACGGCGTCACTCAAACAACAAACCCTGGATCAACCCTGAGATAAAAACACTTCTGAGAGAGAAGAAGAGGATCTTCAGGTCGGGGAACAGGGAGATAAGATAAGATAAGATAAGATAAGCCTTTATTAGTCCCACAACGGGGAAATTCCAGGATTGCAACAGCACAGGGATAGCAACACTCAGAGCAACAATCAGAAGGCAAGAAAAAAAAAAAAAAAAAAAAAAAAAAAAAACAAGCAAGCAAGAGCAGCTAATAAACATATGTACGTATTACTATAAAATATATATATATACACACACACACAGACACACAGTGCAGAGCATTGTAGCTGGATGGAATAAATATATGAATATATGAACACACAGTGCAGAGCATTGTAGCTAGATGGAATAAATATGTAAATATATAAACACCCACAGTACGGAGCATTGCAGCTAGGTGGAATAAATATGCAAGTATATAAACACACACAGTGCGGAGCAATGTAGCTAGATGGAATAACATGTAGATATATAAATATATAAACACCCACAGTACGGAGCATTGCAGCTAGACGGAACAAATATGCAAATATATAAACACACACAGTGCAGAGCATTGCCGCTAGATGGAATGAAACAGCATAACCGTCTACCCAGCTATCCTGCATGGTATGATTATGTGCCCATACACACTCTCACCCTCCATAGCGACCGGCATGCTCCTAGTTGTATGCCGGAGAGGACCACTGTGTAAGTCTATTGCATCTTCTGCATTCAAAAAACTATTAGTTTGTTACGTCTTTTTTGCTATCTCTGCGAGCAGCCCTGCTTAGGTTGTACAGTCTGACAGCCGTTGGTAGGAAGGACCTACGAAACCTCTCGGTTGTGCACCTGGGATGATGTAGTCTGCTGCTAAATGAGCTCCTCAGTGCATTCAGTATGTCCTGCATAGGGTGGAACTCGGACTCCAGCAGAGATGACAGTTTAGCCACCGTCCTTCTCTCTCCTATCTCCTCCATCGGATCAAGGCGCTGCCCCAGGACAGAGCTAGCTTTCTTAATCAGTTTGTTCAGTCTCTTCCTATCGGCTGCAGTAATGCCACTGCCCCAGCAGACCACTCCAAAAGTGATGGCTGATGCCACCACCGTGTCATAGAATGACTTCAGCAGCGCCCCTTGTACACCAAAAGACCTGAGTCTCCTCAGCAGGAACAGCCTGCGCTGTCCCTTCTTGTAGAGTGCATCAGTATTGTGTGACCAGTCTAGTTTATTGTTCAGATGAATACCCAGGTACTTATAGGATGTCACCATCTCGATGTCTGTTCCCTGTATATTTACTGGTACTGTGAGGGGCTGCCCATGCCTGCGGCAGTCCACCACCAGCTCCTTAGTTTTCCTCGCGTTGATCTGGAGGCAGTTCCGATGGCACCAGTCCACGAAGTCCTGGATAAGCCCTCTGTACTCAGCTTCATCTCCATTGGAGATGAGGCCAACGATCGCAGAGTCATCAGAGAACTTCTGTAGATGGCAGTGTGTTGTGTTGTGTGAGAAGTCCGCAGTATAAAGAGTGAACAGGAAGGGAGCCAGCACCGTTCCCTGGGGGGCCCCCGTGCTACTGATGATCGTGTTGGACACACAGTCCCGGGTTCTCACAAACTGAGGCCGGTTCGTGAGGTAGTCCAGGATCCATGATGACAGGTGCTGGTCCACCCCTGCGCGCAGCAGCTTGTCCTTCAGGATCATCGGTTGGATGGTGTTGAAAGCACTGGAGAAGTCAAAGAACATGATCCTCACCATATTCCCGGGCTTCTCCAGGTGGGACAGAGAACGGTGAAGGAGGAAGATCACCGCATCCTCCACCCCAATGCCATGCTGGTAGGCGAACTGGAGTGGATCCATCGCTGGTTCCACCAGGGGGCGGAGGTGAGCAAGGAGCAGTCTCTCCAGGGTCTTCATCAAGTGGGACGTCAAGGCCACCGGTCTGTAGCTGTTCAGGTCTTTGGGGTGGGAAGTTTTTGGTACAGGTACCACACAAGATGTTTTCCACAGCTGTGGTACCCTCCCCAGTTTCAGGCTCATGTTGAAGATATACGTCACAATCCCACACAGCTGGTCTGCACAGGACTTGAGGAGCTTTGCGCTGATGCCGTCCGGTCCCGGCGCCTTCCTCGCCTTGATCTTCCTCAGCTCCGTCCTCACCTGGGTCCTGGTCAGGGTCAGGATGGGGGGCTGTGTGTTGGGAGTGGGGGGGTGTTGGTAGAGTGGGGAGTGGGCAGCAGGACTTGATTTCTTTAGAGGCAGCAGTGGTTGTTGTGCAGTCAGGGGGGAGGGCGGTTGGTCAAATCTATTGAAAAACAGATTCAGGTTGTTCGCCCACTCCCTGCCCCCTGTGGCCTGGGGGGAGGTATTCTGGAGCCCCGAGATGGTTTTGAGGTTTCTCCAGACCCCGCTGATGTCGCTCTGTTGCAGCTTGTCCTCCATCTTCTTCCTGAAGCTGTCCTTGCCTTCTCTGATCTTTCTCCTCAGCTCCCTCTGTACGGACTTCAGCATCTCCCTGTTCCCTGACCTGAAGATCCTCTTCTTCTCTCTCAGAAGTGTTTTAATCTCAGGGTTGATCCAGGGTTTGTTGTTTGAGTGACGCCGTATGGTCTTGGTGGGAACGGATTTGTCCACACAGAAGCTGAGGTAGCCCGTGAAGGTGTGAATGAGGCCATCGATGTCCTCACCATGTGGATCGCAGAGCTGCTTCCAGGCGGTGGCTTCAAAACAGCCCTTTAGGGTGTCCATTGTCTCCTCAGACCATAACTCCACAGTGTGCATGGCCGGAGGTTGTCTGTGCACTAGGGGTTTGTACACCGGCCGGAGATGAACCAAGTTGTGATCCGATCTCCCGAGTGGGGGTAGTTGTGATGAGGTGTACGCCTCCTTAGTGTTTGCGTAGAATAAATCCAGTGTTTTATTGTCTCTAGTGTGGCATGTGACATACTGGGTGAACGTGGGTAGAATGGGAGACAGTGAAACATGGTTGAAATCGCCTGAGATGAGGAGAAGAGCATCTGGGTGTTCTGTCTGCAGCCTGCTGGTTACTGAATGGATGACGTCACGTGCTGTCCCAGCGTTCGCCGTCGGATTTGCATAAACAACAATGCAGATCACGTGTGAGTGTTCTCTCGGGAGATATGTAGGCCTCATGCTAACAGCTAGCAACTCAATGTCTTTGCTGCAGTGTCGTTGTTTAACAGTGATATGTCCCGGTCTGCACCAGTTGTTGTTAACATACATGATCACTCCACCGCCCCTAGCCTTGCCACTGTCTGGTGTTCGGTCAGCTCGTATCATGTGAAAACCCTCCAGCTCAATGTTAGCATCTGCTGCTAGTTCAGTTAGCCACGTCTCAGTAAACAAAAGGAGAGAGCACTCCCGGTATGTGCTATCATAACGGGAGATAGCCGCTAGCTCATCTAACTTTCCCAGTATCGACCGTACATTTCCCATGACAACAGATGGAAGGGAGGGTCTGTACCTTATATTTTTTGTCCTCCGCCTTACTCCAGCCCGGCAGCCGCGGCGTTTTCGCCTCAGTTCTCTCGGTATGTCGAGTTTTTCCAATGGGACCGGGTGGCGGTTGAATGCTAGCAGCTGTTCTCTGCTGTATCGTATCCTGCTATAGACAGTGGCTCCGTCCACCGGCTCAGGAGACATTTAGGACGATCTGTGTGTCCGTGATATAAGTGGGGTGAAAAAAAAAGACGGATCAAAAGAGAGAGGAAGGGAAAAAGACTCGGAATCGAGCCGCTGTTGCAAAAGGCAGCCGACTCGTGTGGCGCCGAGAGAAAGAAAAAAAAAAAAAGATGCTGAAAAAAAAAAGATGCTGAAGTCCGTACAGAGGGAGCTGAGGAGAAAGATCAGAGAAGGCAAGGACAGCTTCAGGAAGAAGATGGAGGACAAGCTGCAACAGAGCGACATCAGCGGGGTCTGGAGAAACCTCAAAACCATCTCGGGGCTCCAGAATACCTCCCCCCAGGCCACAGGGGGCAGGGAGTGGGCGAACAACCTGAATCTGTTTTTCAATAGATTTGACCAACCGCCCTCCCCCCTGACTGCACAACAACCACTGCTGCCTCTAAAGAAATCAAGTCCTGCTGCCCACTCCCCACTCTACCAACACCCCCCCACTCCCAACACACAGCCCCCCATCCTGACCCTGACCAGGACCCAGGTGAGGACGGAGCTGAGGAAGATCAAGGCGAGGAAGGCGCCGGGACCGGACGGCATCAGCGCAAAGCTCCTCAAGTCCTGTGCAGACCAGCTGTGTGGGATTGTGACGTATATCTTCAACATGAGCCTGAAACTGGGGAGGGTACCACAGCTGTGGAAAACATCTTGTGTGGTACCTGTACCAAAAACTTCCCACCCCAAAGACCTGAACAGCTACAGACCGGTGGCCTTGACGTCCCACTTGATGAAGACCCTGGAGAGACTGCTCCTTGCTCACCTCCGCCCCCTGGTGGAACCAGCGATGGATCCACTCCAGTTCGCCTACCAGCATGGCATTGGGGTGGAGGATGCGGTGATCTTCCTCCTTCACCATTCTCTGTCCCACCTGGAGAAGCCCGGGAATATGGTGAGGATCATGTTCTTTGACTTCTCCAGTGCTTTCAACACCATCCAACCGATGATCCTGAAGGACAAGCTGCTGCGCGCAGGGGTGGACCAGCACCTGTCATCATGGATCCTGGACTACCTCACGAACCGGCCTCAGTTTGTGAGAACCCGGGACTGTGTGTCCGACACGATCATCAGTAGCACGGGGGCCCCCCAGGGAACGGTGCTGGCTCCCTTCCTGTTCACTCTTTATACTGCGGACTTCTCACACAACACAACACACTGCCATCTACAGAAGTTCTCTGATGACTCTGCGATCGTTGGCCTCATCTCCAATGGAGATGAAGCTGAGTACAGAGGGCTTATCCAGGACTTCGTGGACTGGTGCCATCGGAACTGCCTCCAGATCAACGCGAGGAAAACTAAGGAGCTGGTGGTGGACTGCCGCAGGCATGGGCAGCCCCTCACAGTACCAGTAAATATACAGGGAACAGACATCGAGATGGTGACATCCTATAAGTACCTGGGTATTCATCTGAACAATAAACTAGACTGGTCACACAATACTGATGCACTCTACAAGAAGGGACAGCGCAGGCTGTTCCTGCTGAGGAGACTCAGGTCTTTTGGTGTACAAGGGGCGCTGCTGAAGTCATTCTATGACACGGTGGTGGCATCAGCCATCACTTTTGGAGTGGTCTGCTGGGGCAGTGGCATTACTGCAGCAGATAGGAAGAGACTGAACAAACTGATTAAGAAAGCTAGCTCTGTCCTGGGGCAGCGCCTTGATCCGATGGAGGAGATAGGAGAGAGAAGGACGGTGGCTAAACTGTCATCTCTGCTGGAGTCCGAGTTCCACCCTATGCAGGACATACTGAATGCACTGAGGAGCTCATTTAGCAGCAGACTACATCATCCCAGGTGCACAACCGAGAGGTTTCGTAGGTCCTTCCTACCAACGGCTGTCAGACTGTACAACCTAAGCAGGGCTGCTCGCAGAGATAGCAAAAAGACGTAACAAACTAATAGTTTTTTGAATGCAAAAGATGCAATAGACTTACACAATGGTCCTCTCCGGCATACAACTAGGAACATACCGGTCGCTATGGAGGGTGAGAATATGTATGGGCACATAATCATACCATGTAGGATAACTAAGTAGACGGTTATGCTGTTTCATTCCATCTAGCAACAATGCTCTGCACTGTGTGTGTTTATATATTTGCATATTTATTCCATCTAGCTACAATGCTCCGTACTGTGGGTGTTTATATATTTATATATCTACATATTATTCCATCTAGCTACATTGCTCCGCACTGTGTGTGTTTATATACTTGCATATTTATTCCACCTAGCTGCAATGCTCCGTACTGTGGGTGTTTATATATTTACATATTTATTCCATCTAGCTACAATGCTCTGCACTGTGTGTTCACATATTCATATATTTATTCCATCCAGCTACAATGCTCTGCACTGTGTGTCTGTGTGTGTGTGTATATATATATATTTTATAGTAATACGTACATATGTTTATTAGCTGCTCTTGCTTGCTTGTTTTTTTTCTTGCCTTCTGATTGTTGCTCTGAGTGTTGCTATCCCTGTGCTGTTGCAATCCTGGAATTTCCCCGTTGTGGGACTAATAAAGGCTTATCTTATCTTAATAAAACTCATTAACAGGCATTCAATGCAATTTAGCTGTTGAAATGGATATTGTGTTAAAGTCTGTATTTACTGTTGCACAAGAGTTTTTCTGTATTCTTGAAGTTTCTGCTTAATTTACAAATCACTGTTTAATATGAATTTTTTGACAATACTGTGCTTTTCTTGTAATGTTATGTAGACTATCTCTGCAGTAAACAATGGAAAAAAGCATCTGCTTTAAAATTTGTAATTCTTCCCACAACTGTTAGTGAAAAAAACCCTCTCAAAACATTGCAACTTTTTAAAAAAGCTCCCACAAATTCAGGCTTTATGGGCTGCAACAATCATAAAAACATCCGCGAAATCCTGGAGGGACTGGTTGATAGAAAAATACTGTTAGTAATTAACGTTACTAGAACACCTTTGAAGCGGAGTGATACATATCCAGTGAAATTGTAGTGTAATTATAGTAGCTCCTGGAATCCCTATTGTCCAGTCAAATTGCTCGGTCGGAACTAACTGTTGTATAATTTGTCTCAACTGTATGCTAATATTAGCAATTGAGCAGTAGGGGCTTCAGGCTATATGCTAGCATTGTTGATGATTATCATTTATTTCCACAATTTCATTGCTTCTTTTGATGGATTTTTCTATTTTGCTTTTCATAGTTTTAATGAACAGGTGGTAGGTGGAAACTGATCTACTCTGCACAGGATGTGGAATATGACATAGACCCTGACAATAATTTATTTACCTCCATCAATAATAACTGTAGTTACTACACGGATGAACAGTTTAACACAATGGTCATATCTGATTTTAAGATATCAATGATGCACTTCAACAGCAGAAGTCTCTATGCCAACTTTAATAACATTAAAGATTATTTACATCTGTTTAAAGAGCCATTCGATATAGTGGCAATGTCAGAGGTGTGGCTCAGTGAAGAGAAAGGAGTGGACTTTACAATGGATGGCTACGAATTAAATTATGAGATGAGATGAGATGAGATTCAACTTTATTGTCATTACACATGTATGAATACAAGGTAACGAAACGTGACTTGGCATTTGGGCACGCTCTGCAGAGCGCATCCAAGGCTGGGGCAGCCGCTAGGCGCCAGTCATAATTATCTGAATAGAAAAGTGAAAAAAGTAGGAGGAGTTGCAATTTATGCTGAGTGCTTGCAATACAAGGTTGAAAATTTTTCAGTGACTGTGGATGATTTCTTTAAATGTATTAAGATAAGATAAGATAAGATAAGCCTTTATTAGTCCCACAACGGGGAAATTCCAGGATTGCAACAGCACAGGGATAGCAACACTCAGAGCAACAATCAGAAGGCAAGAAAAAAAAAACAAAACATCTGTTTGGACAATATGAAGAATATAGTAGTGAGCTGCGTATATAGAACACCTGGATCAAATATTGATTTATTCAAGGACTGGATGGAAAAAATGTGTGCAAAACTTACTCATAAAGTTTTTTTTTTTTAATTTACCTTTTTGTTCTTATTAAAGACAAAAATAGAAAGGAGATGTTTTTGCCTTCTTTACATGTTTCGACTGTTCACTGCAACCTTCATCAGAAGTGTCAGCTGATTGCTGCTAGGTGTCATTTTATCAGCTGACTTTCGTAGGCGGGGCCAGCCCAGCAGACCTGTCAGATCCACCGAGCCGGCCCTGCTTTCCACCGTCTGATGGTCTCTAGAGAGTGTGGTCCCACGTGTGGGAAAGCATAAAGGCCCCCTCATCCCGGTTCATGCTATCTTTTCCCCACTTCCTGATTTCTATGGCCTCCTTGATCCAGCGTTTGTGTCTGTTGCTCTCCGATCCAATAATATGTGTGTTGTCCCAGTCCATGATGTGATTATTTCTTTTGCAGTGATCTGATATTGCTGATTTTAATGTTTCTTGTTCTGCCTTTTCATTTTGTGATCTTGTGAGTCGTCCTTGTGTTTCCTTCTCATATTCCTTCTGGTGTTCTTTTTTCCTTGTGGTGAACGATCTTCTGGTTTCTCCTATGTAGGTTTTGTTGCATGATCTGCATTATGCTTTCCCACACCTGGAACCACATTCTCCAGAGACCATCAGACGGTGGAAGGCGGGGCCGGCTTGGTGGATCTGACAGGTCTGCTGGGCTGGCCCCGCCTACGAAAGTCAGCTGATAAAATGACACCTGGCAGCAATCAGCTGACACTTCTGACTAAGGCTGCAGTGAACAGTTGAAGCATGTAAAGAAGGTAAAAACATCTCCTTTCTATTTTTGTCTTTAATAAGAACAAAAAGGTAAATAATTAAAAGAAGACAAAATGAACCTACTTGAGCTATTACTCATAAAGTTATGTTCATCTGTGGGGATTTCAATATAGATCTTATGAATTCAAAACAACATAGTATGACAGAAGAATTTATCAACACAATGTACAGTATGGGCTTACATCCAACGATCACCAGACCTAGCAGAATCACGTCACGCAGTGCCACACTGATAGATAACATGTTCACAAACATTATTTAAAATAATATCATGAGTGGGCTTTTATTGAATGATATCAGTGACCACCTGCTGATTTTTGTTGTCTATCAATGTGATTATAGGAAGAAAAAGTATACCAAAAATATTAAATATAAAAGAATAACAACTGAAGAATCTATGTATTTACTGGCAAAGGAATTATTAATGCAAGACTGGAAGATAGTTTGTGACGAAAATGATATAAATAAAGCATATGATGAATTTTTTACAAATATTTCAATCATTGTACAACAAAAACTGTCCTATAAAACAATACAGTGACAGACAACAAAACAAAAATATTCCATGGGCCACCAAGGGGTTACTAAATGCATGTGAAAAGAAGAATACATTATATAAACAATTCATTAAGTGTAGAACTGTAGAGGCTGAGAACAAATATAAAAGATATAAAAACAAGTTAACTAATATAATGAGGACACCTAAGAAAGAATACTACAACAGGATATTAGAGGATAATAAGAATAACTTAAGAGGAATATGGCAAGTGCTAAATGGGATTTTTAGTAACCGATCAAAGAATGCAAATTATCCAGAATATTTTATTGAAAATGACAATTTGATAAATAATATGGAGGATGTGGTTAGTGGTTTCAATAAATTTTTTTGTAAATGCTGGTCCAGAATTAGCAAAAACAAGAGTGACCCCAGAAACGAATGATTGTGGTTCTGTAAATGAAATAGAAGATAGAAATCCAAACACAACCTTTTTGGGTGCAGTAACTGAAAATCAACTGACTGGAATGTAACTGACATGCCAATAGCGAAAAAAGTAATTGAAGGAATTGTTAAACCACTCACCCACATCTGTAACCTGTCATTTCAATCTGGTAAATTTCCAAACAAAATGAAAATAGCAAAAGCAATACCACAATACAAAACAGGAGACAGTTATCATTTTACACATTACAGGCCGGTCTCTTTACTCTCATAATTCTCCAAAATACTTGAAAAAAATTTTCACTAGAAGACTGGATGATTTCATTGGAAAACACAACCTCCTTACAGACAGTCAGTATGGTTTTAGAGCAGACAAATCTACATCTTTGGCACTGGTTGAACTCATAGAAGAAATTACTAGTTGTATAGATAAAAAAAAAGTTTGCTGTAGGAGTATTTATAGATTTAAAGAAAGGTTTTGACACCACTGATCATTGAATTCTACTGAGGAAATTGGAAAGGTATGGGATAAGAGGGGTCGGTCTGAGTTGGGTGGAAAGTTATTTAAGTAACAGACAACAATTTGTACAAATAGGTGTGCACAAATCAACATTCATGGACATCACTTGTGGTGTACCCCAGGGGTCAGTTTTGGGACCCAAACTCTTTTATCTTATAAACGTATAAATGACATATGTCAAGTATCAAAAATTCTGAAATTTATTTTGTTTGCAGATGACACAAATATCCTTTGCACTGGTGAGAATTTACAGCAGGTTTTAGAGGTGGTCACAAAAGAAATGAAAAGGTTAGCGCAGTGGTTCAACAAAAATAAATTATCTCTAAATCTGAAAAAAACCCCAAAGATTATGTTGTTTGGAAATTGTAAAATAAATCATGAAATAATGGTAATGATAGATGATACCAGAATTGAAATAGTACAGGAAAATAAGTTTCTGAGGGTGACGCTTGACAATAAAATCTGCTGGAAACCTCACATCAGTCACACTGGGCCAAGTTGGCAAAATGTACAGAGATACTGGGGAAGACAAGACACGTGTTGGACTATAAATCAATATTCTTACTGTACAATTCACTGTTTTTACCATATCTTAACTACTGTGTAGAGGTCTGGAGAAACGCCTACAAGACCAACCTACAGCCAATATGCACGTTACAAAAAAAAAAAGCTATAAGAATAATAAATAATGTTGGATATAGAGACCATACCAACTCACTGTTTTTAAAGTCACGTGCCATAAAGTTCATGGATTTAGTTAAATTTAAGACAGCACAAGTAATGTACAGGGCAATTAATAATCAACTTTCAACTAATATACAAAAAATATTCAAAAAAGAAACAATGATTATAATTTGAGAGGAGACTTAAACTTTACAAACCCTAACGTACGAACAACTAAGAAAAGTATGTGCATATCTGTCTGTGAAGTGGATTTGTGGAACAGTCTGGAGCTGGAACTGAAACTATGTACAAACAGAAATCAATTCAAAAAGAGGTATAAACATTATTTGCTAAAAGGATATATGTTAGAGGTGTACTATTAGTATGTAAGATGCACTAAACTCACTCTGGGACACTATGGTAGGGTAGGTGGGACGGTACTGTGTATATCTGTGTATATCTGTGTTTGGGGCTGGGTATAGATGTATGAACTGTATGTATGTAGGGAAGGATGGGTGTCAATGCTAATATGTATAAAATATAGTTAATTGTCTACTTGGGGTCTTAATTGAGGAAATATGCATATATTTCACATGGGTTGTATTTAGGGAAAAGAGGAGTTGGAGTAAATAAGTGTTAACTTCTTCCTTCTCCCTTTCGAACTCTGTATACTGTCACTTTTATTGCACTTGTTATTTGTTTTGTTTTTTGCTTTTTTGTTTGAAATAAAGTATCTCTCTCTCTCTCTCTCTCTCTCTCCCTCCCACTCTCTCTCTAATGTTCCATTGATATTTAGCATCCAAAGATAACCATCGTTGAGCTATTGAATGACAGATCATAAATAGATGGCTGAGAGTGAAAATAAAATTCCACATTATCCAATCTTAAATTTTGTGCTCTCCCATGATAAAAACAAAATAGAAAATGCTAAATGGTCCAACAGTCGCCTTTCCTACATGTGAGCCTTTTGATTTCCCCAACCCAAGCCTCTTGATGGCCTCCCTGCAACATGAAACATGACACATCATCCATTATTCTGTACATGTGCCTTGCTATCTCAGCCCGCTCCATATGGCCCCTGTTGTCTCTAGACACCCAAATCCCTTTCCTCAGGCCAGGGGCTGTTTTTGTGGGAACCGTTACATTGCTCCTCTTCCTCAGAGGAATGGGGTGACGATGATGAGCAATCACAGCCAGAGCAGACTTTCAGCCGCAGATTTCTGACAGGATACTCAACAATTGAACGTATCTGCTTTGTTGGCCCAATTGCTAATTCATGCAAGTTGACAATCTGGAGGCAACAATTATGAGTAATGAAAGGATTGAAAATAAGAGGAGAGAGCACTTAAGGGGGAGAAAAAAAAAGTTTACAAGGAAAGAGGTAGGAGCTTTGATAGTGGAGAAAGAAAGAGCAATTGCAAAAAACCCCACATCTTTTATCTTCAACATAATCTTGTGTAAAAATTTAAAACACGGAACAGAACTCTTATCACACAAAAACTAATGTGAGGAAAGCGACAATAAGGATAAGGAGTGTGAAGATCTCAGGTGTTTTATTCTAAAGGAAAAAAAATCCCAGGTGAATTTGTCTAAAACATGGGCATAATGTTTGCTTTCTGTAGCTTAACTCACTGTTTTTCAAATCTTTTTACATTGACAAAATACAACAGAACTCCCCAAATCTAAAATGTTATAGACTGACTCATCGTAGCTTATTACGGCATATCTAATGGCAATTTAGTTATGTAATTTGTTTATACTCAGTGTGAAACATGATGTAGTTACATAGAAATTCAATGGAAAAATGTGAACACACGCATTTGCTCTGGGCAACGTGAGTGCATGCGAGTTTGTGTCTCTGTGAGTTGGTTTTTGTTCAACTGGGGCCAGGAATTTGCTTGATGCTTTCACTGTTGGTGTTGGAATTAGTTTGAAAATGAGACATGCAGGCACTTACTGGAGACATCTATCGTCAGACATGCGCTCCCATGAAGGGGGTTGTTTTCAAGGAGACATGCTTTTCTTGGTGCACTGGCGAACCTCCGTGTCCACCGTCTGTTTGGTGCTGGAGGCAGCCGACACTGGGATGCCGGTTTCTGGGAGAGGTGGTGACAATTTCCTTGTTTTGATGGTGTTGTGAACTCAGCAATAGTAAACCTGAAAGTCCTGAAACTGCTGCAGCCCTGAAACTGCTGCCTCTGGTTGTGCAGGAATCCCCAACTTGTGCTGCCTCCGTTGAGAGGAAGAAGAAGGGGAGGGATTGTGTTTGTGCTGCCACCCATTGACAGGGAGGAGCCACAGCAGGTGCCATTGCACAATGGAATGAATGAATGGATGAATGAATGAATTCGGTTATATACACTTCAAAAAAGAAAATACATTTCATTTCAAATTCCATCATAACACATAACCGAAAAGGAATAGGCAGAAGCCACTGGCTTATTTTAGCCTCTCCTAAACATCCTACACAGGTAAGCTAGAATATCACATCTGCAAGAAAAACAAAACAAACAAACAAAAAATTTACATTAAGTTCAAACTGAAATTTATCTGTTGTGATCAGTGAACAGTATACCTGTTGATTAATTTAGATTTTAAAGCATTTTTAAAACAAAATCTAATTTCAATTCATCCTCTAGATGATTCCAGAGTTTGACCCCCAAAACTGAAACACATCTACACTTTACATTTGTTCTTGCTATACAACTTGAAAAGGTAGCTCAACTGTTTTTAAATACACAATATCTACAGATTTTAAGATGTTGGAATGTATAAAAAAGTCAATTAGTGGGCTCAAGTTGTTTGCAATTTTTGGACCAGTTAAGAAGTGAAATTAGACAATTTCCTGCTTACCCATTAACACTTTCTCACAGACCCCCGGTTGAATAACAAGGGCCTAACTAACAAGAAAAAAGAATTGTGCCCTAAATCTATAACCCTCATCTGCTTGTTGATGAGTATGTCTGCTGACTTGTCATGCTGCATCATACAGTGGTGTGAAAAAGTGTTTGCCCCCTTCCTGATTTCTCTTTTTTTATGTTGCTTATGCTTAAATATTTCAGATCATCAAACATATTTAAATATTAGACAAAGATAACACAGGTAAACACAAAATGCAGTTTTTAAATGAAGGTGTTTATTATTAAGGGAAAAAAAATCCAAACCTACATGGCCCTGTGTGAAAAAGTGATTGTCCCCCCTGTTAAAAGATAAATTAACTGGTTTATCACATCTTTGGAAAGCTGAGTTCAATTTCTCTAGCCACACCCATGTCTGATTACCACCACACCTGTTCTCAATCAAGAAATCACTTAAATAGGACCTGCCTGACAAAGTGAAGTAGACCAAAAGATCCTCAAAAGCTAGACATCATGCTGCAATCCAAAGAAATTCAGGAACAACTGAGAAACAAAGTAATGGAGATCTATCAGTCTGGAAAAGGTAATAAAGCCATGTCTAAAGCTTTTGGACTCCAGCAAACCACAGTGACAGCCATTATCCACAAATGGCAAAAACATGGAACAGTGGTGAACCTTTCCTGGAGTGGCCGGTCGACCAAAATTACCCCAAGAGCACAGCGGCGACTCATCCAAGAGGTCACAAAAGACCCCACAACAACATCCAAAGAACTGCAGGCTTCACGTACCTCAGTTAAGGTCAGTGTTCATGACTCCGCCATAAGAAAGAGACTGGGCAACAATGGCCTGCATGGCAGAGTTCCAAGACTAACACCACTGCTGAGCAAAAAGAACATAAAGGCTTCTCTCAGTTTTGCCAGAAAACATCTTGATGATCCCCAAGACTTTTGGGAAAATACTCTGTGGACTGACGAGACAAAAGTTGAACTTTTTGAAAGGCGTGTGTCCCATTACATTGTGTAAAAGTAACACAGCATTTCAGAAAAGAAACATCATACCAACAGTAAAATATAGTGGTGGTAGTGTGATGGTCTGGGGCTGTTTTGCTGCTTCAGGACCTGAAAGACTTGCTGTGGTAAATGGAACCATGAATTTTGCTGTCTACCAAAAAGTCCTGAAGGAAAATGTCTGGCCATCTGTTCGTGACCTCAAGCTGAAGCACACTTGGGTTCTGCACAATGATCCAAAGGACAATGATCCAAAACACACCAGCAAGTCCACCTCTGAATGGCTTTACCCTTTGAGTGTGAGAATTTGCGTGCCCCTAGTGGCAGAGCGCGGCACCGTGCCTGCCTTCTCACTCTGACTTTGTCAAAAGTAAGTGAGAAATTTCTGTTTTTTGTTTTGTTTTTTTTTTAAATGTAATGATTTCTTGTTCATGTACTTTGAAGATAAGATGATGAGGGACCTCTGCACAAAAAATGGTGTCAAAAGACTGTACCATTTTTTGTGTAAATATGACCAAAGTCCAGTTTTGACTGAGTTATGGAATTTAAAGAGGTGCCGCGACATTATGCAAATTAGATGTGTAAATTTATTCCTATCTGAAACTTTGGATCATATTTTGCATCTTTCTAATTGACAGTAAGCCATTATCTCTTACCACTTTCAAGTTATAGCCTTGGAAATCTGAACTATTTTATTGACAAAAAATATTAACCACTCTTGACCACTAGGGGTTATGTCGCAGTTTGGCAACATACACACTCATTGGGTTAAGTAAAACAAAATGAAGACCTTGGAGTGGCCTAGTCAAAGTCCTGACCTGAATTCAATTGAGATGTTGTGGCATGACCTTAAAAAGGTGGTTCATGCTCGAAAACCCTCCAATGTGGCTGAATTACAACAATTCTGCAAAGATGAGTGGGCCAAAATTCCTCCTCATCATAGCAGTCTGTCGGGGGCGACTATGACTGTTTCATTTAGGTCTGATCAGATTCCTCCACGCAGCTCTGTCCTTCGCCTTCCGCTGCCAGGAACTCCTGACCTTGTTAACCTCGGTGACATCCGAGCTGGTGTGAGTTGCTTTCTGACTGACCATTTCATGAAACTGCTTGCAAAGTATTTGAATACTGCTAGCTTTTGCTGGACTAGCGGCACATTCTTGGCAGATAGAGGTATTATCAGTGGCAAGGACAGGCCAAGACAAACTGACTCCAGTATCTGTTGCAGTGACTGACCAGATGATAGGTTTGTTTATCTCTGCAAGAATTACGGTGCTACAAAATAAAACATTCAAATGTCACACAAGTGAAGTGCTGTGTATGCATACACACACACACACACACATGCACCCAAGCACCTCACAGCAACAAGCAAGAGGTGGGGCATATGTGGGTGATGCACAGGTACATATATATATATATATATATATATATATGTATGCCCGCAGAGCAACCACTAGTTATGGTTACAGTTTTGGTTTAAAAGCTAATTTTTAAGATGAGTCTTAAAAGTGTTTAATGTGGTACGTTCTCTGATTGCAGGAGGTACATTATTCCAGATCTTGGTGCCCCTCACTAATAGCACAGATTGAGCAAATGTGGTGCATCTGTGGGGGACCTCACGGTCTCCTCTAGTGATTGCTCCATGCACCGTACATGTGAAAGACATTTTTTTTTATTTGATTTTGTGTACTTTATTGATCCCCAGAGGGGAAATTCAGGACATCCACCTGGATGGATGAAGCAGCCACGGTACGGCGCTATCCCTTCACCATTCACACACACATTCACACCTTGTCAACATCTTTATCCCTTTTTACATCAGTTCACAATGCACTTTAGCTGTTTAACATTTTATTTTTTTCATTTACGTGTTCAAATTATTCAATTAATTAATGATCTACTAAAATTCACAAATGCAGGAAACTGCATCTCCTACATTTCATTTTTATGGTAGGGAGGACCCTCCAGACCCCCACCCTTATCAAAAAGGCTCATGATATTCATGCATCAAGCACACTGAAGATTAGCGGTCTGAGGGTCCAAAGCAGAGTGAATATGCAGATGATCTGATGGTTCATGTTCTTCCAAACACATTTATATTTAAATTACAGCTTCGATTTTTCGACTTCTGGCGATCGCCAAGCAAGATGGCGGAACGTTAGCGAAGCTCCGAACAACCATAGAATAAGAAGCATACATTTTGTCTTGAGACATTATTAAGGATCCCTCTTCAAGTTAAAGTATTACAGTCAGAAATCTGCCGGGAAATGTCAAGCAACGCTAAAGCAAATTTCTTCAAAGGTGCAGGAATGAGAAGCAAGCCAGCTACACGGAGCAACACGCCACCGCGACGTGCCTTGCCCACGGACACACTTGAGAGTAAATCTCCGCTGACTAAAACTGAAACGGACAAAGCTAAATGCTGCACTGGAAGGGATAACAGTAATGTGCTGCCTCCAAAATTCCTCCACAGCGCTGTAAAAGACTCATTGCCAGTTATCGCAAATGCTTGATTACAGTTGCTGCTGCTAAGGGTGGCCCAACCAGCTATTAGGTTTAGGGGGCAATCACTTTTTCACACAGGGCCATGTAGGTTTGGATTTTTTTTTTCCCTTAATATGGCAGAGTGGTTAGCACTGCGGCAGCACAGCAACTCACCCTTGGTCAGGGGATCCTGGGTTCGATCCCAGCCCCCGACCAACAGTGATCTGTGTGGAGTTTGCATGTTCTCCCCGTGTCTGCGTGGGTTTACTCCGGGATTTCTCCGGTTTCCTCCCACATGCCAAAAACATGCACGTTAGGTTAACTGGCATCAAACTGGGGATTCTAAATTGTCCTTAGGTATGACTGTGAGAGTGAATGGTTGTCTGTCTCTCTGTGTTACCCCTGCGATGAACTGGCGATCTGTCCAGGGTGTACCCTGCCTCTCGCCCAAAGATGCTGGGATAGGCTCCAGTGCCCCCCCCACCCCCCCCCCCGCGACCCGAAAAGGGTTAAGCGGAAGAAGATGGATGGATGGATGGATAATAAACACCTTCATTTAAAAACTGGATTTTATGTTTACTTGTGTTATCTTCGTCTAATATTTAAATTTGTTTGATGAGCTGAAACATTTAAGCGTGACAAACATACAAAAAATGAGAAATCAGGAAGGGGGCAAACACTTTTTCACACCACCGTACATACATAGTCAGGTCTATGGTATAATCTCTGCAAACATAACAGAAGTACGTAAGGTTTAGGGCAAACATTCAAAACAAAAATGCCTTTGTTTCAGGGCCCAAAATCACAAAGAAAAATGAGTGCATGACAGGAAGTAAACAGAGTGAAAATCCAGTGTGTATCTTTGCCCATTAAAGAGGTTTTTGACATGAAAAGCCTCACAGCATTTTGGACACGGGGATTGAGTGTAACAGGACGGATGTCATAAGCTGTTGTCGACTTGCGTTCGCTGCCATGCTTTTACACTAAGTTTGCCACAGTGTGAGGGAATATGAGGGTGATGCTAAGTGAAATGCTCATTTTGCGTTTGTGATTACCAAGGCCCATGGGCGATATGCACTAATGTGAGCTAATGCAATAGATTACACAGTACTGGCCCAGGGGAACAGACAGCAAACAGATGTGGTCTACTCAAAATGGGAGGAGGGATGGGGAGGGCAAAAAAAAAATAAAAAAAAATCAAAGTTTAAAGTGTTTAATGTGCTGAAGATTGTCCTTTGCAATTTGTTGTTTACAGAATGTGCAGCCATGATAGGTTTTGTCAGACTTCTCCTTTTATAGCTATGCAGAAAGTCAACAATAGTGCGCTGATGTCGCTGCAGCCAAACTTCTCACAGAAAGCTTTATTCTTTTTGTAAAGGAGCAGATGCTGCATGAATCACTGAGGGAATTTAAGGGAGTCTGCTGCTCTGCTTTACTTGAAGCATTCAATCACAACCAGTCGTGTCATTGGAGGGGTGTCGTTTTTGACACCTAATATGCATCACCCAATTGACATCAACAATAAAGGGTGTAACCAGTATCTGAGCGCATACCAATCATACCATAATATGCATCAGGCTTAAAACCAATGAAAGCAGCACAGCATGTTTCGTTTTCTGTTTTGTTTTATTGCCCCCTCTGTATACCCCCCCCCACCCCCACCCCCGAATTAACACATTGGACTGCAAGGGATTTAATTATAAAAGCTATTACTTACACTGTGGTCGTCTAATTCTGTTCTTTGCTTGGTGTCAGTTTACGGTTTTATCAGTGATCTTTGCTCTGCTCGACTCTGATTTTCAGACTGAATCTTTGAAACAAGCTGGCAAAGATGTAATTTTGACTTTGTAAACACTGCCATCTAGTGGTCAATATGACTCATTGCTTGGCGTGAGGAGGGCATTTCACACTGATCATGCCGAGGAAGTAATAATTTATTTTCATTGCCTTATTTCAGCTTTGTTGTAATGCATATATGAATCTAACGTTGCTTATATTATTCAAAGCTGGATATACCAAGGCTATTACATTAATACTGCAGATATGTTTGCAGATTCCCTGTGCTCTTTTAAATAATTCTTCCATCAGTTCTCATTCAGTGGGATGTGTTAATGTGATGCCCATATAATACAGTGCATATATAACTTACATTAGAGCTGGAGATGAATTATTTGAAAGACAGAACTTTTGTCAAACCATTCAGGAATTCCAGTGACCCAGTGTATCAATTTACAAAGGTCCTCAGATGTAAAACAATATGGCTGCAAAAGAAATTATTTAAAAAGCTGCAGAAACAAGTTGAATACGTAACATTTAAATAGCTCTATTGTTGAACATTTTATGTTTCATGCTTGATTTTTTTTTTATTTTTTTTTTGCAAACAGCTAAAAGTTGACTTCAGTATTACGGATTAGTTTTCAGATGTGTTTCTGCATGTCCTGCCCCCAAAATTGAAAACCAGCAATATTCAAACCTAGTTTTCCCCAAATTTGTGTCAATAATTTTGAAGCTGTTTTATCTCTTGGGCACTGCTTTATGTTTTTATACCATCTGTTGTACCAGATTGTTCCCATTTTATTTTGTAACTTTTAAACTAAATCAAATAGTGGCAGAAGCTAACAAGCATTTCAGTTATCAGCCGTTGTTAAATTTCTCTGAGAAGATGTAACACAAAATGGCTAATTTTTGTTTTACCAGCCAAAATTAAGCTTGACGTCATTGACTACACTTTGTGCACATTTTAACCGCTCCCACAGGTCTTAAATGTTTGTGCCATACTTTGGTCAGTTTTTCTTTATTGCAGCCTTTCTTGTAACAGGTTTTTTTCAGTGCATATCTCTTTACATTTCTAAGACTGCATTTAACGCCGACCTCCCTCTTATGTCCATCCATCCATCCATCTTCTTCCGCTTAATCCTTTTCGGGGGGGGGGGGGGGCTGGAGCCTATCCCAGTATCTTTGGGTGAGAGGCAGGGTACATCCTGGACAGATCGCCAGTCCATCGCAGGACCAACACAGAGAGACAGACAAACTTTCACTCTCACAGTCATACCTAAGGACAATTTAGAATCCCCAGTTTGATGCCAATTAACCTAACTTGCACGTTTTTGGCATGTGGGAGGAAACCTCTTATGTCACTATTGCTAATCTTATCTGCTAGCTTCCACTGAGCCTGAGTCAACTAAAGTAAGTTTGTCTTAAAGAATGAATGAAAATATCACTGGCAGACAGACGTGTGGCTATATTGGTTTTGACCGGTCCCTGAAGTACAATAAACAGAAGCGTATGTGAACGAGCACGCTTCAGCTAGCTGCCTTGGATCCCGGTTGGAGAAAATAAAACTTCACCTAAACTAAAATAACACAAGAGAAGTGGGTGTTTTGATATTTTTTTTCAATAATCACGTGACCAATAGATGCATTTCAGAAGGTTAAAACTTACAAAAACACAATTTTTCAGTCAGTGACCCCATTAAATAGGCCCAGTTGCTAAATAAACATCACAAACTGTTCTTCTTAGACTTTATTACTGAAATGTGTACAAACCACAAAAAAGCAAAGTGAACAGTAAACAATAAAATGAAAAGCAAACAAAATAAGCAAAAAAAAAAAAAAAACAGGCCTAAACCTTTCACATTGAAACAATACTACATCCAACAGCAGGTAAATATGTGTAAACATGACTGTTTTTGTTCACTGTACATAGCTGCTTTTTTGGTATTTTTCTCCAAACTGCACAATCATGACATCATCGAGGAATCATGGTAAAAAAAAATGATGACACCGATCTGTACCATCACAAACTAAACACTTTGGGAGCTTGGCATAGGAAAAGCAAACATCTGAAAGTGACTAAATGTGCAGTAAAACAATGCAGCATGGCCACAAAACAGTGTATACACACAAACTTGTATTACATGTTACAGCTGATGGATTTAAGGCACCATTACAGTTAATGGACATACATTACAAATATCAAAATCCTTTCAGTTCAAAAAAGAAAACTGTAAATACAAAGTAAATTTTAAAAAGTTCCATAACTCAAACTTACAGTTAATAGAAAGTAGTTCTGTGTAACCAAAGTTACCTCAATTTTTTTTTCCTTTGTTTTGGTGTGTGACAAATGTTTGAAGTTGAAAAAAATTCTCATCAATACTTTTAAAACTCAAAATCTGTCCAGTCAAATATTTACACAGGCTCAGCTGGCATGACAGCTTTACAAAACAAGCACCCAGAGCTCAGTAAGAGGTAGAATACTGAAACAGACACAGAAATTATTATTATTATCATTACTGTGGTCATCTGTAAACATCTGACTGAAACCATCAAGTTAGTAGATAGATACTCCCCATCCTCTGGCACAGCAGCATTTATTCACCTCACTCATATTTTTATTTTATTTTTATTTTTTTAGTTTTTTTTTTTTTAGTTTTTAAAGTAAATACACAGTATATGCTATACACAAATTTCCCTACAAATAAATTCTACCGTTCTGACAGATATCAGAAGTTTAGTGCTGGTCAAACATCAATCAGCACACAGTTCTGAATGAAGACAAACCTCACAATGCTTGACCAGTCACTAACAATAACAAAAAAAGGGTACTATGACACTTCCATCCAAAAATAAGTAAAAATGCAGAAATTTTGAATTAGCAAAATGTATTAATAGAGGAGTGTGTCCACAAACAACTTCATCTTTCAAATATATACAATGCATATGTTTTCCAAAATATGATAGCAGCACAGTTTAAATCAAGGCAGTAGGGAATTTTTGATTTTGTATACTTTATTGATCTCCAGAGGGGAAATTGAGAGCATCCACCTGGATGGATGAAACAGCCACGGGATGGCGCTATCCCTTAACTATTCACACACACATACACACCTAGGGCCACTTTAGAGTCTCCAGTTAACCTAACCTGCATGTTTTTTGCCTGTGGGAGGAAACCGGACAAATCCCGGAGTAAACCCACGCAGACACGGGGAGAACATGCAAACTCCACACAGATCACTGTTGGTCAGGGGCTGGGATCGAACCAGGGATCCCATGGCCAAGGGTGAGTTGCTGTGCTGCCGCAGTGCTAACCACTACGCCACCGCACTGCCCAACATAACAGAATAACAACAAAGGCTTTTCAGGTATGGTGGCATTCATTCTTAAATCTCCTGAGTCAGCCGTGGGGGCGGGAAGGGGGGGGGGGGTCCTGCTTTGTTGTTCAAAACAAGTCTTCTACCTTGTTGCTTTTAACTAAAGGCACTTTTGTCAGGGGTTCCAGTATGCCATTTAGGGGTTGATGCTGAGGCTTCTCTCCTCTGGAGGTTTGGTAGTCCAGGTAATGGTGGGTACAGCATAGCCCTGCCTCCTGTAAAATAAATAAATAAAATAATAATTAAAATTAACACGACAAATGGTCATAATGTATATATGCAAAGTGGCTGGTTGTTAAGAATAATCCAGCTGTAGCATAACTACCGTTGATACATACCTATTATTGGGTTAGCCAAGCCTCTGTGGCTGGGGTTAGCAGGCGCACTATGATACAGAGAGGCCAGGTTATTGGGTGCAGAGGAGCGCAGCAGGTTCCTCGCGTTCATTTCAGCATCCGATCCTCCTCCAATACATGGGGAAATGTTCTTTATAGCACCCAAAGCATCTGAAGCTGCAGTTGAAGCCAACAGCTGGGATCTGCTCTTTAAACTACTGTTGATAAACAAAGCCACTGATCCATCTCGTGATGGTCCTGCACGGCCAGACGTTTCCCCATTCTCAGCTCTCATGCTTGCATGTACAGAGTACTTCATTCTCTTGTTGGAAGGTTCACCAAAGTCCATCTGAGGAAGGCTCCCAAGTGGGCTGGAAAGGGCTAGCCGAGCAGCGTTTGGGTGCCAAATGGGAGCAATACCCATCCTGTCCATGGGGTACCTGGTGCTAGGAGTGGTTTTCCTCATCACCTCTGTATACTTGGCAGATTCCTGGCTGGCATTTGAATCAGTGCTTGGGTAGTGACCTTTGGAACTCCGGACATCTGGCTGGGGAGGATGGACTGTCAACTGACTGGGAAGGGGAGGCGGCTCTGAAGGCATCTTCTCTTCAGGTTGAGGAGGAGGTGACTTGGTGCGACGATGGTGTTGTCCGTTTATCAGAAGTTGGGTGACATCATTCCCACCCAGAAAAGGGGGGCAACCTGTGCGACGCCGTTTCATATTGGCTTTGAATCCATTCTTTTGTGTCGTTTCTAACTTGTCTTTATGTTCCATGTTGTTGTGGGCCACCAGATACTCTGGGTATTTGGTTGTTAGTGGACAAAAAGAGCAAGAAAAAGAAATGGAGTCATCCTTTGGTTTGGGATTGACGGCTTTGGAAACAGCCATCCGTGACAGATTTATTGGGACCTCTTTAGGCATCTGATTTCTCATCACAGTGACACAAATGAGTGGCGGAATTGGTACATCATCATCCTCAATTTCTGGTGGGACAAGGTTGCTGTCATCAGAACCCCCCTCTGGTGTTCCACTGGTGTGTGGTGTAGATCCACTTTGGGGAGGGTTTTCATTGTCAGTCCCTTGTTTCTGGTCGTCGGGAGATGGACCTGAAGACACACGTCCGCTGGGGATTTCCACATTGGGTTTGTTCTTGTGGCGCGTCTGCAGGTGGTATTTCAGTGAAGTTTTCTGTGCTGCAGAGTAGTCACAGTAGACACAACCATATGGTTTTTCTCCTGAAACAATTTCATACTCATTTAAAATGCAACGGCTATTATTAAGTTTAAGTTTAAGTTTTTCTCTTACAAATTAGGCTGCTTATAATCCGAGTGGTCAACATACCCGTGTGTGACCTCAAATGAATTTTGAGGTAGTAGCTTGATTTAAATGACTTGCCACAGTGACTGCATTTGTCTGATCGGCCTTTTGATTGATTGTGACAATCTTGACCTTTAAAAATAGACACAAATGCATAAATTACTACAAGGGGTAAAATATTATATTATAATATTATATTTATATTATAATTATATTATATAATATTTATATTATAAATATTATAATATTTACATATTTATTCCATCTAGCTACAATGCTCCGCACTGTGTTTATATACTCATATATTTATTCCATCCAGCTACAATGCTCTGCACTGTGTGTCTGTGTGTATATATATATATTTATAGTAATATGTACATATGTATATTAGCTGCTCTTGCTTTTTTTTCTTGCCTTCTGATTGTTGCTCTGAGTGTTGCTATCCCTGTGCCGTTGCAATCCTGGAATTTCCCCGTTGTGGGACTAATAAAGGCTTATCTTATCTTATATCATAAATGTCAGTGGAGGAGGCACCTTGTTGAGTCATTCCTAAATCACAAAATGCATTTGTATTAAGAGAAAGGTGAACTTACCAGAACCCTCGAGTGAGCCATCCTCCGAGTCTCCCTCTGCATGGCCTGGCGAGCTCGTTTTCGGACTTTCTTCACCAGCCTTCCCACGCTTGTGGATCCTGGAGTGAAGAACTAGCTGATGGTACGTTCTGAAGCTTTTCTGGCACTCGTCACAAGTTGTGGGTTTTTCTTTTCCATTGTTCTTTTGAATAAGAGCCTTTCGCTGAGGGACTGGGATGGCCTGCTGTGGAGCGTGTCCATCCCCTCCATCCTCTTTTGCAGTTTTGTTTTGTTTGCCTTCAGGGGAATTATTAGTCCGCTCCTTGTCAGAATTTTCTTCATCATTGTCCGTGCTGACCTCTTTATTATTTGTGGAGCTAACTGCTATCTTGCCTTTTGTAGCAAGCTGCCAGGCCTGATAGGTGGTGATGGGATCTAGCTGGGGAATCGATTTTGGTGGTTTCACAGGTTGCAAACTGCTTCCTTTTGGCTGAAGGTTTACACCTTGAAGAAATGCTTCCTGTCGGTTAGTAGCATCCTCCTTCTCCTTCCCTTTGTCAGGCTCCACCTCTCGGTTGTGCATTTTGCTGTGTTCAATCAAGACATCTTGGTCAGTGAATAAAAACCCACAAACCTGGCACATCTTTGAAGGATAGGCTGCAGGCTCTGAAGCAGGTTCGATGGGGACCCCGTTGATTGTAGCCACAGTCTCTGGGTCTTGTTGAGCCTTACTCTTTGCAGACTTGCTGTGCATCTTCATGTGGTTCTTAAGGAACAGCTGCTTTTTAAATCGGCGTCCACAGACCTTGCAACTGTAGATGAAGAGGTTTTTGTGTGTCCGCATGTGGACTTCCAGCTCACCAGCATCCACTGACATTTGGCCACATAATATGCATCTGTGAACCTCTTCTTGCTCAGAGGGATGACTGCTTGGCTCAGGTGGAGGCTGTTTTCCTGGGATCCTGAATTCCCCTTCAACACACAGCACCATTGGCGCAGAGAATTTGGCAGGGTGCTCTGTTAATACATGAGGGCCTAGGTTATCCTTGGTGAAAGTCTGATCACAGAACATGCAAGACAGCTCTGCACGCTCTTCTGATTGCAACACAAGCTTTTCTGGGCAGGTGGCGTGCGGTATCATGATGGCATCAGGATCTGGGATGTTTTCACCGTTACCAATAAGAATACCTTGGACAAACCCACCAAAATTATCCACCACAGAGTAGGATGGCAGCAACACCTAGGTTTGGATTTTTCTTTGATAATAAACACTGTCCATATGATCAAAAACCTGGAGGGGCGGGGGGGGGGGTAAAGAGAGGAGGAGTGTCAAATTAGACTTAGCTAAGGTTAAAAAAAGGCATAAAACAAATTTCCCATGAAAATCAGTTTAAAAATCAACTGAGTGAATTACCTTCCCTTGTGACACAGGAAATGTATTTTTTTTAGCAATCAACTACACAGACAACTCATTTCCTCCATGTACAGGCCACTGAAAATATTCTTCCCAGCTCAGACACCGTTTTAAATACAGCCTATAAGCTACCTTAGTAGGAATTTAAAGGTATTAAAGCAAAGATTGTTTAGCAGTAGATAGCCGTAGATCTTTACAGTTTTAGTGTCATTTCAGCTCAGTAAGAACAGCGTTCAAATATGGATACACAAAGTCACTGTTACACTTTTTATGACATAACTAAAGTTAAGATTCCATTAAACTATTTAGTAATCACATTCAAATTCTGAAACAGTACCAATACTGCTGAATTGGCAAATACTGACAACAGTTACAGAAATGAAAAAGCTGTTTTCCTGTGAGTGGAGTAACTGGTTCAACAAGTTAAATACTCTTCCATGACAATGAAGCGCAATACTGTATACAGAGCATCTTTGTGCTTTAGGTAAATTTAAGTGAAACTGCTGTCTATCAATAATACATCAGTACAGGGTGACATGGTGGTGAGGGGTGCGATCATACATGGGTTTCATTTCCATATGCCTGCATATACACAACAAAGGTCTTCACAAGCACACGGAGAGGAGGCGGTGCCTGAAGTAACAGCCTGTGTATGCCACACTTTCGTGCTTTCAACCCACAGTAAGGGGTTAATTAAATGCATGAATGACAATAGACGGTATGCACTGGAACAGTATTAGTGGTAATTAAAGCGCACTGAGTGGCAAATATGTGGCAGCTTTAGTTCATATTCAATTCAGTTCAGCTTTATTTATGTAGCGCCATATCACAACAAAAGTCATCTCATAGCACTACCAAATGCAGGGAAAACCCCATATGCAGCAAAACATACCCCCCCCCCCCCCACACACACACAATATTTAGTCAACAGTACACGACGTACACGAAATGCCTTTTTTAACACCACAATGTTTGCTTGACTGCAGTGATGTGTGGGTTAAGAACAAGGAGCACACATAAGTGAAGGACTGGTTCTGATTTATCTATCTACTGACAACGCACTGCTGTAAATGGATACTGTAGTGCGTTTGAAATGTCCACTTACTCCCCACTCTCTATGTAGTGAATTTAGATGTTGTGGACTATAAAGTCAATTCAATAGAACAATAAAATGTTCAGCTTTTGGACGCTACTTAGCTTGTTTTCTCAGTGTCGTTAATGACGTCGTCATGATGAGACAGTAAAACGTAACATATTAATGGTGTTAAAAATTGAATACCTGCATGTATTTTGTAGTTAAGTATATATTAAATTGATTATAGTAAATTGATTTTACTATAATAAATAAACTGCTCTGATGGTCTAGCATTGCATTATGGGACATAGGCTAATATCGTGACCACCAGTTGTACATGACTTCTCAAAATGCATTATGGGATATTTCGAGTGCACTATATAATGAATGAAATTTTCAGTTAAGATTTTGCACAGCACTACAAAATGGCTGATTCACTATATAGTACACTATATGGGGAATGAGTGAACATTTCAAACACAACAATAGTTGTGTTAATAGTTAATAGTCTTCCCCTGCCACAGTGAGACTGATGGCGAATATTGGGTAAAAGGACTGTAACAGTCAATAGCACAGTCCAAAGAGGAAAGCACTGCAGTTTACAGTGGCCTCTTTTTAGGACTGTTGTCTGACATTTTCCGAATTAATGATGGCGTTCCTTTATTGAACCACTGCTCTGTGGTGGACTTTTGCCAGTCGGTGCATCGTGACATGCACTACACAAAGAGCAGAAATAAACAAACCTATCATCTGGTCAGTCACTGCAACAGATGCCGGAGTCAGTTTGTCTTGGCCTGTCCTTGCCACTGACAATACCTCTATCTGCCAAGAATGTGCCGCTAGTCCAGCAAAAGCTAGCGGTACTCAAATACTTTGCAAGCAGTTTCATGAAATGGTCAGTCAGAAAGCAACTCGTACCGGCTCTGATGTCGCCTGGGCTAACAAGGTCAGGAGTTCCTGGCAGCGGAGGGCGAAGGACAGCTGTGTGGAGGAGTCTGAACAGACCTAAATGAAATGGTCATTGTCGCCCCTGACAGACTGCAATGATGATGATGATGACGATATTGGGTACTTATAGAGTGCATTTTAAAATTAGGATAGTATTGGTTTTTATTGGAGTATTCTATTTTTAATTATTTATTAACTTATGGCTTTGCACAATTAATTCCTATGTGCTTAAACTGTATGTTTGAGTACAAATGGCAAATAAAGTTCTTGATTCTTGACAACATGTGTTTGTTTTTTGTTTTACAGCATACAAACTAATGCTGCATGATGTCACATAACTCATGGCAGTTACAGAACACTGAGTGGCAGCATTAGTTTGTATGCAGTAAAACACAGCTACAGTGTTCACTCACAGCAGTACAGTGTCTGCTTACGTATGGAGAGCTTATCTTATCGTTCAGTCTTGTATTAATTGACTCAGTAACCTCTATATCTGTATTAATTGACTCAGTACCCTCTATAATGTTTTAAAGCAACACTATTTAATAAGATTATCACCTTAAAATAATGCTTCCAAAATTATTTTGATGGTACATCAACTTTTGACTGGGTGAATCCCACTTTCCCTATGGGCCTGCATTGCCTGCAACAGCTCTGTTCTGGGCAGGAACAGTGAAAGGACTACAATTATGGCGACTATGACCCCAGTTCCAACAGCCAATCAAAGGGCACAAATGTAGCTGCCACTAATTAAACACCCTGTGACTGGCTGCATGGACTCAGGTCATGGTTGCCATACTTGCAAGTCTTTTTAGTGTTCCTCTCTGGAACAAGAAAGTTACTTATTGCTGCTTTAATAATTAAATTTAAGAAATTGCCTTTTTAAACGCATTGTTTAAAAATGTTCAACACTGTGATAAATCTGACCCCTTTCATGTAAATGTACAACTTTACATTCATAAATCAGCATTTTTTTTTTAATTTGAACACTATAATACTCCAAAATGGCTGCCTGCATGGAAGGGGACCCCTTCCTGTGCAACCCCGCCCCCCCCAAAACCCCCAAAACAAACAAAACTAACCTTACAATACATAAATGCAACAAATTTCACTTAAGAGTGGTTATATAAAAATGAGAACAAAATTAGGAATTAATACTGCATTAAATTTCACTGCCTTTACCCCACAGGTTACCAAACAGTTAAGAATGCCCAATTCTCAAATCTGTGACACATTTCTTTCATGTGAATTTGCAACTTTACACTCATAAATTAACATTTTTCTGTTTGAACATTTGCAACTTTACTTTTGCCAAGTTGTGAGGTTGGAGGATAAACTATAATCCACTCCAATAATTCAAGATTGACTCTTTAAATCTTTAAACTATAATCCAAATTATACAAGCAATGAGCAACAAATCAAACATCCCATGGTCCTAAAAACTGCAAATAATTTGTCTTTGAAATTATTTGCAATTTTTAGGACCAATTAAGAAGTGGGACCTCTGGTTGGAAAACACTTGTAGAGAGAAACTAATCAATCAAAAATATGTCTTGATGCAGAATAAAAAAGGAATAACTGAAACCCCAGTAAGTTGAACAGCTGCTCAATTCAAATCAGTTCAATCCAAAAACAGTTTAAAGTTCATGGCTTCCATGCACCCGAGGGAAAACGCAGTCACCCCGAAGCGGAGTTACCCGGTAAAATGCAAAGCTTTAACACCTCCTGTGTTAATGCAGAAATGTGACGGGGGGGTCCAGGTGAGCACCGGAAACGGCTGACAGAGTTGATCACGCACGCTTGGTGTGAAGCGACGTCAGCCACCTTATTACTCAAGAATGAACCTCTGCCTCAACGTTAATTCCGTTCGCTTCCTAGGCGATGCTGGAAATCACTGTAAAGTTGCACATTAAGTCAATAAAACTCGCCCCATCCCCCAGAGTGGCTATTACATTTCTATACGAGTATCATAAGCCGAGCACGAGGAACTAACGTTAAATGCAAACGCTTTAATAAGACACAAAAGCTGGATTAAGCCATAACCCCCCCGATTCAGCCCAACTTTCCCAACAGCGGGTCGCAGCACAGCAATAAAAACACTTTGGCGTACTTAACGTAGCTGCTCGATAACAGCAACCCGCTACCTTTACTTAAAAACAGACAGCACCGATTAATCACATCACCCACGACGGACACCGGCGTTAAGAAAAGACAGCCCAGCTGCCCATTCACTTCGAACAAACTCGCTGAACAATAAACTTACCGACTTGAGAATTTCCCGGAACTAATGACTTCTGATATGCAAGCTAAGTGAATGCGTCCCGGCGTCCCGGCGTCCTGGCGTGCGGCCGACCTTCTTCGTTTCTACACAGCTGGGCGGTCGGTGCGGACGGGCTCACCTATTCAATTGTTCGGACGTGAACGCTGACTGCTGGTGCTTGTTTGAAAGCTCTGCCAGCAGCTGTTCCGTCCGAGGCGCGCGCTCGCCACTAACTGTTTTGAGTTGCAGAGATGGAGCGCGTGCACGAGGACAGCACCCCAGGGAAAAAAAAAAAAAGTCAGCCAGTCATGTGATCACACACTAGCGCGAATAACCGCAACGTCTTACCTTTAAAAACATTTGGAAGTAAAAGTTATTGTTTTATCTGATAGGCAAGTATATAATAGATAATAAGAAAATGAAATCTAACAGTCGGATATCAAAATGCATTCCACCCCACCCCCCATTATATCGGACATTTAAAAGGGTATTTAGGCCACATTAAAAAACAGCAGCTAGTTCTGGAAGACAAAGGTGCAGTTCACTGCTCTGCTGCATCAGGGCTGCTGAAACGCTCAGCTGCTTTAAATCGACGTTAAAAACTTCCCAATAGCAGAACAATTGTTAGTCTCCCACAATGCACTGTAACTTCAGCTTGTTTCTTTAATTTATTTTTAGTTTGCGTTTAAATTCTTATGCATTCCTTTTGCAACTTGCTGTAATGCTTTAATGTTTTATGTAAAGCACTTTGAACTGTCTTGTACACGAAATGCGCCGTACAAATAAACTTGTCTTACTTTGCATGTCTTGCTGTTTATATACTAAATAACAATATATTTTACTTTATTTTTTCAGAAGGAATATTAGGGCCACATAAAAAGTAGCAGTTTGATAATAAAGTCAAAATTTTTAGGAAAAAAGGGCAAACTGGTATTTTGAGGGAAAAAAAGTCAATACTATTTTGAGAAAAAAGGCAAAAGTCCGTTTTTTTTCATCCAAAGCATTTAAGATAGTAACAGAAGTTACTTGTTTAATTGGAGTTTAACATATTTACTTAAAAAAATACATTATGACAAGACAAAATAGCTGCCAACATGGAAGACCCTCTTCCCGCGTATAAAAACTAATCTTGCAATACAGAAAATACAACCTTTTACTCAAGAGTGATTATATAACAATGAAAAGGAAAAAAAAAGGAATTAAAAAAAACTGCATTACATTGGGGAATTCATATTACCCAAAACATTACGCACTTCACCGATAACCAGAGGAGGAACTCTGATGCTCCATCCAGGTGGTATTTTAAATCACCCAGGTTAAGCAGACATAGATTTAAGCCACGTGCCGTAATGTGTCTCGCTCGTGCTTAGCAAGGGAAGCTCAGTGCGTCAACGTGAGTGAGTCAGTGCGTGCGTGCGGCCGAGGCGCGCGCCCTGTGAATGCTCCTAGCAGAGCAGAGTGGTGTGCGACGCCCGACGGCCACCGGGCACCGGGCCAGGTGGCCTGATGGCCACCGGGGCACCGGGCCAGGTAGCCAGCATAGAAGTGCTGCAAATAACGCTGCAGTCAGACGATAAAGCCCCAACTCTTCAACAAAACGGCCTGTTCTTCCGTGTGCTGCCATACTTTTAACAAGCGTGAAGTTTACTCGTGAGCTGACCCCAGAGGAAAAAGCTGCCTCCGGCCTCGGAGAAACGGATCTCCCGTGCCCCCCACCCACGGTTAGGAGACCAAAAGCAGGAATAGTCAGTACGTCAAAAAGTTTCCTTAAATATCACTTGCCATATAGAAGTGCCGGATTCATTCCGTTTTAGCCCACGGCGGTTTCCTCGCTGCACTGCTTTCTCCTGGAGAGTGATGGCTCAGCCTGACGTCGGTGCATTTAAACTGCGCGCAGGTTCCCCCACGACCACGTCCGTGCGTGACGGGGGTTGGGGCCTCACTCTGTTTCACGGACACGTGAAGTTAACAGAAACAAGTTGCTTGTGTCGTGACCAAACTGGCTTGTTAGTTTCACCCAAAACGTCTAAAAGTGCCCACTCTGTAGTTTCAGAACCAAATGAGTGTGTACGACATAATAGTGTGAAATTACTTTTGTTTTTATTTATAAAGGCGCAGGGTAGTGAAGTATAAGATCTTAAGAAAGAAGGGTAATCCCTTTGAATTTTTTTTTCAGTCAAATGGCTGTAATTTCATCAAATCAATATAAATGTACTCATTCATAAGAATTTTTATTAGTGTGTGTGCTGCTTACAGTATAAACCCTTTTTATGGCATTATGGTGCATTTAAGTGCTTAAAAAGTGTAACTGCTTTAAAAAGTTGTCTTACTGTTACTGCAAATGCAAGTAAATGGCAACCATTTCATTAACTCGCTCTAAAAGTGTTCACAATGTAGCTCTATAATACCCACCTACTGTAGCCTATACATTTTTTTTATCTTATACATATCATTATGTTCACATCAACATCAAATTAACACAACCCAATAACTGCTTAGGTTAACAATGAATGAAAAGGTGCGTGGAGAATACAGTCTTTTATACCTGCCCTTTGTTCAAACAAGCACGTGTCTATGGATTTAGTGGACTATGCCTGAGCACATGAATGTGCACAAACATACACTACCGTTCAAAAGTTTGGGGTCACTTAGAAATTTCCTTATTTTTCACAAGAAAAGCACTTTTTTCAATGAAGATAACTTTAAACTAATCAGAAATACACTCTATACATTGCTAATGTGGTAAATGACTATTCTAGCTGCAAATGTCTGGTTTTTGGTGCAATATCTACATAGGTGTATAGAGGCCCATTTCCAGCAACTATCACTCCGGTGTTCTTATGGTACAATGTGTTTGCTCATTGCGTCAGAAGGCTAATGGAGGATTAGAAAACCCTTGTGCAATCATGTTAGGTCTGCAATGCTGTAATTGCTGCAAATGGAGGATTCTTTGACGAAAGCAAAGTTTGAAGGAAAAAATTATTATTTCAAATACAAATCATTATTTCTAACCTTGTCAATGTCTTAACTATATTTTCTGTTCATTTTACAACTCATGGTGGTAAATAAGTGTGACTTTTCATGGAAAACACAAAATAATTGTCTGGGTGACCCCAAACTTTTGAACGGTAGTGTATAAACATGTATGTACTTTTGTTAATGTACTCTATGTTAGGTTAAGCAAAAGACTAACTTAATAAAATAAGGGCATAAGGTGATGCATTTAAGTTGTTAAAGTGACCATGGCATGTCCCCTTTTCACATGTTGACACAGTCACTGAAGGTGTCAAAGTGCTTTAATCAAAACACCTCAGGGTTTAGATATTAAGTACAATTTCAGACTCATACTGTAAAATAAAAATCCTTTAAAATACCAGTAATCTGCTAGCAGCTACAGTTGCCAGTATCTTACTGTATTTTTACAAACTTACTACTGTAATTTATTTCAACAGGTACTGTAACTAGAAAAGCCCTCAGAGAGCGCATACCTCCGCCAAGTCTCCTTCCATCCCTCATGGATCACCTTCAAAATGTAATGGGTTTGTGTTTAGGCCATGAGCCAGTTCTGGTGAAAACTGCATCAGAGTCCATCCTGTGGCTTATATTAATCATATATTCCATACCTACATATGTATAGACATATTAGAATGTTTAGTGATTACATATGTGGAATGACCTCACGCCTCAGAACAGGACAAGGGGTCTCAACCGCCAGCGAGGATCAAAGAACAGACAGAGTCGCAACGGTGGAGACCGGATCGAACTCCCTGACCACCCAGGGTCAGGTGGAGGAGACGGAGGACAATGGAGGGGGGATTATGTTAATGCGGGATGTCGGCTTTGATATGCAATGTCTTTTGAGTGTGGGTATAAGTATGAAGGTCTGACTGCGCTCGACCTCTTATTCTGCTTCTGCACCAAGATGAGACATGTTAGGGAGGTGAAGCTGATATTAAACTTTGATTTATAAAATCACATCGCTTCTTCATTTCAAACTCCCTACACATCCAGTAGTTTTAGGAGGATTCTTGCTAACACACTGTGGGAAGATAAGAGCCTTTGCAGAGGTATGCGTTCTCGGATCATCACCAAAATGTAATGGGTTTCTCTCTAGCCCAAGGACCACCTTTGATGAAAATGTCATCCAAATCCATCCAGTAGTTTCTGTGTAATCCCGCTGCACAAATACAAACAAGGTCCTTGGTGGAGGTATGCACTCTCAAATCATCACCAAAATTTAATGGGTTCATCCTTGGGCCAAGGGATACCTCTGGGGAAAGTTTAATCAAAATCCATACAGTAGTTTTTGCATAATCCTGCTAGCAAACAAACAAACCGCCTTAATTACATTAGCTCCTTGGCAGAGGTAATTGCTGTAAAACGTATTACAGTACTAGTATAGAATGTTAGGTGTATAGTAAAATACCACAGCCACATCTGCCAGTATTTTTACAGCCATACCATATTTTATTTTACTTTATTTTTTGCATTTTCACCACTGTAATTTACTGTAATTTACATGCACTATAAAATTAACAACATTTCTTTATTTATGTGTTGTGAATGTTTGGACTGGTGGCAAATGAATTTCCCCTGTGGGATTAATAAAATTATCTATCTTATTTTATGTGTGCCTGCTATAGACAAATAATGGATACATAATATTTTCTAGCTTTCCTGTAAACCAATTTACACAAACCACTTTACAGTACTGGAAATACTATAAATTGTGCTGCAGTCTTAAAAGTGCATAAACATTAAAACATGTAACACAAAAAAGAATGATATTGTATATATAATGTTCTTTGGAACAGAATCTTTATTCAAATGCCTCACAAACCACATACCTTTACAGTTTCTTGACAAAATCACAAATAAAATGTTTAAAATGAAGACTGCCATGTTGACATTTGTCAGGGCATCTTTTCTTAAAATCAAATGTTTAGGCAGCAGTAATATTAAAAATAAAGTGCTCAGAGTGACAGCGTGTACCGCCTTAAAATGTCTTCACATACTATATGAATTTACTATGAACATTAAAACATGCATCACAAAACAGAATGATATACATGTAATGTTCTTTGGAACAGAATAATACAAAGGTCTCGCAGTTTCTTGCAGTCAATCGCAACAAAAATATTCAAAATGAAAATAATTTCATTGCTATCTCTTGAGGCATCAGTGCAAACACATTTTTATAATCTTCAACCAAAATCAGCTGTCTAGGCAGGAGTAATATTTAACAGAATGACAACATAATGTAGTAAGTCAGTTCCAGGTGATGCTCATTATATGAGATATAGACTAGTTTTCATTCACGAGAGAAAAACGAGAAATTAGAAAAGAGAAAAAGAGAAATTAAAGAAATTAGAAAATAATTATTTGGAGGCACATACATATTATTTTAAAAAGAACATAACAAACCTGTATGAAGTGCCACTCAAAGTCTATCAAGGTTTTTTTTTGGAGCATAGCAGCATGTGGGTTTATTGTCTGCATTTTTCTTTGGACCATCTTGCCTGTGCTTTTGGACACCATCTTTCCATGACTGGTCTTGGTCCCCTTTCCAGGTTAATCTCAAAAAAGCGTCTAAAAACATGAAATTCAAAATAAGCGAATGCAAGAACTTTTGAAATATGATTGAATGATTACAGTGTGGTTAAGAACAAATGCCTTGAAAGCAAAAATAGAGAAACAAGAGCTTTCTCCTTTATGTTGGATGTGTGGGGTGAAAGGTGAGACGGTGGGTCACTTGTTGTGTGAATGCAGTAAGCTGGCACAGACTCAGTATAAACACCGACATGAGAATGTGGCCAGGATTGTACATTGGTCAATCATGAAACAGTTCTGTCTTGACATCTGAGAAAGATGGTATGAGCATAAACTGGAAGCAGTGATTGAAGATGAAGGCATTAAACTATTGTGGGATTTTTCTATCCAGACGGATCATGAAATCCAGGCCCACAGACCAGACATTGTGGTAATAAACAGGGAGGTTAATGAGTGCTTGATAATTGATATTGCTGTGCCTGGTGATGCTAGTATTGCGGATAAAGAACAAGAAAAGTTCCAAAAGTACCCGGCTCTCAGAAGACAGGTTGCATGTTTATGGAACATCAAAACATGCGTCATTTCAGTGATCGTTGGATCCCTAGGCATGGTCACTAAGAACCTTGCCAAATACCTAACAAAGATCGGGATCCAAACAAAGATAGAGCTCCTACAAAAAGCAGCACTACTTGGCTCTGCAAGAATCCTTAGAAACGTACTTGTGGGTTACAGCATGTCCTCTATGTAAACGATTTTCCAGCCTACATCTATGCTGTGATTGTTTAATAATAACAATAATAATTATAATAAAAAAATAATCCCCCCCATGGATCGCCACCTTATTGCGTTGGAGCTGTCCAGTGGATCTCCGTGAAAAACATTACATCAAGGACCCAGTGTAGGAGGTACATGGGCCCGCCTTCCAGTGGGCTCTCCACCTGCAGGAGGGATTGTGGAAATCATGGTGCTATGTGACTGGGCAGAAGTCTGGGCTACTCTGTCTGGACTGATTCCTCCGAGACCCGGATAAACAGTAACAGATGGATGGATGGATGGATCACAGAAATAACTGTACCACTGAATGAACTCCAGAATCTTAGCTGCCTCACCTTGATATTGCAAACTGAAAATGTAAAAAGTTTCAAACACTGCTGCAAGCTCTGATGCAAACGATGGCTGTACCAACCTCCTCGCAGATGACTTGGCCTTCAGTGCTCACCATCCATCCAGTCGTGATTTGAAAATTGCCAGCTGTGGTGGGCAGAAACAAAGTATTTGTTAAAACATCTAACTTTCTTATGTTTTTCTCGTAGGATTTTTTAAATGGACAGAATACTTGATTTCACCATTTTGAAAAACTCCTCTGTGCACTATGTACACTACCGTTCAAAAGTTTGGGGTCACCCAGACAATTATTTTGTGTTTTCCATGAAAAGTCACACTTATTTACCACCATGAGTTGTAAAATGAATAGAAACTATAGTCAAGACATTGACAGGGTTAGAAATAATGATTTGTATTTAAAATAATAATTTTTTTCCTTCAAACTTTGCTTTCGTCAAAGAATCCTCCATTTGCAGCAATTACAGCATTGCAGACCTAACATGAATGCACAAGGGTTTTCTAATCATCCATTAGCCTTCTGACGCAATTAGCAAACACATTGTACCATTAGAACACTGGAGTGATAGTTGCTGGAAATAGGCCTCTATACACCTATCTAGATATTGCACCAAAAATCAGACATTTGCAGCTAGAATAGTCATTTACCACATTAGCAAATATATAGAGTGTATTTCTGATTAGTTTAAAGTTATCTTCATTGAAAAAAAGTGCTTTTCTTTCAAAAATAAGGAAATTTCTAAGTGACCCCAAACTTTTGAACGGTAGTGTATACAGAGTGGAAAATTGTAGACACACCCTGGATGATGTCTCCTGTTATTGTCCAATAAATTGAAACATCATATAGTGACATTTGCTTATTTTGATTTTATATTTTATCTATCTATCTATCTATCTATACACACAAACACACACACAGTGGGGAAAATAAGTATTAATCATGTGAACATTTTTCTCATTAAACATATTTCTGATGGAGCCATTGACCTGAGATTTTCACCAGATATCAGTAACAACCCAAGTAATCCATACATACAAAGAAATCAAGGCAACTGTGTTCACAAAACAAGTTACAGTGGTGTGAAAAAGTGTTTGCCCCTTCCTGATTTCTCATTTTTTTTGTATGTTTGTTACACTTAAATGTTTCAGATCATCAAACAAATTTAAATATTAGACAAAGATAACGCAAGTACACACAAAATGCAGTTTTTAAATGAAGGTGTTTATTATTAAGGGGAAAAAAATCCAAACCTACATGGCCCCCTAAACCTAATAACTGGTTGGGCCACCCTTAAGCCTGCTTCATGCTACACCTCTGCTGTCTGCGTACATGTAACCGGAAACCTTGTCTGACGAAATTTACATCATTATCTCCATTCCGCTAGTGTCTGGAGTGCCTGATCGTGGACGACCACGTACAGCCCAAATTTTGTGACCGCGCCGCCAGCACACGACCTGAACGCGCTGAAAAGTGCATGCGCAAGACTGAACGTCCCAATCACAAGGTGGCGATATCGACACAGCACACATCAGTAGACGAAGAAGACAACGAGGAGGTGGAAAACGAGAATAAAAACATACACTACCGTTCAAAAGTTTGGGGTCACTTAGAAATTTCCTTATTTTTGAAAGAAAAGCACTTTTTTTCAATGAAGATAACTTTAAACTAATCAGAAATACACTCTATATATTTGCTAATGTGGTAAATGACTATTCTAGCTGCAAATGTCTGATTTTTGGTGCAATATCTACATAGGTGTATAGAGGCCTATTTCCAGCAACTATCACTCCAGTGTTCTAATGGTACAATGTGTTTGCTCATTGCGTCAGAAGGCTAATGGATGATTAGAAAACCCTTGTGCAATCATGTTAGGTCTGCAATGCTGTAATTGCTGCAAATGGAGGATTCTTTGACGAAAGCAAAGTTTGAAGGAAAAAATTATTATTTCAAATACAAATCATTATTTCTAACCCTGTCAATGTCTTGACTATAGTTTCTATTCATTTTACAACTCATGGTGGTAAATAAGTGTGACTTTTCATGGAAAACACAAAATAATTGTCTGGGTGCCCCCAAACTTTTGAACGGTAGTGTACATGAATCATACATACATACTTTCTTTTACAGCGGCAGCAGCATCTTCTTGAAAAAGGATTGAAAACCGTGAAGTCAAACAGCAGAAACGGACTCTATATTTGAAAAGAAACTTTGTTGCTGATGTGCGTTGCTCTTGTGTTTCTTCGGTGATGAAAATCCCGGCGTGTCAGCGCTTTGGTGCTACCTATCGAGTGGGAGTGAAACTACAAATGATGGTTGTGTGCATGCATCAACCGCTTGGCCTGGGTAGATGAAAAAAGTGAGCATGAGCAGCGCCACATGCGTGCCGGGCTCGTCCAAAGCATACGCGGACCACAGCGGACTAGAGGGAAATGTAGCACGAAGCAGGCTTTAGCAGCAACAACTGCAATCAAGCATTTGCAGTAACTGGCAATGAGTCTTTTACAGCGTTGTGGAGGAATTCTGGCCCACTCATCTTTGCAGAATTGTTGTAATTCAGCCACATTGGAGGGTTTTCGAGCATGAACCGCCTTTTTAAGGTCATGCCACAGCATCTCAATCGGATTCAGGTCAGGGCTTTGACTAGGCCACTCTAAAGTCTTCGTTTTGTTTTTCTTAAGCCATTCAGAGGTGGACTTGCTGGTGTGTTCTGGATCATTGTCCTGCTGCAGAACCCAAGTGTGCTTTAGATTGAGGTCACGAATAGATGGCCGGACATTCTCCTTCAGGATTTTTTGGTAGACAGCAGAATTCATGGTTTCATTTAGCACAGCAAGTCTTCCAGGTTCTGAAGCAGCAAAACAGCCCCAGGCCATCACACTACCACCACCATATTTTACTGTTGGTATGATGTTCCTTTTCTGAAACGCTGTTTTAGGTTTATGCCAGATGTAATGGGACACACACCTTCCAAAATGTTCAACTTTTGTCTCGTCAGTCCACAGAGTATTTTCCCAAAAGTCTTGGAGATCATCAAGATGCTTTCTGGCAAAACTGAGACTAGCCTTTATGTTCTTTTTTGCTCAGCAGTGGTTTTCATCTTGGAACTCTGCCATGCGGGCCATTTTTGCCCAGTATCTTTCTTATGGTGGAGTCATGAACACTGACCTTAAGTAAGAAAAGCGAGGCCTGCAGCTCTTTGGATGCTGTCGTGGGCTCTTTTGTGACCTCTTGGATGAGTCGTCGCTGTGCTCATGGGGTAATTTTGGTCGACTGGCCACTTCTGGGAAGATTCACCACTGTTCCATGTTTTCGCCATTTATGGATAATGGCTCTCACTGTGGTTTGCTGGAGTCCCAAAGCTTTAGAAATGGCTTTATAACCTTTTCCAGACTGATAGATTTCAATAACTTTGTGTCTCATTTATTCCTGAATTTCTTTGGATCACAACATGATGTCTAGTGTTTGAGGATCTTTTGGTCTACTTCACTTTGTCAGGCAGGTCCTATTTAAGTGATTTCCTGATTGAGAACAGGTGTGGCAGTAATCAGGCCTGGGTGTGGCTAGAGAAACCAAACTCAGCTTTCCAAAGATATGATAAACCACAATTAATTTATGTTTTAACGGGGGGGGGGATCACTTTTTCCACACAGGGCCATGGAGGTTTGGATTTTTTTTTACCCTTAATAATAAACACCTTCATTTAAAAACTGCATTTTGTGCTTACTTCTGTTATCTTTTTCTCAAATTTAAATTTGTTTGATGATTTGAAACATTTAAGCATGACATACAAAAAACTGAGAAATCAGGAATCACACCACTGCATATTTAATAAAGTGGAATGACACGGGGCATAAGTACTGAACACTTGAAGAAAAAGAGGTGGAAAATGGCATAGAAAGCCAAGAAACCAGCTGAAATCCATCAGAATTTAGGAAGCCATCCCATTCCCCATCAATGCAAATCAATTTCAGCTGGTTAAGTCCTGATTGATAGCCTTTAAAATGGTCTGTGAATACCAGATTGTCACAC
The DNA here is from genome assembly GCA_020510985.1 of Pholidichthys leucotaenia. Classification (NCBI taxonomy): domain Eukaryota; kingdom Metazoa; phylum Chordata; class Actinopteri; order Cichliformes; family Pholidichthyidae; genus Pholidichthys; species Pholidichthys leucotaenia. Next base: position 259,404,738 of record CM035843.1, read on the forward strand.
CTCAGAGAGCTCATGATGGGTAGAAGCAAAGAGCTCCCTCTAGAGCTTAGCAACCTTATTGTTGCAAAACATAATGATGGTATTGGTTATCAGTACATTTCTAAACTGCTGAATGTTCTGGTGAGCACTGTTGGAGCCATCATTCGGAAGTGGAAAGAACATCATTTTACCATAAACTGGCCACGATCAGGATCTCCTCACAAGATTTCTGACAGAGAGTCAAAAGAATTATCAGAAGAGTTACCAAGAGCCAAAGACCACTTGTGGAGAGCTCCAGAAAGACCTGGAGTTAGCAGGTACTGCTGTTTGAAAGAAAACAATAACTAATGCACTCAACCAACATGGCCTCTATGCCTACTCACCGTGCAAGACTCCATTGCTGAAGAAAAAGCATGTTGAAGCTCATTTAAAGTTTGCTGCACAACATTTGGGCAAGCCAGTAAAATACTGGGAGAATATAGTCTGGTGAGATGAGACCAAAATTGAACTTTTTGGAGCCACAACACACAGCATGTTCGGAGGAGAAATGGAACTGTATATCAGCCCAAAAACACCATACCAACAGTGAAGTTTGGAGATGGGAGCATCATGGTGTGGGGGTGTTTTTCAGCACATGGTACAGGCAGACTTCACACAGCTGAAGGAAAGATGAATGGATAAATGTATAAAGACATCCTTGATAAGAACCTGTTGCCATCTGCCAAGATGCTGAAGATGAAATGAAAGCACCAAGGTGCTGATGCCTCACTGCCTGTGGCGTGGTAGCATGAGGGGCAGTTAAAAGTCACACTGCCACTTCTAGTCACCCGGCATAGTTATTACAATACCTTTTTTCACAGCTTTCGAGAAGATATGGCAATACAATGATACAAGCCTTTAGTTCCAGTTGATTTTAAGCGAGTGAGCTGAAAAGCTGGTAACAGATAGACACATTAAGTGATTACCATATGCCTACGATGCCTTTGCGCCGAGGCATAAAAATCAGAAGCACAAGAATAAAATTAGGATCACAAAGAAAAATGCTGGAGTAACAGATTTTATTAATTGACTGCAAGTATAGTTACATGCCGTGCAATAGCAGGTAAACATATCAAAATTTCAAAAAATAAAAGCATAATTATGAATATTGAATCAGAACGGTGTGGAATGTTTCACATTTATGTGTAATGAATATTGAGTTTCTTAAATAATCTTGCAAAAAACAAAGTTTTTCCAAACATTAATTTATTGAAATACAGTAGCAGTTTCTGGTATAAACAGTAAACATGTAATATTCTTATTTAGCTTCCAGCCTGTTATCTTCACCGCTGCTCTGACTGCTGATCCTCATGTTCACCACTGTGGACCTCAGAGAGACAAAGAGGAAAGAAAAACAGCATAAAATGTGATTATTGTTACAGATGTGATATATATAAATACAGATGCCATGTTTCTCCTCAGCTTAATAAATTGCTTGGTTGAGTGAGTGAATCATTCTAAAGTGAGTGAATGTAGCCTGACACACCGTGGTGTTTTTATATTACTGACATTAGTATTGACTTAAAAAAAATCAGCTGAACTTAAGAGAAAACTATTTAACAGGTTAAATTAATAGAGTCAAGCAGTCCCCATATGGGGAAAAAAAAATCCGACATTGAAAAAAAAAAAGTGACGTACAGTCATGTGAAAAAAATTAGGACACCCTGTACAAGCCTGTGTGCTTTTTGGGAGATTTGTGTAATACAATTAAACAATTAAAAATGAATTAAAGACTGTTTTCAAATTTTCTGTAAAATGTAATTCTAAACAAATAATGAGGAATAAATTTGGGCACCCCCCATCTTTTTTAGGACACCCCAACACTCATTCCCACTTACAATGGCTAAAATAAATGTTAAAAAATGCAAATAAAACAAAAACAAGGTTAGACATAGATATGTGAACATCTCTAAATAAAGAACTGAATATTTAAAGGGATGCCCAAATTTTTTTCACATGACTGTAACATAAGCGTTAAGAATCAAATATGACCTGTGCTGTCACAATGAGGAAATTTTCAAAACTGAGGTAACGTTATTTTCGTATTCTGTATTGAAAGACCTTCAAAATGATATTTAATTTGTAGGAATTGGCCAAAAACTGACCAGCAACAAGCCAATTTTGTTTATAATTTGGCTGGTTTAAAACTCGCGTTCGATCAGTCCTGAATTACGTCTTCCGCAAAAACATGTGCATTTTCAGAAAGTAGGAGTTCCAAGCTTTACAATGATACCAGGCACTGACGGGGGTTTCCTGGGACTTGCCGCCAGCAAACAAAGAAAGAATCATGATTTTTGACTTCATGTGCCTGTAGCTCGTAATTACCCGTTGTGCATTCCAACTCATTTTGCCAGTATGGGTCACAAATATTGCAGTTGTTGTCAGAATTATTAATGTTTTAATATTGAAATTAATTAATTAATACAGTCCATTAAAAGGCTGTGTGATGTGTGTAGTGCGTTATATAAGTGTACACTTCTATAGTGTACACTTCTGTCCCGCCGCTAGCTAGCCTGCTGTTTACAGCAAGCGAAAAGGGAGCTGAGTGCGAAAGTCTCCTCTGCTAGTACATAGCCTCTCCACAGCAAGCCCCATGCATACCTCCTTGTGGTAATGGATGGAAACTGGGTACCGTGAGGCCCCAGGCTAAAATGCAGTGACTCGGAGGAGGTTTTGCCCCCAGACTTGCGGTACTCACGGCCCACCGGCGTGTGGACATGCCCTGATACCCATGAACCAAATCCCCAACTATGGGTTAAATAGTATACGGACTACATAGTCCGTTAGGAAAGTCCCCAACGGCGAGTAGTCTACTACTTCGGCGGATGAGGGCAGTGCCTGGCGGGCAGGTGCTAGAGAGGCGGGCCTTGATAAACAAAGCACCAGGCAGCCCGTTGCAGCCAACTTCATGAAAATCGCACATTTCGGCCTGCTGAACTGCGTTGGACATGCTGATGGCCAAGAGCGTGTGCGTGGCCCTCGCGCAGCCACGACCATCCTAAACAAATTCACAAGCAATTGGCCTTCGTCTTCAACTCGGACGATCCCTTCAAGCCCAATGGCGATGGAACTGCGAGTAACAAGGGCAGGTTTGGTATGACTGGAAGCCTCTAGCTCGCAGCCACACATTGGCGGCGGATCTAAGATGATCGCCTTCCAATGAACTCTGCGGTGACATTGGATTTCGGTAGCTGGATCCGCAACTGGGCTGGCTTATTTAGGACTCCCGCAGCCCACCCCATATGGGGGAGGCCCCTAGAAAAGGTGGGACAAACATCGGACACTGCAGACTTAACTGCCTAGCATGCCGCGGCTGGCAAATTACCCATCACAGCAGTCGACCTACATATCAAAACCATAAAAACTCAAACTCAACCGCTCTCGACCATCGCCTGGATTCTCAACCACTGATTGGATCTCTCATTACAAAACCCTTCATCCTGGGTGCTTGGAACATCCGCACACTGCAGGACACGAGGAACAGCGAGCGCCCAGAACGTCATACAGCTCTGGTATGTAAAGAACTTGCACGCTTTAACATCGACATAGCAGCTCTAAGTGAGACTACACTTGCTGAGGAAGGCAACATCAAGGAAACTGGATCAAACTACACAATTTTCTGGAAGGGAAAGGATACAGAAGATCCACGTATCCATGGTGTAGGCTTTGCCATCCGATCCCAGCTTGTGGACCAACACAACCTTGTCCCAACTGCAATCAATGAGCGAATAATGACCATCCGAATCCCCCTCACCCAAAAACGTTTCCTCACTCTGATCTCAGTGTATGCACCTACACTTACATCTGAAGATGAAAGCAAGACCTCCTTCTATGAACAGCTCACACATACCATTCTGACAGTCCCAGAATCCAACAAGCTTGTTATTCTGGGTGACTTCAATGCCAGAGTTGGCAGTGACCACCAGCTGTGGAAAGGCATCATAGGCCACCATGGTATGGGAAAATGCAATGCAAATGGGGAACTTTTACTGGGCCTTTGTGCCGAACACAATCTTATTGTAACAAACACACTTTTCCAACTCCCCCATCGCCAGAAGACGACCTGGAAACACCCTTGCTCCAAAAAGTGGCACACCCTCGACTATGTCCTCACAAAAACAAGAGACCGAAATGATGTCCGCATCACGCGATCCATGCCTGGAGCAGATGACTGCTGGACAGATCACCGCCTCCTGATCTCCCGACTCAGTATTACGATCCGGCGACCACCAAAGCACATTTTGGCAAACGTTCCTCACCATCGCTTTGACTGTGACGAGCTCCGCAATCCCCAAATGTTGCAGTCCTTTAGAGAGGCCATTGGTAGAAACATGAATGAACTGAGCCTTCCAGACAATGCCTCATTTGAAGACTGATGGACCACTCTCCGTGATGCATTGACTGCTGCCGCCAAAGAAACGATTGGTCACAAACACAAGAAAAACCAAGACTGGTTCAACGAGAATGATGAAACAATCACCGACCTCATAGAGGCTAAACGCCATGCATGTCTTGCGTTTGAAAATGATCCGTCTGCAAAGAATCAACAGAAACACCAGCAAGCAAAAGTGGCATGCCAGAGAGGGATTTGTAAAGCCCAAAACACTTGGTGGCAGCAAAAAGCAGAACATTTGCAAAAATATGCCGACCAACGGGATATGCGCCATTTTTATGCTGCAACGAAGGAGATCTTTGGCCCCACCAGATCATCTGTGGGCAGCCTAAAAGATGCAAATGGCTCCACCATTATCACAGACACCAAGGGGATCCTTGACCGTTGGAAGTCCCACTTTGAGAGTCTATTAAATAGTCACTTTTGCACCCCTAGTGATCTCCTCTGCAAGACCCCACAACACCCCACTCGCGAGTGGATGTCTACACCACCTTCACTACATGAGCTAAATAAAGCTATAAAGCACATGAAGACAGGCAAAGCACCAGGACCAGATGACATCCCGCTGGAGTTCTATCTTCATGGAGGTCCCAAGGTGAAAAACTATTTAATGCAGCTTCTACTTAAAATATGGGAAACCAAGACGTTACAAAGTGACTTTAAAAATGCAAATATAGTCACCATTTTCAAGAAGGGAGATAGAGAGAACTGCAGTAACTACCGTGGCATCTCACTGCTGAGCATTGCAAGCAAAATCTTTGCTCGTATCCTTCTCAATCGTCTTCTTGTAGTAGCCGAGGATGTACTTCCTGAGTCCCAATGTGGCTTTAGACCCTCTTGTGGTACAGTAGATATGATATTCTGTGCTTGACAACTCCAGGAAAAGAGCCAAGAACAACAACAACCACTTATGTTCATCTTCTGGGACCTCAAGAAGGCCTTTGATCGAGTTCCTCGCCCTGCTATGTGGGCTGTTCTTGCTCGTTATGGATGTCCAGATGATTTCATCGCTCTTGTTCGCACTCTCCACGATGGCATGTTTGGTAGGGTTTGCCACCAGAATACCCTCTCAGACCCTTTTCCCATCACTAGTGGTCTCAAGCAAGGATGTGTCCTTGCTCCAACCTGCTTTTCGTTGTATATGGCTGCAATGCTAAATGAAATACCACCAACAACCCCTGGTATCAATCTGCGATACCGCTTGGATGGGGGCTTTTTAATCTTGCTCGCTTTCGCGCGAAATCCAAAACCTCAGTCACCAGTGTTCATGAATTGCAGTTTGCAGACGATAATGTCACACCAGCTCAGACTGTTGATGACCTCCAGAGGATAGCTACCATTTATAATGACTCTTATGAGCATTTTGGAATGGAAGTTAATACTGACAAAACCAAAATCCTCAACCAACCAGCACCTGGTCAAACTTCCTCAAGGATCAACCTTAAGATTAACGGAAATCCTGTCGATGAAGTGGAGCATTTCTCTTACCTTGGTAGCATCCTCTCAAAAATATCAACTTGTGCAAAGGACATCAAAAACCGCATAAAAGCTGCACACTCCGCATATGGACGCCTTTGTCATTGAGTCTTCAATAATCATGCAATAACCATCTGCACCAAAATCATGGTTTTTCAGGCCGTTGTTCTTTCCACCCTTCTTTACGGCTGTAAAGCCTGGACCTTGTACCGTCGTGATATCAAGCGCCTTGAGAACTTCCAACAGAGAAAGCTCAGACAAATACTTGGCACTCAGTGGGAGGATCGACTTTCAAACAATGAGATTCTCAAGTGTGCTCTGCTGCCTAGTGTGGAAGCTACCATCTTGCAGCACCGCCTTCGATGGACAGGACATGTTGTGCGGATGGACCCCACCAGACTACCACGAATCATGCTCCAGGGGAGCTTGAGACAGGAAAAAGACCACATGGTAGGCCAAAACTGCGCTACAAGGACCAGCTAAAATGTTCCCTGAAGCAAGCCAACATAGACAAAAGATCTTGGGAACAACTTGCCACCAACAGAGCAGCCTGGAGAAGAAGAACTTGGGAAGGCACAGACTCATTTGAGAGGCACAGAAAACAACAGGATGATGATAAACACAAACGAAGACAAGAAAAACAAAACCAACCACGTCCCCCACCCACATTAAAATGTGACTTCTGCCCACGACAGTTCTATCATAGGCTGGGCCTTCAGAGCCACATCCGCCATCGACATCGATCACAGATGGCAACGTCCTAAAAACTAAGACGAAACCAATGCTCGGACACGAGCTGGAGCCGCTGCCCCCGCCGAATATTGAAATAGTTTCACAATTTAAGCACAAAACTTACTTTTAAATGCTTCTGCCACTGCACAACCATCTGCTGTGGTCTGCCATGTTTTTGAGGCAAGGATTGCTGGAACTTGTAGTTTTTAGCGATGACCTGAAAACACCAGGAAAAAAATACCTGGTCTTTCTTCTGCAAAACTAAACAGCAAAATCAGTGTGAAAACAAACAATGTGATGAATAAATGGTGTAGCTGCTGAATGTGGTTTTTTTTTTCAGTAACCGCTATTTTATAACCGCTATTTATCTCTCAGCTACAGATCGACTGTGGCAGGAAGCCATCCATCCATGTGCTGTAAAAAAGTTGCACTGCCGCCTCTAGTGGCCCGGCATAGTTATTAAAATACCTTTTTATCCGGCTCCTTTGACGGTAAAGGTGAGTTAAATTTGTGTTTATTCCAAAAACAAAGCTTTATCTCGAAATTATGGCATATTAAAAGTCGAGAAAATATGGCCATACAATGATACAAGCCTTTAGTTCCACTTAATCTTGACCGGGTGAGCTGAAAAGCTGGTAACAGACAGACCGATACAACCGCACACACACACAGACACATTGACTGATTACTGTATGCCTCCGTTTTCACCAGGCATAACAAGGGTGGACATTTTAGCAAGACAATGATCCCAAACACACAGCCAAGGAAACTCTCAACTGGCTCCAGAGAAGGAAAATAAAGCTGCTAGAATGGCCCAATCAGTCAGCTGACCTGAATCCAATTGAACATCTATGGAATGTACTGAAGATCAGAGTTCATAGAAGACACCCACGGAACTTTCAAGATTTGAAAACAGTTTGTGTGGAAGAATGGGCTAAAATCACCCCTGAGCAATGCCTGTGCCTAGTTTCTCCATACAGGAGGCATCTGGAAGCTGATATTACCAGCAAAGGCTTTTCTACTAAATATTAAATGAATTTCAAAAAGCATGTTCAATACTTATTCCCTGTGTCTTTCTACTTTATTAAATATCACTTGTTTTGTGAACACAGTTGCCTTGATTTGTTTGTATGTATGGATTATTTGGGTTGTTACTGATATTTGGTGAAAATCTCAGGCCAATGGCTCCATCAGAAATATGTTTAATGAGAAAAATGTTGACGTGTTCAATAAGGGATAAGGACCTGTACTTATATAGCGCTCTGCTTATTTTCCCCACTGTGTTGTGTGTGTGTGTGTGTGTGTGTGTGTGTGTGTGTGTGTGTGTGTGTGTGTGTGTGTGTGTGTGTGTGTGTGTGATTATGGGACAGTTGCTAGCTAATATTAAAGTGGCTGAAAGTGTGAATGTAAAAGCCCAAATAAAGCATTACTGGAGACAATTATTGTGTACTTTGAGTGGTCGTCAGGATGTGACTACTCCTTGGTGTATAATGAACACAGAAACAGCCCTGAATGAGTCAATGTGTGATTCTAATGCCAGGGCTAGAGTACGATAACCTATAGTCTTCTACTTCTTCTTTCGGCTGCTCCCTTTAGGGGTCACCACAGCGGATCATCGGCCTGCATCTCACCCTATCCCTTGCATCTTCCTCTACACCACCCCTCACCAAGTCCTCCTTCACTACATCCATGAATCTTCTCTGTGGTCTTCCTCTTTTCCTCCTTCCTGGCAGCTCCATCTTCAACATCCTTTGTCCAATATATCCACTATCCCTCCTCTGCACATGTCCAAACCATCACAGCCTTGCCTCTCTTACTTTGTCTCCAAACCGCTCAACCTGAGCTGTCCCTCTGATATACTCATTTCTAATCTTGTCCCGCCAAGTCATTCTCAATGAAAATCTTAACATCTTCAACTCTGCCACCTCCAGCTCCACCTCCTGTCTTTTTGTCAGCTCCACCATCTCCAAACCATACATCATAGCAGGTCTCACTACCATCTTGAAAATCTTCCCTTTCACTCTTTCTGCTACCTTTCTGTCACAAATCACCCCTGACACTTGTCTCCACCCACTCCACCCTGCCTGCACTCGCTTCTTCACCTCTCTTGTGCATTTTCCATTGCTTTGCATGGTTGACCCCAGGTATTTAAACTCATCTGCTTTCACTACCTCTACTCCTTCCATCACACCTGCCTCCCTCTCATTCACACTCATGTATTCTGTCTTGCTTCTACTGATTTTCATTCCTCTTGTCTACAGGGCATACAGTACCTCCACCTCTCCAGGTTCTCTTCCACCTCCCTACTCTCACTGCAGATCACAATGTCGTCTGCAAACATCATGGTCCACGGAGACTCCTGGCTGACCTCATCTGTCAGCTTGTCCATCACCATGGCAAACAAGAAGGGCCTCAGAGCTGATCTCTGATGTAATCCCACCCTCACCTTGAATCCATCTGTCACTCCTACAGCACACTTCACCACCGTCTCGTTGTCCTCATACATGTCCTGCACCACCCTCACATACTTCTCTGCCATTTCTGACTTTCTCGTACAGTACCACACTTCCTCTCTTGGCACTCTATCATATGCTTTCTCTAGATCTACAAAGACACAGTGCAATTCCTTCTGACTTTCTCTATACTTCTCCATCAGCACTCTTGGCGAAAACATTGCATCTGTAGTACTCTTTCTTGGCATGAAATTGTACTGCAGCTCACTGATTGTCACCTCTCCTCTTAACCTGGCTTCAACAACTCTTTCACATATCTTCATTGTGTGGCTGATCAACTTTATACCTCTGTAGTTACTACAGCTCTGAGCATCACCTTTGTTCTTGAAAATTGGTACCAAAACACTTTTTCTCCACTCCTCGGGCATCCTCTCACTCTCCAAAATTGTCTTAAACAGTGTGGTTAAAAAGTCCACTGCCATCTCTCCTAAACATCTCCACAGGTATGTCATCGGGACCAACCGCCTTTCCATTCTTCATGCTCTTCAAAACTGCCTTCACTTCCGCCTTGCTAGTCCTTGGGACTTTCTTGTTCACCATCTTTCCTTCATCCATCCTCCTCTCTCTTTCATTTTCTTTATTCATCAGCTCTTCAAAGTATTCCTTCCACCTTCTCAACACACTCTCATCATTTGTTAGTGCATTACCATTTCCGTCCTTAATCAACCTAACCTGCTGTACATCCTTTCCAGCTCGATCTCTTTGTCTAGCCAGTCGATAACCTGTAGTAAAATAAGCTAAAGTAACCTCTAGGAATGAGATATACAGTCATGTGAAAAAATTAGGACACCCCATTAAATATTCAGTTCTTTATTAAGAAATGTTCACATATCTATGTCTAACATTGTTTTTGTTTTTATTTGCATATTTTTTAACATTTATTTTAGCCATTTTAAGTGGGAATGAATTTGGGAGTGTCCTAAAAAAGATGGGGGTGTCCTAATTTATTCCTCACTATTTGTTTAGAATTACATTTTACAGAAAATTTGAAAAAAGTCTTTAATTCATTTTTAATTGTTTAGTTGTATTACATGAAACTCCCAGTATTTTTAACATTGATATTAAATATCCATATGTCCAAATATGTTAAAAAACACACAGGCTTATACACGGTGTCTTAATTTTTTCACGACTGTATAGTCAAGTGTTAGTAGATGATATGGCTAGGATCACGGATATCTCATGGGGTAAATAGAAAATTTGCAAAAAGACCGACTACCATTGGCCAGATAAGCTACTGCTATCTACTAGTTCATGCCCTCCAATGACACAATTTCTTGGGCCATTTCAGCCACAAAATTATAAAATAGGCCAGAATAATGTGAGATATATTATCGACTTTTATTTAATGAACAGTGATGAACACAGATGTTGAGTAGGCTGATTAGATTTTACAGAGAAGTTCCATAATAACTCTGGTCAGTTCGCTAAGCTAACTCAATAGTAGTGCGATTGGTGGGGTTAAACATGCACTGTCTAATAGACACGCACTTCCTTTAAAATATGACCAATCAAATTAATCAGTCACTAGGGCTTTATAGTGGCAAGTCTTGTAGAGGTCAAAGGTCAAATTTAGTTATAGAGGGCATTTTAAAACAACAAATTTAACCAAAATCCTGTACAGCCAGATTAACAAAATCAAATACACAATAAATAGGAATAAAAATATTTAAAAAAGAAGAAACATACCAAAAAGTAAGAATACTTCATAAGCAAACGTATACAAGACTTGTGCAAAAAGAGTTTATTTTTTATCAAATTATGCAGGATACACACAGTACACCTTGTTTTTTTTTAGCCTTTGTGCACTTTTAAGATGACAATTCATCACTGTAGCATTGTAGATGTCCAAAAATGTGGAAAAACGTCCCATGGGCTTTTTAGAGAGACTTTTAATCCCTTTAATGACTTATTTGATTGTTATTGCAAAAATGTAATTAAAAGGTTCTCATTTAATCAAATTAATCTAAAAGTGAAAAAGCTTATGCTTTTTTTTAAATCCAAACCAGGGTGTGCTACCAGCTACTTTAACTTTTTTAAATCATTAGTTTATTTTTTAAAGCAATATGACTGAAGAGAGGTAATCTCTTTAAAGCCAGTAGATGAAAGGTTAAACCAACTTTCTCCAAATACCATAACATTATAATACTAAATTACTGTATAAGAAACTAATGGAAGTGCAGAATATTGTCAAGACACTGTTGGGTAAGTATTAATTTAGAAAACAAAGGACATTTGTGATATAAAACAATCTTTCTAAGCCCTCATAGACTGATGCAGTTTTATAAACAGTCCTCACAGTAAAACCTCCTATGGAAGGTTAAAGCCTTCATGCAGCACACGTCTCAATGATGCTATTCTCTGGCCCAGTGCATACACTGGCTATTCAGAGGCACACTCCCTCCCCCGAATGGGAGCAGAAGCAAAACTTTATCTGGAGCCACTCCCAGTTATGGAACACTGAACAAAGGCCAACGGACGGGGGTCTTTCACTTGACTCTATCAGCAGTATCACAACAAGTGTTGTGGCCTTAAGCGTCCCACTGTTTGCTTATATGAGAATTCAGTTTAAATCCCTGACAAACAGGTTTGGTAGTGGGACAGTTTAAGAAAAATTCAAATAGCACTGCAGATCTCTTAGTCATACTGCAGAGAATGTGGTTACTGAGTACATTCCGTGGGCTGCACGGTGGCACAGTGGTTTAGCACTGTGGCAGCACAGTTTACCCTCGGCCGGGGGATTGCGGGGATCATGAGACCGTGGGTTCGATCCCAGCCCCCGACCAACAGTGAGCTGTGTGGAGTTTGCATGTTCTCCCCGTGTTGCGTGGGTTTACTCCGGGATTTCTCCGGTTTCCTCCCGCATACCAAAAACATGTAGGTTTAGGGCGCTCGCGCACGCAGCGACCAGCAGCCGGTGGCTTGTCACCAGACTGCAAACCAAATCTACCTACGGGTACAAATAAGTAACAAAAAAAAAAAAAAATTCCAACATCGAGGAAGAGAAAAATCTAGTGACTCTTACTGTATATATCAGTGTAGCATTTTCCATTTTATTTAATGAATCTTAGAAGTTTTTAAACTATATCCTATTTGTATTTTTACATGTGGAGGATTGGAATTGGACATAGGCTCTGATTTATCGGACTCTTGCAATAACACAATTCAGCATTTTCCCTTGGCCCTAGATGCTGTTGTTGCACACAGGCAAATCCTGTATGCTAATGTTAATCAAAGTCACCATATGACACACGGCAGCCTGCTGCCCATTGTTCTGCTACCACAAAAGAGTTGAGGGAAGCTAGAAAGCTATTGCAGAAGTTTTATCTTCTTGGAGTGATTAAGTGGCCAAAGCATGAGTTATCCTATCACAGAAAATGTCCCTTATCTTAGGAGGTTGAGTTTAACCTCATAGATATGTTTCAAGTGTGTTAGATGTTTATTTAATTCAATCAGCACCCATCATGCATGATGATGGCAATGGCAGCAAGTGGGCAAACAATGGTTTAACTTTGAATTGATTGGATTAACTTCCTGGCAACCTAATCCATACAGCCGTTGTCTGATAATGTTTATTCAGAAGACAATGCTCATTTAGCAGCGTTCTTAAAAATCATTGTGAAAATTATTTTATATTCAACAGCCCTAATAAGGAGTGGATTAACTATTTGCTAAGGGCTGTGTTAAATTGTTTTTATCCTAGATTTGCCTGGGATTTACTGCCTGGCTTCTGCTATAATGCTGCTCCTGAAAAATATTGATAGTGGCTAATCAGCTGTCTTATACTCTTCCCATTAATATTTATTCAGTGGTGTCAGTTATTATACTGTTGAACATTAGAGAAATTTTGCCAGCAATAAATCATTCCTTGATAATTTACAAATTTTATGTTGGCAACATGTCTGTCCATCAACTGTTATCACCTTGGCCTCTCCATGATGTGTATCAATGTTTTTCAACCAGGGTTCCCTGGAACATTCAGGTTTATGAGGAAAATTTTGTAATTTCATTTCCTAATTGGTCCAAAAAAGGTGAAAATAACTTGCCGTTGTTGTGCATGGGTGCCTACAGAACAAACAAAGCCAAAACAAAGGCAAATTATTTGCAATTTTTTCAACCAATTAAGAAGTGAAATTAAAACCTTTCCCACAGAAACCTGAACATTCCATGGAACCCTGGGTGAAAAACACTGATGTACAAAAATAACAGATAAGTACAGAGAAAGATACAAAGGACATGAAGCAAGTTTATAAGTTTATTTATTTATAAAAGGGACAGTGCATATTAATGAACATAAGACATGCAAATATGCAGCATACAAGATTATAGCTGAAGCTAATTTCCATCTTGTGTCCCCTGGCCGGCCAATACCAGCCACATAAAACAGATAACACAATACAACAACAACAATAAACAACACAACAATGATAAAGCAAATAATACAATACAACAACAGTAACAATAGCAGTAGGCTTAATAATAATAATAATAATAATACATTTTATTTGAGGCGCCTTTCAAGACACTCAAGGACGCCGTACAATAAAAACAAAGAATAAAACATTTAAAAACACATCACAAGTACAGAAAATCACAGAGAATAAGCCTTAGTAAACAAAAAAGTCTTGAGATGAGATTTGAAGGTGGAGAGTGAATTTAAATTCCTGAGGTCTGGTGGGAGGGAGTTCCAGAGGCGGGGGGCGGTGCAACTGAATGATCAAAGGCCCATGGTGGTCATACGTGCAGAAGGGACAATGAGATTGATGGTATTTGATGATCTAAGAGTTCTGGATGGTATATGAACTTTCACACTCATCATCATCATCATCATCATCATAGCAGTCTGTTGGGGTGACAATGACTGTTTCATTTAGGTCTGATCAGATTTCTCCACGCAGCTCTGTCTTTCGCCTTCTGCTGCCAGGAACTCCTGACCTTGTTAACCCGGGCAACGTCCGAGCCGGTATGAGTTGCTCTCTGACTGACCATTTCATGAAACTGCTTGCAAAGTATTTGAGTACCGCTGTAGCACCTTGGGAGAGTCAGATTCCGAGCATCTCAGACGAGAGACAGTGAATAAACACGGGAGACAAAAGAGCAGGAGTCTCCTGGTGAGAGAGCGAGAAGGAGTCAAGGATGTAGGGGGTTGAATGCAGTGTGATGCAAATGTCCTGTTGTGTGTGATGTAAGCCGTGAAACTTAAGAGGAGAGTCTTTGGTAAAAAGTTTAGTCTGTTCTGTGCTCGTGAGATGTGAGTGTGAAATAAATCATTTTGAAATGAACCTGCTTGTGATTTCACACACTCCACACCGCTAGCTTTTGCTGAACTAGCGGCACATTCTTGGCAGATACTATAGAGGTATTATCAGTGGCAAGGACAGGCCAAGACAAACTGACTCCAGTATCTGTTGCAGTGACTGACCAGATGATAGGTTTGTTTATCTCTCCTCTTTGTGTAGTGCATGTCATGATGCACCGACTGGCAAAAGTCCACCACAGACCTTGCGACAGATGTGCTTTTCTGCCAGGATGTCCAGTCTCACCCGATGTAACTGGGAGTGGTCCAACACGGACCTGTGACAGATATTGCTTTTAGTTCGGCAAAGAAGAAGAAGTGATGATATAGAGTGGATAGAGAGAGTGATATAAAGTGAAGTATGTTGTGGTTGCCAGCCGCACACTGATAGAAAGAGAGAAACAAATGAACAAAGTAAAGATGAATATTGTTGATCTTAGGACAGCAAAAAGTACCACAATGACCAAGGTGTTACTCAGGATGTTTAAGTGTAAAGTGCTAAGGTGCATCGAGTAGTTAAGTAAAGTGCGTTTGTAGAATTACATGATACATGAATTTAGAGTGCTTAGTAGATTGCACACGGCTCTACTGCATATGTTTCAGCACATACAGATGTGTGTGTGCTAATGACATTGCACCAGGTTTGCATATATGGTTAAACCCATGTACACAGAGTTATTGAAGTTATGCAAATTAGCATACAAGCATACATACACACAAACAATCACGGCCACACAAACATGTCTAAGTCATATGACGGTCACAAATCTGGTCTGTTTTCAACAAATTAATAACACATTATTACTACACATGAGTCACTGGTGTTGAACATGTACTCTGGTTTGAGATGATATGAGCCACTCCTTCACTTCACTCTTAAAGGTGGCAAAGCTGGAGCTTTCCTTGACAGGAAGTGGTACGCTGTTCTATAAAGTACTACTATGAAATGAAAAAAAAAACATTTTGACCAAGAGAGGTTTTACGGAGGGGTATCACACAATCACCTCTTGAGGAAGCCCTAGTGAACCGGCCATGAGTGCTGCTCACTCTGTATTGGGGGGGGGGGGTGGCAGACCATGTAGGACTTTATACATCAAGCAGGCAGTTTTAAATTTTGTTTTTAATTCTCAAAAGACAGGAGGTTGTATCTAGTAAAAATATTGCAATGGTGGTATGCGAGAGGTTTATGTAATGTTTTCAGAGCATTTTCATACAGTGATTCAATTGGTTTGAGGGTTACCACTCCCACCAATGACCAGTTGGTAATACAATAGCTCAGATGTGAAAAGATCATTGAGTGTAAAAACATCATGACGGTGCTGTCTGTAAGCGACCTCCTAATTTGTCTGAAGTTGTGAATACTAAAATTTAATGTTTTAGTGACCATTTTGATATGGCTTTTGAATGAGAGTGTAGAGTCCAAAGTCACACCCAGGTATTTGAATTCGTTGACAACATTTAGTTCTTCTCCTATGCAAATGTTGGAATGCATAATAGTAGTAGAGCGTTTTGAAAAAAAAACCATATATACAGTTATATTTACATTCAGAGAAAGACAGGACTTGGTGAGCCAGTGTTGAACATGATGAGAGTGCAACCGAAGCTTCCTCTGGCTTTTTTGCTGTAGTAAAAATATTGGCATCATCCGTGTACAGCTGAGCATCAACACCTTTACAGACATCCGTGAGATAATTTATGTAAAGTGAGAGTAGGATAGGTCCCAGTATGGATCCTTGAGGGACCCCCACTGGGCAATCTAAATAAGGGGATCTGATACCGTCAACCATCGTACATTGTTTCCTTTTGCATAGGTATGATTTGATCCACATTATAGCCTGGTGAGAAAAATTAAAATTAGATAATTTGAAGAGCAATACTTTGTGGTTTACCATACCAAAAGCCCTTTTTAAATCTAAAAATACAGCTCCAACACAGCTGTTGTTATCCAACGAATGCTTAACTTTTTTCTTTTTTTTTTTTACAAACAGGGCCAATGCTGTCTCAGTTGAATGGTGCTCACGGAAGCTGAATTGCATGGGATGCAGAGGTGTTGAGCTATTGTTGAGATGATCACCAAACTGCTGAACCACCCATTTTTCTATAACTTTGGAGATAATCAGTAAGATGCTGATTGGTCTGTAGTTATTCATAGTGGTTCTAACACCTGACTTGAAAACTAGGGTAACTTTCGCCAGCTTCCAAGTCACAGGGATATTACAGTGTTTTATTGATAAGTTAATTAAATGCATGATTGAGTGAATCAAGGTGTCCTTGTGTTTTTTTTTTTTTAAACTGGCATCCAATCCATTAATGTCCTTAGCTCTGGAGTGGTTCAAGGAGCTGATGATGCTGCCTACCTTAGTTTCAGATATTTGGTCTATGTTAAAAGCTGGCTGACTATTATTTATTGGGTTGGAGATGCAGTCAGGAGAAACAAAATGTTTGCATATATCTTCTACAAATTTTTATAAAGAATGTGTTTAGCTCTGTGGGCAGAATTTCATCAGCTGGTTATTAATACTTAGTTCTAGGTTTTTGGAGTCATGTTTATTTTGTCTACCAATAATTTATTAATATTTTGCCAGATCTTTTTCCCATTCCCATTTGCACTCTCAATGATGTTAATGAAAAAGTTAGCTTTGGCCATACACAGCTCTGAAATAACTTTGTTGCTGATGTGAAGTTTTTCCTGTCTATAATTAACCCAGATTTTACAATTTTTTAAGTAGTTGGTCCCTCCTTTTCATCAACTTAAGAGAATCAGAGGTGAGCCATGGAACAGAAATATTTTTTCTTTTTCTATGGCTCCCTTTCTTGGAGAAGGACAGAATCACCTCTTTAATATTACTGATTAGTGTCTCACTGCAGTGATCAGTATCCTCACCGAAGAGTACATTATCCCAGTTTATTTCTTTTAGCGCTCTTTCAAAGTTTTGTTGTTGGTTTTTAGGAATAGGGGTTATATTTGATTGTTTACCGGAGGAGATGGTAGGTGAGCTAATAAAGTGTTGTTTTGTGAGTTTTCTTGAAAAGAAAATTGCATTATGGTCAGAGATTCCGGTTAATAGATTATGGGTTTTAGTGATTCTGTCAGGTTTATTTGTGAAAAAGATCAATTAAAGACCTTGAGTAATTTGTGATTCAAGTGGGTTGTTTGATTAGTTGGGTAAAGTTGTAATGATCAGTAATAAATTTGAGTTTTTTTCTGTCCTTCTTGTTATTCCAGTTTATGTTGAAGTCTCCAAGTAAAATTATTTCTTTTTTGTGGTTGCAGAAATCAAGGACAGCTTTAAGTTGATCGCAGAACTTGTTTGTTGCTGAAGTAGAACTTGACTTTCCTTTATTGCCCACCTTAGTGGAAATTTGTCTTTGGCTCTACTCCATAACGTAACGTAACGTAATGTAACATAACATAACATAAGAAGCTTAAACTTTTAAAAATACCTATTTACACAACTGCTTACTGTTTTAATTGTGTAACATAACAACATAAGATAACATAACATACAACACTCTAGCACAACATACAATTACAACAATAAGCAGTTGTGTAAATGGGTATTTTTTAAAAGTTTAAGCTTCTTTTGTAGTCACTTGCATTGACTGAATGGCATAAGGTATAAAAAAGCAGACTGAAATCAATTTCCCCCCTTCATTATAATGAAGTATAATGCTGTATAAATGGAATGCAGTTAAATCGGTGGATTATAACTTCCATCCCCACTCAGCTGTGCACTACCTACATTGCTAAGCAAAACCAGTTTTACAACTTACACTTGCTCCACAAATGTTTACTTTTCTGCCCCAGGGCTAATTCCAAGAATCCACAACCTAAACTGAGCTTTGAAATTTATATAGTGTTCAGTATTCTTGATTCAGCGAATGCACCCAGTTTCTGAAGCAAGTTGAACACCTGATGCATGTGCACAGTCAATTTCTGAACAAATCAAAATTTTCCCACCAATTCCCCTATCTGAGCATCTCCAGCACCCTGACAAGTCAACCCCAAGGTAATCTGCATTAGAATGCATAAGAACGCCTCCGGCACCAGCTGCAGTGTGTCTGTGGCCTCTGCAGTTTCACCTCTGAGGTGAAAATAACTGCCCTGTAAAGTCACATCATTGCTTTTGATCAGAATATGTCATTACTCTATTACAGCATTTTTTTAAAAAAAAATCAGCCCCTGGTTTTTATGCTGCTGTAAAGTTTCCTTCACAGAGGAGGTCTACAAGTGAGTGCAGCCATGAAACACATGAGTGCTGACAGCAGACCTCATGTCAGACCTGCCTGCTCCCTGTGTTTCACCCCCTCTGAGCTCAGTGCATTCACTCAGACTCGTGCATTGTCCCAGGGTAAACTGCAGCAACATGGTGGCCCAGCAGATCTGCTGCAGAGTGTGCAATCTTTGCACGATTGAATCCATGCATAAGTACATTAGCCTATTAGTTTATTTGATTGTAAAGAAAAAAAGTTTCACAAAAAGCATTCCCTCAATCTGACATACAAGTAGAGGCACGCATCTCCTAACGTCAGCTGCACTGCTGCCAAGACATATGCATGCTTACAGGACTGAATACATATCAGAATAACAGCAAGAGAGGAAATGCATCATAAGTCATGTTTTTCATTTTAAACATTACATGTGAGCTTGTGTAACATTATCCCCATTTATCCCAGCAGTATATAGCACTTTAGCTCTAACTTTTTGTCTGCTATTCACCTCTGCTGTGCTTTATGTGGTCTTGAAAATGATCTCTTCTCATATAAGCAACATTGTGGTAAAAAAATATATAGTGCATATTAATTGAACATTCCTCCAGGAAAAGTGGAATGCATGTCTTACGCTGCTCATGCAAACAGTAGGTCACTTTTTCTCCCTCAGTGCCATGGCAATTATTCTCAAGCATAATTTGAAGTGATCACACCTATTATGGACAGTAATATAAGGACAGTGTGTCTCACTGATAACGAAGCAGCAGCATTGAGTTATGCCTTATGGGGCTGCAACTCATCACTTAATGGTGGGTGAATAGTGAGAATGCAGACATTTCTATCTAAAACACATCCTTCCAAAGAGTGCACATTCTGCCATCAGTCAGTGAAATTGCATCATAAGTGTAGAACAAGATTTGAGAGCCCTCTTTAACCGAAACTCCAGAATTAGTATTCAGTATACAGTACGTATGTGCAGGAGCTGCCTACTTTGCACATGATGACCTGTGCTGGGGTGGGTAGGGGTGTCAGTAGTTTCCTGTCAGTTTGATACTTGTTGGATAGGTTTGCACATCCATCCATCCATCCATTTTCTACCGCTTTTCCAGAGGTCTGGGTCACGGAGGCAGCAGCTCAAGCAAAGAAGCCCAGACTTCCCTCTCCCCTTCCACCTGCTCCAGCTCTTCACAGAGGATACCAAGATGTTCCCAGGCCAGCTGGGAGACGTAGTCTCTCCAGCATGTCCTGGGTCTGCTCCAGGGTCTCCTCCCAGTGGGACATGCCCAAAACACCTCAAGTGGGAGGCATCCATGTTAGGTTAATTGGTTGTTCTAAATTGTCCCTAGATATCTGTTTCCTATAGGCCCTTAGAGTAGAGGGTTAGTGCTAGTGAAGCGCTTTGAGTGGTCTTTGAGACTAGAAAAGTGCTATATAAGTACAGGTCCTTATCCCCTTATCCCTTATCCTGATCAGATGCCCAAACCACCTCAACTGGCTCCTTTTGATATGGAGGAGCAGCGGTTGTACGCTGAGCCTCTCCCGGACGACTGAGCTCCTCACCCTATCTCTGAGGGTGAGTCCAGCAATCCTACAGAGAAAGCTCATTTCAGCCACTTGTATCTCATTCTTTCGGTCATTACCCAAAGCTCATGACCATAGGTGAGGGTAGGAACTTAGACTGACCTGTAAATCGACAGCTTTGCTTTAGAGCTCAGTGTGATATATAAGAAATGGCACTTTATTGTGAAGTGCAGTGTGATGACGCGCACTTCCCGTCACGTCACCGCACTGCCCTATATAAGGGAGGGGTGACCATGTTGTGGTCTTTTTGACTGGTGCCCTTTGCCAGGTGCCTGCCGTGTAACCACCATATCAGTTACAACAATAAAGCTGTGTTTGCCAAGTCCATCTTACCTCATCCATCCAGGTATTTTCCATACATAATATTTGGCGATCGAGGATTAACTCATGGAGGCGTGTATGACACCACTTCGTCCCTTCCTCGAGCTTCCGGGTGAACCACCGGTGCCTGAGCCCAGGTGGTTTGAGGCCTTCCAAAGTTACATCACCGCGCTGGACCTTGGTAAGCTTGACAAGCTAAGGGCACGTGTGCTTCTCATCCATAATCTGGGTATTGAGGGCCAGCGAGTCCTGCAAACACTCGGAACGTCAGATTCCTTTGAAGACGTCGTGGAGCTGCTAGCCAACCATTTACACACCCTGGATAGCGTGACTGTCCGGAGGATTCGTTTTCATCAGTGACATTAGCGAGTAGGTGAGCCTATTCACCAGTTTGTCGCCGACTTAAGGCAACTAGCTCGCGAGTGTTGCTTTGGGCCGTTGGAAGATGAAATGGTATGTGACCAGCTTGCGGAGCATTGCAGGCTAGGCTACTCACGGCGCCCAATGATTTAACATTAGTCAGAGCTGTCGAGCAAGCTCTCCAGCTGGAGGCCGCACACAAGCTAGCTTCAGAGCTAACCAAGTGCCAGTCACAGCGGCCGCCGGAGCCACCCGCCACGGCAAATGTTGCAGACTCAGAAAGTGATGATAGCTTGGATGACGACGTTACGGAAACCAATGCTGCCAGCCGAAGGTCTGCCCCGGGAAAACCCCTGTGCAAGGGTTGTGGGTCTGCAATGCACCGAAATAAGGGGAAGGACTGACCGGCTAGGGGAAAATGTTGTAGCAGTCGTGGACGCTTGAACCATTATGCTAGAGTTTGCCATGTATCTGAACCGGAGAGCCCATGAAGGAAATCACTCCGCTTGCCCCCGACAACCATCCATTTGGTGTCCCCCAGCACAAACGGGTACACGTATTGCACAGTGAAATTGGATGGCATGGAGGTGCCACTGTTGCTCGACATGGGGGCGGAGGGGTCGTTGCTGAATTGGGCCACGGTGAGGAAGTTTTTCCCCCACTACAGGATTAGAGGTAACCCGGCACCATTGCATGGCTATGGAGGTGGCAGGCTGTGCACGGTTGGGACTTTGGAGTTAACAGTCTGGTACAAGTCTGCAAACATGGTTGACTTCACGTTCCACGTGACAGCATGAGGCGATAACATCATGGGCTGTGATTTGTTTTACGGACTGGGTTTCACCATTAAAGACAGTGCCGAGAACAAATGGTCGGGTTGTGGCCACCGGAACCCTCCAGTTCCAGTGGTCAAAGAGAACACTGTGTGGGATGAAGAGCTACCGGACACCACGGCGGTCAAGCAGGACCAGTTTCACTCAGATTCGGTGCAGGAGGGTCTCAGTGCTGGCGCTTGGGACATGGTAGAGGGGGGTACCAAGCGTGGCAGCGCGGGGCCTGTGTCAACGAGTGACACCAATGTGCTAGTCCTAGATGCCTCCGGAGTTTGGCCGCAGGGGGATGGAGGGTCTGCAGCTACAATGGTGACCATTACGATGGTTTTAGAAGAGGATGGGGCCAGACCAATGAGCATAGAGTTACCGCATACTCAGCATCACCACGTCAGGCTGAGCCGCTCCCTGCTGAGGGTTCTGGACTTAGTTCGGGGTGAAGAACGTCCACGGCGAAGATGGGCCAAACAACAGCCAGCAAGACACCGAGAATGTCTACACATAGTGGTGAAGTTGGGCGCAGCATACTTCCGGTTGTCCAACGGCTCATCGAGGCACGCCAATCAGCTTCGGCGTGTCCGGGAAGAGGCTTCGGGTGACGAGGCTGGACGGGAGTCGGTGTTGATGGTGAAGGAGTCGGGCTCCACCATCCAGAAGATCAGCCATTGTCCCAAGGGTTTGCTGCTTCCAGGGGCACGCTTGTTGAGGGGCTGCCCCCCCCATGCCAGTTCTACCTCTCCCACCCAAGTGACTGTGCTGTAAAATAAAGTTGTTTATAGTTCTTGTGTTTTATGCATGCATGTTATGTATGGAGTTATTTTGTGTTTGTATTTTAGTTTAGAAGCAGGGCAAGTAATTTTAGTTTAATGAAGGACTTTTTCTTTAGCTATTAGTGACAGAATAATCCACCATGCCGTATGGGCTGTGTGGCAGTACACCCGCCAGCCTTACTCTAAGTTGTTTTGAGTGAGTGAGTTAGGCCAATTTAGTACATTAGTTTTCATTATTTTAGTGTGTGATTCGGGTCCCAAATTAGGGGGGGTTCAGTTGTGTGTGTGGTTTTGGACTTTTCTAAGGGGGGGGAGGAAATGTGATATATAAGAAATGGCACTTTTTTGTGAAGTGCAGTGTGGTGACGTGCACTTCTTGTCACGTCACCGCACTGCCCTATATAAAGGAGGGGCGACCATGGTGTGGTCTTTTTGATCGGTGCCCTTCGCCAGGTGCCTGCCGTGTAACCGCCATACCAGTTACAACAATAAAGCTGTGTTCGCCAAGTCCATCTTGCCTCATCCTTCACCCAGGTATTTTCCATACATTACACTCAGCTCCCTCGTCACCACAACAGACCAGTACAACGTCTGCATCACTGCAGAGACTGCTCTGATCCGTCTGTCAATCTCTCGCTCCATTCCCCCCTCACTCGTGAATGAGACCCCAAGATATTTAAACTCCTCCACTTGGGGCAGGAGCTTGTCCCCAACTCGGAGAGGACAATCAACCTTTTTCCAGCTGAGGACCATAGACTCGGACTTGGAGGGGCTGATTGCACATATATAAATTAAAGGGGTCATTGACTGAAAAATTGTGTTTTTGTAGGTTTTCTTCTTCTTCTTCTGGGTGCTCCCTTTAGGGGTCACCACAGCAGATCATCTGCCTCCATCTCACTCTATCGCTTGCATCTTCCTCTTTAACACCAACCCTCTCCATGTCCTCCTTCACTACATCTATGAATCCTCACTGATTGTAACCTCTCCTCTTAACCTGGCTTCAACAACTCTTTCCCATATCTTCATAGTGTGACTGAGCAACTTTATGCCTCTGTAGTTACTACAGCTCTGAGCATCACCCTTGTTCTTGAAAATTGGTACCAAAACACTTCTTCTCCACTCCTGATGCATCCTCTCACTCTCCAAGATTGTGTTAAACAATCTGGTAAAACAAAGTCCACTGCCATCTCTCCTAAGCATCTCTGTACCTTCACAGTTATGACATTTGGACCAGCCTCCTTTCCATTCTTCATCCTCTTCAAAGCTGCCCTCACTTCCGCCTTGCTAATCCTTGGGACTTCCTTGTTCACTGTCTCCTTCATCCATCCTCCACTCTCTCATTTTCTTCATTCATCACCTCCTTAAAGTATTCCTTCCACCTCAATATGCTCTTGTTGTTTGTTAGTACATTACCATTCCTGTCCTTAATCAACCTAACTTGCTGTACATCCTTTCCAGCTCTCTCTGTCTAGCTAATTGAGACAAGTCCTTTTCTCCTTCCTTAGTGTCCAGCCTCTCATAAAACTCACTATATGCCTTTTCCTTTGTCACCTCTGTCTTTGCCATGCGCCTAGCTTCCAAATATTCCTGTCTACTTTCTTCATCTCCTTGATTAGCCCACTTTTTCTTTGCTAACCCCTTCCTTTGAATACTTTCCTGTACCTCTCCATTCCACCACCAAGTCTCCTTGTCTTCATTCCTCTGTGTACAGGATACACAATATA
This sequence comes from Pholidichthys leucotaenia, assembly GCA_020510985.1. Lineage (NCBI taxonomy): Eukaryota > Metazoa > Chordata > Actinopteri > Cichliformes > Pholidichthyidae > Pholidichthys > Pholidichthys leucotaenia. The sequence continues at coordinate 259,428,964 of CM035843.1, forward strand.
CCTTTCTACCCATTCCCCTCAATACTTTCACTGTATATACAGCGGGGAAAATAAGTATGAACACATCAACATTTTTCTCATTAAACATATTTCTGATGGAGCCATTGACCTGACATTTTCACCAGATATCCGTAACAACCTAAGTAATCCAGAAATACAAAGAAATCAAGGCAACTGTGTCCACAAAACAAGTTACATTTAATAAAGTGGAATGACACAGGGAATAAGTATTGAACACACTCTTTCCACGTTCTCAACACACTGTCGTCACTTGTTAGTACATTACCATTTCTGTCTTTCTTTCTTTCAAAGGTCTTTTTATTATTATTAATTGAAGTATCAATACAATACAAAGTATTAGAAATTTTCATTTTTGTTTCAACCAAACAGTAAAAAACTAGAACTTAAAGCCAACAAATGTAAATGCTTCAAAGCACAAAAACCTTTAAATAAACAATAAAAAAAAAAAAAAAATACAAAGAAAAATTGTGTGTGTGAAGTGGGGGTGGGGTAAAGGGGATATGAGCTACTCAGAAACTATAATCGTGGGTCTTTCAAAGAAATCAAGAAACGGGTGCCATAATTTATAGAATTTGTTTTCAGAGCCACAGACTGTATATCTGATTTTTTCTAAATCCAAACAGGACATTATATCTTTTATCCACTGTAAATGTGAAGGGGGCGAAGAGTCTTTCCACTTCAGTAATACAGCACGTCTGGCCAATAATAATGAAAATTTGAATACTTTTAATTTGGAACTTGGCAAGACAAGTTCTGGAGCCACACCAAAAATGGCGCATAATGGATCAGGTTTAATTTGATATTGCAGGACTTCAGACATAGTGATAAAAACAGAATGCCAAAAATTCATCAATGCAGGGCAGGACCAATACATGTGAAGCAAAGTGCCAGGAGCGCTACCACACTTTTCACAAGTTGGGTCTATATCCGAGTAAATACGTGCTAACTTAACCTTGGACAGGTGCATCCGGTGTACAATCTTAAATTGAATAAGAGCGTGACGAGCACACATTGATACAGTGTGAACCTGGCCAAGAATAGAGTCCCACATTTCATCAGTAAAAGTAAAATTAAGATCTTGTTCCCAGTTCAATTTGATAGCGGCCAGAGAAGAAGATTGTAAATTTGAAATTAAATTATATAAAACTGACATTACCCCCTTAGAAGTTGGTTTAACTAATAAAAAATCATCTAGAGGATTATCAGAAGGTTTTTGAGGGAATTGTTTTGTCATGGTTTGCACATAATGTCTGACCTGGAGGAAGCGGAAAAAATGTGTAGAAGTGATGTCGAATTTGGTGGAAAGTTGAGAAAAACTTGCAAATTGACCATCAAAATATAAATCCGCAAAAGATTTTAAACCTTTTCTGTGCCATATATGAAATGCACTATCAATAGTTGATGGGGTAAATAAATGATTTGCGGCAATTGGACTTCTAATGGAAAAAAACTGAAGACCGAAATTTTTCCTGAATTGAGACCAAATTCTAAGAGACTGACGAACTACTTTATTATTACCCAGTGTAGACAAAGCAAGGGGAAGTGGTGAACCTAAAATTGCCGGTAGGGAAGTTTGATTGTCCACATGTGACTCCATAAGGATCCAAATAGGTGATTTAGGTTCCACATAAAAATGTTTCCAATATAAGATGCACCTGATATTTACTGCCCAGTAGTAATATTGAAAGTTAGGCAGAGCCATGCCACCTACTGATTTGGGTCTTTGAAGAAAAACTTTCCTCAATCTCGGATGTTTACCATTCCAAATAAATGAGGTAATCAAAGAGTCCAAAGACTTAAAAAAGGATTTAGGAATAAAAATGGGGAGACATTGAAACAAATATAAAAACTTTGGAAGTAACATAATTTTTACAGAATTGATTCTGCCAATTAAAGACAAGGATAATGGGGACCATTTGGAAAGTACTAACTTGCACTGGTCAAGTAAGGGGAGAAAATTATTTTTAAACAAGTAATTAAATTGTTTAGTGACACATATCCCAAGATAATTAAAATGATCAATAACAACCTTGAAAGGAAAATTTTCAAAATCCTGAACTTGAATCTTTTCATTAATCAGAAACAGTTCACTCTTATTAAGATTAATTTTATAACCAGAAAACCTACTAAAACTATCCAAAATATTAAGTATAGCGGGTAATGAAGTAAGTGGGTTGGAGAGAAATAATAAAAGATCATCAGCATAGAGTGAAACCCTATGCTCAATGCCACCCCTACGAATGCCTAGAAAGTCCCGGCTCCCACGGATTGCAATAGCTAACGGCTCAACTGCCAAGGCAAAGAGCAAGGGGCTCAAAGGACAGCCTTGCCTCGTACCACGGTAAAGTCTAAAATAGTCAGAATAGCGACAATTAGTTAACACTGAAGCTAAAGGACTAGCATAGAGAAGTTTAATCCAGGAACAGAAGGAAGGACCAAAACCGAACCTCTCCAAAGTAAAAAACAAATACTCCCACTCAACCCTATCGAATGCCTTTTCAGCGTCCAAACTAATAAGACATTCAGGTATGTTGTGGTGAGGAGTATAAATAATATTAAACAACCGCCGCAAGTTAAAAAAAGAATGGCGATTTTTAATGAAACCGGTTTGGTCCTGTGAAATTATAAAAGGAAGAATCTTTTCCAACCTTGAAGCTAACAACTTTGACAAAATTTTAACATCGGTATTTAACAAGGAAATAGGCCTGTAAGAAGCACAATCAACAGGATCCTTATCCTTTTTAAGCAACACAGTGATACAGGCCTGATAGCATGAAGGAGGAAGTGTACCAGAGTCAAGCGACTCTGTAAAAACTTGACAAAGGAAAGGGGCGAGGTCATCAGAGAATTTTTTGAAAAAAAATCAGCGGAAAACCCATCAGGTCCTGGAGATTTTCCTGATTGCATGGATGATATTGCCAGCTGAATTTCTTCTTTTGTGATGGGAGCTTCTAAAATTTGCCGAGATTCTGAAGAAATCGAAGGAATATCAATAGAATCAAAAAAAATTTCCAAATCCTTTAAGTTTGTTGTATATTCTGAGGTATATAATTTGGAATAAAATGACCTGAAAATATCATTAATCGCTTGTTGGTCAGATGTCACCTCTCCTTTATCTGTCCTAACTCCAGTAATAATTTGCTTAGCTCTAATACCACGTAGTTGATTAGCTAGAAGTTTACTGGTTTTTTCGCCATGTTCATAAAATTCACTCTTGTTCCTTATTAAACAACCTTCAATTTGTCGAGTAGAAAGTAAATTAAGTTTAGTTTGTAATGTCATACGTTCCTTGTACAAAGCGGGTGATGGAGATTGAGCATATTGTCTGTCAATGTCCAGGATTTGATCTAAAATAGCTTTCTGTTCCTGTATTAAGGATCGTCTTTTAAATGCTGCCAATGAAATAAATTCCCCCCTAAGAAATGCCTTCATGGCCTCCCATATCGTTTTATTTGACATACCAGGAGTTTTATTTTCTTTCAAAAAAAAATTAATTTTAGAAGAAATATTCGCAACCAATTTTTCATCTGTAAGTAATAATGGATCCAATCTCCAATGCTTTCTCATGGAGTCACATCCATGGAGGATCATTTTAAGTACAAGAGGGGCATGATCAGAAACCGAGATGCTATCATAACTGCAAGAGCAAAGGTTATTAATTAATAAATTGTCAACAAAAAAATAATCTATTCTGGTATAAGTATGGTGTACGTGAGAGAAAAAAGAATAGTCCCTGCCGTTAGGATGTAAAAAACGCCAAGGATCTGTAAGGCTATATTCCTCAAGAAAAGACTTAACATAAGTTGCAGATTTATTAAGACTAGCAGGTTTTGAAGATGAGCGATCTAAGATCGGATCCATATACAAATTAAAGTCACCCCCAAGAATTAGAGAATGAGTATTTAAATCTAGAAGTTGCGAAAAAAGGTTGCGAAAAAAGTGCACATCATCAAAATTCGGTGCATACAGATTAGCCAAAGTGACATGTTTATCGCCAAGTTTACCTGATACTATTACAAATCGTCCATTTTTATCTGATACAACATTAGAGGGAATAAATGGGATATTTCGATCAATAAGAATAGCAGCGCCCCTGGCCTTAGCTTTAAAATTTGAATGAAAAAATTGTCCTGACCAACATTTTGACAAACGCAAGTGGTCGGAATCCTGCAAATGGGTTTCCTGCAAAAACAGTACCCCAGGCTTAAATTGCTTTAGACGTGACATGACTCTCTTTCGTTTAATTGGATGGTTCAACCCCTTCACATTCCAGCTTACCAAAGTAAGATTACTATTCATTCAAAGAGTAAAATTTATATATTATGTTGTGTAGCCCAAAGAAGAATAAAGTGAGGTACGGGTAAAAAAAAAAAAGAAAAAAGGAAAGGGTAAGGGGGGTGTAAATAAAACCATAACAAAAAAACAAAACAAAAAAAAATAAATTAAAAAAAAAAAAAAAAAAAATCCAACAACCAAACCTATAACAACACTCCAGCCGGTTGCAAAAAAACAGCAACCGCTCCATCTCCAGCTCTATTTTCATCCTAACAGAATGCTCCCATACAACTGGCTTCAATCCTGCATAATATGAACGTTTTACCCTAAAAAAAAAAAATAAATAAGATAAAATTAAAAAAAAGAATTAAGTAAACAACAACGTATAGGGAGCCAATTTTACCTTGTTTTTAAACATCTGAAAATGCATCAATGTCCAGTCAGTGCAGCTTCAATGAAGTAACAAGCAGCCCAGCGCGGCAGCTGGTCAACCCAGAAATGTCCAGTTCAAGGCGAAAATTGCTGGTTTCTCTCCCTAGTTTGCATGAAGCAGGTGGCCTCCGAGACGGACGCCAGCCACTGGTTTTTGCCGTCTGGAAGAGTTATCCGGAGCCTGGCGGGGAAAAGAAGAGAAGGACGAAAACCTCTCTTGTACAACTCGGACATAACCTCCTTATATTCGGCTCGTTGCTTCTGAACGTCGGCGTTATAATCCTCGTAGAACTGAAGTTTATGCCCACGATATTCCAAAGTCCCACGGCGTCTCCGCGCTTCTCTCATCACCAAGTCTTTGGTCCGAAACTGGTGGAAACAAATAATGACAGCGCGCGGCTTCCCATTCGGACTCGGCTTGGACATGAGGCTGCGGTGGGCTCTATCCAGCTCTGGGGGAGATGGCAAAGTTTGTGCGCCAAAGACGTCCACCAACAGCCGAGAAAAAAATTCAGATGGCCGTGGACCCACATCAAAGGACTCCGGCAGACCCACCAGACGAATATTCAGCCTCCTGCTTCTTTCCTCCAGGTCAGAAAGTTTGTTTTTCAAAAGTTTGTTCTCCTCCTGTATTGACTCGCATGTAACTTCAAGCGCCGCTAGGCGCTGGCTGACGTCCTCCGCGTTGTTTTCAAGGTCGCCAATGCGTTGCTCCTGGTTCGCCACATCTGCTTGAATTTTGTCCAGCTTACCATTAATAAGTTCAAATGAAGCTTTGAAGTCAGCAGCTATGGACATTCTGTGTTGCTCAAGCAAGGCAACAAGTGCAGGGTTAAGGCTGATACTAGCATCCTCAGCTAAGCTGGTGTTAATATTGTTCCCTGCTGCCTCCTTTTCAGTCTGCTTTCTTGTTTTGGACATATTTCAAAACAGATTCTGCACGTATTAAATGTCCAAAACATTAACAGCTTACAGCAAAATAGGGTTTAAAAAGTAAAGAAAAAAATATAGCAGGAGCCAGCAACGCACACACCTACTCCATTGCCAGCACACCTGAAGCCAATCTCCAAATTAGGACCCGAAGATTGTGATCTTGACTGTGGATCACCATTTCTGTCTTTAATCGACTTGACTTGCTGCACATCCTTTTCAGCTCGATCGATTTCCTGTACTTTCTCAGTCATCTGGTAATTCTTCTCTACCACCCAGAACCTGTATCAACTCCTTCCTGAACTCTGTGCAACCTTCTTCCTTCTGTAACTCCCCCCCACTTAATCTTTGGCTCTGCCTTCACTGTTTTCCTCTTCTTGCTTTGCAAAGTCATCCTATGGACTACCATCCAATGCTGTCTAGCTACATTCTCCCCTGCCACTATCTTGCAGTCTCCTATCTCTTTCAGATTTCTTCTTATGTATAAAATGTAATCCACCTGTGTGCACCTTCCTCCACTCTTGTAAGTCACCCTATGTTCCTCTCTCTTCTTGAAGTATGTGTTCATCACAGCATTTCCATCCTTTTAGCAAAATCCACAACCATCTGTGCTTCCACATTTCTCTCCTTAACAATTCAATTCAAACAGCTTTATTTGTCCTTCAAGGGGCAATTAATTTAAAAAGCAACTTGTACATTTGATAGAAAAATTCCATATTATCCATTATTTATTATTATTAATATTATATTATTATTTTGTATCATGCCTTTTCTATTTCATGTCTGATGTTTATATGTGCATTCCATGTAGAATAAGTTCATATATTCCTTTGTATTATTCTTTCATGTCTGTGAGCAATTACTGTCTAACTGTAGCCTTCAGAGGATGTGTGTGAGACTGAGGGTCAGACGTCTACACTGATAATGTCTTTGGTATGCCCTGCTCTTCTGTGTCCAAGGAATGTGCTGAACTTCAAGTTCATGTAGATTAGGTTTATAGACACACTGTCTCTGAAATGTCCCTGGATAGTTCTGCAGATAGCTCTCCCCCTTCTTTCCTCCTCCTCCTCCTTGTTTACCCATAGTTATAAATACTGAGCTTAGAGAATGTTTGTTCAGAGACTTCGGTGACAGTGTGCTGTAGGCCACACTCTGTAGTCTCTCCCTCAAATGGCCATTGAGGTGAATAAATGTACAGTACATAAATCCAACTTTCTGCCTAATTCTTTGACTTTGAATAATTTAAGCTCAAAATTATTCTAACATTTTGGCGCCCGAACAGGGACATTTCAGAGACAGACAGTCTCTTATTTTTGTAAAAAAAAAAAAAAAAAAAAAAGAGTTCTCCGCGGAGGCGGAAGGAACAGGCTGTGAAATTGTTTGTGATTTTTTTTCTGGTATTTGTGAATTTTGAGCAAAAGGAGTTGACTAGTGTTGTGTGTGTGTCACAGCAGTGTAGAAAAAATGGAAGGGCCTTTTTGCTGCAGTGACAGTGTATGTGTGTATGTCCGACCTTGTGGAGATAACGGAGAAAGAAGCATTTCTGTGTGGGCCCTGAGTGTGTGTGTGTGTCTGTGTGTGTGTGTGTGAGGGGAAAAAAAAAGAGAATGAAAAAACACAGGCTGTGTGGGTGCTGACCTGTGTGACAGGGGAGTGAAAGAAGTAATCTTTATATGGGTATTTTTGCAAAGTTTTGGGGTTTTACTTTTTCAATCTAACTTTGTGGGTTTTTAACTCTAATGTTGCATATGTGATAAACTATTTACATATTTTTTAAAGCCAATTTTTTGACGTATCACTGACTTTTATTGACTCAGTTGCCTTATTTCTCTGACTGAAGCATAACAGTGAACTTTACAGGGAAAAAGGACGCAGGACTAACAATTTCCCCGCTGTCACCAAAATGACCAGCCTCTGGGACCCGACCTTGCCACTGTCCATGCCTCCCTCGACGTGACCACAGGCGCATAGAACACTAAGTTAAGTACAAATGCTTGCATCTTAATCAATGCTACCAGCATGACAATGATGAAATTAACTGAATATTACAATATCATGCTGTCACTTAATAATGCCTAATCACTGAAAGCTTTGTGTACACATTATATTACATGATACAAATAGCTGTGTATAGCTTGTGTCACACTGACCTAGATAAGGTAATGGTAAACAAACAGAAACAGCCTTCAAAGGGTGGGGGGGAACAAACCACACAGGCCACAGACTGTGGTCCTGTGCCATAAATTCCTGAAAACAGAGATTAGATCTACACCTGCAGTTACTAATTCTAAATGCTGCATTGGTTTAAGGCTTCTAATATATGACACAGTTTTGTTTAAACATAATTCTAAACTAGTGATTACCCATGTCAATTAGTAAAACATTTATTGATTCACAGACTATTTAGTGAATACTTGCTGTGAATAGCAAAAATACATTCAAATTGTGGAAGCTTTAGGTGTGATTTAAAGGTTTTTCTGCTATTCTTCATTCTTCATTTTTCAACAGGAAAGGGAAAGCATTCACAGATTTTTTTAGCTTTCACCAGGAATTAGATTTGACAAATTAACAAGGAATCATAACATCACCAATACCTTTCAATTTAATTAATCCTTGGTGACATATGCAATATGTAATAAAATAATAAAAAACAATAATTCACTTGTGTTTCTTAACATTATACGTTATAATAAACAACTGGGATAAACATTTAAGGGACACAAAACTAATGATGATCACTGGAACATAAGTAAAATCAATTTATGAGGTGTAGAGGAGCTGAAATAACGAGGCGATTTTTGTATTAAAAACAGGGTTTTTAATGAATAGCTCTTCTATCGAGTCTCATCAGGTGTAGAGCTTGGCAGAAGGCAAGAGAGTGATCTCTGCTCCACTTGCTGGTTAAATACAAGCACACATAGAGCCACACATTGAAAAAGCTGACATCAGAGCCACACATTGAAAAAGCTGACATCAGAGCCACACATTGAAAAAGCTGACATCAGAGCCACACATTGAAAAAGCTGACACCCCCCCCCCCCCCCATTATCTTAACCCCCCCATTGTTCTGCTATCTCCTCTCCTTGTCTTGGGAGGTGATGGGAAATCCTCCTCTCACCTTAGGGGGTAAAGGTGTCAAGTCCTTCTCCACCGCTGCGTCTTGGGAGGTCCATTGACTTTAACCCGGCGGGGGAGATCCTTTGTCCTTTCCAGGTGTGAAGTTCCTTACATATGCTGTCACAAAACATTTCCACTTGTTCTAACATATGTAGATATGGGATATAAGAGTCATATATACCACAGGCCCCCCAAACACTAGGAAAGGACACAGAAAGAATCACAGTCTAAGATAATAACTATGAAATACTACGTGTTACAACTGTTGCCACAGGAGAAGTTTTCTAGCAGCCATGCTCCTAAGAAAGTTCAGTGGTAAACATAACAGCATAGTGAAATCATAAGTAGCCTTAAACTGTTGTAGCACAATTAGTGAATAATTGCGGGGTGGTTGGTATCAGTCCCTGTGCTGTCTGGGCTTAATTCTTCTCCCAAAACTGCTGTAGGTTGGCTTAGGTGTCCCGCTGGGACCTTCTCGTGGTGAATCTGCATTGTGGGAAGGAAAGAGATTATTTGTTCCCTGCCTGGGGGCTGAGACTTTTCTTCTGGGGGGTCTACCACGCCGAGGTGCTCGTGCCAACTGTGCAGGTTCGTCTCTCAGCAAGAAAGCAGGTTTGAGTCTGTCAACACTGACCACTTCCTTTCTGTCCCCATAATCAAGCACAAAGTGTTTGTCACCATTTTCCAGCACTCTGAACGGGCCATCGTAAACTGGGCGTAACGTTGGTTTAATGGCTTCATGCTTAACAAAAACAAACTCAGCGTTTTTTAAAGTTTGAGGAACAAAAACTCGTGGAAAAGAGTGATGAGCTGGACCGTGGAGGGAGTCCGGTCCACTGCTGCCTAAAAACCTTGGGACTGGAAGGTGTCCTGGTTCTGGGTTCTCTGGTAAAAATTCTCCTGGGAGTCTGATAGGCTGGGCAAAAACTAATTCTGCAGGAGAAGCGTCTAAATCCTCTTTAGGTGCTGCACGCAACCCCAATAAAACCCAGGGAAGTTTATTTACCCAATTTGTGTCCGTTAGTGAGGCCCTGAGGGCAGCCTTTAAGGACCTGTGAAAACGCTTGCATAACCCATTAGCCTGAGGGTGATAAGCGGTGGTGCGATGAATTGTTGCCCCTAAACTGTTAGACATGGCTGACCAGAGCTCTGAGACAAATTGAGGCCCTCTGTCTGACGTGATGTCTGATGGAACGCCGAAACGTGCCACCCAGTTTGCTAGAAAAACGCGAGCGACTTCCTCCGCTGTGGTTGACGCTAGAGGGACTGCCTCTGGCCAGCGCGTGGTGCGGTCTATCATTGTTAACAGGTGTGTGAAACCTTGGGAGGAAGGTAGCGGCCCCACGAGGTCGACGTGAATGTGGTCGAATCTTCTAGCAGGAATTGGAAAAGGCTCCAGAGGGGCTTTTGTGTGTCTGTGTATTTTGGCGCGTTGACAAGGAATGCAAGTTTTTGCCCATTCTTTTACGTTTTTGCGCAGGCCTGGCCACACAAACTTTTCAGCAACCATTTTGACCGAGGCGCGCACACCTGGGTGCGCGAGGGAGTGAATTGCGTCAAAAATACGGCGGCGCCAAGCAGCTGGAACTAACGGGCGAGGTCGGCCGGTTGAAACGTCGCATATTAGGGGGGGCACGCCGTCGCGCAACCCTTTTTTCTCCAGCCTTAACCCTGTTGGTCCGGACAGGAGCGCGCGCACGTCTGCATAACTGCTTTGATCTTCCGCCATGGCTGCATAATCTATTCCATCCTGGATAGGTGCTGCGTATGTGAAGAGTTCCGCTGCTGAGGCGGCGTAATCTGTCTCCTCATGCTCTGGCGGTGTCACAGCGCGAGAGAGACAGTCAGCTACAACGTTAAGTTTGCCTGCTACGTGTCGAATGTCTGTGGTGAACTCTGAAATCGCAGCTAGCTGTCTTTGTTGTCTGCCCGACCATGGTTCTGAAATTTTAGCCATAGCAAAAGTGAGCGGCTTATGGTCCACAAAGACCGTGAAACTCCGCCCTTCTAACCAAAACTGGAAGTGGCGGATGGACAAATGAAGCGCTAGCAGCTCTCTGTCGAAAGTGCTGTATTTGCGTTCCGTTGGGTTTAGCGATTTGCTAAAGAATGTCAAAGGTTGCCAGACTCCGCTGACAAGTTGTTCTACAACTGCCCCTATAGCCAGGTCTGAAGCATCTGTGGTCAGAGCAATGCGGGCTGAGGGATCTGGGTGGACTAACATTGTGGCGTTAGCTAGGGCGCTTTTTACTTCCGCGAAAGCGCGTTCGCGCTCCGGGGTCCATTCGACCGCGTTGGAAGCTTTCTTTTTTCTGAGCGCATCATATAGGGGTTGCATGAGCTGAGCTGCATGGGGGAGGAAACGTTTGTAAAAATTAACCATCCCCAAAAATTCCTGTAGCGATTTAACCGTTTGGGGCCGTGGAAAACCTTCTATCGCATGAACTTTGTCTGGAAGCGGAAATGCACCTTTTGGGGAGACTCTATGTCCCAAAAAATCAATTTGTGATACGCCGAATTTGCATTTGGCTGGATTGATTATTAGTCCATGCTCTTCCAGCTTCTGAAAAACAGTAGTGAGGTGCTGCTCGTGTTCTTCCTCGGATGAGCTGGCTACCAGCATGTCATCGAGGTAGACGAAGACAAAAGGAAGGTCGCGTAGGACAGCGTCCATCATCCGTTGAAAAGTTTGAGCAGCGCCTTTGAGGCCGAATGGCATTCGTAGGAATTCAAAAAGGCCGAAAGGGGTTATTACTGCTGTTTTAGGAATATCTTCAGCTCGGACTGGGACTTGGTGGTAACCGCGGACTAAGTCTATTTTTGAAAAAATGCGCGCACCCTCTAAATGCAGTGAAAAGTCCTGAATGTGAGGAATGGGGTAGCGGTCATGCGCTGTAGCGTTGTTTAGCCTGCGGTAATCTCCGCACGGTCTCCAAGAACCGTCAGATTTCAGAACCATGTGAAGTGGTGAAGCCCAGGGGCTCTTCGAGCGTCTAACAATGCCCAATTTTTCGAGAGCTGCAAATTCATCCTTTGCTATGTTGAGCTTGGCCGCGTCTAAGCGGCGAGCTTTGGCAAAAACAGGAGGTCCTGTTGTCAGAATGAAGTGTTTAACCCCGTGTTTGGCTACAGTGGCTGAGAATTTGGGGGTTGTGAGTGCTGGAAATTGGGTGAGGAGTTGTTCAAACTTACCTCCCGCTGTGGTGACGTTGGCCTGCACAGGTGGTGGGGAAACTCGAGCTGAACATGGAATAGAAGCAAAAGATAGTGCATTAACCAGGCGCCTATTTGCAAGATCCACTAATAACCCGTGTGCACACAGAAAATCTGCGCCTAACAAGTTAAAGCTCACCGCTGCTACAACAAATGCCCATCTGTAGCTGCGGCCGTGGATGAGGAGGTGCAGGCTCTTTTCCCCGAACGTGTCGATGTCAGAGCCGTTGGCTGCCACTGCTCCGTTGCCCCGGGTGCCCATGGTTCGATCTGCGTGGGAGGGCATGACGAAACTCAGCTGAGCTCCCGTGTCGATGAGGAACTGCTTGCCTGTGTATCCATCCGTCACATATAACAGCTTATTCTTCTCGCCGAGAACCGCTGCTGTTAATGGCCCTCGGCTTTGCTGTTTCCACGACATCGTAAACTTGCAGGGGGGAACGCATTTGCGGGCTTTCTCTGCGAAGCGGTGGTGATAATAGCAGACGTCGTTCTGCTCGTTGCGCTTGGGCCGCGCCGCTGTCACCGTGGGTTGAGTCTCTCCAAGGCTCGGGGTGTCAGTTTTCAGATCTGCGGATGCCGCTGTGGGTGTCCGTTCTCTGCAGGCGTTGACGAGCCGGTAAGCCTCGTTGGCCAGTGTGCGGAAATCCTGATGATTATTGCACTTCATACTGGCGAGTGTCCCTCTCAAATGCGGTGGTAGCGTGCTGAGGAAAATGAATTGGAAAAGGAAATTATCATTATCCTCCTCCTTGAGTTGTAGCAAATCCTCCATGAGGGTCCTCGGATTGCTCCCTCTGTGGCCGTAGACCGCCAGGATCCTCTCGGCTCTTTCCTCCGCTGACGGGACATAATTCGCCATGATGGTCGCCTTGAGTGTCTCATATTTGTCCCGGGCTGGTGGTCGCCGGACCAAGCTCCGCACACACTTCGAAGTGGCGGAGTCGAGTTTGGAGACGATATGGTAAAACTTAATATCGTCTGCTGTGATGCCCACCAGTATAAACTGGGCTTCAGCTTGCTGAAACCAAGAGGCGGGGTCTTCTCGCCAGAAGTCTGGCAGGTTGACAGCAACGGCGTTCGTGCACACCATCCCTGTTGTGCCCGCCGGGTGAGAGTGCCTTGCCTCAGCCCTCACGGCGGTGCTGGAGCTCGGTCGAGCTCTCTCAGTGCCCTCTGCCGTGGGGAACAGCTGTCTGCTTGTTCCCTCGTCTGCGTCGTCGCTGGCGTATGCCCGAGTCACCATGGATGAGCAGCTTGAAGAACGCCTCCGGTCCATATTCTCGCGTCAAGGTCACCAGTGTAGAGGAGCTGAAATAACGAGGCGATTTTTGTATTAAAAACAGGGTTTTTAATGAATAGCTCTTCTATCGAGTCTCATCAGGTGTAGAGCTTGGCAGAAGGCAAGAGAGTGATCTCTGCTCCGCTCGCTGGTTAAATACAAGCACACATAGAGCCACACATTGAAAAAGCTGACATCAGAGCCACACATTGAAAAAGCTGACATCCCCCCGTTATCTTAACCCCCCCATTGTTCTGCTATCTCCTCTCCTTGTCTTGGGAGGTGATGGGAAATCCTCCTCTCGCCTTAGGGGGTAAAGGTGTCAAGTCCGTCTCCGCCGCCGCGTCTTGGGAGGTCCATTGACTTTAACCCGGCGGGGGAGATCCTTTGTCCTTTCCAGGTGTGAAGTTCCTTACATATGCTGTCACAAAACATTTCCACTTGTTCTAACATACAGTATGTAGATATGGGATATAAGAGTCATATATACCACAGAGGTGATAAAATTTGCACTCCTGTTGATGTAAATACTGAAGGTGCAGATGGGGAAGCCGTAAGGCTTTCCCCAAATTTTTCTTTGCAGGATGGCACCGAGATTTGATCTTTGTGGGAAATGGAGGGAGGCCGGACAGTGGGTGTGTGAGTGACGGGCTCACTGGCTGGAAGGGGCGACAGTGACCACAGGGGAAAGGACCTCTCACTTGACAAGCATTTTTTGAAGCTAAGTAGAACAAATGACATTGCAAATGACATAAAGCACCACAATTTGAATGACTCTGACTTTAAAAATGTAGTGTTCATATGACTTCACACTACAAGATATATCTGATGCCATTCACCACATAATGGTGTGACAATATCACATTTCAGAAATGTGACAGTAATAAGGAATGTGTTTTCCCGGTGCTCGGCTGTGGCCGAGCTGGGTCTCGGGACTACAGTCCACCTCATAATTTAGCAAGGAATATATAAAATGAGGCATTCCTTGTACAAAATTAAGCTAAATTCTAATTAGGCAATATGTCCACCTTTCCATTGACTGAAGAAATGTGACACAACCTTTCACAAGGATTCACTTACACAAATTCAACCTGTCTGTGTTCAATTGGACATACTGATCTTAGTTATCAATGCTAAATCATATCAAATCTGCACAGACAGCTGTATTGCCTTTTCCTAAATGGAATTTGTAAATTATTTCAAGAGACGACACAAAAGAAGCTATGACTATTGAAACCTCATTTTGAAGGAGCTATACTACTCACAAATTTTCTTCTAAATTAATGTGTGTAATACATAAAAAGTGGTAACACGCTTCCTTCTAGTAAAAAGACACAACCCATCAAGCAAATACCCTGCAACTTTGATGCATGCACTGGGGGGGGGGGGGGACCAAAGAAATTAATTAGAAATATAATTAGCAATCGTCAGAAAAATAGATAGTACATAAAAAATTATCAATAAATGATCAGTAGTGTAGACAAAAATACAGATGAGACCGTTTGGTAATGAAATCAAACATTCAATAGGAGAAGTTAAAAGTTACATCAATAAATTTCCAGATATTTAAGAAAATATCTGCAGATTATTGTAAAAGAAACATCATGTTTATAAGGAACAAGGTAAACTGATAAGGAAGAAGGAAACTATGCAAATTTATGAGAAAAGTTCCAAATGTCTAAGAAAGGTCCAATTTATGCTGAATTTATGTTTACTGTGGGACTTGATTTAGAATCTACTGCAAAGACAATACAAATTCTTACTCAGTTAAGGGAGCAATGCTTTAGGGAGCTCAAAGCAAAATAAATAAATAAATAAATAAATTTAAAAAAATTTGATCCTCCCTGCATAAACTTAGTTTTTTCAAAACCCTTTGCATGAGTCTCATTGAGCTAAATAAGAGTGGAGGTAAAAATGTTTAGAAATTATTTACACACTTACTGAATATACAAAGACTTTCCCCTACACTAACTTAAATACTGCTATGGTGACACTGAAACTCTTTTTTTAAACTCTTTTTTTAAAATAGCTGAAATGATTTATTTAAATAATGGAGAACATATAATGGAATACACTTTGCAAATCAAATCATGTCACATTTAGGTACAATATCCGAATTATTAGTGCCAAACATTTACCTAGGAAACCATTTAGCTTGCCATCAACAATCTACAGGATCAGTATAATGCACAAATAAGGAAAATAGGGATATTGTGAATGACAAACCCTATTATTGAAGCCATTTAACTTTGGTGATGAGGAAGGGTTTCTGGGTGATTACATGCAAAGGATGACAACTGACAGCGATGTTATCTATACTGCCCTTCCCAGGAGGGACCATGTGACGAAGGAACCGTGGGAGGTGCGCCCATCTTTTGGACAAACCAGGGGATCTGGTCATCAAAGGAAACTGGACCAAAACTCCCTGGCAAGGACAGCACAAAGGTTATCCTGCTGACCTGAACAGCTGCGGAAAGCGAAGGACATGGCACTTGGATGCATCTGACATTTTACCCCACTTGAAACCCTCAGCAAGAGACTGTTTAAAATAAATTGTATACTTATTTGGGAAAAAAAGGCAACAAATAACTGTTTAACTGTTTCTCTATGCAAGTGCTGGCTGATGGCGTTCGCATCCAGTAATGACCTTGCTAATAGAGAAGCAGGCTGTTTGTTTATCATGATGAGGGAAAAAAATACAAGGGAAAGAAAAGTGTGGTTAGTATTGTTACCTTATCATCCTCATCATCCTCTAGTAATACTTAATATTGGTTATTAAGTTGTTCCATTGCTTTTACACTGTAGAGAATGTTTACTCCTTAATAACATTAACAGTTGGACAAACTATCTTTTATTGCTAAAATGATAGTTACTACAGACTGTTTGGTTTTCTAAGAAAGGCTATATACAGAAATAACATAGCAAACTTCATTTTGAATCACACCTGACACAACACATCACTCCACTGATTAGAAACATGATGACACTCCTTACTCTGTGAATGCAAGGTTAATTTCATCAGGGAACTCCTCTTTTTGAAGTGGTGATGTCCTCTGCCCAACAGCTTAACACTCTCTGAGTATGCAACGGCTTACAGTGCGTCTCTCCCCTGCACTGCTACCCTGCTTGACCAACGAAGCGAGCAAGTGTTATACCAAGGATCTACATTGACAAAGGTCATTGAGTCATTGGGTGTATTCGCATTTGGCCAGGACTGGGCAGATCTGTGTACCCCATTTTGACAACTGACCGTACCCTCATCATGTCGGCAGAGCAGGTGGGCAGGGTGAAGAGAGATGCTATTCTACCACTTGATGCCATTTATGAAGCATGAATGCAATTTCAGATGGAAAGTACAGGAGTGAGGTTTTTGTTCATTGTTTCTTTAAGTGAGAGTGAAAACAAAATACCTTAGGGATTAAAACACTTAATTGTAGACTACAATCATTTACAAAATTATAACAGAGGATACACACAGCTTCATTGCTTTGCACACAATGATAACCAAACTAATTAAGTTAGTGTTTCTCTTCATGGAGAAGTCTCATCATAAACTTGGTAATGATTTTATAGTGATAACTTTGGACTTTTCTTGTGTGAGTCCTTAATATGATGATAAGGCTGGTTATTGTAAACTTAGTAATATGTCTTCATACAACTGCTGCAGATGATGAGGATGGTGAAAGGGATCATACTAAGGAGCTTGAAGAATGCAATATGGTTTAAGGCTGTTTTCGAGTGCTTTCATATTATTTATTGCACATATTCACCCTTAATGATATGTTCTGCACACATTTTTAACTTGTAAAGACACACAACAGCATGTAAATTCTTATACATATCCTTATATTAATTCATTCACTTTATTTTACTACTACTTTTGTTATTTTTCTTTTAATCATGATGCTTTATTAAGCATCAAGGGGGGATATGATAGAAAAATTCCATATTATCCATTATTTATTATTATTAATATTATGTTGTTGTTGTTGTTATTATTATTATTATTATTATTATTATTATTATTATTATTATTTTTATTTTGTATCATGCCTTTTCTATTTCATGTCTGATGTTTATATGTGCATTCCATGTAGAATAAGTTCATATATTCCTTTGTATTATTCTTTCATGTCTGTGAGCAATTATTGTCTAACTGTGGCCTTCAGAGGATGTGTGTGAGACTGAGGGTCAGACGCCTACACTGATAATGTCTTTGGTATGCCCTGCTCTTCTGTGTCCAAGGAATGTGCTGAACTTCAAGTTCATGTAGATTAGGCTTATACACACTCTTTCTGTCTCTGAAATGTCCCTTGATGGTTCTGCAGATAGCTCTCCCCCTTCTTTCCTTCTCCTACTCCTTGTTTACCCATAGTTACCTCCGCCAAGGAGGTTATGTTTTTACCGGGGTTTGTCTGTCTGTCTGTCTGTCTGTTACCAACATAAATCAAAAAGTTATGAATGGATTTTGACGAAATTTTCAGGACAAGTCCGAAATGGGACAAGGAAGAAATGATTAGATTTTGGGAGTGATCCGGATCACCGTCTGGATCCAGGAATTTTTTTTTAAAGGATTCTTTATCATTGCGAGATAGGGCCATTTTTAGCATATGTGTATATAACTCCACAATAAATGGTCAGGACGCTTGCCAAAAAAATACAGGAAAAGATCCCAATAGGTTCTACGAATGACTGATCCCGATCCTGCAAAAAATCCGGATACTGTGATCCAGAACAGGAAATAAAAGGGGATCTTTGGAATTTTCATCACTGTAAGGTAACAAATTAAGATGAATGAATGAATGAATGAATTTTATTTCGGATAGTACAGTACAGGTTAAAAGAAACTGTATAATATAACAACAAGGTCAAATTAGACAAAGACTCCTTCTTCTATACAATTCCACGTGAGTTATCCGAAATGGGTGATGGCTGAAGCCGCAGCTTATATTGCCCACCCATATTCCATCCAAGAATTCAAAAGAGAAAAAAGAGAAAACAAGACAAGAGCAATTACAATTTAAAACAAAGCTAAGACAAAATGTGACTGAGAGAGAAAAAAAAAAAGAAAACTAAGCTAAGCTAAGTTAAGTGGTTACTATTCAAAACAAATCTAAGACAAAGTGTCACAGAGAAAAAAAAACAAAAACTAAGCTACAACACAACACAGGCTGGATATGTCAATCCTTATGTGAGTTTACATGTCGTCTTGTAAATATGTTTGGAGTATTTCTTCCTTTAGTTTTTGTTTAAATTGTCCAAGCGTTGTACATGATTTTAATTCAGGTCCAAAATCGTTCCATAATCTGACTCCTTGCACAGAAATACAGTGTTGCTTGGTGGTTGTTCTCACTGTAGGCTTTTGAAATATACATGTTCCTCTGAAGTGATATCGTTTCTCCCTTGTTTGGAACAACTTTTGGATATTTGTGGGCAGTGATAAATTCTTCACTTTGAACATTATTAATGCGGTTTTAAGGTCAACCAGATCTTTCAACTTGAGAGTTTTTTGTTTGAGAAAAAGTGGGTTTGTTGGTTCCCTGTAAGCTGCTTTGTTTATTATTCTAATAGCTCTCTTTTGAAGCATAAAGAGTGGATATATGTTTGTTTTATATGTATTTCCCCATACTTCATTACAATATGTCATGTATGGGAGTATTAATGAATGATGCAAGGTGTATAGTGTGGGTTGATTCAGCAAATATTTCACTCTGTGTAATATTGCAATTGATTTGGATACTTTACCTTTAATGTAATTAATATGTGACTTCCAACACAGTTTGTTATCAATTATTACTCCAAGGAATTTAGTTTCAGATACCCTTTCAATCTCTACACCATTGACATTGAGTTTGGGTACTGGGTTGTTGTGATGGTTGTTAAAGACTATAAATTTTGTCTTACTTAAATTGAGCGTTAATTTGTTTGAATCAAACCACAGTTTAAGCTTTCCTAATTCCTTTCCGAGTGTATCTAGAAGTTGTTCCAAATTGTTTCCACTGCATAGCAGATTAGTGTCATCGGCAAACAATATTAAGTCCATTTTTTCTGAAACTTTACATATATCGTTTATATACATATTGAATAATAATGGTCCCAAAACTGAACCCTGTGGGACTCCACAGGTGACCTTCAGCAACTCTGAGTTTTTGTTGCTAACACATACATACTGATATCTATTCTTTAAGTAACTACTTAACCAGGACAGTGCTACCCCTCTAATACCACAATTTTGTAGTTTCTTTAATAATAAATTATGATCTACTGTATCAAATGCTTTTTTAAGATCTAGGAATACTCCACCTGAATACTCTTTATTTTCGATGGCTGTTGATATTTTTTCTGTAAATTCCATTAGGGCATATGCAGTTGTCCTCTTGTGTCTGAACCCATATTGCTGCTCACATAATAAATCATTCTTCAGTATGAAGTTGTCAATTCTCTCATAGAATATATTTTTTCAAGTATCTTGGAAAATTGCGGTAATAGTGAAATTGGTCTATAGTTTGAGAGTTCCCCTCTGTCACCCGTCTTGTATATCGGAATTACTTTAGCTATTTTCATTGCATTGGGAAATATACCTGATTGGATATAAACATACAACAAACACCAAAATATAACCAAAACACTGAAGAATCAGTAGTGTGCCAATGGATTTGTTGTATCTTCAAAAGCTATGGAGTTATATCCTGAAGAAAACTGCCGTTACCGAAAAAGTGATTTTTGTCAATAACTACTGAACTAATAAAGATATCAATGTGAATCCAATTGCTAAAGGTATGTTTTGATGGTCAAGGAATCTGAAAATATAGATAAAATAAATGTAGGACTATTATATTTGGGGAAAATCCCAATATTAGGGGGAACTGAGGTACTTGGCGGAGGTCTGCGCTCTCCAAGTGCTTTTCCAGTTATAAATACTGAGCTTAGAGAATGTTTGTTTAGAGACTTCAGTGACAGTGTGCTGTAGGCCACACTCTGTAGTCTCCCCGTCAAATGGCCATTGAGGTGAATAAAATGTACATAAATCCAACTTTCCGCCTAATTCTTTGACTTTGAATAATTTAAGCTCAAAATTATTCTAACAACACTGATGCACTAAGTTGTGTAAACACAATAGACAATACAAGAAGAAAATGAAAGTCACATCTAACCAATCATTAGAGACAGTGTTATAATAAATAGTACTGTAAAAAATACAACAATAAGATTGGGGGTTACTAAAAGAATAAAAGAACGGTCATGATAAAAACAAAAACCTAAAACCTGTATAATAAATAATAATATATTTTTAAAAAGTATGTGTGACATTTAACAACCTTAAGAAGCATTTAGTAGCTTTATTGCTAAGGGAATAAAGGAGTTATACCGATTAGTTTTGCTAGCAGGTAAAACATAATGGTGCCCTGATGGCAAAAGAGAGAATTCATTAGAGAGGACATGATCAGGAGAAGATAAAATGCATTCTGCTTTCCGAATGATCTGCTGGTTACAAAAGAAATTCAGATCTCTCGGTCTCACACCGATAATCTTGGAACAGATCTTCACAATATTGTTCAGACTATTTCCATCTTTAACTGTGAGACTATTAAACCAGCAGATAAAAAAAGCCCAAAACAAACTCTCAATAAAAGACTAATAAAAATGACAGAATCATTTGACTCACTGAAAAGGAATCCTCAAGACCATACCTACCCAGCACCTCCTCATTACCTCTGTTCCCTTCACCTACATGCCCATTAAAGTCTGCTCCAATTGCCACTCTCTCTCCCCTGGGAAGACTCTACCACTTCATCCAACTTACTACAGAATTCCTCTTTCTCTTCTACCTGACATCCAACTTGTGGGGCATACACACTGACAACATTCAACATCACACCTTTGACTTCTAGCTTCAAACTCATGGTTCTGTCTGACTCCCTCTTTACCTCCTGAACACTCTACCTTCAAGATTACTCCTACTCCATTTTTCTTCCTATCGACACCATGGTAGATAGGAAGTTTAAATCATGTAAACTTATTAAAAATAGTTTAAACTGTTTTAAATAAGTTTAAAACAGTTTAAATCGACCTCCAATTCTCCTAGCCTTGCTTCCCTTCCGTCTGGTTTCTTGAACACACACAGTATATCTACCCTTCTTCTCTCCATCATATCAGCTAGCTCTCTGCCTTTACCAGTCATAGTCCCTACATTTAAGCTGGATTCATGCTACATTTCCGCTCTGGTCTACTGAGTTGTGTGTCCGCTTTGGACAAGGCCGGCGTGCATGCAGCTGTGTAAATGCTTCACTTTTTTCATCTACCAGGCCAAGCCATTGATGCATGCTCATAACTGTCATTTGTAGTTTCACCCCAGTCCTATGGGTAGCACAGATGTGCTAACACGCTAGTTTGTTCACCGGCTATATAAAAGTGAAGAAACGTGAGTTCGACGTACATTTTTTGTAGCAACAACAATGGTATTGTGATGTATGCAAGGTTCACACAAAGAAAGGGAGCAGATGGCTGCGACGAAACAGGCTTTACTGAAGACACAACAACGGACACAGACAGGAGGGGAGGTCATTCCCACCAACCTCCGTTTATATCAAGGTTACACAACACATAATCACTCCTGCTCTAACTCTACCTATAACACTGCTGGGTCATTATAACGCAGTTATAATGACACAGCAGTATAATAACACAGTAATAACACTAAACATACACAAAAATAACGTCTCTACTGGCAAGGCATGCTGGGAAAAAGCCCCGATGTTACACTGCCCCCCTGGACTGGTTTCTGTCCCCAGAAAATGAAAGTCCAACTCAAAAGTCCAACACGAACACGTCCAGGTGTCAGGGCGGCCTTCGATGCCAACAACCAGCACACCAGTGTCCATCTGTGTCTCGGTCGGAAGTATCTGGTCAGGGTGAAGGCTCCGGTTTGACCACCAGTGGGGCGGATGGCTGGTACGGGGCGAGATGGTCACGGTGAAGTACCACGACCCAGTCCCTTTTCTTAAGCTTCACCCTGTACACCACATCCGACAGTCTCTGCAGAACCACGCACGGTCCCGACCAATGGCTCGCCAACTTCGGTGATCGTCCTCTTTTCCTCTCAGGGCAGAAAACCCAGACTTGATCTCCCGGTGCAAAGTCCCTCCCCTGGCAGCGGGAGTCATACGCTCGCTTCTGCTGACCCCCTGCCGCTGCCAGGGCCTCCCGAGCCAGTTTGTGCAAGTTGGGAAAAAGCAGCAGCACAATTCTCACTCCACTGAACTGTGCGTCCTTTCTGTGTCAGCTGATGCAGCGGGCTGGCGATGGTGGTGAAGTCTTTCACAAACCTCCTTTAATAGGAGGCCAGTCCGAGAAAGCTCCGCAGTTCTCCCACATTCCGCGGCACTGGCCAGTCTCGCACCGCTGCCACCTTTTCTGGATTGGTGGCAACTCCCGCTGCGCTGACGACGTAGCCCAGGAAGGTGGTCTCCCGCCGAAATAGGTGACACTTCCTCCGGTGCAACCGCAGTCCGGCCTGTCGGATGGCATCCAGTACTTCTCGGAGATTGGACAGGGCGCTGTCAAAATCAGCTGCATGCACCAGTAGGTCGTCCAGGTAAACAATGCAGCGGCTCCGGGGCACGTGAACCAGCACTCGCTCCATCAAGCGCTCAAAGGTGGCCGGGGCGTTGCAAAGTCCAAACGGCATCACTTTAAACTGATACAGTCCCTGCCCGATGGAGAAGGCTGTTTTTTGGCAGGCCTCAGGTGACAGCTCTACCTGCCAATAGCCACTGTGTAGATCCAGCGAGCTGAACCAGCTGCAGCTGGCGATGTGGTCCAGTGCATCATCGATGCAGGGCAGGGGGTAGGAGTCTTTATGGGTGACGTTATTCAGGCGCCGGTAATCAACGCAGAACTGCCATGAACCGTTCTTCTTCCTGACCAGCACCACCGGCGCCGCCCAGGTGCTGCTGGAGGGCTCAATGATGTCTACCTCCAGCATTTCTCGCACTTTTTGCTCTGCTGCTGCCCGCCTTGAAAAGGGCAGCCGGTGTGGGCGGAGTCGAATCGGCCTGGTCTCACCGGTGTCGATCTCGTGCTGCACTAAGCCGGTCTGGTTGCATTCCTTGTCCTTTGCAGCGAAGACACCCATATAGCAGTCCAACAGCTCCCACAGCTGGCGTCTCTGTCCCGGCTCCAGCCTGCTACAACTCTGCTGGAATAATTCCTTGACCGCCTGCTGCGTCTCTGCCGACACGTTGACCCTTCCCCTTGCTGTCCCTGTGTGTGCTCGTGCTCCCTCTGCTCGTGCTGGTGGCGCCGTTGTGTCCAGTCCTCGCGGTGGCCGACCTGGTCCGGTCCATCCTGGCAGTCCCTCGGTCGCGCAGGCCTCCGTGTTCCTTCTCTGGGCTCCGCTGCGGAGCATGATGGTCCGGGTTCCCAGCTGGAGGGACGGTCTGGCAGTGTCGATCTTGGCGTTCCATGCTGCGAGCAGGTCGAGTCCAATAATACAGGGGTCTTGGCTGTCAGCCAGCCAAAACGGGTGTTTTATGTTCTGACCGGCCACCCCCACCACAAGAACTCTCCGCCCCCCCAATCTGGCGTGCTCACTGGTAGCTGTGGTGACGTGGCGCTCGGTGGGTTCCCACCCCCATGGTGTCATCTCGTCTGTGCCTGGCAGCACACCGGGTCAGACCAAGGAGATGGTAGAGCCGGTGTCAATCAGAGCCCAGATCGACGTCTTCTCCAGGCTGCACTGTAACTACATCCCTGGCGAGTGTCCAATTTGGCCCACGCACGGCGCCGGCTCGTTGGGGGAAACATCTACGGGAGGCGGCCTGTCCCCGTCCATGCCACCTTGCTCTAGTTTAACGTTGGCCAGGGGCTGTTTTGTCATGGGGTGGGTGCGGGGCAGTACCGTGCAATGTGTCCTGGCTCTCCGCAGCGGAAGCACCGTTCCTCACATCGCCGCGACCGTCTTCTCCGTGGACGTGCTGCCGTGGTCTGCCGTAACTCCTCCTCCTCCCCCTCACTCTCAGCCGTGGCCTGGAAGGCTCTTTGTCTTGGCTCAGCTGTACGATTCATCAGCGGCTCCACCCGCTCTGCTTCTGCCACCGCAGTCTCCCAGTTGCTCGCGGCATTAATCCGGACATGGTTCTGGAGCTGGGCCAGGCGGAGACCTTGGATGAAGTTCCGGAGGGAGAGCTTCTCCACTACCTCCGGTTCGAAGTCTGGGTAGCTGTGCCGTGTTAGCAGCCGTATGTCCGCCACGTAGGCTCCTAGTCTCTCCTGGCTGCCTCAACGGCTTTTGCCCAGCTGTTCCTGGGCGTGCTCAGCGTCGGCCGTTCTCCCAAACCGTCTCCGGAGTGCTCCCTGTAGCGCTGGCCAGCTGCGGCGCTCCTCGGGCCGGAGGTCAGACAACGTGCAGAGAGCCTTCCCTTCCAAGGCCAGCGTGACCTGCATGGCGGTTTCTAAGCTACCAATTTATTATTGGTAGCTTAGAAACCGCCAGCTAAGCTGGCGGTTTCCAGCTAAGCTGGTGTTAATATTGTTCCCTGCTGCCTCCTTTTCAGTCTGCTTTCTTGTTTTGGACATATTTCAAAACAGATTCTGCACGTATTAAATGTCCAAAACATTAACAGCTTACAGCAAAATAGGGTTTAAAAAGTAAAGAAAAAAATATAGCAGGAGCCAGCAACGCACACACCTACTCCATTGCCAGCACACCTGAAGCCAATCTCCAAATTAGGACCCGAAGATTGTGATCTTGACTGTGGATCACCATTTCTGTCTTTAATCGACTTGACTTGCTGCACATCCTTTTCAGCTCGATCGATTTCCTGTACTTTCTCAGTCATCTGGTAATTCTTCTCTACCACCCAGAACCTGTATCAACTCCTTCCTGAACTCTGTGCAACCTTCTTCCTTCTGTAACTCCCCCCCACTTAATCTTTGGCTCTGCCTTCACTGTTTTCCTCTTCTTGCTTTGCAAAGTCATCCTATGGACTACCATCCAATGCTGTCTAGCTACATTCTCCCCTGCCACTATCTTGCAGTCTCCTATCTCTTTCAGATTTCTTCTTATGTATAAAATGTAATCCACCTGTGTGCACCTTCCTCCACTCTTGTAAGTCACCCTATGTTCCTCTCTCTTCTTGAAGTATGTGTTCATCACAGCATTTCCATCCTTTTAGCAAAATCCACAACCATCTGTGCTTCCACATTTCTCTCCTTAACAATTCAATTCAAACAGCTTTATTTGTCCTTCAAGGGGCAATTAATTTAAAAAGCAACTTGTACATTTGATAGAAAAATTCCATATTATCCATTATTTATTATTATTAATATTATATTATTATTTTGTATCATGCCTTTTCTATTTCATGTCTGATGTTTATATGTGCATTCCATGTAGAATAAGTTCATATATTCCTTTGTATTATTCTTTCATGTCTGTGAGCAATTACTGTCTAACTGTAGCCTTCAGAGGATGTGTGTGAGACTGAGGGTCAGACGTCTACACTGATAATGTCTTTGGTATGCCCTGCTCTTCTGTGTCCAAGGAATGTGCTGAACTTCAAGTTCATGTAGATTAGGTTTATAGACACACTGTCTCTGAAATGTCCCTGGATAGTTCTGCAGATAGCTCTCCCCCTTCTTTCCTCCTCCTCCTCCTTGTTTACCCATAGTTATAAATACTGAGCTTAGAGAATGTTTGTTCAGAGACTTCGGTGACAGTGTGCTGTAGGCCACACTCTGTAGTCTCTCCCTCAAATGGCCATTGAGGTGAATAAATGTACAGTACATAAATCCAACTTTCTGCCTAATTCTTTGACTTTGAATAATTTAAGCTCAAAATTATTCTAACATTTTGGCGCCCGAACAGGGACATTTCAGAGACAGACAGTCTCTTTTTTTTGTAAAAAAAAAAAAAAAAAAAAAGAGTTCTCCGCGGAGGCGGAAGGAACAGGCTGTGAAATTGTTTGTGATTTTTTTTCTGGTATTTGTGAATTTTGAGCAAAAGGAGTTGACTAGTGTTGTGTGTGTGTCACAGCAGTGTAGAAAAAATGGAAGGGCCTTTTTGCTGCAGTGACAGTGTATGTGTGTATGTCCGACCTTGTGGAGATAACGGAGAAAGAAGCATTTCTGTGTGGGCCCTGAGTGTGTGTGTGTGTCTGTGTGTGTGTGTGTGAGGGGAAAAAAAAAGAGAATGAAAAAACACAGGCTGTGTGGGTGCTGACCTGTGTGACAGGGGAGTGAAAGAAGTAATCTTTATATGGGTATTTTTGCAAAGTTTTGGGGTTTTACTTTTTCAATCTAACTTTGTGGGTTTTTAACTCTAATGTTGCATATGTGATAAACTATTTACATATTTTTTAAAGCCAATTTTTTGACGTATCACTGACTTTTATTGACTCAGTTGCCTTATTTCTCTGACTGAAGCATAACAGTGAACTTTACAGGGAAAAAGGACGCAGGACTAACAATTTCCCCGCTGTCACCAAAATGACCAGCCTCTGGGACCCGACCTTGCCACTGTCCATGCCTCCCTCGACGTGACCACAGGCGCATAGAACACTAAGTTAAGTACAAATGCTTGCATCTTAATCAATGCTACCAGCATGACAATGATGAAATTAACTGAATATTACAATATCATGCTGTCACTTAATAATGCCTAATCACTGAAAGCTTTGTGTACACATTATATTACATGATACAAATAGCTGTGTATAGCTTGTGTCACACTGACCTAGATAAGGTAATGGTAAACAAACAGAAACAGCCTTCAAAGGGTGGGGGGGAACAAACCACACAGGCCACAGACTGTGGTCCTGTGCCATAAATTCCTGAAAACAGAGATTAGATCTACACCTGCAGTTACTAATTCTAAATGCTGCATTGGTTTAAGGCTTCTAATATATGACACAGTTTTGTTTAAACATAATTCTAAACTAGTGATTACCCATGTCAATTAGTAAAACATTTATTGATTCACAGACTATTTAGTGAATACTTGCTGTGAATAGCAAAAATACATTCAAATTGTGGAAGCTTTAGGTGTGATTTAAAGGTTTTTCTGCTATTCTTCATTCTTCATTTTTCAACAGGAAAGGGAAAGCATTCACAGATTTTTTTAGCTTTCACCAGGAATTAGATTTGACAAATTAACAAGGAATCATAACATCACCAATACCTTTCAATTTAATTAATCCTTGGTGACATATGCAATATGTAATAAAATAATAAAAAACAATAATTCACTTGTGTTTCTTAACATTATACGTTATAATAAACAACTGGGATAAACATTTAAGGGACACAAAACTAATGATGATCACTGGAACATAAGTAAAATCAATTTATGAGGTGTAGAGGAGCTGAAATAACGAGGCGATTTTTGTATTAAAAACAGGGTTTTTTAATGAATAGCTCTTCTATCGAGTCTCATCAGGTGTAGAGCTTGGCAGAAGGCAAGAGAGTGATCTCTGCTCCACTTGCTGGTTAAATACAAGCACACATAGAGCCACACATTGAAAAAGCTGACATCAGAGCCACACATTGAAAAAGCTGACATCAGAGCCACACATTGAAAAAGCTGACATCAGAGCCACACATTGAAAAAGCTGACACCCCCCCCCCCCATTATCTTAACCCCCCCATTGTTCTGCTATCTCCTCTCCTTGTCTTGGGAGGTGATGGGAAATCCTCCTCTCACCTTAGGGGGTAAAGGTGTCAAGTCCTTCTCCACCGCTGCGTCTTGGGAGGTCCATTGACTTTAACCCGGCGGGGGAGATCCTTTGTCCTTTCCAGGTGTGAAGTTCCTTACATATGCTGTCACAAAACATTTCCACTTGTTCTAACATATGTAGATATGGGATATAAGAGTCATATATACCACAGGCCCCCCAAACACTAGGAAAGGACACAGAAAGAATCACAGTCTAAGATAATAACTATGAAATACTACGTGTTACAACTGTTGCCACAGGAGAAGTTTTCTAGCAGCCATGCTCCTAAGAAAGTTCAGTGGTAAACATAACAGCATAGTGAAATCATAAGTAGCCTTAAACTGTTGTAGCACAATTAGTGAATAATTGCGGGGTGGTTGGTATCAGTCCCTGTGCTGTCTGGGCTTAATTCTTCTCCCAAAACTGCTGTAGGTTGGCTTAGGTGTCCCGCTGGGACCTTCTCGTGGTGAATCTGCATTGTGGGAAGGAAAGAGATTATTTGTTCCCTGCCTGGGGGCTGAGACTTTTCTTCTGGGGGGTCTACCACGCCGAGGTGCTCGTGCCAACTGTGCAGGTTCGTCTCTCAGCAAGAAAGCAGGTTTGAGTCTGTCAACACTGACCACTTCCTTTCTGTCCCCATAATCAAGCACAAAGTGTTTGTCACCATTTTCCAGCACTCTGAACGGGCCATCGTAAACTGGGCGTAACGTTGGTTTAATGGCTTCATGCTTAACAAAAACAAACTCAGCGTTTTTTTAAAGGTTGAGGAACAAAAACCCGTGGAAAAGAGTGATGAGCTGGACCGTGGAGGGAGTCCGGTCCACTGCTGCCTAAAAACCTTGGGACTGGAAGGTGTCCTGGTTCTGGGTTCTCTGGTAAAAATTCTCCTGGGAGTCTGATAGGCTGGGCAAAAACTAATTCTGCAGGAGAAGCGTCTAAATCCTCTTTAGGTGCTGCACGCAACCCCAATAAAACCCAGGGAAGTTTATTTACCCAATTTGTGTCCGTTAGTGAGGCCTGAGGGCAGCCTTTAAGGACCTGTGAAAACGCTTGCATAACCCATTAGCCTGAGGGTGATAAGCGGTGGTGCGATGAATTGTTGCCCCTAAACTGTTAGACATGGCTGACCAGAGCTCTGAGACAAATTGAGGCCCTCTGTCTGACGTGATGTCTGATGGAACGCCGAAACGTGCCACCCAGTTTGCTAGAAAAACGCGAGCGACTTCCTCCGCTGTGGTTGACGCTAGAGGGACTGCCTCTGGCCAGCGCGTGGTGCGGTCTATCATTGTTAACAGGTGTGTGAAACCTTGGGAGGAAGGTAGCGGCCCCACGAGGTCGACGTGAATGTGGTCGAATCTTCTAGCAGGAATTGGAAAAGGCTCCAGAGGGGCTTTTGTGTGTCTGTGTATTTTGGCGCGTTGACAAGGAATGCAAGTTTTTGCCCATTCTTTTACGTTTTTGCGCAGGCCTGGCCACACAAACTTTTCAGCAACCATTTTGACGACGGCGCGCACACCTGGGTGCGCGAGGGAGTGAATTGCGTCAAAAATACGGCGGCGCCAAGCAGCTGGAACTAACGGGCGAGGTCGGCCGGTTGAAACGTCGCATATTAGGGGGGGCACGCCGTCGCGCAACCCTTTTTTCTCCAGCCTTAACCCTGTTGGTCCGGACAGGAGCGCGCGCACGTCTGCATAACTGCTTTGATCTTCCGCCATGGCTGCATAATTCTATTCCATCCTGGATAGGTGCTGCGTATGTGAAGAGTTCCGCTGCTGAGGCGGCGTAATCTGTCTCCTCATGCTCTGGCGGTGTCACAGCGCGAGAGAGACAGTCAGCTACAACGTTAAGTTTGCCTGCTACGTGTCGAATGTCTGTGGTGAACTCTGAAATCGCAGCTAGCTGTCTTTGTTGTCTGCCCGACCATGGTTTCTGAAATTTTAGCCATAGCAAAAGTGAGCGGCTTATGGTCCACAAAGACCGTGAAACTCCGCCCTTCTAACCAAAACTGGAAGTGGCGGATGGACAAATGAAGCGCTAGCAGCTCTCTGTCGAAAGTGCTGTATTTGCGTTCGTTGGGTTTAGCGATTTGCTAAAGAATGTCAAAGGTTGCCAGACTCCGCTGACAAGTTGTTCTACAACTGCCCCTATAGCCAGGTCTGAAGCATCTGTGGTCAGAGCAATGCGGGCTGAGGGATCTGGGTGGACTAACATTGTGGCGTTAGCTAGGGCGCTTTTTACTTCCGCGAAAGCGCGTTCGCGCTCCGGGGTCCATTCGACCGCGTTGGAAGCTTTCTTTTTCTGAGCGCATCATATAGGGGTTGCATGAGCTGAGCTGCATGGGGGAGGAAACGTTTGTAAAAATTAACCATCCCCAAAAATTCCTGTAGCGATTTAACCGTTTGGGGCCGATGGAAAACCTTCTATCGCATGAACTTGTCTGGAAGCGGAAATGCACCTTTTGGGGAGACTCTATGTCCCAAAAAATCAATTTGTGATACGCCGAATTTGCATTTGGCTGGATTGATTATTAGTCCATGCTCTTCCAGCTTCTGAAAAACAGTAGTGAGGTGCTGCGTCGTGTTCTTCCTCGGATGAGCTGGCTACCAGCATGTCATCGAGGTAGACGAAGACAAAAGGAAGGTCGCGTAGGACAGCGTCCATCATCGCTTGAAAGTTTGAGCAGCGCCTTTGAGGCCGAATGGCATTCGTAGGAATTCAAAAAGGCCGAAAGGGGTTATTACTGCTGTTTTAGGATATCTTCAGCTCGGACTGGGACTTGGTGGTAACCGCGGACTAAGTCTATTTTTGAAAAAATGCGCGCACCCTCTAAATGCAGTGAAAAGTCCTGAATGTGAGGAATGGGGTAGCGGTCATGCGCTGTAGCGTTGTTTAGCCTGCGGTAATCTCCGCACGGTCTCCAAGAACCGTCAGATTTCAGAACCATGTGAAGTGGTGAAGCCCAGGGCTCTTCGAGCGTCTAACAATGCCCAATTTTTCGAGAGCTGCAAATTCATCCTTTGCTATGTTGAGCTTGGCCGCGTCTAAGCGGCGAGCTTTGGCAAAAACAGGAGGTCCTGTTGTCAGAATGAAGTGTTTAACCCCGTGTTTGGCTACAGTGGCTGAGAATTTGGGGGTTGTGAGTGCTGGAAATTGGGTGAGGAGTTGTTCAAACTTACCTCCCGCTGTGGTGACGTTGGCCTGCACAGGTGGTGGGGAAACTCGAGCTGAACATGGAATAGAAGCAAAAGATAGTGCATTAACCAGGCGCCTATTTGCAAGATCCACTAATAACCCGTGTGCACACAAGAAAATCTGCGCCTAACAAGTTAAGCTCACCGCTGCTACAAACAAATGCCATCTGTAGCTGCGGGCCGTGGATGAGGAGGTGCAGGCTCTTTTCCCCGAACGAGTCGATGTCAGAGCCGTTGGCTGCCACTGCTCCGTTGCCCCGGGGTGCCCATGGTTCGATCTGCGTGGAGGGCATGACCGAAAATCAGCTGAGCTCCCGTGTCGATGAGGAACCTGCTTGCCTGTGTATCCATCCGTCACATTAACAGCTTAATCTTCTCGCCGAGAACCGCTGCTGTTAATGGCCCTCGGCTTTGGCTGTTTCCACGACATCGTAAACTTGCAGGGGGGAACGCATTTGCGGGCTTTCTCTGCGAAGAGCGTTGGGATAATAGGCAGAAGTCGTTCTGCTCGTTGCGCTTGGGCCGCGCCGCTGTCACCGTGGGTTGAGTCTCTCCAAGGCTCGGGGTGTCAGTTTTCAGATCTGCGGATGCCGCTGTGGGTGTCCGTTCTCTGCAGGCGTTGACGAGCCGGTAAGCCTCGTTGGCCAGTGTGCGGAAGATCCTGATGATTATTGCACTTCATACTGGCGAGTGTCCTCTCAAATGCGGTGGTAGCGTGCTGAGGAAAATGAATTGGAAAAGGAATTATCATTATCCTCCTCCTTGAGTTGTAGCAAATCCTCCATGAGGGTCCTCGGATTGCTCCCTCTGTGGCCGTAGACCGCCAGGATCCTCTCGGCTCTTTCCTCCGCTGACGGGACATAATTCGCCACGATGGTCGCCTTGGTGTCTCATATTTGTCCCGGGCTGGTGGTCGCCGGACCAAGCTCCGCACACACTTCGAAGTGGCGGAGTCGAGTTTGGAGACGATATGGTAAAACTTAATATCGTCTGCTGTGATGCCCACCAGTATAAACTGGGCTTCAGCTTGCTGAAACCAAGAGGCGGGGTCTTCTCGCCAGAAGTCTGGCAGGTTGACAGCAACGGCGTTCGTGCACACCATCCCTGTTGTGCCCGCCGGGTGAGAGTGCCTTGCCTCAGCCCTCACGGCGGTGCTGGAGCTCGGTCGAGCTCTCTCAGTGCCCTCTGCCGTGGGGAACAGCTGTCTGCTTGTTCCCTCGTCTGCGTCGTCGCTGGCGTATGCCCGAGTCACCATGGATGAGCAGCTTGAAGAACGCCTCCGGTCCATATTCTCGCGTCAAGGTCACCAGTGTAGAGGAGCTGAAATAACGAGGCGATTTTTGTATTAAAAACAGGGTTTTTAATGAATAGCTCTTCTATCGAGTCTCATCAGGTGTAGAGCTTGGCAGAAGGCAAGAGAGTGATCTCTGCTCCGCTCGCTGGTTAAATACAAGCACACATAGAGCCACACATTGAAAAAGCTGACATCAGAGCCACACATTGAAAAAGCTGACATCCCCCCGTTATCTTAACCCCCCATTGTTCTGCTATCTCCTCTCCTTGTCTTGGGAGGTGATGGGAAATCCTCCTCTCGCCTGAGGGGGGAAAGGTGTCAAGTCCGTCTCCGCCGCCGCGTCTTGGGAGGTCCATTGACTTTAACGGCGGGGGAGATCCTTTGTCCTTTCCAGGTGTGAAGTTCCTTACATATGCTGTCACAAAACATTTCCACTTGTTCTAACATACAGTATGTAGATATGGGTATAAGAGTCATATATACCACAGAGGTGATAAAATTTGCACTCCTGTTGATGTAAATACTGAAGGTGCAGATGGGGAAGCCGTAAGGCTTTCCCCAAATTT
This sequence comes from Pholidichthys leucotaenia, assembly GCA_020510985.1. NCBI lineage: Eukaryota > Metazoa > Chordata > Actinopteri > Cichliformes > Pholidichthyidae > Pholidichthys > Pholidichthys leucotaenia. The sequence goes on from CM035843.1 coordinate 259,461,999, forward strand.
TTCTTTGCAGGATGCACCGAGATTTGATCTTTGTGGGAAATGGGGGAGGCGGACAGTGGGTGTGTGAGTGACGGGCTCACTGGCTGGAAGGGCGACAGTGACCACAGGGGAAAGGACCTCTCACTTGACAAGCATTTTTTGAAGCTAAGTAGAACAAATGACATTGCAAATGACATAAAGCACCACAATTTGAATGACTCTGACTTTAAAAATGTAGTGTTCATATGACTTCACACTACAAGATATATCTGATGCCATTCACCACATAATGGTGTGACAATATCACATTTCAGAAATGTGACAGTAATAAGGAATGTGTTTTCCCGGTGCTCGGCTGTGGCCGAGCTGGGTCTCGGGACTACAGTCCACCTCATAATTTAGCAAGGAATATATAAAATGAGGCATTCCTTGTACAAATTAAGCTAAATTCTAATTAGGCATATGTCCACCTTTCCATTGACTGAAGAAATGTGACACAACCTTTCACAAGGATTCACTTACACAAATTCAACCTGTCTGTGTTCAATTGGACATACTGATCTTAGTTATCAATGCTAAATCATATCAAATCTGCACAGACAGCTGTATTGCCTTTTCCTAAATGGAATTTGTAAATTATTTCAAGAGACGACACAAAAGAAGCTATGACTATTGAAACCTCATTTTGAAGGAGCTATACTCACAAATTTCTTCTAAATTAATGTGTGTAATACATAAAAAGTGGTAACACGCTTCCTTCTAGTAAAAAAACGACAACCATCACAAGAATAACCCTGCAACTTTGAGGCATGCACTGGGGGGGGTGGGGGGACCAAAAGAATTAATTAGAAATATAATTAGCAATCGTCAGAAAAATAGATAGTACATAAAAAATTATCAATAAATGATCAGTAGTGTAGACAAAATACAGATGAGACCGTTTGGTAAGTGAAATCAAACATTCAATAGGAAGTTAAAGTTACATCAATAAATTTCCAGATTTAAGAAAATCTGCAGATTATTGTAAAAAAAACATCATGTTTATAAGGAACAAGGTAAACTGATAAGGAAGAAGGAAACTATGCAAATTTATGAGAAAGTTCCAAATGTCTAAGAAAGGTCCAATTTATGCTGAATTTATTTACTGTGGGACTTGATTTAGAATCTACTGCAAAGACAATACAATTCTTACTCAGTTAAGGGAGCAATGCTTTAGGGAGCTCAAAGCAAATAAATAATAAATAAATAATAAATTTAAAAAATTTGATCCTCCTGCATAACTTAGTTTTTTCAAACCCTTTGCATGAGTCTCATTGAGCTAAATAAGAGTGGAGGTAAAATGTTTAGAAATTATTTACACATACTGAATATACAAAGACTTTCCCCTACACTAACTTAAATACTGCTATGGTGACACTGAAACTTTTTTTTAAACTTTTTTAAAATAGCTGAAATGATTTATTTAAATAATGGAGAACTATAATGGAATACACTTTGCAAATCAAATCATGTCAATTTAGGTACAATATCCGAATTATTAGTGCCAAACATTTACCTAGGAAACCATTTAGTTGCCATCAACAATCTACAGGATCAGTATATGCACAAATAGGAAAATAGGGATTGTGAATGACAACCCTATTATTGAAGCCATTTAACTTTGGTGATGAGGAAGGGTTTCTGGGTGATTACATGCAAAGGATGACAACTGACAGCGATGTTATCTATACTGCCCTTCCAGGAGGGACCATGTGACGAAGGAACCGTGGAGGTGCGCCCATCTTTTGGACAAACCAGGGGATCTGGTCATCAAAGGAAACTGGACCAAAACTCCCTGGCAAGGACAGCACAAAGGTTATCCTGCTGACCTGACAGCTGCTGAAAGCGAAGGACATGGCACTTGGATGCATCTGACATTTTACCCACTTGAAACCTCAGCAAGAGACTGTTTAAAATAAATTGTATACTTATTTGGGAAAAAAGGCAACAAATAACTGTTTAACTGTTTCTCTATGCAAGTGCTGGTGATGGCGTTCGCATCCAGTAATGACCTTGCTAATAGAGAAGCAGGCTGTTTGTTTATCATGATGAGGGAAAAAAATACAAGGGAAAGAAAAGTGTGGTTAGTATTGTTATATCCTCATCATCCTCTAGTAATACTTAATATTGGTTATTAAGTGTTCCATTGCTTTTACACTGTAGGAATGTTTACTCCTTAATAACATTAACAGTTGGACAAACTATCTTTTATTGCTAAAATGATAGTTACTACAGACTGTTTGGTTTTCTAAGAAAGGCTATATACAGAAATAACATAGCAAACTTCATTTTGAATCACACCTGACACAACACATCACTCCACTGATTAGAACATGATGCACTCCTTACTCTGTGAATGCAAGGTTAATTTCATCAGGGAACTCTTTTGAAGTGGTGCTGTCCTCTGCCCAACAGCTTAACACTCTTGAGTATGCAACGGCTTACAGTGCGTCTCTCCCCTGCACTGCTACCTGCTTGACAACGAAGCGAGCAAGTGTTATACCAGGATCTACATTGACAAAGGTCATTGAGTCATTGGGTGTATTCGATTTGGCCAGGACTGGGAGATCTGTGTCCCATTTTGACAACTGACCGTACCCTATCATGTCGGCAGAGCAGGTGGGCAGGGTGAAGAGAGATGCTATTCTACACTTGATGCCATTTAGAAGCATGAATGCAATTTCAGATGGAAAGTACAGGAGTGAGGTTTTTGTTCATTGTTTCTTTAAGTGAGAGTGAAAACAAAATACCTTAGGGATTAAAACACTTAATTGTAGACTACAATCATTTACAAATTATAACAGAGGATACACACAGCTTCATTGCTTTGCACACAATGATAACCAAACTAATTAAGTTAGTGTTTCTCTTCATGAGAAGTTCTCATCATAACCTTGGTAATGATTTTATAGTGATAACTTTGGACTTTTCTTGTGTGAGTCCTTAATATGATGATAAGGCTGGTTATTGTAAACTTAGTAATATGTCTTCATACAACTGCTGCAGATGATGAGGATGGTATGCAAGGGATCAACTAAGGAGCTTGACGAATGCAATATGGTTTATCGGTGTTCTTCGAGTGCTTTTCATATTATTTATTGCACATATTCACCCTTAATGATATGTTCTGCACACATTTTTAACTTGTAAAGACACACCAACAGCATGTAAATCTTTATACATATCCTTATATTAATTCATTCACTTTATTTTACTACTACTTTTGTTATTTTTCTTTTAATCATGATGCTTTTATTAAGCTTCAAGGGGGGATATGATAGAAAAATTCCTATTATCCATTATTTATTATTATTAATATATGTTGTTTGTTGTTGATATTATTATTATTATATTTATTATTATTATTTTATTATTTTTATTTGTATCATGCCTTTTCTATTTCATGTCTGATGTTTATATGTGCATTCCATGTAGAATAAGTTCATATATTCCTTTGTATTATTCCTTTCATGTCTGTGAGCAATTATTGTCTAACTGTGGCCTTCAGAGGAGTGTGTGAGACTGAGGGTCTGACGCCTACACTGATAATGTCTTTGGTATGCCCCTGCTCTTCTGTGTCCCAAGGAATGTGCTGAACTTCAGTTCATGTAGATTAGCTTATACACACTCTTTCTGTCTCTGAATGTTCCCTTGATGGTTCTGCAGATAGCTCTCCCCCTTCTTTCCTTCTCCTACTCCTTGTTACCCATAGTTACCTCCGCCAAGGAGGTTATGTTTTTACCGGGGTTTGTCTGTCTGTCTGTCTGTCTGTTAAACATAAATCAAAAGTTATGAATGGATTTTGACGAAATTTTCAGGACAAGTCCGAAATGGGACAAGGAAGAAATGATTAGATTTGGGAGTGATCCGGATCACCGTCTGGATCCAGGAATTTTTTTTTAAAGGATTCTTTATCATTGCGAGATAGGGCCATTTTTAGCATATGTGTATATAACTCACAATAAATGGTCAGGACGCTTGCAAAAAAATACAGGAAAAGATCCAATAGGTTCTACGAATGACTGATCCCGATCTGCAAAAATCCGGATACTGTGATCCAGAACAGGAAATAAAAGGGGATCTTTGGAATTTTCATCACTGTAAGGTAACAAATTAAGATGAATGAATGAATGAATGAATTTTATTTCGGATAGTACAGTACAGGTTAAAAGAAACTGTATAATATAACAACAAGGTCAAATTAGACAAAGACTCCTTCTTCTATACAATTCCACGTGAGTTATCCGAAATGGGTGATGGCTGAAGCCGCAGCTTATATTGCCCACCCATATTCCATCCAAGAATTCAAAAGAGAAAAAAGAGAAAACAAGACAAGAGCAATTACAATTTAAAACAAAGCTAAGACAAAATGTGACTGAGAGAGAAAAAAAAAAGAAAACTAAGCTAAGCTAAGTTAAGTGGTTACTATTCAAAACAAATCTAAGACAAAGTGTCACAGAGAAAAAAAAACAAAAACTAAGCTACAACACAACACAGGCTGGATATGTCAATCCTTATGTGAGTTTACATGTCGTCTTGTAAATATGTTTGGAGTATTTCTTCCTTTAGTTTTTGTTTAAATTGTCCAAGCGTTGTACATGATTTTAATTCAGGTCCAAAATCGTTCCATAATCTGACTCCTTGCACAGAAATACAGTGTTGCTTGGTGGTTGTTCTCACTGTAGGCTTTTGAAATATACATGTTCCTCTGAAGTGATATCGTTTCTCCCTTGTTTGGAACAACTTTTGGATATTTGTGGGCAGTGATAAATTCTTCACTTTGAACATTATTAATGCGGTTTTAAGGTCAACCAGATCTTTCAACTTGAGAGTTTTTTGTTTGAGAAAAAGTGGGTTTGTTGGTTCCCTGTAAGCTGCTTTGTTTATTATTCTAATAGCTCTCTTTTGAAGCATAAAGAGTGGATATATGTTTGTTTTATATGTATTTCCCCATACTTCATTACAATATGTCATGTATGGGAGTATTAATGAATGATGCAAGGTGTATAGTGTGGGTTGATTCAGCAAATATTTCACTCTGTGTAATATTGCAATTGATTTGGATACTTTACCTTTAATGTAATTAATATGTGACTTCCAACACAGTTTGTTATCAATTATTACTCCAAGGAATTTAGTTTCAGATACCCTTTCAATCTCTACACCATTGACATTGAGTTTGGGTACTGGGTTGTTGTGATGGTTGTTAAAGACTATAAATTTTGTCTTACTTAAAATTGAGCGTTAATTTGTTTGAATCAAAACCACAAGTAGAAGGCTTTCCTAATTCCTTGCCGAGTGTATCTAAGAGTTGGTTCCAAATTGTTCCACGGCATAGCAGATTAGTGTCATCGGCAAACAAATTAGTCCATTTTTATCTTGAACTTTACATATATCGTTTATATACATATTGAATAATATGGTCCAAAACTGAACCCTGTGGACCCCAGGCTGACCTTCCGCAACTCTGAGTTTTTGTTGCTAACACATACATACTGATATCTATTCTTTAAGTAACTACTTAACCAGGACAGTGCTACCCCTCTAATACCACAATTTGTAGTTTCTTTAATAATAAATTATGATCTACTGTATCAAAATGCTTTTTAGAATCTAGGAATACTCCACCTGAATACTCTTTATTTTCGATGGCTGTTGATATTTTTCTGTAAATTCCATTAGGGCATATGCAGTTGTCCTCTTGTGTCTGAACCCATATTGCTGCTCACATAATAAATCATTCTTCAGTATGAAGTTGTCAATTCTCTTCATAGAATATATTTTTTCAAGTATCTTGGAAAATTGCGGTAATAGTGAAATTGGTCTATAGTTTGAGAGTTCCCCTCTGTCACCCGTCTTGTATATCGGAATTACTTTAGCTATTTTCATTGCATTGGGAAATATACCTGATTGGATATAAACATACAACAAACACCAAAATATAACCAAAACACTGAAGAATCAGTAGTGTGCCAATGGATTTGTTGTATCTTCAAAAGCTATGGAGTTATATCCTGAAGAAAACTGCCGTTACCGAAAAAGTGATTTTTGTCAATAACTACTGAACTAATAAAGATATCAATGTGAATCCAATTGCTAAAGGTATGTTTTGATGGTCAAGGAATCTGAAAATATAGATAAAATAAATGTAGGACTATTATATTTGGGGAAAATCCCAATATTAGGGGGAACTGAGGTACTTGGCGGAGGTCTGGCGCTCTCCAAGTGCTTTTCCAGTTATAAATACTGAGCTTAGAGAATGTTTGTTTAGAGACTTCAGTGACAGTGTGCTGTAGGCCACACTCTGTAGTCTCCCCCGTCAAATGGCCATTGAGGTGAATAAAATGTACATAAATCCACTTTCCGCCTAATTCTTTGACTTTGAATAATTTAAGCTCAAAATTATTCTAACAACACTGATGCACTAAGTTGTGTAAAACACAATAGACAATACAAGAAGAAAAATGAAAGTCACATCTAACCAATCATTAGAGACAGTGTTATAATAAATAGTACTGTAAAAAATACAACAATAAGATTGGGGGTTACTAAAAGAATAAAAGAACGGTCATGATAAAAACAAAAACCTAAAACCTGTATAATAAATAATAATATATTTTTAAAAAGTATGTGTGACATTTAACAACCTTAAGAAGCATTTAGTAGCTTTATTGCTAAGGGAATAAAGGAGTTATACCGATTAGTTTTGCTAGCAGGTAAAACATAATGGTGCCCTGATGGCAAAAGAGAGAATTCATTAGAGAGGACATGATCAGGAGAAGATAAAATGCATTCTGCTTTCCGAATGATCTGCTGGTTACAAAAGAAATTCAGATCTCTCGGTCTCACACCGATAATCTTGGAACAGATCTTCACAATATTGTTCAGACTATTTCCATCTTTAACTGTGAGACTATTAAACCAGCAGATAAAAAAAAGCCCAAAACAAACTCTCAATAAAAGACTAATAAAAATGACAGAATCATTTGACTCACTGAAAAGGAATCCTCAAGACCATACCTACCCAGCACCTCCTCATTACCTCTGTTCCCTTCACCTACATGCCCATTAAAGTCTGCTCCAATTGCCACTCTCTCTCCCCTGGGAAGACTCTACCACTTCATCCAACTTACTACAGAATTCCTCTTTCTCTTCTACCTGACATCCAACTTGTGGGGCATACACACTGACAACATTCAACATCACACCTTTGACTTCTAGCTTCAAACTCATGGTTCTGTCTGACTCCCTCTTTACCTCCTGAACACTCTACCTTCAAGATTACTCCTACTCCATTTTTCTTCCTATCGACACCATGGTAGATAGGAAGTTTAAATCATGTAAACTTATTAAAAATAGTTTAAACTGTTTTAAATAAGTTTAAAACAGTTTAAATCGACCTCCAATTCTCCTAGCCTTGCTTCCCTTCCGTCTGGTTTCTTGAACACACACAGTATATCTACCCTTCTTCTCTCCATCATATCAGCTAGCTCTCTGCCTTTACCAGTCATAGTCCCTACATTTAAGCTGGATTCATGCTACATTTCCGCTCTGGTCTACTGAGTTGTGTGTCCGCTTTGGACAAGGCCGGCGTGCATGCAGCTGTGTAAATGCTTCACTTTTTTCATCTACCAGGCCAAGCCATTGATGCATGCTCATAACTGTCATTTGTAGTTTCACCCCAGTCCTATGGGTAGCACAGATGTGCTAACACGCTAGTTTGTTCACCGGCTATATAAAAGTGAAGAAACGTGAGTTCGACGTACATTTTTTGTAGCAACAACAATGGTATTGTGATGTATGCAAGGTTCACACAAAGAAAGGGAGCAGATGGCTGCGACGAAACAGGCTTTACTGAAGACACAACAACGGACACAGACAGGAGGGGAGGTCATTCCCACCAACCTCCGTTTATATCAAGGTTACACAACACATAATCACTCCTGCTCTAACTCTACCTATAACACTGCTGGGTCATTATAACGCAGTTATAATGACACAGCAGTATAATAACACAGTAATAACACTAAACATACACAAAAATAACGTCTCTACTGGCAAGGCATGCTGGGAAAAAGCCCCGATGTTACACTGCCCCCCTGGACTGGTTTCTGTCCCCAGAAAATGAAAGTCCAACTCAAAAGTCCAACACGAACACGTCCAGGTGTCAGGGCGGCCTTCGATGCCAACAACCAGCACACCAGTGTCCATCTGTGTCTCGGTCGGAAGTATCTGGTCAGGGTGAAGGCTCCGGTTTGACCACCAGTGGGGCGGATGGCTGGTACGGGGCGAGATGGTCACGGTGAAGTACCACGACCCAGTCCCTTTTCTTAAGCTTCACCCTGTACACCACATCCGACAGTCTCTGCAGAACCACGCACGGTCCCGACCAATGGCTCGCCAACTTCGGTGATCGTCCTCTTTTCCTCTCAGGGCAGAAAACCCAGACTTGATCTCCCGGTGCAAAGTCCCTCCCCTGGCAGCGGGAGTCATACGCTCGCTTCTGCTGACCCCCTGCCGCTGCCAGGGCCTCCCGAGCCAGTTTGTGCAAGTTGGGAAAAAGCAGCAGCACAATTCTCACTCCACTGAACTGTGCGTCCTTTCTGTGTCAGCTGATGCAGCGGGCTGGCGATGGTGGTGAAGTCTTTCACAAACCTCCTTTAATAGGAGGCCAGTCCGAGAAAGCTCCGCAGTTCTCCCACATTCCGCGGCACTGGCCAGTCTCGCACCGCTGCCACCTTTTCTGGATTGGTGGCAACTCCCGCTGCGCTGACGACGTAGCCCAGGAAGGTGGTCTCCCGCCGAAATAGGTGACACTTCCTCCGGTGCAACCGCAGTCCGGCCTGTCGGATGGCATCCAGTACTTCTCGGAGATTGGACAGGGCGCTGTCAAAATCAGCTGCATGCACCAGTAGGTCGTCCAGGTAAACAATGCAGCGGCTCCGGGGCACGTGAACCAGCACTCGCTCCATCAAGCGCTCAAAGGTGGCCGGGGCGTTGCAAAGTCCAAACGGCATCACTTTAAACTGATACAGTCCCTGCCCGATGGAGAAGGCTGTTTTTTGGCAGGCCTCAGGTGACAGCTCTACCTGCCAATAGCCACTGTGTAGATCCAGCGAGCTGAACCAGCTGCAGCTGGCGATGTGGTCCAGTGCATCATCGATGCAGGGCAGGGGGTAGGAGTCTTTATGGGTGACGTTATTCAGGCGCCGGTAATCAACGCAGAACTGCCATGAACCGTTCTTCTTCCTGACCAGCACCACCGGCGCCGCCCAGGTGCTGCTGGAGGGCTCAATGATGTCTACCTCCAGCATTTCTCGCACTTTTTGCTCTGCTGCTGCCCGCCTTGAAAAGGGCAGCCGGTGTGGGCGGAGTCGAATCGGCCTGGTCTCACCGGTGTCGATCTCGTGCTGCACTAAGCCGGTCTGGTTGCATTCCTTGTCCTTTGCAGCGAAGACACCCATATAGCAGTCCAACAGCTCCCACAGCTGGCGTCTCTGTCCCGGCTCCAGCCTGCTACAACTCTGCTGGAATAATTCCTTGACCGCCTGCTGCGTCTCTGCCGACACGTTGACCCTTCCCCTTGCTGTCCCTGTGTGTGCTCGTGCTCCCTCTGCTCGTGCTGGTGGCGCCGTTGTGTCCAGTCCTCGCGGTGGCCGACCTGGTCCGGTCCATCCTGGCAGTCCCTCGGTCGCGCAGGCCTCCGTGTTCCTTCTCTGGGCTCCGCTGCGGAGCATGATGGTCCGGGTTCCCAGCTGGAGGGACGGTCTGGCAGTGTCGATCTTGGCGTTCCATGCTGCGAGCAGGTCGAGTCCAATAATACAGGGGTCTTGGCTGTCAGCCAGCCAAAACGGGTGTTTTATGTTCTGACCGGCCACCCCCACCACAAGAACTCTCCGCCCCCCCAATCTGGCGTGCTCACTGGTAGCTGTGGTGACGTGGCGCTCGGTGGGTTCCCACCCCCATGGTGTCATCTCGTCTGTGCCTGGCAGCACACCGGGTCAGACCAAGGAGATGGTAGAGCCGGTGTCAATCAGAGCCCAGATCGACGTCTTCTCCAGGCTGCACTGTAACTACATCCCTGGCGAGTGTCCAATTTGGCCCACGCACGGCGCCGGCTCGTTGGGGGAAACATCTACGGGAGGCGGCCTGTCCCCGTCCATGCCACCTTGCTCTAGTTTAACGTTGGCCAGGGGCTGTTTTGTCATGGGGTGGGTGCGGGGCAGTACCGTGCAATGTGTCCTGGCTCTCCGCAGCGGAAGCACCGTTCCTCACATCGCCGCGACCGTCTTCTCCGTGGACGTGCTGCCGTGGTCTGCCGTAACTCCTCCTCCTCCCCCTCACTCTCAGCCGTGGCCTGGAAGGCTCTTTGTCTTGGCTCAGCTGTACGATTCATCAGCGGCTCCACCCGCTCTGCTTCTGCCACCGCAGTCTCCCAGTTGCTCGCGGCATTAATCCGGACATGGTTCTGGAGCTGGGCCAGGCGGAGACCTTGGATGAAGTTCCGGAGGGAGAGCTTCTCCACTACCTCCGGTTCGAAGTCTGGGTAGCTGTGCCGTGTTAGCAGCCGTATGTCCGCCACGTAGGCTCCTAGTCTCTCCTGGCTGCCTCAACGGCTTTTGCCCAGCTGTTCCTGGGCGTGCTCAGCGTCGGCCGTTCTCCCAAACCGTCTCCGGAGTGCTCCCTGTAGCGCTGGCCAGCTGCGGCGCTCCTCGGGCCGGAGGTCAGACAACGTGCAGAGAGCCTTCCCTTCCAAGGCCAGCGTGACCTGCATGGCGGTTTCTAAGCTACCAATTTATTATTGGTAGCTTAGAAACCGCCAGCTAAGCTGGCGGTTTCCAGCTAAGCTGGTGTTAATATTGTTCCCTGCTGCCTCCTTTTCAGTCTGCTTTCTTGTTTTGGACATATTTCAAAACAGATTCTGCACGTATTAAATGTCCAAAACATTAACAGCTTACAGCAAAATAGGGTTTAAAAAGTAAAGAAAAAAATATAGCAGGAGCCAGCAACGCACACACCTACTCCATTGCCAGCACACCTGAAGCCAATCTCCAAATTAGGACCCGAAGATTGTGATCTTGACTGTGGATCACCATTTCTGTCTTTAATCGACTTGACTTGCTGCACATCCTTTTCAGCTCGATCGATTTCCTGTACTTTCTCAGTCATCTGGTAATTCTTCTCTACCACCCAGAACCTGTATCAACTCCTTCCTGAACTCTGTGCAACCTTCTTCCTTCTGTAACTCCCCCCCACTTAATCTTTGGCTCTGCCTTCACTGTTTTCCTCTTCTTGCTTTGCAAAGTCATCCTATGGACTACCATCCAATGCTGTCTAGCTACATTCTCCCCTGCCACTATCTTGCAGTCTCCTATCTCTTTCAGATTTCTTCTTATGTATAAAATGTAATCCACCTGTGTGCACCTTCCTCCACTCTTGTAAGTCACCCTATGTTCCTCTCTCTTCTTGAAGTATGTGTTCATCACAGCATTTCCATCCTTTTAGCAAAATCCACAACCATCTGTGCTTCCACATTTCTCTCCTTAACAATTCAATTCAAACAGCTTTATTTGTCCTTCAAGGGGCAATTAATTTAAAAAGCAACTTGTACATTTGATAGAAAAATTCCATATTATCCATTATTTATTATTATTAATATTATATTATTATTTTGTATCATGCCTTTTCTATTTCATGTCTGATGTTTATATGTGCATTCCATGTAGAATAAGTTCATATATTCCTTTGTATTATTCTTTCATGTCTGTGAGCAATTACTGTCTAACTGTAGCCTTCAGAGGATGTGTGTGAGACTGAGGGTCAGACGTCTACACTGATAATGTCTTTGGTATGCCCTGCTCTTCTGTGTCCAAGGAATGTGCTGAACTTCAAGTTCATGTAGATTAGGTTTATAGACACACTGTCTCTGAAATGTCCCTGGATAGTTCTGCAGATAGCTCTCCCCCTTCTTTCCTCCTCCTCCTCCTTGTTTACCCATAGTTATAAATACTGAGCTTAGAGAATGTTTGTTCAGAGACTTCGGTGACAGTGTGCTGTAGGCCACACTCTGTAGTCTCTCCCTCAAATGGCCATTGAGGTGAATAAATGTACAGTACATAAATCCAACTTTCTGCCTAATTCTTTGACTTTGAATAATTTAAGCTCAAAATTATTCTAACATTTTGGCGCCCGAACAGGGACATTTCAGAGACAGACAGTCTCTTTTTTTTGTAAAAAAAAAAAAAAAAAAAAAAGAGTTCTCCGCGGAGGCGGAAGGAACAGGCTGTGAAATTGTTTGTGATTTTTTTTCTGGTATTTGTGAATTTTGAGCAAAAGGAGTTGACTAGTGTTGTGTGTGTGTCACAGCAGTGTAGAAAAAATGGAAGGGCCTTTTTGCTGCAGTGACAGTGTATGTGTGTATGTCCGACCTTGTGGAGATAACGGAGAAAGAAGCATTTCTGTGTGGGCCCTGAGTGTGTGTGTGTGTCTGTGTGTGTGTGTGTGAGGGGAAAAAAAAAGAGAATGAAAAAACACAGGCTGTGTGGGTGCTGACCTGTGTGACAGGGGAGTGAAAGAAGTAATCTTTATATGGGTATTTTTGCAAAGTTTTGGGGTTTTACTTTTTCAATCTAACTTTGTGGGTTTTTAACTCTAATGTTGCATATGTGATAAACTATTTACATATTTTTTAAAGCCAATTTTTTGACGTATCACTGACTTTTATTGACTCAGTTGCCTTATTTCTCTGACTGAAGCATAACAGTGAACTTTACAGGGAAAAAGGACGCAGGACTAACAATTTCCCCGCTGTCACCAAAATGACCAGCCTCTGGGACCCGACCTTGCCACTGTCCATGCCTCCCTCGACGTGACCACAGGCGCATAGAACACTAAGTTAAGTACAAATGCTTGCATCTTAATCAATGCTACCAGCATGACAATGATGAAATTAACTGAATATTACAATATCATGCTGTCACTTAATAATGCCTAATCACTGAAAGCTTTGTGTACACATTATATTACATGATACAAATAGCTGTGTATAGCTTGTGTCACACTGACCTAGATAAGGTAATGGTAAACAAACAGAAACAGCCTTCAAAGGGTGGGGGGGAACAAACCACACAGGCCACAGACTGTGGTCCTGTGCCATAAATTCCTGAAAACAGAGATTAGATCTACACCTGCAGTTACTAATTCTAAATGCTGCATTGGTTTAAGGCTTCTAATATATGACACAGTTTTGTTTAAACATAATTCTAAACTAGTGATTACCCATGTCAATTAGTAAAACATTTATTGATTCACAGACTATTTAGTGAATACTTGCTGTGAATAGCAAAAATACATTCAAATTGTGGAAGCTTTAGGTGTGATTTAAAGGTTTTTCTGCTATTCTTCATTCTTCATTTTTCAACAGGAAAGGGAAAGCATTCACAGATTTTTTTAGCTTTCACCAGGAATTAGATTTGACAAATTAACAAGGAATCATAACATCACCAATACCTTTCAATTTAATTAATCCTTGGTGACATATGCAATATGTAATAAAATAATAAAAAACAATAATTCACTTGTGTTTCTTAACATTATACGTTATAATAAACAACTGGGATAAACATTTAAGGGACACAAAACTAATGATGATCACTGGAACATAAGTAAAATCAATTTATGAGGTGTAGAGGAGCTGAAATAACGAGGCGATTTTTGTATTAAAAACAGGGTTTTTAATGAATAGCTCTTCTATCGAGTCTCATCAGGTGTAGAGCTTGGCAGAAGGCAAGAGAGTGATCTCTGCTCCACTTGCTGGTTAAATACAAGCACACATAGAGCCACACATTGAAAAAGCTGACATCAGAGCCACACATTGAAAAAGCTGACATCAGAGCCACACATTGAAAAAGCTGACATCAGAGCCACACATTGAAAAAGCTGACACCCCCCCCCCCCCATTATCTTAACCCCCCCATTGTTCTGCTATCTCCTCTCCTTGTCTTGGGAGGTGATGGGAAATCCTCCTCTCACCTTAGGGGGTAAAGGTGTCAAGTCCTTCTCCACCGCTGCGTCTTGGGAGGTCCATTGACTTTAACCCGGCGGGGGAGATCCTTTGTCCTTTCCAGGTGTGAAGTTCCTTACATATGCTGTCACAAAACATTTCCACTTGTTCTAACATATGTAGATATGGGATATAAGAGTCATATATACCACAGGCCCCCCAAACACTAGGAAAGGACACAGAAAGAATCACAGTCTAAGATAATAACTATGAAATACTACGTGTTACAACTGTTGCCACAGGAGAAGTTTTCTAGCAGCCATGCTCCTAAGAAAGTTCAGTGGTAAACATAACAGCATAGTGAAATCATAAGTAGCCTTAAACTGTTGTAGCACAATTAGTGAATAATTGCGGGGTGGTTGGTATCAGTCCCTGTGCTGTCTGGGCTTAATTCTTCTCCCAAAACTGCTGTAGGTTGGCTTAGGTGTCCCGCTGGGACCTTCTCGTGGTGAATCTGCATTGTGGGAAGGAAAGAGATTATTTGTTCCCTGCCTGGGGGCTGAGACTTTTCTTCTGGGGGGTCTACCACGCCGAGGTGCTCGTGCCAACTGTGCAGGTTCGTCTCTCAGCAAGAAAGCAGGTTTGAGTCTGTCAACACTGACCACTTCCTTTCTGTCCCCATAATCAAGCACAAAGTGTTTGTCACCATTTTCCAGCACTCTGAACGGGCCATCGTAAACTGGGCGTAACGTTGGTTTAATGGCTTCATGCTTAACAAAAACAAACTCAGCGTTTTTTAAAGTTTGAGGAACAAAAACTCGTGGAAAAGAGTGATGAGCTGGACCGTGGAGGGAGTCCGGTCCACTGCTGCCTAAAAACCTTGGGACTGGAAGGTGTCCTGGTTCTGGGTTCTCTGGTAAAAATTCTCCTGGGAGTCTGATAGGCTGGGCAAAAACTAATTCTGCAGGAGAAGCGTCTAAATCCTCTTTAGGTGCTGCACGCAACCCCAATAAAACCCAGGGAAGTTTATTTACCCAATTTGTGTCCGTTAGTGAGGCCCTGAGGGCAGCCTTTAAGGACCTGTGAAAACGCTTGCATAACCCATTAGCCTGAGGGTGATAAGCGGTGGTGCGATGAATTGTTGCCCCTAAACTGTTAGACATGGCTGACCAGAGCTCTGAGACAAATTGAGGCCCTCTGTCTGACGTGATGTCTGATGGAACGCCGAAACGTGCCACCCAGTTTGCTAGAAAAACGCGAGCGACTTCCTCCGCTGTGGTTGACGCTAGAGGGACTGCCTCTGGCCAGCGCGTGGTGCGGTCTATCATTGTTAACAGGTGTGTGAAACCTTGGGAGGAAGGTAGCGGCCCCACGAGGTCGACGTGAATGTGGTCGAATCTTCTAGCAGGAATTGGAAAAGGCTCCAGAGGGGCTTTTGTGTGTCTGTGTATTTTGGCGCGTTGACAAGGAATGCAAGTTTTTGCCCATTCTTTTACGTTTTTGCGCAGGCCTGGCCACACAAACTTTTCAGCAACCATTTTGACCGAGGCGCGCACACCTGGGTGCGCGAGGGAGTGAATTGCGTCAAAAATACGGCGGCGCCAAGCAGCTGGAACTAACGGGCGAGGTCGGCCGGTTGAAACGTCGCATATTAGGGGGGGCACGCCGTCGCGCAACCCTTTTTTCTCCAGCCTTAACCCTGTTGGTCCGGACAGGAGCGCGCGCACGTCTGCATAACTGCTTTGATCTTCCGCCATGGCTGCATAATCTATTCCATCCTGGATAGGTGCTGCGTATGTGAAGAGTTCCGCTGCTGAGGCGGCGTAATCTGTCTCCTCATGCTCTGGCGGTGTCACAGCGCGAGAGAGACAGTCAGCTACAACGTTAAGTTTGCCTGCTACGTGTCGAATGTCTGTGGTGAACTCTGAAATCGCAGCTAGCTGTCTTTGTTGTCTGCCCGACCATGGTTCTGAAATTTTAGCCATAGCAAAAGTGAGCGGCTTATGGTCCACAAAGACCGTGAAACTCCGCCCTTCTAACCAAAACTGGAAGTGGCGGATGGACAAATGAAGCGCTAGCAGCTCTCTGTCGAAAGTGCTGTATTTGCGTTCCGTTGGGTTTAGCGATTTGCTAAAGAATGTCAAAGGTTGCCAGACTCCGCTGACAAGTTGTTCTACAACTGCCCCTATAGCCAGGTCTGAAGCATCTGTGGTCAGAGCAATGCGGGCTGAGGGATCTGGGTGGACTAACATTGTGGCGTTAGCTAGGGCGCTTTTTACTTCCGCGAAAGCGCGTTCGCGCTCCGGGGTCCATTCGACCGCGTTGGAAGCTTTCTTTTTTCTGAGCGCATCATATAGGGGTTGCATGAGCTGAGCTGCATGGGGGAGGAAACGTTTGTAAAAATTAACCATCCCCAAAAATTCCTGTAGCGATTTAACCGTTTGGGGCCGTGGAAAACCTTCTATCGCATGAACTTTGTCTGGAAGCGGAAATGCACCTTTTGGGGAGACTCTATGTCCCAAAAAATCAATTTGTGATACGCCGAATTTGCATTTGGCTGGATTGATTATTAGTCCATGCTCTTCCAGCTTCTGAAAAACAGTAGTGAGGTGCTGCTCGTGTTCTTCCTCGGATGAGCTGGCTACCAGCATGTCATCGAGGTAGACGAAGACAAAAGGAAGGTCGCGTAGGACAGCGTCCATCATCCGTTGAAAAGTTTGAGCAGCGCCTTTGAGGCCGAATGGCATTCGTAGGAATTCAAAAAGGCCGAAAGGGGTTATTACTGCTGTTTTAGGAATATCTTCAGCTCGGACTGGGACTTGGTGGTAACCGCGGACTAAGTCTATTTTTGAAAAAATGCGCGCACCCTCTAAATGCAGTGAAAAGTCCTGAATGTGAGGAATGGGGTAGCGGTCATGCGCTGTAGCGTTGTTTAGCCTGCGGTAATCTCCGCACGGTCTCCAAGAACCGTCAGATTTCAGAACCATGTGAAGTGGTGAAGCCCAGGGGCTCTTCGAGCGTCTAACAATGCCCAATTTTTCGAGAGCTGCAAATTCATCCTTTGCTATGTTGAGCTTGGCCGCGTCTAAGCGGCGAGCTTTGGCAAAAACAGGAGGTCCTGTTGTCAGAATGAAGTGTTTAACCCCGTGTTTGGCTACAGTGGCTGAGAATTTGGGGGTTGTGAGTGCTGGAAATTGGGTGAGGAGTTGTTCAAACTTACCTCCCGCTGTGGTGACGTTGGCCTGCACAGGTGGTGGGGAAACTCGAGCTGAACATGGAATAGAAGCAAAAGATAGTGCATTAACCAGGCGCCTATTTGCAAGATCCACTAATAACCCGTGTGCACACAGAAAATCTGCGCCTAACAAGTTAAAGCTCACCGCTGCTACAACAAATGCCCATCTGTAGCTGCGGCCGTGGATGAGGAGGTGCAGGCTCTTTTCCCCGAACGTGTCGATGTCAGAGCCGTTGGCTGCCACTGCTCCGTTGCCCCGGGTGCCCATGGTTCGATCTGCGTGGGAGGGCATGACGAAACTCAGCTGAGCTCCCGTGTCGATGAGGAACTGCTTGCCTGTGTATCCATCCGTCACATATAACAGCTTATTCTTCTCGCCGAGAACCGCTGCTGTTAATGGCCCTCGGCTTTGCTGTTTCCACGACATCGTAAACTTGCAGGGGGGAACGCATTTGCGGGCTTTCTCTGCGAAGCGGTGGTGATAATAGCAGACGTCGTTCTGCTCGTTGCGCTTGGGCCGCGCCGCTGTCACCGTGGGTTGAGTCTCTCCAAGGCTCGGGGTGTCAGTTTTCAGATCTGCGGATGCCGCTGTGGGTGTCCGTTCTCTGCAGGCGTTGACGAGCCGGTAAGCCTCGTTGGCCAGTGTGCGGAAATCCTGATGATTATTGCACTTCATACTGGCGAGTGTCCCTCTCAAATGCGGTGGTAGCGTGCTGAGGAAAATGAATTGGAAAAGGAAATTATCATTATCCTCCTCCTTGAGTTGTAGCAAATCCTCCATGAGGGTCCTCGGATTGCTCCCTCTGTGGCCGTAGACCGCCAGGATCCTCTCGGCTCTTTCCTCCGCTGACGGGACATAATTCGCCATGATGGTCGCCTTGAGTGTCTCATATTTGTCCCGGGCTGGTGGTCGCCGGACCAAGCTCCGCACACACTTCGAAGTGGCGGAGTCGAGTTTGGAGACGATATGGTAAAACTTAATATCGTCTGCTGTGATGCCCACCAGTATAAACTGGGCTTCAGCTTGCTGAAACCAAGAGGCGGGGTCTTCTCGCCAGAAGTCTGGCAGGTTGACAGCAACGGCGTTCGTGCACACCATCCCTGTTGTGCCCGCCGGGTGAGAGTGCCTTGCCTCAGCCCTCACGGCGGTGCTGGAGCTCGGTCGAGCTCTCTCAGTGCCCTCTGCCGTGGGGAACAGCTGTCTGCTTGTTCCCTCGTCTGCGTCGTCGCTGGCGTATGCCCGAGTCACCATGGATGAGCAGCTTGAAGAACGCCTCCGGTCCATATTCTCGCGTCAAGGTCACCAGTGTAGAGGAGCTGAAATAACGAGGCGATTTTTGTATTAAAAACAGGGTTTTTAATGAATAGCTCTTCTATCGAGTCTCATCAGGTGTAGAGCTTGGCAGAAGGCAAGAGAGTGATCTCTGCTCCGCTCGCTGGTTAAATACAAGCACACATAGAGCCACACATTGAAAAAGCTGACATCAGAGCCACACATTGAAAAAGCTGACATCCCCCCGTTATCTTAACCCCCCCATTGTTCTGCTATCTCCTCTCCTTGTCTTGGGAGGTGATGGGAAATCCTCCTCTCGCCTTAGGGGGTAAAGGTGTCAAGTCCGTCTCCGCCGCCGCGTCTTGGGAGGTCCATTGACTTTAACCCGGCGGGGGAGATCCTTTGTCCTTTCCAGGTGTGAAGTTCCTTACATATGCTGTCACAAAACATTTCCACTTGTTCTAACATACAGTATGTAGATATGGGATATAAGAGTCATATATACCACAGAGGTGATAAAATTTGCACTCCTGTTGATGTAAATACTGAAGGTGCAGATGGGGAAGCCGTAAGGCTTTCCCCAAATTTTTCTTTGCAGGATGGCACCGAGATTTGATCTTTGTGGGAAATGGAGGGAGGCCGGACAGTGGGTGTGTGAGTGACGGGCTCACTGGCTGGAAGGGGCGACAGTGACCACAGGGGAAAGGACCTCTCACTTGACAAGCATTTTTTGAAGCTAAGTAGAACAAATGACATTGCAAATGACATAAAGCACCACAATTTGAATGACTCTGACTTTAAAAATGTAGTGTTCATATGACTTCACACTACAAGATATATCTGATGCCATTCACCACATAATGGTGTGACAATATCACATTTCAGAAATGTGACAGTAATAAGGAATGTGTTTTCCCGGTGCTCGGCTGTGGCCGAGCTGGGTCTCGGGACTACAGTCCACCTCATAATTTAGCAAGGAATATATAAAATGAGGCATTCCTTGTACAAAATTAAGCTAAATTCTAATTAGGCAATATGTCCACCTTTCCATTGACTGAAGAAATGTGACACAACCTTTCACAAGGATTCACTTACACAAATTCAACCTGTCTGTGTTCAATTGGACATACTGATCTTAGTTATCAATGCTAAATCATATCAAATCTGCACAGACAGCTGTATTGCCTTTTCCTAAATGGAATTTGTAAATTATTTCAAGAGACGACACAAAAGAAGCTATGACTATTGAAACCTCATTTTGAAGGAGCTATACTACTCACAAATTTTCTTCTAAATTAATGTGTGTAATACATAAAAAGTGGTAACACGCTTCCTTCTAGTAAAAAGACACAACCCATCAAGCAAATACCCTGCAACTTTGATGCATGCACTGGGGGGGGGGGGGGACCAAAGAAATTAATTAGAAATATAATTAGCAATCGTCAGAAAAATAGATAGTACATAAAAAATTATCAATAAATGATCAGTAGTGTAGACAAAAATACAGATGAGACCGTTTGGTAATGAAATCAAACATTCAATAGGAGAAGTTAAAAGTTACATCAATAAATTTCCAGATATTTAAGAAAATATCTGCAGATTATTGTAAAAGAAACATCATGTTTATAAGGAACAAGGTAAACTGATAAGGAAGAAGGAAACTATGCAAATTTATGAGAAAAGTTCCAAATGTCTAAGAAAGGTCCAATTTATGCTGAATTTATGTTTACTGTGGGACTTGATTTAGAATCTACTGCAAAGACAATACAAATTCTTACTCAGTTAAGGGAGCAATGCTTTAGGGAGCTCAAAGCAAAATAAATAAATAAATAAATAAATTTAAAAAAATTTGATCCTCCCTGCATAAACTTAGTTTTTTCAAAACCCTTTGCATGAGTCTCATTGAGCTAAATAAGAGTGGAGGTAAAAATGTTTAGAAATTATTTACACACTTACTGAATATACAAAGACTTTCCCCTACACTAACTTAAATACTGCTATGGTGACACTGAAACTCTTTTTTTAAACTCTTTTTTTAAAATAGCTGAAATGATTTATTTAAATAATGGAGAACATATAATGGAATACACTTTGCAAATCAAATCATGTCACATTTAGGTACAATATCCGAATTATTAGTGCCAAACATTTACCTAGGAAACCATTTAGCTTGCCATCAACAATCTACAGGATCAGTATAATGCACAAATAAGGAAAATAGGGATATTGTGAATGACAAACCCTATTATTGAAGCCATTTAACTTTGGTGATGAGGAAGGGTTTCTGGGTGATTACATGCAAAGGATGACAACTGACAGCGATGTTATCTATACTGCCCTTCCCAGGAGGGACCATGTGACGAAGGAACCGTGGGAGGTGCGCCCATCTTTTGGACAAACCAGGGGATCTGGTCATCAAAGGAAACTGGACCAAAACTCCCTGGCAAGGACAGCACAAAGGTTATCCTGCTGACCTGAACAGCTGCGGAAAGCGAAGGACATGGCACTTGGATGCATCTGACATTTTACCCCACTTGAAACCCTCAGCAAGAGACTGTTTAAAATAAATTGTATACTTATTTGGGAAAAAAAGGCAACAAATAACTGTTTAACTGTTTCTCTATGCAAGTGCTGGCTGATGGCGTTCGCATCCAGTAATGACCTTGCTAATAGAGAAGCAGGCTGTTTGTTTATCATGATGAGGGAAAAAAATACAAGGGAAAGAAAAGTGTGGTTAGTATTGTTACCTTATCATCCTCATCATCCTCTAGTAATACTTAATATTGGTTATTAAGTTGTTCCATTGCTTTTACACTGTAGAGAATGTTTACTCCTTAATAACATTAACAGTTGGACAAACTATCTTTTATTGCTAAAATGATAGTTACTACAGACTGTTTGGTTTTCTAAGAAAGGCTATATACAGAAATAACATAGCAAACTTCATTTTGAATCACACCTGACACAACACATCACTCCACTGATTAGAAACATGATGACACTCCTTACTCTGTGAATGCAAGGTTAATTTCATCAGGGAACTCCTCTTTTTGAAGTGGTGATGTCCTCTGCCCAACAGCTTAACACTCTCTGAGTATGCAACGGCTTACAGTGCGTCTCTCCCCTGCACTGCTACCCTGCTTGACCAACGAAGCGAGCAAGTGTTATACCAAGGATCTACATTGACAAAGGTCATTGAGTCATTGGGTGTATTCGCATTTGGCCAGGACTGGGCAGATCTGTGTACCCCATTTTGACAACTGACCGTACCCTCATCATGTCGGCAGAGCAGGTGGGCAGGGTGAAGAGAGATGCTATTCTACCACTTGATGCCATTTATGAAGCATGAATGCAATTTCAGATGGAAAGTACAGGAGTGAGGTTTTTGTTCATTGTTTCTTTAAGTGAGAGTGAAAACAAAATACCTTAGGGATTAAAACACTTAATTGTAGACTACAATCATTTACAAAATTATAACAGAGGATACACACAGCTTCATTGCTTTGCACACAATGATAACCAAACTAATTAAGTTAGTGTTTCTCTTCATGGAGAAGTCTCATCATAAACTTGGTAATGATTTTATAGTGATAACTTTGGACTTTTCTTGTGTGAGTCCTTAATATGATGATAAGGCTGGTTATTGTAAACTTAGTAATATGTCTTCATACAACTGCTGCAGATGATGAGGATGGTGAAAGGGATCATACTAAGGAGCTTGAAGAATGCAATATGGTTTAAGGCTGTTTTCGAGTGCTTTCATATTATTTATTGCACATATTCACCCTTAATGATATGTTCTGCACACATTTTTAACTTGTAAAGACACACAACAGCATGTAAATTCTTATACATATCCTTATATTAATTCATTCACTTTATTTTACTACTACTTTTGTTATTTTTCTTTTAATCATGATGCTTTATTAAGCATCAAGGGGGGATATGATAGAAAAATTCCATATTATCCATTATTTATTATTATTAATATTATGTTGTTGTTGTTGTTATTATTATTATTATTATTATTATTATTATTATTATTATTTTTATTTTGTATCATGCCTTTTCTATTTCATGTCTGATGTTTATATGTGCATTCCATGTAGAATAAGTTCATATATTCCTTTGTATTATTCTTTCATGTCTGTGAGCAATTATTGTCTAACTGTGGCCTTCAGAGGATGTGTGTGAGACTGAGGGTCAGACGCCTACACTGATAATGTCTTTGGTATGCCCTGCTCTTCTGTGTCCAAGGAATGTGCTGAACTTCAAGTTCATGTAGATTAGGCTTATACACACTCTTTCTGTCTCTGAAATGTCCCTTGATGGTTCTGCAGATAGCTCTCCCCCTTCTTTCCTTCTCCTACTCCTTGTTTACCCATAGTTACCTCCGCCAAGGAGGTTATGTTTTTACCGGGGTTTGTCTGTCTGTCTGTCTGTCTGTTACCAACATAAATCAAAAAGTTATGAATGGATTTTGACGAAATTTTCAGGACAAGTCCGAAATGGGACAAGGAAGAAATGATTAGATTTTGGGAGTGATCCGGATCACCGTCTGGATCCAGGAATTTTTTTTTAAAGGATTCTTTATCATTGCGAGATAGGGCCATTTTTAGCATATGTGTATATAACTCCACAATAAATGGTCAGGACGCTTGCCAAAAAAATACAGGAAAAGATCCCAATAGGTTCTACGAATGACTGATCCCGATCCTGCAAAAAATCCGGATACTGTGATCCAGAACAGGAAATAAAAGGGGATCTTTGGAATTTTCATCACTGTAAGGTAACAAATTAAGATGAATGAATGAATGAATGAATTTTATTTCGGATAGTACAGTACAGGTTAAAAGAAACTGTATAATATAACAACAAGGTCAAATTAGACAAAGACTCCTTCTTCTATACAATTCCACGTGAGTTATCCGAAATGGGTGATGGCTGAAGCCGCAGCTTATATTGCCCACCCATATTCCATCCAAGAATTCAAAAGAGAAAAAAGAGAAAACAAGACAAGAGCAATTACAATTTAAAACAAAGCTAAGACAAAATGTGACTGAGAGAGAAAAAAAAAAAGAAAACTAAGCTAAGCTAAGTTAAGTGGTTACTATTCAAAACAAATCTAAGACAAAGTGTCACAGAGAAAAAAAAACAAAAACTAAGCTACAACACAACACAGGCTGGATATGTCAATCCTTATGTGAGTTTACATGTCGTCTTGTAAATATGTTTGGAGTATTTCTTCCTTTAGTTTTTGTTTAAATTGTCCAAGCGTTGTACATGATTTTAATTCAGGTCCAAAATCGTTCCATAATCTGACTCCTTGCACAGAAATACAGTGTTGCTTGGTGGTTGTTCTCACTGTAGGCTTTTGAAATATACATGTTCCTCTGAAGTGATATCGTTTCTCCCTTGTTTGGAACAACTTTTGGATATTTGTGGGCAGTGATAAATTCTTCACTTTGAACATTATTAATGCGGTTTTAAGGTCAACCAGATCTTTCAACTTGAGAGTTTTTTGTTTGAGAAAAAGTGGGTTTGTTGGTTCCCTGTAAGCTGCTTTGTTTATTATTCTAATAGCTCTCTTTTGAAGCATAAAGAGTGGATATATGTTTGTTTTATATGTATTTCCCCATACTTCATTACAATATGTCATGTATGGGAGTATTAATGAATGATGCAAGGTGTATAGTGTGGGTTGATTCAGCAAATATTTCACTCTGTGTAATATTGCAATTGATTTGGATACTTTACCTTTAATGTAATTAATATGTGACTTCCAACACAGTTTGTTATCAATTATTACTCCAAGGAATTTAGTTTCAGATACCCTTTCAATCTCTACACCATTGACATTGAGTTTGGGTACTGGGTTGTTGTGATGGTTGTTAAAGACTATAAATTTTGTCTTACTTAAATTGAGCGTTAATTTGTTTGAATCAAACCACAGTTTAAGCTTTCCTAATTCCTTTCCGAGTGTATCTAGAAGTTGTTCCAAATTGTTTCCACTGCATAGCAGATTAGTGTCATCGGCAAACAATATTAAGTCCATTTTTTCTGAAACTTTACATATATCGTTTATATACATATTGAATAATAATGGTCCCAAAACTGAACCCTGTGGGACTCCACAGGTGACCTTCAGCAACTCTGAGTTTTTGTTGCTAACACATACATACTGATATCTATTCTTTAAGTAACTACTTAACCAGGACAGTGCTACCCCTCTAATACCACAATTTTGTAGTTTCTTTAATAATAAATTATGATCTACTGTATCAAATGCTTTTTTAAGATCTAGGAATACTCCACCTGAATACTCTTTATTTTCGATGGCTGTTGATATTTTTTCTGTAAATTCCATTAGGGCATATGCAGTTGTCCTCTTGTGTCTGAACCCATATTGCTGCTCACATAATAAATCATTCTTCAGTATGAAGTTGTCAATTCTCTCATAGAATATATTTTTTCAAGTATCTTGGAAAATTGCGGTAATAGTGAAATTGGTCTATAGTTTGAGAGTTCCCCTCTGTCACCCGTCTTGTATATCGGAATTACTTTAGCTATTTTCATTGCATTGGGAAATATACCTGATTGGATATAAACATACAACAAACACCAAAATATAACCAAAACACTGAAGAATCAGTAGTGTGCCAATGGATTTGTTGTATCTTCAAAAGCTATGGAGTTATATCCTGAAGAAAACTGCCGTTACCGAAAAAGTGATTTTTGTCAATAACTACTGAACTAATAAAGATATCAATGTGAATCCAATTGCTAAAGGTATGTTTTGATGGTCAAGGAATCTGAAAATATAGATAAAATAAATGTAGGACTATTATATTTGGGGAAAATCCCAATATTAGGGGGAACTGAGGTACTTGGCGGAGGTCTGCGCTCTCCAAGTGCTTTTCCAGTTATAAATACTGAGCTTAGAGAATGTTTGTTTAGAGACTTCAGTGACAGTGTGCTGTAGGCCACACTCTGTAGTCTCCCCGTCAAATGGCCATTGAGGTGAATAAAATGTACATAAATCCAACTTTCCGCCTAATTCTTTGACTTTGAATAATTTAAGCTCAAAATTATTCTAACAACACTGATGCACTAAGTTGTGTAAACACAATAGACAATACAAGAAGAAAATGAAAGTCACATCTAACCAATCATTAGAGACAGTGTTATAATAAATAGTACTGTAAAAAATACAACAATAAGATTGGGGGTTACTAAAAGAATAAAAGAACGGTCATGATAAAAACAAAAACCTAAAACCTGTATAATAAATAATAATATATTTTTAAAAAGTATGTGTGACATTTAACAACCTTAAGAAGCATTTAGTAGCTTTATTGCTAAGGGAATAAAGGAGTTATACCGATTAGTTTTGCTAGCAGGTAAAACATAATGGTGCCCTGATGGCAAAAGAGAGAATTCATTAGAGAGGACATGATCAGGAGAAGATAAAATGCATTCTGCTTTCCGAATGATCTGCTGGTTACAAAAGAAATTCAGATCTCTCGGTCTCACACCGATAATCTTGGAACAGATCTTCACAATATTGTTCAGACTATTTCCATCTTTAACTGTGAGACTATTAAACCAGCAGATAAAAAAAGCCCAAAACAAACTCTCAATAAAAGACTAATAAAAATGACAGAATCATTTGACTCACTGAAAAGGAATCCTCAAGACCATACCTACCCAGCACCTCCTCATTACCTCTGTTCCCTTCACCTACATGCCCATTAAAGTCTGCTCCAATTGCCACTCTCTCTCCCCTGGGAAGACTCTACCACTTCATCCAACTTACTACAGAATTCCTCTTTCTCTTCTACCTGACATCCAACTTGTGGGGCATACACACTGACAACATTCAACATCACACCTTTGACTTCTAGCTTCAAACTCATGGTTCTGTCTGACTCCCTCTTTACCTCCTGAACACTCTACCTTCAAGATTACTCCTACTCCATTTTTCTTCCTATCGACACCATGGTAGATAGGAAGTTTAAATCATGTAAACTTATTAAAAATAGTTTAAACTGTTTTAAATAAGTTTAAAACAGTTTAAATCGACCTCCAATTCTCCTAGCCTTGCTTCCCTTCCGTCTGGTTTCTTGAACACACACAGTATATCTACCCTTCTTCTCTCCATCATATCAGCTAGCTCTCTGCCTTTACCAGTCATAGTCCCTACATTTAAGCTGGATTCATGCTACATTTCCGCTCTGGTCTACTGAGTTGTGTGTCCGCTTTGGACAAGGCCGGCGTGCATGCAGCTGTGTAAATGCTTCACTTTTTTCATCTACCAGGCCAAGCCATTGATGCATGCTCATAACTGTCATTTGTAGTTTCACCCCAGTCCTATGGGTAGCACAGATGTGCTAACACGCTAGTTTGTTCACCGGCTATATAAAAGTGAAGAAACGTGAGTTCGACGTACATTTTTTGTAGCAACAACAATGGTATTGTGATGTATGCAAGGTTCACACAAAGAAAGGGAGCAGATGGCTGCGACGAAACAGGCTTTACTGAAGACACAACAACGGACACAGACAGGAGGGGAGGTCATTCCCACCAACCTCCGTTTATATCAAGGTTACACAACACATAATCACTCCTGCTCTAACTCTACCTATAACACTGCTGTGTCATTATAACTGCGTTATAATGACCCAGCAGTGTAATAACACAGTAATAACACTAAACATACACAAAAATAACGTCTCTACTGGCAAGGCATGCTGGGAAAAAGCCCCGATGTTACACTGCCCCCCTGGACTGGTTTCTGTCCCCAGAAAATGAAAGTCCAACTCAAAAGTCCAACACGAACACGTCCAGGTGTCAGGGCGGCCTTCGATGCCAACAACCAGCACACCAGTGTCCATCTGTGTCTCGGTCGGAAGTATCTGGTCAGGGTGAAGGCTCCGGTTTGACCACCAGTGGGGCGGATGGCTGGTACGGGGCGAGATGGTCACGGTGAAGTACCACGACCCAGTCCCTTTTCTTAAGCTTCACCCTGTACACCACATCCGACAGTCTCTGCAGAACCACGCACGGTCCCGACCAATGGCTCGCCAACTTCGGTGATCGTCCTCTTTTCCTCTCAGGGCAGAAAACCCAGACTTGATCTCCCGGTGCAAAGTCCCTCCCCTGGCAGCGGGAGTCATACGCTCGCTTCTGCTGACCCCCTGCCGCTGCCAGGGCCTCCCGAGCCAGTTTGTGCAAGTTGGGAAAAAGCAGCAGCACAATTCTCACTCCACTGAACTGTGCGTCCTTTCTGTGTCAGCTGATGCAGCGGGCTGGCGATGGTGGTGAAGTCTTTCACAAACCTCCTTTAATAGGAGGCCAGTCCGAGAAAGCTCCGCAGTTCTCCCACATTCCGCGGCACTGGCCAGTCTCGCACCGCTGCCACCTTTTCTGGATTGGTGGCAACTCCCGCTGCGCTGACGACGTAGCCCAGGAAGGTGGTCTCCCGCCGAAATAGGTGACACTTCCTCCGGTGCAACCGCAGTCCGGCCTGTCGGATGGCATCCAGTACTTCTCGGAGATTGGACAGGGCGCTGTCAAAATCAGCTGCATGCACCAGTAGGTCGTCCAGGTAAACAATGCAGCGGCTCCGGGGCACGTGAACCAGCACTCGCTCCATCAAGCGCTCAAAGGTGGCCGGGGCGTTGCAAAGTCCAAACGGCATCACTTTAAACTGATACAGTCCCTGCCCGATGGAGAAGGCTGTTTTTTGGTAGGCCTCAGGTGACAGCTCTACCTGCCAATAGCCACTGTGTAGATCCAGCGAGCTGAACCAGCTGCAGCTGGCGATGTGGTCCAGTGCATCATCGATGCAGGGCAGGGGGTAGGAGTCTTTATGGGTGACGTTATTCAGGCGCCGGTAATCAACGCAGAACTGCCATGAACCGTTCTTCTTCCTGACCAGCACCACCGGCGCCGCCCAGGGGCTGCTGGAGGGCTCAATGATGTCTACCTCCAGCATTTCTCGCACTTTTTGCTCTGCTGCTGCCCGCCTTGAAAAGGGCAGCCGGTGTGGGCGGAGTCGAATCGGCCTGGTCTCACCGGTGTCGATCTCGTGCTGCACTAAGCCGGTCTGGTTGCATTCCTTGTCCTTTGCAGCGAAGACACCCATATAGCAGTCCAACAGCTCCCACAGCTGGCGTCTCTGTCCCGGCTCCAGCCTGCTACAACTCTGCTGGAATAATTCCTTGACCGCCTGCTGCGTCTCTGCCGACACGTTGACCCTTCCCCTTGCTGTCCCTGTGTGTGCTCGTGCTCCCTCTGCTCGTGCTGGTGGCGCCGTTGTGTCCAGTCCTCGCGGTGGCCGACCTGGTCCGGTCCATCCTGGCAGTCCCTCGGTCGCGCAGGCCTCCGTGTTCCTTCTCTGGGCTCCGCTGCGGAGCATGATGGTCCGGGTTCCCAGCTGGAGGGACGGTCTGGCAGTGTCGATCTTGGCGTTCCATGCTGCGAGCAGGTCGAGTCCAATAATACAGGGGTCTTGGCTGTCAGCCAGCCAAAACGGGTGTTTTATGTTCTGACCGGCCACCCCCACCACAAGAACTCTCCGCCCCCCCAATCTGGCGTGCTCACTGGTAGCTGTGGTGACGTGGCGCTCGGTGGGTTCCCACCCCCATGGTGTCATCTCGTCTGTGCCTGGCAGCACACCGGGTCAGACCAAGGAGATGGTAGAGCCGGTGTCAATCAGAGCCCAGATCGACGTCTTCTCCAGGCTGCACTGTAACTACATCCCTGGCGAGTGTCCAATTTGGCCCACGCACGGCGCCGGCTCGTTGGGGGAAACATCTACGGGAGGCGGCCTGTCCCCGTCCATGCCACCTTGCTCTAGTTTAACGTTGGCCAGGGGCTGTTTTGTCATGGGGTGGGTGCGGGGCAGTACCGTGCAATGTGTCCTGGCTCTCCGCAGCGGAAGCACCGTTCCTCACATCGCCGCGACCGTCTTCTCCGTGGACGTGCTGCCGTGGTCTGCCGTAACTCCTCCTCCTCCCCCTCACTCTCAGCCGTGGCCTGGAAGGCTCTTTGTCTTGGCTCAGCTGTACGATTCATCAGCGGCTCCACCCGCTCTGCTTCTGCCACCGCAGTCTCCCAGTTGCTCGCGGCATTAATCCGGACATGGTTCTGGAGCTGGGCCAGGCGGAGACCTTGGATGAAGTTCCGGAGGGAGAGCTTCTCCACTACCTCCGGTTCGAAGTCTGGGTAGCTGTGCCGTGTTAGCAGCCGTATGTCCGCCACGTAGGCTCCTAGTCTCTCCTGGCTGCCTCAACGGCTTTTGCCCAGCTGTTCCTGGGCGTGCTCAGCGTCGGCCGTTCTCCCAAACCGTCTCCGGAGTGCTCCCTGTAGCGCTGGCCAGCTGCGGCGCTCCTCGGGCCGGAGGTCAGACAACGTGCAGAGAGCCTTCCCTTCCAAGGCCAGCGTGACCTGCATGGCGGTTTCTTCTGGTAGCCAGCCGTTCAGAGCGGCAGCCAGCTCGACCTGGACCAGGTAGTCGTCCAGCAGGGTCTCGTCGTTGAAGCGGGGAATCTTGTCCTGCTGCGGGGTGGATGGGACGGTTGCCTCTCGGTCGATCGCTGGCCCGTCCTGCCCTAAAAAGGGCGGGGAGCGGGGCTGGTTTGCTCTGCTCCGCCCGCCCTGCCTTGAAAAAGGCAGAAGGCGGGGTACGCTGGTCTTGTCAGGTCCGCTGCTCCGTTCATCCCGACGAGCAACTCCGGGGGTCGGTGTCTCAGCTCTGTCGTCCATCCCCAGCTGAGCGATGAATCGCTCCAGCTGCTGGATCTAGGCTCGGATCCTGGCTTCCATCTGCTCCATCTCCCACTCTTGACACCAGTGTGACATATGCGAGGTTCACACAAAGAAAGGGAGCAGATGGCTGCGACGAAACAGGCTTTATTGAAGACACAACAATGGACACAGACAGGAGGGGAGGTCATTCCCACCAACCTCCGTTTATATCAGGGTTACACAACACATAATCACTCCTGCTCTAACTCTACCTATAACACTGCTGGGTCATTATAACACAGTTATAATGACACAGCAGCATAATAACACAGTAATAACACTATACATACACAAAAATAACGTCTCTACTGGCAAGGCATGCTGGGAAAAAGTCCCGATGTTACAGTATTGTTTTGAGAAAAAGGAGGAACCATTACCATTTTTCAATGCTCTTTGCCACTCAAGCTGCTGCTGCTGCTGTTGCAAAACGGTTCATGTATGTTTATTCTCATCTTCCTCTTCTTCTTCTACTTTGACTTTGTATGCTGTGTTGGTAGCGCCACCTCGTGAATGGGAAGTTTAATTTTGCACATGTGCAATCAACGTGCCCAGGCAACGCGGCCATAAAATTTGGGCTGCACGCGGTCATCTGTAGAAGGGCTTTGCAGACACTAGTGGACTGGAGACGATGATGTAATTGTCGTCACACAAGCCTTGCAGTCGAGCGGACTTGGACAGTGGAGGTGCAGCATGAATCCAGCTTTAAAGTCCCTACTCTCACCTCCACACTTCTACCTTTCCCTTTCCTTTTTCTCTCTCCCTCCTAACACACCTTCCCTCTCTCCTCCTCCTCGATTTTCAACCAACAGTAGCCCAATTTCCACCGGCACCCTGTCGGTTAACAGCACCAGTGGCGGTCGTTGTTAACTCAGGCCTTGACCGATCCGGTATGGAAGTCTCATTTGTCAAGATGTTTGATTTGACAAAGGTTTTACGTCGGATGCCTTTCCTGACACAACCCTTCCCATTTACCCGGGCTTGGCACCTGTGTTCTGACATTTTGGCATGCCTATCAGAACAGCATACCCTGGGTTACTGCGCATGTGCACGTATGCGTACAACAGAAATACGCTGTACTAAATGAAAGTCCATCATTTCTGCATACCGCTAGAGACTTCATACAGCTGACCAAAGGTAAGCAATTATGTAATATTATAACTATATAGAGTTGCATATATCATATATAACTGTAGTTAGGGTGCAGTTAAATTAAAATTCAAAAAAATGTAAAAAACACTGTTGTACTGGAGAAAGTAAGTGATATATAGATTGTTAAAAAACAGTTGTACTGGAGAAGTGATATAGATTGTTAAAAAAACACAGTTGCACTGGAGAAAATAAGTGATATATAAGAACGTTAAAAAAGTGCTGTTGTACTGGAGAAAATGAGTGGAATATATATTGTTTGTGTAACTATTATTTTATTGATGTCTTTTTTTGTATTGTGGAAGAAGGAAGCAGACGAGGCAACGAGCTAGATGACACACAAACTTTATTCCTCTTCCAACATCAAGTAGAGTAAACTCTCACTGGGTCTCAGAGCACCTTCTTTTTAAAAACCTTTAATTCCTCACAGGAGACCCAGGGGCCCAACAAGAATGCATTCAGTGGACAAAGACATGCATGGCACATTAACATCATATACAGTGGGGTAAAAAAGTATTTAGTCAGCCACCAATTGTGCAAGATCTCCCACTTAAAAGATGAGAGAGGTCTCCAATTTTCATTATAGGTATACCTCAACTATGAGAGACAAAATAAGAAAAAAAAATCCAGAAAATCACATTGAAGGATTTTTAATGAATTAATTGGTAAATTCCTCGGTAAAATAAGTATTTGGTCAATAACAAAAGTTCATCTCAATACTTTGTTACATACCCTTTGTTGGCAATGACAGAGGTCAAACGTTTTCTGTAAGTTTTCACAAGGTTTTCACACACTGTTGCTGGTATTTTGGCCCATTCCTCCATGCAGATCTCCTCTAGAGCAGTGATGTTTTGGGGCTGTCGCTGGGCAACACAGACTTTCAACTCCCTCCAAAGATTTTCTATGGGGTTGAGATCTGGAGACTGGCTAGGCCACTCCAGGACCTTGAAATGCTTCTTACGAAGCCACTCCTTCGTTGCCCGGGTAGTGTGTTTGGGATCATTGTCATGCTGAAAGACCCAGCCACGTTTCATCTTCAATGCCCTTGCTGGTGGAAGGAGGTTTTCACTCAAAATTTCACGATACATGGCCCCATTCATTCTTTTCTTTACACGGATCAGTCGTCCTGGTCCCTTTGCAGAAAAACAGCCCCAAAGTATGATGTTTCCACCCCCATGCTTCACAGTAGGTATGGTGTTCTTTCTCCTCCAAACACGACAAGTTGAGTTTTTACCAAAAAGTTCTATTTTGGTTTCATCTGACCATATGACATTCTCCCAGTCCTCTTCTGGATCATCCAAATGCTCTCTAGCAAACTTCACATGGGCCTGGACATGTACTGGCTTAAGCAGGGGGACATGTCTGGCACTGCAGGATTTGAGTCCCTGGCGGCGTAGTGTGTTTCTGATGTAGCCTTTGTTACTTTGGTCCCAGCTCTCTGCAGGTCATTCACTAGGTCCCCCCATGTGGTTCTGGGATTTTTGCTCACCGTTCTCGTGATAATTTTGACCCCACGGGGTGAGATCTTGCATGGAGCCCCAGATCGAGGGAGATTATCAGTGGTCTTGTATGTCTTCCATTTTCTAATAATTGCTCCCACAGTTGATTTCTTCACACCAAGCTGCTTACCTATTGCAGATTCAGTCTTCCCAGCCTGGTGCAGGTCTACAATTTTGTTTCTGGTGTCCTTTGACAGCTCTTTGGTCTTGGCCATAGTGGAGTTTGGAGTCTGACTGTTTGAGGTTGTGGACAGGTGTCTTTTATACTGATAACGAGTTCAAACAGGTGCCATTAATACAGGTAACAAGTGGAGGACAGAGGAGCCTCTTAAAGAAGTTACACGTCTGTGAGAGCCAGAAATCTTGCTTGTTTGTAGGTGACCAAATACTTATTTTACTGAGGAATTTACCAATTAATTCATTAAAAAATCCTTCAATGTGATTTTCTGAATTTTTTTTTCTCATTTTGTCTCTCATAGTTGAAGTATACCTATGATGAAAATTGGAGACCTCTCTCATCTTTTAAGTGGGAGAACTTGCACAATTGGTGGCTGACTAAATACTTTTTTGCCCTACTGTAACACCTGTCCCACTTCTCACACCCTCTCCTCCTTCAGTGTCTCCTGAACTCCCCGGGGGGTGAATAATCCTTTCTGTTCTGTCTGTCTGAGACCCCCTGGTGCCAACTGCCTCTTTTATTCCATTGTTCCCTTTTACTCCCGGCTCTGGCTCCTGACTCTGGGTGGAGAATCCCCCACACAGTGCCACCACAGTATGTGAATATACAGTGGGGCAAAAAACTATTTAGTCAGCCACCAATTGTGCAAGTTCTCCCACTTAAAAGATGAGAGAGGTCTCCAATTTTCATCATAGGTATACCTCAACTATGAGAGACAAAATGAGAAAAAAAAATCCAGAAAATCACATTGAAGGATTTTTAATGAATTAATTGGTAAATTCCTTGGTAAAATAAGTATTTGGTCAATAACAAAAGTTCATCTCAGTACTTTGTTATATACCCTTTGTTGGCAATGACAGAAGTCAAACGTTTTCTGTAAGTCTTCACAAGGTTTTCACACACTGTTGTTGGTATTTTGGCCCATTCCTCCATGCAGATATCCTCTAGAGCAGTGATGTTTTGGGGCTGTCGCTGGGCAACATGGACTTTCAACTCCCTCCAAAGATTTTCTATGGGGTTGAGATCTGCAGACTGGCTAGGCCACTCCAGGACCTTGAAATGCTTCTTACAAAGCCACTCCTTCATTGCCCGGGCAGTGTGTTTGGGATCATTGTCATGCTGAAAGACCCAGCCACGTTTCATCTTCAATGCCCTTGCTGGTGGAAGGAGGTTTTCACTCAAAATCTCACGATACATGGCTCCATTCATTCTTTCCTTTACACGGATCAGTCGTCCTGGTCCCTTTGCAGAAAAACAGCCCCAAAGTATAATGTTTCCACCCCCATGCTTCACAGTAGGTATGGTGTTCTTTCTCCTCCAAACGCGACAAGTTGAGTTTTTACCAAAAAGTTCTATTTTGGTTTCATCTGACCATATGACATTCTCCCAGTCCTCTTCTGGATCATCCAAATGCTCTCTAGCAAACTTCAGACAGGCCTGGACATGTACTGGCTTAAGCAGGGGGACACGTCTGGCACTGCAGGATTTGAGTCCCTGGCGGCGTAGTGTGTTTCTGATGTAGCCTTTGTTACTTTGGTCCCAGCTCTCTGCAGGTCATTCACTCGGTTCCCCCATGTGGTTCGGGGATTTTGCTCACCGTTCTCGTGATAATTTTGACCCCACGGGGTGAGAGCTTGCGTGGAGCCCCAGATCGAGGGAGATTATCAGTGGTCTTGTATGTCTTCCATTTTCTAATAATTGCTCCCACAGTTGATTTCTTCACACCAAGCTGCTTACCTATTGCAGATTCAGTCTTCCCAGCCTGGTGCAGGTCTACAATTTTGTTTCTGGTGTCCTTTGACAGCTCTTTGGTCTTGGCCATAGTGGAGTTTGGAGTCTGACTGTTTGAGGTTGTGGACAGGTGTCTTTTATACTGATAACGAGTTCAAACAGGTGCCATTAATACAGGTAATGAGTGGAGGACAGAGGAGCCTCTTCAAGAAGAAGTTACAGGTCTGTGAGAGCCAGAAATCTTGCTTGTTTGTAGGTGACCAAATACTTATTTTACCAAGGAATTTACCAATTAATTCATTAAAAATCCTTCAATGTGATTTTCTGGATTTTTTTTTTCTCATTTTGTCTCTCATAGTTGAGGTATACCTATGATGAAAATTGGAGACCTTTCTCATCTTTTAAGTGGGAGAACTTGCACAATTGGTGGCTGACTAAATACTTTCTTGCCCCACTGTACAGATGTGGACAAAATTGTTGGTACCCCTCTGTTAATGAAAGAAAAACCCACAATGGTCACAGAAATAACTTGAATCTGACAAAAGTGGTAATAAATAAAAATTCTATGAAAATTAACCAATGAAAATCAGACAATGCTTTTGAATTGTGGTTCAACAGAATTATTGTAAAAAACAAACTCATGAAACAGGCCTGGACAAAAATGATGGTACCCCTAGAAAAGATTGAAAATAATGTGACCATAGTAGTAGTAGTAGATTAGTTTATTTGACAGGGACAGTGCAATAAACATAGACAATTAATCAAAGACAATCAATCTGATGTGTTGCACATAGAGTGTATAGCTATTAGCTAATTTGCAACTCTTGTCCCTGGATGGGCTTTAGAAAAAAGAATCAAGATAAAAATATACACAATAACCACATACATCAATGCAGAAGAATTATAAATACACAATTATAAATATTATAAATATTATAAATACACAAATATAACAGCCTGACTCACCTTTAACATAAATATTATAAATACACAAATATAACAGCCTGACTCACATTTAACACATATAACATAACTCACATTTGCCTATTTCAGGCCTTCCTCCCTCTGTCACTCACTATAAACAAACACATTTATTCCTTCCCTTCATTCACTCTCACTTTGCAGACAAATAATTCATACATGAGTACATTCTTGTTTATTTTTCAGCCAGTTTTTAACATTTTTAGTGAATGTTTTAAAGTCCGTTATTATTTTAATTTCATTTGGCATTGTGTTCCAGATGTGACTGCCCTTTATAGAGAAAGCTGTTTGTCCAAATGTGGTTCTGCGGTGGAATATTTTACAGTTATTGTTAACAGAACTCCTGGTGGCTCTGCTGCTGTCCTGTCTTTGGACGAAACCAGCAAGTGGCTCGGGTGCTGATTTATGGAAACATTTGAACGTTAATTTCAGAAGACAGAGGTCAATGAAGCTCTCAAAACTCAATAGGTTGTATTTTTTTAAAACATTACAGTGATGCCACCTAATGGGCTTTTTGTCCAAGATTTTTAGGGTTTGATTATATAATGAACCTATATGTCTTATTGTGGAAGGGGCTGCTTGAGCCCAGACTGTCAAACAGTATGATATATGAGAAAAAACCATAGAATGCATATACAGTGCAGCTGCTTCGTAAGGTATGTAATATCTAATTAATTTAAAGCAGTTCAGATTTTTTTTTACTGTTTTTGAAATTTTCTTTATATGAAGATTAAATTTGAGTTGAGGATCTAGTACAATGCCAAGGTATTTGAATTCTGTAGCTAAACTGATGTCATGATCATGTATATTAACTTTAAAATGTTGCAGGTTACATTTTTTGATTGAAAAGCACATTGAGACTGTTTTCTGAAGGTTCAGCAATAGATGGTTCTTGAGGAGCCACTCTTGGACATCAACCATACTTGTAGACAGTACATCTGCAGCCTGTGCTGGAGTCTTGGCAGCTGTGTAAATAACTGCATCATCTGCATAAAGTTGGCATGTTGCAGCTGAGCAGTGTAACGGCAAGTCATTAATAAAAATGCTGAAAAGTAAAGGACCAAGAATGGACCCTTGTGGGATACCCATGCGGTTGTTTAAAAATGAGGATTTATCCTGGTGAACTTTTACACACTGTTCTCTATTCTGGAGATAAGATGCAAACCATTCTAATGTATTTGGGGAGAAGTTAAAAGATACCATTTTGGATAAAAGCAAACTGTGGTTTACAGTATCGAAAGCCTTTTTGAGATCTAGAAAAACAGCTCCTACCACATTACCCCTGTCCAAGGACTGTTTGACGTTTTCAATAAGGCAACAATTTGCTGTTTCTGTTGAGTATCCTGGTCTAAAACCAAATTGATGTGGATGAAGAAGTTGACTGTCTTGTAAGTAGTCTATCAGCTGTGTAGCTACAACTTTTTCAAGAACCTTAGATAGGACTGGTAAGATAGAGATTGGGCGGTAATTGCATATATCGTCTTTACTGCCTGATTTATGAACTGGTATGACGACAGCTTTTTTCCAGCCAGATGGAAATGTACTAGACCTAATGGAGAGATTAATGAGATGAGTCAGTGGTTTGATTAATATTTTGCTGTGCATTTTGAGAAAGGAGGTGCTCATATTGTAGATATCACTAGTTTTTGAGTTTGACAGTGTTTTAACAATACCAGCAATTAACTTCTCATTTACCTCATCGATGTGAAAAGTATCTGTTGGGAGTATGGAATTTGTGTTGTTGAGCACATTTGGCAGCACAAAAATTTTTGTTAAGTCTTCCACAGAGCCCACAAAGTGTGAATTAAATTCATTTGCCAAAGTAGCCTTGTCACTGACGGTCTTGCCATTGATTCTAAGTTCCTTTACCCCCTTCTGATCATTTTTTTTATTAGTTAAGTTATTTAAATGCCTCCATAGGGAACTGTTGTTACCCTTTGCATGATCTATCAGTTTATTGTAATAAGATATTTTTGATTTTCGCAGCTCATGTACCACTTTATTTCTTAAACTTTTGTACACAAGGTGATCATTTTGTAGTTTGGAGGTTAGTGATGTTTTCAGTGCATAGTCTCGCCTCTTCATAAGTTTTCTTATTTCATTATTTAACCATGGTAGGCTAATCTTCTGTTGTCTACTTTTAATTTGCTTTGAAAATTTTTCTATAGACTTTGTGATTGTTGCAGTTATAAAATTACAACAATCATCTACTTCACATGTTGCCATGAGCTGCTCCCAATTTTGATTCTCTAAGTAATGTTCAAACTCCTCATTTTTTGATTTGGGGATAATAAAATTTGATTTGTCAATATCGACTCCCCCAAAATACTGTAGTCGCTTTTTAGTAAGTTTCCTGACAGCAAGAACCATGTTATGATCTGAGAGACCAGTTACAAGATTATAGGTTCTGGTTATTCGTTCTGGTTTATTAGTAAATACCATGTCAATAAGTGTTCTGGATTGTTTGGTTATCCTGGTGGGTCCTTTGATGATTTGCTGGTAATTAAATTTAGTCATGAGGCTTTTCAGTTTTTGTTTGTCTTTTTTATCAGACCAGTTGATATTAAAGTCACCATGAATTATTGTTTCTCTGTTCTTCTCAAGTTGTTTAACCAGATCACTTAATTCATTATAAAAGGAAGAGTTGTGTGACGGTGGGTTGTACACTACTGCAATGTTGAAATTCATTACCGGAGAGAGACATACATTAACAGCTAAACATTCAAGTGAAGTATTCAAATCAACCAGTTGACATTTATATTTCTCTTTGATGTAAATTAAAACACCTCCTCCCCTCCCTACCTGCCTGTCTTTTCTAAAACACTGGTAGCCCACAATATCGATCATATTAGTGTCTATGTTACTGTGTAGCCAGCTTTCTGAGAGACAAAGGTAGTCCAGATTTGAGTCCAACAGCAACACCGAAATCTCATCTCTTTTGGGGATTATGCTCCGTATGTTTAAATGACCGCCGAGGATCCCCTTTGGTTTAGCCTTGGTGTCCCAAAGAACTCGTGCATGATTAACAGTTTGGAAAAATAAATGTTGTTTTTGCTTTTGTACAGCTCGGTTTTGTGCTAACCCAGTGGTCTGCTGTTTAATAGTGGCAGGTCCAGGGTTAAGGTGAATATCTCCTGCCAGAAGTAGCAGAACTAACAGAACTTTAATTGTATATCCTCTGCCATATTGTGATTTTTGCTTAACAGCCATGTTTGCCTTAATTTGGAAGTTTTTGCTCAGGGCTTTTAAAGACCACATAGAGTGTAGGGTGAGATGTCCAAGCCCAAATCCATACAGATAAAACTTTTTAACTTCACCTTTGGTTGAGTTTGTCGGAAAATCCTTCTTGTTGCAGGTCCAGACACACAAAGACAAAACGAAGAGGAAGTAGAGAAGTAGAGAAGGCTTATTAGTGGTGCCCATCAGCCCACTTTTTAATCCGGTGGCAGCCATCTTCAGTCCTTCTTGGAAAGAAGGAAAAGGAAAATCTGTGGATAGTAAAATAAATTCTGCTTATATCGCCAGAATCTGATCCGATCGTCCTCGAATCCAGCTGGGCCTCAGCTAGCCAACTAGCCCCTTCCGTTGCTGGTCTCGTTGCTCATAGTCGCCGTAACTGGTCTCCCGTCCCGCTCCTCCAACCGAGTCTCGTCACACACCGCCGCTGCCACCGAGCTCCGCTGAGGTCACGGTAAATCCTCCGCTAGGCACCGCCACCTACCGTTGTCTGCCTGGGTGAAATCTCTGCTGAGCCCCGTCAACAAATAGCCGCTTGCCTGGTAGTATCTCCGCTGGGCCTCGCAGCTGGGCTTCGATTCAGGCTGGTGTAAGGTGGAATGACTGGCGCCAGCATTAAGCTAACTAGCGTTAGCTTAGCAATCGCTTCGGGTAGTCTCGTCGCACACCGCCGCTGCAGTCACGGTAAGTCCTCCGCTGGGCACCGCCGCCTACCGCCGTCTGCCTGGGTGAAATCTCTGCTGAGCCCCGTCAAACAAATAGCCGCCTGCCTGGTAGTATCCCCGCTGGGCCTCGCAGCTGGGCTTTGATTCAGGCTGGTGTTAGGTGGAATGGCTGGCGCCAGCATTAAGCTAACTGGCGTTAGCTTAGCAATCGCTTCAGGTAGGGCACATCAGTGAATCACAAGGAAGCGCTGGAATTGCTGGTCAGTTTACTCACAGTGGCCGGATAAAAGCGATCAAAGGGGTAATCCACCGGAGGTATATCCGATCGCTGTAGGTAGTTATTTAGAGACTGGCGCCAGCATTAAGCTAACTAGTGTTAGCTTAGCAATCGCTTCAGGTAGCATTAAGCTAACTAGTGTTAGCTGAGCAATTGCTTCAGGAAGGCGCAGGAAGTCGCTGGAGAAAGGCGATTAAAGGGCAATCCAACGGAGGTGGCAATTCAGCCCGTGCGTGTTCGCCACGAGCGCCGATCGCTGCAGGCCAGCCACTTTTAATGGCAAAATCAGTGACTTTGTCTCAGCACTGAAAAAGTGTGACCATCCCGGTCGCCATCTTGAGAGCAAGGTCTGAATTTGTGCTGAGTAGTTTCTACCATAAATCATCCAAAATCATTCAAGCTGAACTCCAAGGTCAAAGTACATCGCTTTCTAATTGCAAGATAGGTCACATTTTGAACAATAATGGACTCCACGGAAGAGGGCCAGGGGCCCCATGTACAAAGATTTGCATGGATTTCCCACTGAAAGATGGCGTATGTTTAAATCAAGAAAACGCCGTAAGCAAAAAAAAATCCAGACGTATGAAACCGTCCGTACGCAGGAATCCAAGCAGGGACATGTTCAACCAAGATGTGTCCTCTAATCAACATCGCAGGTGTCTACAAACTTGTAATCAGTCAGTCGGCCTATTTAAAGGGTGACAAGTAGTCACTGTGCTGTTTGTTGACATGGAGTGTACCACACTAAACATGGACCAGAGGAAGCAAAGGAGAGAGCTGTCTCAGGAGATTAGAAAGAAAATTATAGACAAGCATGTTAAATGTAAAGGCTATAAGACCATCTTCAAGCAGCTTGATGTTCCTGTGACTACAGTTGCACATATTATTCAGAAATTTAAGATTCACAGGACTGTAGCCAACCTCCCTGGACGTGGCCGCAGGAGGAGACGGATAATACGAATGGTAACAAAAGAGCCCAGAACAACCTCTAAACACATTCATGGTGAACTCCATGGTCAAGGTACATCAGTGTCAGATCGCACCATCCGTCGCTGTTTGAGCCAAAGTGGACTTCATGGGAGACAACCAAGGAGGACACCACTGTTGAAAACAAATCATAAAAAAGTCAGACTGAAATTTGCCAAACTGCATGTTGACAAGCCACAAAGCTTCTGGGAGAATGTCCTATGGACAGACGAGACAAAACTGGAACTTTTTGGCAAGGCAAATCAGCTCTGTGTTCACAGATGCAAAAATTAAGCATACCAAGAAAAGAACACTGTCCCTACTGTGAAACATGGAGGAGGTTCTGTTATGTTCTGGGGCTGCTTTGCTGCATCTGGCACAGGGTGTCTTGAATCTGTGCAGGGTACAATGAAATCTCAAGACTATCAAGGTATTCTAGAGAGAAATGTGCTGTCCAGTGTCAGACAGCTCGGTCTCAGTCACAGGTCATGGATCTTTTCAACAGGATAATGACCTAAAACACACAGCTAAAAACATCCAAGAATGGCTAAGAGCGAAACATTGGACTATTCTAAATTGGGCTTCTATGAGCCCTGATCTAAATCCTATTGAACATCTGTGGAAGGAGCTGAAAAATGCCGTCTGGAGAAGGCACCCTTCAAACCTGAGACAACTGGAGCAGTTTGCTCATGTGGAGTGGGCCAAAATACCTGCTGAGAGGTGCAGAAGTCTCACTGACAGTTACAGAAATCGTTTGATTGCAGCGATTGCCTCAAAAGGTTGTGCAACAAAATATTAAGTTAAGGGTACCATCATTTTTGTCCAGGCCTGTTTCATGAGTTTGTTTTTTAAAATAATTCTGTTGAACCACAATTCAAAAGCATTGTCTGATTTTCAATGGTTAATTTTTATAGAATTTTTATTTATTACCACTTTTGTCAGATTCAAGTTATTTCTGTGACTATTGTGAGTTTTTCTTTCATTAACAGAGGGGTACCAACAATTTTGTCCACGTCTATATGACTGGTTGTCTTGTTTAGCTCTACCACTGTATTAAACTATAGGTATGCCATTCTGTGAGTGTAAATTAACCTATAGAGAATATCATACAATCGTATTAAACTAGTATTCTTTTATTTATTTATTTGTATAAGGACAAATATGTTGCATACATTATTGCTACAGACCAAAGCATTTGTAGCCTAGGCTAATTTGCATTGCCAGTCCCTAGCTAGGCTTTTAAAATACAAAAAACACAATTTATAACTCACCTGTTAGTTTTTCTATTAGTTTTAATTGTACCTACTGAAACATCATACCATACGTATGCTATTCTGACAAAATAGGCTAAACCGATAGCTACGTATATCCATCGATTTGCCATACTGGTATGCTATTCTGACAAAGTATGCTGAAATGACAGAACACAGGCACTAGTACACTGGCTTGTGCACTCCGTGGCTGGGTTGTGTTTTTACAGGTTTTAACCTTCTGAAATGTGTCTATTGGTCACGTGATTATGGAAAAACTATTTAAACGCTCATTTCTCTTATGAAAACACACATTTTTATATCGTTTCTGTGTCCGATTAGCCATTTCGACTTGGGACGTCAAAAAGATAAGATAAGATAAACCTTTATTTGTCCCACAATGGGGAAATTACAGGTAAACCCAGCCAAGTACTATCCTTGATGCTCTATTATTGGCCAGCCAAATTGTCTGTCATGTAGCTAGCAATTGTACAAGAAGTTTGTTTACCAAGCGTGGTTTAACTTGTTATTTTCTTTAGATTTCAAGCACCCTAACAGATATCCCTGTTTCCACCTGGTTCACTTCTGGCTTATTTTGTTACACTGTCACCATGACAGCCCAGAATATCAGTCATACTTAACTATCTTCTATGGCTTCTGTTGAATCATCATATATCAAGGTGCTGCCTCATAAATATTTTGAGAAGTACTCTGTTTATACATTCGGAATAAACATCAATCAATCCACCCAAACTACTCCTAAAATGCCTCTGACAATTGAAGCAGAAACCTGTTTCACAGTTTTATTGAGAACCACGATCCAGTGACATTTTTGCACAGACATTTGCACATTGCAGCAGCAGCGACAGAAAGCTTTAGTGCCAGTGCCAACAACAGGCTTGAACCACCCAGTTAAACTGGGGTCTGTTGCCCCCCTCATTCATTTCTCAACTTGCTGGTGATGTTGATTACTTGTTCAGACTGCCATACCTACATTATTGCTGTAATGTAGATAAGATAAGACAATCGAGTGTACTAGTTTTCATGGGTGAACATACTGTATTGAATCACTCATCGGAACTGTACTGGAAGCCAGGGATCACCAGCTGAACCACTCGCCTGAGCAGCAAATGAGCCCTGCCCGCTCTGTTCAGCCGACTCTCAGTTCAGTGAGTGGTAGACAGTTGGAGCTCCAGTACAGCACTGAGTGATTTGGTGTACAATTTCTAATGGATCTTTTTAGCTTGACTCAGTATGTTTCAGTGAAATGTGGATTCCATCACTAACCTCTATCACAATGTCAGTCTTCCGTCTTTTTTTTCAGCGCAGCCCACACACGTGAAATTATGCATAAAAACAAGCATATGTATGTGCTTGATCCATATCCTGATTGTGTTTGCTAATGTATTAACTTAGCCATGTACTGATGGGGTCAAATTATCTTACATTATGGTATTTTTGAAATTACTGATTGTACATCGTACACAGGGCAAAACTGTCATACAAATATGATAATTATTGTACATCTGGAACACTGGTAAGAACAGAGTTACCAAGTTTTCAGAAAGAAATTGTGCACAGGGGAGACTGGAGGTAGGGGTGGAGTGAGTGTGCATATGCATAATAGCCATAAACAGTTATTTTTTTTCCAACACATACAGGTACATCTCAAAAAATTAGAATATCATGAAAAAGTTCAATATTTTTTGTCACTCATTTCAGAAAGTGAAACCCATATATTATATAGATTCATTACACATAGAGTGAAATATTTCAAGCCTTTATTTCTTGAAATTT
This sequence comes from Pholidichthys leucotaenia, assembly GCA_020510985.1. Taxonomy (NCBI): domain Eukaryota; kingdom Metazoa; phylum Chordata; class Actinopteri; order Cichliformes; family Pholidichthyidae; genus Pholidichthys; species Pholidichthys leucotaenia. The sequence continues at coordinate 259,506,065 of CM035843.1, forward strand.
TGATGATTATGGCTTACAGATAATGAAAACACAAAATTCAGTGGCTCAGAAAATTAGAATATTACATAGGATCCATAAAAAAAGGATATTTTAAACAGAAATGTCAGGCTTCTGAAAAGTATGTTTATTTCTATGCACTCAATACTTGGTTGGGCCTCCTTTTGCATGAATTACTGAATCAGTGTGGCGTGGCATGGAGGCGATCAGCCTGTGGCACTGCTCAGGTGTAATGGAAACCCAGGTTGCTTTGATAGCGGCCTTCAGGTCATCTGCATTGTTGGGTCTGGTGTCTCATCTTCCTCTTGACAATACCCCATAGATTCTCTATGGGGTTAAGGTAAGGCAAGTTTACTGGCTAATCAAGCACAGTAACACCATGGTCACTGAACCAGCTTTTGGTACCTTTGGCAATGTGGGCAGGTGCCAAGTCCTGCTGGAAAATGAAATCAGCATCTCCATAAAGCTTGTCAGCAGAAGGAAGCATGAAGTGCTCTAAAATTTCCTGGTAGATGGCTGCGTTGACTGTGGACTTCAGAAAACACAGTGGACCAACACCAGCAGATGACATGGCAGCCCAAATCATCACTGACTGTGGAAACTTCACACTGGACTTCAAGCAATGTGGATTCTGTGCCTCTCCACTCTTCCTCCAGACTCTGGGACCTTGATTTCCAAATGACATGCAAAATGTGCTTTCATCTGAAAAGAGGACTTTGGACCACTGAGCAACAGTCCAGTTCTTTTTGTCCACAGCCCAGGTAAGACGCTTCTGACGTTGTCTCTGGTTCAGGAGCGGCTTGACACGAGGAATGCGATATTTGTAACCCATGTCTAGGATTCGTCTGTGCATAGTAGCTCTTGATGCACTGACTCCAGCCTCAGTCCACTCCTTGTGAAGCTCCCCCAAATTCCTGAATGGATTTTTCTTGACAATCCTCTCAAGGCTGCGGTTATCCCTTTTGCTGGTTCATCTTTTCTTACCACAGTTTTTCCTTCCACTCAACATTCTGCGAATATACTTGGATACAGCACTCTGTGAACAACCAGCTTCTTTAGCACTGACCTTTTGTGGCTTACTCTCCTTGTGGAGGGTGTCAGTGACTGTCTTCTGGACATCTGTCAGATCAGCAGTCTTCCCCATGATTGTGTATCCTACTGACCCAGACTGAGAGACCATTTAAAGGCTAAGGAAACATTTGCAGGTGTTTTGAATTAATTAGCTGACTAGGGTGTGACACCATGACTTTCCAATATTGAACTTTTTTGCAATATTCTAATTTTCTGAGACACTGAATTTTGTGTTTTCATTATCTGTAAGCCATAATCAACATTTCAAGAAATAAAGGCTTAAAATATAAATTTCACTCTATGTGTAATGAATCAATATACTGTAATATATGGGTTTCACTTTCTTAAATGAGTGACAAAAAATATTGAACTTTTTCATGATATTCAAATTTTTTGAGATGTACCTGTACACTTCTTTACCTCAGAATAAGTTTTAGAGCATGTTCAGAGAGCTCTTATTGTATAAAAAAAGATTCGAGATTCAAAGATTTTATTTACATACATTACTATACGTACAGGACATACAGGAGAATTGAAATGCCATTTCTCTCTCTTCAGTGGTGTGTGCAATATAAAAACAAACAAGTAAACAAACAAAAGGAATAAGGCTGGAAAAACAACAACAGCAGCCTATGTACAGTAATGCTACCCGTAGTGCAAATAACAGTAAAAGCTAAAACCCAGACATCCTGTAGAGCAAATAAAGTAAAACGATAAAACCCAGTAATATTATATACAGAAAGGGTAGAGAAGTAATACTCGTAGTTGCAAATTCGATGCGGTAATGTAGGTGCAGGCAGTGACAGATTGTACTGTCCATGATTAATATTGCAATGACAGCAGCAGGTATGGCATTTGTGCAAATGTGTTATGTCCATAACTGCTCTCTCAAGAATCAGGCTGGAGGTGCAGTAGAACGTAACTTTATTAGATTTATTAGATCATTTAACAAGGTGTGAGGGTCTGGAACTGTTGCATTTGCCAGTTGAGGTGGTATGGGCATCTGATCAGGATACTTCCTGGACGCCTCCCACTTGAGGTGTTTTGGGCACGTCCTTCTGGGAGGAGACCCCGGGGCAGACCCAGGACTCGCTGGAGAGACGATGTCTCCCAGCTGGTCTGGGAATGGTAGCTGGGGAGAGGGAAGTCTGGGCTTCTCTGCTTGAACTGCTGCCTCCGTGACCCGGACCTCCAGAAAAGCGGTAGTAGATGGATGGATGGATAGTGGAGATGAGGGGTTTTGGAGACAGTCCTGGCTTATGTCCTGTGCCTGTCTGTTAAACCCCTCGATTCTTTCATTGAAAGATCCAAGAATAAGTGGGAGAATTCTTCAGTTCAAAGATGCAACATTTATTCAGAGGTCACATGTAAAGCAAGCAGCGCTGGGTTCAGTGTGACGCAGCTCCCTCGGGAACGTCGTCAGAAAAACAGAGAAAAACAGAAAAACCCACAATGGTCACAGAAATAACTTGAATCTGACAAAAGTGGTAATAAATAAAAATTCTATGAAAATTAACCAACGAAAATCAAGAGAGCAACAAGGACATCAAGCTGCTTGGAGATGGTCTTATAGCCTTTACCTTTAACATGCTTGTCTATAATTTTCTTTCTAATCTCCTGAGACAACTCTCTCCTTTGCTTCCTCTGGTCCATGTTTAGTGTGGTCACACCATGTCACCAAACAGCACAGTGACTACTTGTCACCCTTTAAATAGGACGACTGACTGATTACAAGTTTGTAGACACCTGTGATGTTAATTAGAGGCCACATCTTGGTTGAACATGTCCCTATGGTCACATTATTTTCAATCTTTTCTAGGGGTACCATCATTTTTGTCCAGGCCTGTTTCATGAGTTTGTTTTTTTTAAATAATTCTGTTGAACCACAATTCAAAAGCATTGTCTGATTTTCATTGGTTAATTTTCATAGAATTTTTATTTATTACCACTTTTGTCAGATTCAAGTTATTTCTGTGACCACTGTGGGTTTTTCTTTCATTAACAGAGGGGTACCAACAATTTTGTCCACGTCTGTATTACGAAATGTGTGTGTGTGAGTGTTGATTTGGGCGTGTAACTAATGCAATAGACCTGACTAATAGAATGGAGGAAGGGAAAAGGGTGTGAGGCCATGGCTGATTCCTGTTTGTCAGACTGTGATTGCTTGGTCGTAACACCTGGGAAGGTGTCACAGGCATTCAAGACTCTTTATTCAATCTGAATGGTGCTAAGGAAGCAGGCATTGCGGGAAATTCCTTCTCTCTGTAGGGGGGCATGCTTACATTTCACACCTCTGGAGACAGCGTGGTGGAGCCTTCACTCACCTACAATATCACTCACTCGCTGGACTTTTCAGATTTAAATTCTTTGATCTTCCGCTTAATCCTTTTTCGGGTCGCGGGGGTGGGGGTGGGGGTGGGGGTGGGGGCTGGCGCCTGGCGCCTGGCGCCTATCCCAGCATCTTTGGGCGAGAGGCAGGGTCCACCCTGGACAGATCGCCGGTCCGTCGCAGGGCCAACACAGAGAGACAGACAACCATTCACTCTCACAGTCACACCTAAGGACAGTTTAGAATCCCCAGTTTGATGCCAATTAACCTAACTTGCATATTTTTGGCATGTGGGAGGAAACCGCAGAAATCCCGGAGTAAACCCAGGCAGACACGGGGAGAACATGCAAACTCCCCACAGATCACTGTTGGTTGGGGGCTGGGACCGAACCCAGGATCCCCCCGCCAAGGGTGAGATGCTGTGCTGCCGCAGTGCTAACCACTGCGCCACCGCGCTTAAATTTCAAATTTAAAGGTGCTTCACAGCTGTCGCTGTTTAAGGGAAATGGTATTACACCAAAGCATCAAAATGCAAAAACAGTAAGAAAAATAACATACAGTTCATTTCAATCCTGTATGTTTTATAGATAATAATCTCTCTTATACACACACCATTTATTCCATGCAGCCAGGATTTGTACATTAAAGTTTTAACATAAAATTGTTGTGATTTCTGTGATGAAATCTGTTATGTCTATAAAACATAGGTGAATAATGTTTGTTTTTCAGAATTCCAGTCACAATTGGAAACAATTTGGAACAACTTCTGGATACACTCGGAAAGGAATTAGAAAAGCTTAAACTGTGGTTTGATTCAAACAAATTAACGCTCAATTTAAGTAAGACAAAATTTATAGTCTTTAACAATCATCACAACAACCCAGTACCCAAACTCAATGTCAATGGTGTAGAGATTGAAAGGGTATCTGAAACTAAATTCCTTGGAGTAATAATTGATAACAAACTGTGTTGGAAGTCGCATATTAATTATATTAAAGGTAAAGTATCCAAATCAATTGCAATATTACACAGAGTGAAATATTTGCTGAATCAACCCACACTATACACCTTGTATCATTCATTAATACTCCCATACATGACATATTGTAATGAAGTATGGGGAAATACATATAAAACAAACATACTGTATATCCACTCTTTATGCTTCAAAAGAGAGCTATTAGAATAATAAACAAAGCAGCTTACAGGGAACCAACAAACCCACTTTTTCTCAAACAAAAAGCTCTCAAGTTGAAAGATCTGGTTGACTTTAAAACCGCAATAATAATGTTCAAAGTGAAGAATTTATCACTGCCCGCAAATATCCAAAAGTTGTTCCAAACAAGGGAGAAACGATATCACTTCAGAGGAACATGTATATTTCAAAAGCCTACAGTGAGAACAACCACCAAGCAACACTGTATTTCAGTGCAAGGAGTCAGATTATGGAACGATTTTGGACCTGAATTAAAATCATGTACAACGCTTGGACAATTTAAACAAAAACTAAAGGAAGAAATACTCCAAACATATTTACAAGACGACATGTAAACTCACATAAGGATTGACATTTCCAGCCTGTGTTGTGTTGTAGCTTAGTTTTTTTTCTTTTTTTTCTTTTTTTCTCTGTGACATTTTGTCTTAGATTTGTTTTGAATAGTAACCGTTTAACTTAGCTTAGCTTAGTTTTCTTTTCTTTTTTTTCTCTCAGTCACATTTTGTCTTAGCTTTGTTTTAAATTGTAATCGCTCTTGTCTTGTTTTCTCTTTTTTCTCTTTTGAATTCTTGGATGGAATATGGGTGGGCAATATAAGCTGCGGCTTCAGCCATCACCCATTTCGGATAACTCACGTGGAATTGTATAGAAGAAGGAGTCTTTGTCTAATTTGACCTTGTTGTTATATTATACAGTTTCTTTTAACCTGTACTGTACTATCCGAGATAAATAAATTCATTCATTCATCCATTCACATATTTTTAGATCAGTTTGCTACTGTTGCTGCAGCATCTGGTTGTGACAAATTTTCTAAATGCATATTGCAAACAAACCAAAAACATAAAAATGGCAAACATATTTATTAATTTGCTAGGAGACTTTGGGCATGGCATGTGCTAAAATTAAAAGAAAAGCTAACTGCTAGTGGCTTGTGTCAGTTTTGCAGCATGCTCCACAAGTACTTTTGGTTGACAGTTTTTTTTCTGCTTGTGATGCTTGCGGGAGCCAGTGCACGATCAGCGTGAGAAGTTTGCTGCACACATTAACAGTAGTGTAAAATGTACTATTTATTAGCACTTCAAGGTAACTTTATTAATACCCGAAGGTAGATTTGGTTCTTCTGTTTTATATCTCTATAGTCAGTCATATGCAAAGTACTGTTAAACTTCTATCTATAGGTATGCAGCTGCAGTGTTTTATATAAATCAGTGTGTATTGGACTGTTTTCTCTCTGAGTTGTTAGCACTAACTAATACAGGAAGGCACTCAGAGAGCTCATACCTCTGCCAAGGTTCCATCTCTCCCTCCTTCCCTTCATCCGTCCGTCTCACTGTCCCTCTGTGTGTCCATCCCTCCATATCACCGTCCTCCCATCCATTCGTAATTTGCAAGACAGGACCTTGGTGGGGGTATGCACTCATGGAACACCTCCAAAATCTAATGGATTCATCCATAGCCCAGGGCCACCTGTGGTGAAAATTTAATCAAAATCTGTCCAGTAGTTTTTGCGTAATCCTGCTAACAAACAGACAGACCGAGATAAACAAACCGGCCTCATCACATTACCTCCTTGGCAGAGGTCTGGGTTTTTGTACTTGTTGCACTGGAACGTAGGTGGCTTACACATGATATCATTTTGACATCTGGTTTCCAACTTTAGAGTATAGAAAGAATGCACCATAACCCCTGAGAAAACTAGCACAAAGGCACATTTGCTGTTTAGGATGAATGTACCATTTATAGTCAGTTACCAACAGAGCACATGATTTTAGTAAAGCTGTGTTTGAGGGAACTGGCCTTAATTCTTCTTTTTTTAATTTAATGTATCCGTCATAGCTCAAAAAAATATATATTGTTTATTTCCTAGGTATATTCAAAAGGTGTTCGATTTAATATCATTTGTACACCACAGCCATTCCCATCACTAAAATAACCTTCCTTGCATATAAATATGTGCTCACAAAAGGCAGGAAGTGTGTAAGGTCATTGTCTTGGTCTGAATGCCAGGGTGGAGCAGCATTTCTGAAACTGCAATTCAAAGCAAGAGATATGCATGTTTTGTTTTTTTGTTTTTTTTGCTAAAGCTGTCCTGAATATCAGTTCTGGAGCTAAGAATATTTAGAAATAATGCTAAGCAGTTATCCAAATGTTCTTTTTTTTTTTTAAGTGGCTCCATAGTTCTGTTGGGTCTCACCCTCCTGAGTTGTACCAAGAGTCACAACCTTCAATTTGTAAATAATCATTTTGAGCATTCTGACCAAAATAATCAGTCATCAATATGTGACGTTGGGTGTGAATTTGTAGCTTTTTTTGTGCAAATTTGTATTTTTTCCTCTTAAATCTATATACTCTATATACTTTTGACTCTCGTGCACTATGTACAGCAGCTCAACCAGACTCATGTCATTCATCACTGTTTTTCTGTTGCATTATTGACTGCACTATGTGGTACTTCACATTATCTGCTACATGCTAATTTTTTAAACTGCCTTGACTAGTACTACTCATTATTACTAGTATTATTATTATTATTATTACTTATTATTACTTATTTTTCTACACTTATTGCACGTTTCTAGTCCTTTAGTTTTTTAGTTTATCCCTTTTTCTCATTATGTTTTTAATGTTGCAGCATGGCACCGAGACAAATTCCTAGTTTGTGTATCACATGAACAATGGCAATAAACCTGATTCTGATTCTGATACTCATTTTTGTAAATGCATGACAATTTACTGGCAAATTTGCTTATTTTTAGTAGTAAACTAACTGGGTTTTTTTTTCTCTTAAATTGGCATATTTTTGTCTAATAAAACTTGCAGCTTTTAAGTTTTAGGTTTGCTGTTTTAGGACATTCTGGAAAAGCCAAAAGGAACTAATGCTATGACACAGCATCCATCTGTCTCTACGTCCATCCGATCATGGACCGGGTTGGATTTTCCAGCCCAGTCCATAACACGGTGGCTGTTCAGTCTCCTAGGGTGTTTTGGTTCCTTATTTGCCGCAAGGCACCTCTCTGGGAGCTTCTGAGGTCTGCTCGGCTCCCTGACAGCTCACTGCCACGCCTCCCTCTCCTGCCAGTTCATGCAAGCTGTCTGTCATTATCATTTGTGTTCATTCTCTGTTCATTCATGGACGCACGTACACACATACATGCCTGTCCACATTCACCCTGCACTCACTCATGCACTCTCTTGCACACACACTCCAGCTCATCCTCACGTTCATGCTCATAGACATTCACATACACCTGTTTCCACTTTGTTCAGTCCACTCATTCCTACACACTCACTCACACTCACACACCGGCAATCACTCTCCTCGTTATGTTTGGCATTATTTAAGCCCTGTGTCCGCGCTTGTGAATTGCCGGATTATTGTTTTCCACGGTGTGTTTCTGCCTGGACTACACAGTGTTTGAGCTGCACTGCTGCGCATGCATGACTAGATGCCCTGCTTGTCTTTTTCACACCGCATCACTCTGCATGTCAATTGTGTTTTCTTCTTCTGTTTAATGCAGGTTGGCTCTGGGATTCCTTCCACGAATGTCTCCGTTCCCGGCCCAGTGAGTATTTCGGTACCCGCTGCTTCCAATCTCGTCTAGGAAGCGTTGGGGTGTCCAGGCTGCCTCCCCCCGCTGTTCAGCTGTACTGCAGTGCCTTGGGTCCACCCTGGACTTACTCACTGGTGAGCTGAGGAGCGTCTCATGAGCTTCCCAGAGCCTCCTCACTGTTCTGAGTTCTTTGGTTATTTGTTGGACAGTTTGTCTCTCTTTTTGTACAATAAATTGCACACATCTCCTGCACATGGGTTTCGTCATTTCTGCCTTAAAACGGCAGAAAATCATCACACATCCATCCACATTTCATGGGAATCTCTACTCCTAGGTTGTGCTCAAGGTCAAGGACGGGGCCAAAAGTTCGGAGATCTAGACACTCTTTGGGGTGATTTCACCAGACCAGAATTGACAGCGTAGTTTTTCTTAAAATTACATATTTTTTTCTCATAAAATTTGCAGCTTTTCAGTTGTACATTTCCTGTTTCTTCTTCTTCTTCTTTTTTTGGTAAATTTTATAAGAAACACAATTTGATTAATTGTGTACATTTTCAGACATTATAGTTCATTTTCTTTGTTCAAATCATACATTTGCTACTTTTATTTTTATTGTATTCCTGTTTAACAGTCCTTTTTCCCATAAATTTTTAATTTATCTGATAAAAATGCTTAAAAGTATTGTAAATGAATGTATTTAGGTATAAGCAAGACTTCAGATGTATACAGACAACCTTTGTTGCTGAATAGGAACGGCAGCAGTGTCAAGTGTGCATACCCTATATTTTTCTGGTGAGGTTAAAAGAATTTATGGACACAATGTATTTGGAATTTGTCAGTTTACTTTTATTAAAATTGATCAGTTTGAAAAAAGGCTGAATAGCAAAAAGGCATATTTCAAAGCCAAATACCAATGTAACAAATGGATATTTGGACGATCTAATATTTGGGTGCAGCACAAACTTTTGCCATTCACTGTGAATAGAGCCATACAACAAATAAACAGTTCTATGTTTGATGTGATGAAGCTAAAGTGCTGGTTCACAGGTAAAATGGCGAGTAAACATCAGTACTAGACTTCAGAGAACAAAAGCCAGAGGTTTTGGGATAATTAGTCACAAATATGAAATTTAACCACAAAGTCATCATACTATGACATGAAGTACATATCAGATGATTTGTGTCAGGGCAGGATTTAGAAAAATATGTCAACAGGATACATGCAGGTCTATCTAAAAAGTCAGACAGTTGCTGTTCATTCATAACTGATGCTTTTGCCCTTTCTAACAAGATGGTAGATGACGTCATCCCAGCTTGTTTCAGTTCCTTTCTGTTCATCACAGAACTAATCTCAAACCACAGCTGTTGGTTTATAAAGTACTGAATGATTTAGGACTAAAGTTCATTTCTAATCTGCTGTGAACCTATCCATCTCAGATCATAATCAAACAGCATTCAGCTTCTCTTGTCAGGAACAAAACTCTTGGTTTACATCATGGCTTTTGATGTAATCTGTTTTTGCAAATATCTTATTAAATTAACTATCTCTTACAAATTTCTATTTGATTTAGGGTTGGGCCACATCCATTTTTCAATTTTAATCAATGCTTTTTTTATTGAAGACAAGGAATTATGTGAATAGAGTTTCTTCCCCCAAAACATACATTATTTCCTTCCCCCCCCCACCCTTGTCCTATCAGGCAGCTAGGCAAGCAGAACAGGGATCTGTCACCCTTATTGTGCCAAAACAGATTTACTTTGCCAAGAGGAGCTTAAACAGTACCTAACTATGTATTGTATATTGTTGTAAACTCCTCCTGTAATAACTTTTAATACTTTATTTTAATTATTTTACCCATGGAAGACCCGACAGGATGGGGACGAGGGAAAGGAAGTGTGTGGAGGGGGGAAAAAACGGGAGAGGAACAGACAAAAAGATAAACAAACCAACAACTAAACCAAACAAAAAGACAAACTGCTTCTTCCACCAAAGATGTCTCAACACGAGTCTAGTTTCCGCACCTGTTAAAGGAGAGACACTTGTGCGTGTGCGTCTGCATGTGTATATATGAGGTAAGTGTGTGCATGTGAGTGGTTTGTCAGGAAACATACGAAGCGGGGGGCCGGTCGCAGCAGCTCTCCCCCCAGGAACCCCGAGCAGGCAAGGCAACACCACCAACCCCCACAGGGCACAATCGTCCAAGGTCAGCAAGCCCCAGGAAAGCCAGGCATCTGCCCCGGGAGGGATGATTGAGGGAGGCCAGGCCGCCAGGCGGCCGGCGCGGTGAGCCCATACCCCCTGGACTCGCCAGCCCCCCGCCCCCCCCCTGCTGGGCCAATGCCCATCACGCCCCCCCAGGCACCCCCACAGTGCCCCCCCCCCAAGCGCCACCGCCGCACACCCTGGGGACCCCCATGCCCAAAGAAGTCCCCCCACCCAGGGAAGCCCACATTGCCGAGAGACACTACCCCCCTTAATCCAGCATCTCCCGACTCACAGACACACCCCTCCCCACACCTTCACACCCACATGCTCCCATGCGCACTCATATCCACTAACTCACTCTCACCAACCCATTCTCTCTCACTCCTGTACCCATTCAAACTCACCCCTCATTCACCCTTGTTTCATAAGGTGGCTGCAAAGCAGATGCGGTGAGCCTGAACGTGCACCAGCACCCAGCAGCGGCCGGGGAGACCGCCGGTGCAGACCACAGAAGCAGACCCCCACCCCCGGCGCCCATCCAAGCGACTGATCAGCAGACCACTGCAGGCACCCTGAGAGGCCACCCAACACGCAAAGCGCTGCACAAAACACCATATTAACAATAGGCAGCACGGATGTGAGGACGCAGGCACGGGTGACGTCATCACGCCGTGCCTATATTAAGAGACTGGTGGCAGGAATCGGGGTCTTTTGGCGCTCCGCCCCCGTAACAGTCACAGCCTATGTCAGCTTGAGGTTAGCTTGAAGCTAGACCACTGCAACATGTGCACCATCATCAGACGGAGGTGATGGAATTAGCGTCCCAGCTGGAGATGACGGCCCCCAACCAATGCCGGTCCTCCCGCAGCACAAGCATTCTCGAGCTGCAGCCTCATTACAGGAGGGAGATTATGATTTTGCAGATGTGGGTACAGTGGAAGATCAGAGCATTAAGAGAGAACAAAGCACAGAGAGTAAACACAACACGGAGAGAGAGCACAAACCGGACTCACCTCCGATCTTCGCTCAGCACGGGCTTCAAATAGCCGCCATGAAGCCACAGGAGAGAGAGTTCGTGGAGAAAGGGGAGCCCGGTGACCGAAGACAACCCGGCGCGCGTCCTGTCGCCGACGACAGCGACACATCACCATGACCACAACCAGCACCGGGAGAGAGAGAAAAAGCCGAACTCATCCCACATCCTTGCTGAGTATCAACCTCAGGGAGCCGCTGCAGCACAGCAGAATGGAGAGGTCGTGGCCCAGCAGGACCCAGCAGAGCAATGCCAACTGAGGGCACGTCCTGCTGCTGGGGTGGATGGCACGCCGCCACAGCAGCAGCCAGCATCAGAGATGGGAGAGCAGCAGCGCAGAGTGCAGGCGAACCAATCGTTGCACACACTTCTTGATTTAGTTCAGGTCCAACGATCCAACCACCTGGACCCACAGACAGTGCCGTCATCGCAGATGAGAATCGCCGCACGAAAGAGGCCAGCTGCCGTTCAGATGGCTGGTGGTTCGAGGTGGCACGCCAGCCGTCTGCGAAAGCTAAGAGTAGTTGCCTCGGATCAAGATACAGCGCTGGTGCCAATCCAGCTGGTGAAGGACCCAGGCTGAGACGTTGCGGACAAACGAGCCATGACTCCAGCAAGAAGGCACCCAGGTCCACTGCAGCCAGCGCCCCTGGGGGGGGTGCCCACTGCGGGCTTGACTGAGGCCCCAAAGTTGAACTATAAACAATGACTCTGTTTTGCAATGTTTAGACAGAGCACGGTTGATTTCAGTGGCAGAATAACCCACTCAACCATGCAGGGTTAACTGGCAGTCTACCCGGTGGCCCAGGTTCTGTTTTCTCTGCCTGTTGTAAAAAAAAAAAAAAAAAAAAAAGAGAGAGAGAGAGAGAAGAGCTGTTGTGAATTGAGAGCATGTTAATGTTTTGGGTTTTTTCGGGGGGGGGGGGGTGTAAATGTTAGATATACCCCATAATAACAATAGGCAGCATGGATGTGAAGATGCAGGCACATGTGACGTCATCACACTGTGTCTATATTAACAGAGTCACGGCGGGAATCACGGTCTTTTGGCGCTCTGCCTCCTTAACAGTCACAGCCTATGTCAGCTTGAGGTTAGCTTGAAGCTGTGTACAACACTGTGTTCTTGTAATAAAGTTCTTGTTCGGTTCGACTCCTGCCTCCGCTGTCCTATTTCCAGACGTAAGAAATACCTTCTGTTGTGTGAGTGGTGTGTGTGTGTGTGTGTGTGGCGCTTGCCGTACCCGCCTGGGTGGTGACGTCAGGTGGGGGGGCGGCCTCACTATATATAGTCGTGTTCCTCCTAATAAAGCTGAGTTCGCTGCACGGCAGAAGTCTGACTCCGACTCTGATTCCAGACAAAACATTTTGGCAATGAGGATAAAAGTGGATTTGAAGAAGATATGGCAGCGTGCTGGTTTGAAATTCAGACGGTTTTCTGATTCCAGACATTAACACCTCCCTCAGTTAAATTATCTCCATTTATCATCTGTTGGCATTTCTAGTCATCACTCCTTCATTTTGCCTACTCCTTTGATCACATAAGTATGGCCTCTGAATTAGATTACAATGCCATTAGTTGACATTATTAGACATGTGTAACCAATATACGCTATTTATTCAATCCTCTAACACTGAAAAACAATATTTCAGAATAACTGTATTTTCCATTCTTGAGAATATAGTGAAAATACAGAGAATACAGTTAAAATTCTGAGAATAAATGTGACATTTCATGTCAAGTTGATATAGTTGCACTGCTTGCATGCTTGGTTGCTGTTGCGAAACAACAAATCCAACAGAAGTGAATATCCTTTACAGTGTTTTCATTTTCCACAAATCCACTCACCTGTAACAAGTTTGTGCTCTTTTCTCTTGGAGCTTTGCTGGTAGCTAGCTAACCCAATTCTGACATTTGATCCTCTCAAGGGATCCTAGAGGCATCAAGTATGTGTAGCTCACAGAAAATTACAAATCTGTAAGCCAGTACATTTTTAAACGCATATTTTGGTATTAATACTGTTAATAACTGTGCTCAACAAACTGCATCTAAACAGGGTTCTGAGTCACATCCTTCTTCCTTGGTTTCAGCTGGCCCACACCCGGGGCACCTGCTGCCATCTAGTGGAGGTAACAAATATATGACAGAAAAGATTCCAGCAAGCGTGGACATGAACTGGTCAGAGGTGGGTAGAAACCAGTTACAACAGTAGATGTACTCAAGTACCTTTTTACTGAGTAGTTTTGTTGTAGGATACCTTTTATTCTTATTTGAGTAGATTTGTGAAGAAAAGACATATTCCCTCTGGCTTAACTATTTAATTTGGGACTGTCTACTGTTTACATGATTTGGAGGGCATGTGTGAATTGATTATATTTAATTTTTCTAAAATATAAACATAAAAGGAAAAGAAGCCCCACCCCCATAACTGGTGAGGGTAATGGTGCAAATTTCCAAGAAAAATTGTGCCAAATTTATAAGAAAAAGGTCACAGATTTACAAGAATAAGTAATAATTTTACAAGAAAAATATCTCCAATTTAGGAGAAAAGACAAATTTATGAGGATAAAGTCTCAAATGTACAAGAAGACAGTAAGAAAGAAGAAAGAAGTTGCAAATTTACCAAAAATGTGGCACATTTATGATAGAAAGGGTTCAAATTTAAAAGGAAAAATACTTAAGGCCTGCAAATTTGAGAAAACAATCACAAACATTACCAAAAACACTCACAAATCAGCAAGACAAAATATGTTACTCACTCCTCAAGTAACATTTTATTAGATACTTTCTTATTTCCTTGCAAGTGATTCATTTTTGGGAAGACTCTTACACATGCTTGAATAATAAATATCATTAGATAATGTAGCTTTTACTCACAATTTCTGGCTAGGAGGGAGAATTTATTGTGCATGTAATATATCACTTATTTCAGTTTCACTTGCTCACTAAATATGGATTTATTTTTTCATAAAAGGGCTGGGAATGTTATGGCAAACTTATGCTGTATTCATTACCCATGCAGATGAGGTGGTGTGGGTAGGGCAGTCAGTGCCGTCTGCGGCCAGTCAGCCAGCTATGTCCATTCTCTAACTTGACAGAGAATGAGGTTATGGCCATCAAAGTTGTTACATAGGTTGACCTTAGAACTAGCACCTATAGCTATACTTTTGGGGCTAAAAGGTACCAAGTCTGGCGGCTAGGGCCGCCAGACTTGGTACACAAGGGGATCCTGACCTAGAACTACAGTGGAGCTTGAAAGTTTGTGACTCCTTTAGAATTTTCAACATTTCTGCATAAATATAACCTAAAACATCATTGGATTTTCACGCAAGTCCTAAAAGGAGATAAAGAGAACCCAGTTAAATAAATGAAACAAAAATATTTTACTTTTTCATTTATTTATGATGAAATTGATCCAGCAATACATATCTGTGAATGGCAAAAGTTTGTGAACCTCAAGGATTAGCAGGTAATTTGAAGGTGAAATTAGAGTCAGGTGTTTTCAATCAATGGGATGACAAGCAGGTGTGAGTGGGCATCCTGTTTTATTTAAAGAATCTTTTATTTAAAGATCTATCAAAGTGTCAAGGCATATTTGTGAAGGTGTATCATGGCAACAAAGATTTCTAAGGACCTCAGAAAAAGTGTTGTTGATCCTCATCAGGCTGTAAAAAGCTTATAAAACCATCTCTAAAAAGTTTGGACTCCACCAAACCACAGTAAGATAGATACTAATGGAGGAAATTTAAGACCTCTTTTGCCCCACCCAGGAGTGGTTGACCACCTAAGATCACTCCAAGAGCAAGTTGTGTAATAGTTGGTGAGGTCACAAAGGACCCCAGGGTAACTTCTAAGCACCTGAAGTTGCTCTCACATTGGCTAATGTTAATGTTCATGAGTCCACCATCAGGAGAACACTGAACAACAATGGTGTGCAAGGCAGGGTTGCAAGGAGAAAGCAACTGCTCTCCATAAAGAACATTGCTGCTCATCTGTGGTTTGCTAAAGATCACATGGACAAGACTGAAACTATTGAAAAATGTCTTGTGGTTGGATGAGACCAAAACAGAACTTTTTGGTTTGAATGAGAAGTGTTATGTTTGGAGAAAGGAAGACACTCAATTCCAGCATAAGAACCTTATCCCATCTGTGAAGCATGGTGGTGGTAATATCATGGTTTGGGCCTGTTTTGCTGCGTCTGGGCCAAGATGACTTGCCATTCGTTCATAAACTGAATCTCAAGAGAAAGACAACAATCCTAAACACACAAGTTGTTCTACCAAAGAATGGTTAAAGAAGAAAAAAGTTAATGTTTTGGAATGGCCAAGTCAAAGTCCTGACCTTAATCCAATTAAGATGTTGTGAATGGACCTGAAGCTAGCAGTTCATACAAGGAAACCCACCAACATCCCAGAGTTGATGCTGTTCTGTACAGATGAATGGGCTAAAATTCCTCCAAGCTGATGTTACTGGAAACGTTTAGTTGCAGTTATTGCTGCAAAAGGACGTCACACCAGATACTGAAATCAAAGGTTCACAAACTTTTGTCAGTCACAGATATATAATATTGCATCATTTTCCTCAATAAATAAATGACAAAGTAAAATATTTTTGTCTAATTTATTTAACTCGGTTCTCTTTATCTACTTTTAGAACTGGTGTGAAAATCTGATATTTTAGGTCATATTTATGCAGAAATGTAGAAAATGCTCAAGGGTTCACAAAGTTTCAAGCACCACTGTATGGATTTGGGGTCAAAAGGTCAACATTTGCATTCCCTATGCCCTCTTGCTATACAACATGCAAAGCTAGAGTCACCAAACTTTGTACACATGTTCGTCCTGTGTAGGGCAGCTCGGTGGTTAGCACAGCAAAGAGGTCACTCAATCAATTCCACCCCTGACCATCGTGGGTTCGATCCCACTCCCTGACCATCAGTGACCCTTCTGTGTGGAGTTTGCATGTTCTCCCCGTGTCTGTGTGGGTTTACTCTGGGTACTCCGGTTTCCTCACACAGGCCAAAGACATGCAGGTTAGGTTAATTGGAGACTCTAAAATTACCTTAGGTGTGAATGTGTGTGTGAATGGTGAAGAGACTGGCGCTGCACCACGGCTGCCTCATCTAGGTGGATGCCCCGAATTTCCCTGTGGGGATTAATAAAGTACACAAAATACAAAAATTCTGACACTTGAGTATGGGTTTTTGGGCAAAAGGTCAAAATTTTAAATCCGTAGGGTTGTGGCAAAGGTGTGGGTCTGCATCTCAGTTCAGTGCATTCTAGTTTGTTCATTCATTCATTTGTTTGTTTGTGTATTTATTCATTTTTGATAATTTGTTAATTTCCAAACTTCCATTCATCCATCTTCATGGTGGGGCAGCAGTCCAAGTGGAGCGGCCCAGACTGCGGCCTGCCTCACATAGCACCATCATCCCCGTGATCCCTCCTGCAGTGAGCCCACTGGAGGCCGGACCCATGTGGCTCCTTCGGATACACAGGGTCCTTGTAGCTTTTTTCCAAAGGCGTCTACTAGACCGTTCTTTGTCTGGCCCTTCACCCAGGATCATTTCATCTTGGGAGACCCTACCAGGGGTATGTTGACCCAAACAGCATAGCTCCTGGGATCATCAGGGCACACAAACCCCTCCACCATAATAAGGTGGCGATCCACACAGGGGATTTCCAAAATTTCTGCAAAACATCGACTTCTATTTAGTATATAATGCACATTTGGTCACATGGGGCACTTGTTTTATGCATTCTAAGAAAGAGTTAATGGTGTCAGGTGGCTTCCTTAAGGATTTTATAGTTTATAATGTTGGAAAACAGAAAAACAGTAAACATATTTATTGTGCTCTGCATAACTGAAGTTAAACATACATGCATACATATACTGTATATAAAGGCAAAAAAAGCATGATATTATTTTCACATATTGTTAAACACAAACACATAAGACCAGACTTCCATTAAATTTCATGACACAGAGTGCTAAAATTAAATCAAAAGCTAACTGGCTGCATCTTCCTCCTGACACAGAAAGTTCAACAAAGACACATTTGCACAGTAATATTATTTTTCCACCTCTGATGTACTTGTTAATATATAACAGTAAAACAATATTATATATTGACTTGCTCTATAAATATGCACATTTCTTATGATCCCCATTAATAGCTGTTATCTAAATTGTACTTGTTGTGCTTTTCCCAGTATTGCAACTACTTGAGTTTTGAATGGACCTATAAAAATAAAAGTTGGAAGCAAAGCATGTCACAGCATTATGTACAGTTTAAGCTCAGTGTGTTATCTTACAGAAAAAGTGAAATCACATTAACTGCCTGTAGAAATGGTTTCACACTCACAAAGCCACACTTATCAAGACATTTGTGCAACCAAAATTATGGCTTGCCATCAAGTGTACCTTTCACCCTCAGTATATTTCGGTTTCCTGCCTGCTATTCTGTTGCTTAGCCACTCACTTTTCTTCAACCTTCCAATAAACTTTCCTTTTAATTATGTAACTTTGAGACAGTAATAAAAAACTGAAGTCAGAATAACTCAGAGGTTTGAAGGAGTGATGAGGGACAGATATAAAGTAGGAGCTTGATAGAGAAGAGGGAGTCTCTTTGGGACCTCTTAAAGATTTGGTTGTAGTTTCATTTGGCTTTTTCAGCTGAAGTAGCAGTCAGTGGCTCTGTCTGGACACCGGCATCTGTAGAATGACGTTTCTGAGTCTGCAGTTCAAAAAGGGGGAAAAAAAGACAGCAGATGTATGTTTATTGTGGTAGAAGTTTTTTGTATCTTTTGTGATTGGGATCTAGACTTTGCACTTCGTCTGTTTTCATGCATCAGAAAATCTAATCTCTGAATAGAGACTTCTGACATGTCACAAGTCTTTTTAGAAACACTCCGTGCTTAACCACAGTACTGTATAACCAAAGGGAAATTTCTAAAACCTTGTGTTCGTGGTTCTGGTAGCATTGGTAAAATGGCTTTTTGATAGAGAGTAAGTGGTCATCTCATCTCTGGATGACCAAAGCGCTTTATACATCCTGTTATCCAGCCAGTCACACACATATTCACACACTGATGGTGAGTAAGACTGTCCTGAAATAGATAACACCCTATATAGCTGTACCAGCAGATATTATGGCATATGCAGTATACATGCTTTGACATAAAGCGACCTCTGGTGGTCATGAAAATAATGACTCATTTTTCTAACCTGACCATAACCACCTCAAAATATGTATTCAATGTCTAAAAAGAAGTTAACATGTGTCTTTCTCTCGTTGGGCTTCATGATTAATTTCCTCGGCTTGTCTATTCGTCGCATGTCTGTAGGGGCAGACCTGTTAGCTTATCTACACCTGACGTGATGACATCATTCCCTCACACCACAGCAAAAAACATCATAGCTAAGCACTACTCCTAACCATTTGCTGTAATTTTTTTTTTTTTTTTAACCTTTCAAGGATGGTCCATCGAGAGGCAACCTCTCTTTTTCAAGGACACCCTGATCACATTCACACCTGGAAGTGGCCCAGTACAACCATAGACTGACCTGTGGCCACTGAGCAGCTGGAGTTAAAGGTGCACTCTGGCGGCTCTAAAACCACCTCAAAAACAAATATGTATTGCCCAAAATAGTATATTGTGGCTTTTTACCCTCAAAACAACTTTCATTGCCTTAGAATTGCTTGGAAAGAGATTTTAAATCTTGCCCTACTTAAATATGAGCGGATCTATGAATATTCTAATTAGTGGCCTGCAGGGTTTGCACGTGATTGGTCACAGTGACTCCTGGTGGGTGGGCTGCTAGTCTGTTCAAGACGCTTCCGGACGCTAAAGTTTTGCCTATATCTTCAAAAATAAAAAGCAAAACATTTTTCTGAAAATGGTCAAGGTGAAAGATAAATGCGTAGTTGCCAAATACTGTATGTGCTTACTTTTTACTAACAACCAGTCCCCCCGTGTGCCGGCAACTGAGCAGGGAGGGGAGGGGGGCACCCAATTTGAATGTGGCTGCTCTCAGCTCACTGTATGGCACCCAGTTCACTGGCGAAGTGAGCCGAGACTTGCGCAGCTACATTCAGATCGCCCCCTGCCTCTCTGCCTCCCTCCGCTCACTCTATCTGCTGCTACTCCAACCTGCTCTGCCTCAATCCTGCTGCTCCTCAGCTCCTCCCTCTTCCCCTGATGTAGCCAAGAGTATCTGTCTGATCGGTTAATGTTATAACCAACCAGGCTAAGCAGGAATAGTTATGTAGTATATGTTTTTCTGCTGTGAATGTAGCTACTAACGGTCTGTCCAAATCTGCCTTTTTGGGGGTTTGGACATTCACAGCAGAAAACACATACTTGGGAGTTTGGAATGATTTTGCTCTTGATATGTCTTGTAAATCACAAGAAGCATGTTACCAACAGAAAATAATTGATTTTTTTTTCCAGTGTCACTTTGACGGCCTTGATCAAAGGTACCACTGTGGGGTTAATAAGGGTGGGGCAAACAATACTCTGTCATCTGTCCCACCCAGATCTGATCCTGCTGGTCCAGGGATTAAACCAGCACCCCTCCAATCACCAGTCCACATCCCTAACCATTAGGCCACCACTTCTTCATTAATTTTTGCTGATGTCGATAAATTGTTTTAAATGCTTTATCTGCTGATATCGATAGCATGCTGATATGCATGTACAGTATATCGTATATCCCTAATGATTGTTAAGTGTTTTATGTTCCTCTAGCAGTAGTTTTGTTAAATATGAGGGTCACAGATATATTTTTTGAAAAAATGCAATTAAAAGTTGCTTAAAATACTTCTTATTCATTGTTCCTTCATTACAATTTCAGTGGTTATGTAGAGTCTGGACATGGCTGTGCTTATGTCCTCACTTTATGTTGTTATTTGTTTTTCTGTGATCTTCAAGACATGAGTTCAGCCATGTCCTCGCCCTCAGTTCATTATGTTTCTCTGCGTTTTACTTTTATTCCTGCTGTTGCCTTAGTCTGTTTATCGTCAGGTTTTCAGTTTGTTATCATGTCTCTACTCATGCGCCGTAGTTTTGGTTTCTGCCCTGCTCTCTGTGTTTATTATTATCATTATTATCTTGGTCCCTGTGTTTATTGTCTGTCTATATAGTCCTGCCCGTCCTGTTCTCCATACCGGTTTTCTCCGTTTCCTTGTGTGTCTTTGATTTGCCCTGATTGGTCTCCCCACCTGTTCTGTGTTGAGTGATTGCCCCTTGCCTATTTAAGTCCTTGTCCTGCTGTTGTTCTATTCGGGTGTCTTTGTATTGTCTTAAGTATTGCCTTGTATTATCTTGTCTATTTCTGTCCATGTGTGATTACAAGCTTGAGTTGCCGCCCTAGTCCGCCCAGTGTGGAGTGTGTAAATGAAGAGGCAGATTCATGACAGACGATTTATTACACACTCATATCTCACAAGCACAGAATGGACTGAATGGTTACAGCAAGCTCTCCTCTCTTTATCCCAAGTCACACTTCACAAGTTTCATGGCACTTCACCTCACACAGCATTAAGACGAAAACGACGTGGGTGTCGTGCTGGAGTAAGACGGCGGGCAAGGAATATAAGGTACAGACCCGCCCTCCCATCTGTCATTATGGGGAATGTACGATCTATAATCGGAAAGACAGATGAACTAGCGGCTATCTCCCACTACGATAGCATATACCGGGAATGTAGCCTGTTCCTATTCTCAGAGACGTGGCTAACAGGACTAGCAGCAGATGCTAACATTGAACTGGAGGGTTTCCACGCAATACGGGCAGACCGAACACCAGACAGTGGGAAGGCACGGGGCGGTGGGGTGATGATGTACGTCAATAACAACTGGTGCAGACCGGGACATATCACGGTTAAGGAACAGCACTGTAGCAAAGACATTGAGTTGCTAGCTGTTAGCATGCGGCCTACCTATCTCCCGAGGGAATACTCACACGTGATCTGCATTGTTATTTATGCAAATCCGACGACGAACGCTGGGACAGTGCGTGACGTCATCCACTCAGTAACTGGCAGGCTGCAGACAGAACACCCAGATGCTCTTGACTATGAGCAACGAGACCAGCAACGGAAGGGGCTAGTTGGCTAGCTGAGGCCCAGCTGGATTCGAGGACGATCGGATCAGATTCTGGCGATATAAGCAGAATTTATTTTACTATCCACAGATTTTCTTTTTCCTTCTTTCCAAGAAAGACTGAAGATGGCTGCCACCGGATTAAAAAGTGGGCTGATGGGCACCACTAATAAGCCTTCTCTACTTCTCTACTTCCTCTTCGTTTTGTCTTTGTGTGTCTGGACCTGCAACAAGAAGGATTTTCCGGCAAACTCAACCAAAGGTGAAGTTAAAAAGTTTTATCTGTATGGATTTGGGCTTGGACATCTCACCCTACACTCTATGTGGTCTTTAAAAGCCCTGAGCAAAAACTTCCAAATTAAGGCAAACATGGCTGTTAAGCAAAAATCACAATATGGCAGAGGATATACAGTTAAAGTTCTGTTAGTTCTGCTACTTCTGGCAGGAGATATTCACCTTAACCCTGGACCTGCCACTATTAAACAGCAGACCACTGGGTTAGCACAAAACCGAGCTGTACAAAAGCAAAAACAACATTTATTTTTCCAAACTGTTAATCATGCACGAGTTCTTTGGGACACCAAGGCTAAACCAAAGGGGATCCTCGGCGGTCATTTAAACATACGGAGCATAATCCCCAAAAGAGATGAGATTTCGGTGTTGCTGTTGGTCTCAAATCTGGACTACCTTTGTCTCTCAGAAAGCTGGCTACACAGTAACATAGACACTAATATGATCGATATTGTGGGCTACCAGTGTTTTAGAAAAGACAGGCAGGTAGGGAGGGGAGGAGGTGTTTTAATTTACATCAAAGAGAAATATAAATGTCAACTGGTTGATCTGAATACTTCACTTGAATGTTTAGCTGTTAATGTATGTCTCTCTCCGGTAATGAATTTCAACATTGCAGTAGTGTACAACCCACCATCACACAACTCTTCCTTTTATAATGAATTAAGTGATCTGGTTAAACAACTTGAGAAGAACAGAGAAACAATAATTCATGGTGACTTTAATATCAACTGGTCTGATAAAAAAGACAAACAAAAACTGAAAAGCCTCATGACTAAATTTAATTACCAGCAAATCATCAAAGGACCCACCAGGATAACCAAACAATCCAGAACACTTATTGACATGGTATTTACTAATAAACCAGAACGAATAACCAGAACCTATAATCTTGTAACTGGTCTCTCAGATCATAACATGGTTCTTGCTGTCAGAAAACTCACTAAAAAGCGACTACAGTATTTTGGGGGAGTCGATATTGACAAATCAAATTTTATTATCCCCAAATCAAAAAATGAGGAGTTTGAACATTACTTAGAGAATCAAAATTGGGAGCAGCTCATGTCAACATGTGAAGTAGATGATTGTTGTAATTTTATAACTGCAACAATCACAAAGTCTATAGAAAAATTTTCAAAGCAAATTAAAAGTAGACAACAGAAGATTAGCCTACCATGGTTAAATAATGAAATAAGAAAACTTATGAAGAGGCGAGACTATGCACTGAAAACATCACTAACCTCCAAACTACAAAATGATCACCTTGTGTACAAAAGTTTAAGAAATAAAGTGGTACATGAGCTGCGAAAATCAAAAATATCTTATTACAATAAACTGATAGATCATGCAAAGGGTAACAACAGTTCCCTATGGAGGCATTTAAATAACTTAACTAATAAAAAAAACGATCAGAAGGGGGTAAAGGAACTTAGAATCAATGGCAAGACCGTCAGTGACAAGGCTACTTTGGCAAATGAATTTAATTCACACTTTGTGGGCTCTGTGGAAGACTTAACAAAAAATTTTGTGCTGCCAAATGTGCTCAACAACACAAATTCCATACTTCCAACAGATACTTTTCACATCGATGAGGTAAATGAGAAGTTAATTGCTGGTATTGTTAAAACACTGTCAAACTCAAAAACTAATGATATCTACAATATGAGCACCTCCTTTCTCAAAATGCACAGCAAAATATTAATCAAACCACTGACTCACCTCATTAATCTCTCCATTAGGTCTAGTACATTTCCATCTGGCTGGAAAAAAGCTGTCGTCATACCAGTTCATAAATCAGGCAGTAAAGACGATATATGCAATTACCGCCCAATCTCTATCTTACCAGTCCTATCTAAGGTTCTTGAAAAAGTTGTAGCTACACAGCTGATAGACTACTTACAAGACAGTCAACTTCTTCATCCACATCAATTTGGTTTTAGACCAGGATACTCAACAGAAACAGCAAATTGTTGCCTTATTGAAAACGTCAAACAGTCCTTGGACAGGGGTAATGTGGTAGGAGCTGTTTTTCTAGATCTCAAAAAGGCTTTCGATACTGTAAACCACAGTTTGCTTTTATCCAAAATGGTATCTTTTAACTTCTCCCCAAATACATTAGAATGGTTTGCATCTTATCTCCAGAATAGAGAACAGTGTGTAAAAGTTCACCAGGATAAATCCTCATTTTTAAACAACCGCATGGGTATCCCACAAGGGTCCATTCTTGGTCCTTTACTTTTCAGCATTTTTATTAATGACTTGCCGTTACACTGCTCAGCTGCAACATGCCAACTTTATGCAGATGATGCAGTTATTTACACAGCTGCCAAGACTCCAGCACAGGCTGCAGATGTACTGTCTACAAGTATGGTTGATGTCCAAGAGTGGCTCCTCAAGAACCATCTATTGCTGAACCTTCAGAAAACAGTCTCAATGTGCTTTTCAATCAAAAAATGTAACCTGCAACATTTTAAAGTTAATATACATGATCATGACATCAGTTTAGCTACAGAATTCAAATACCTTGGCATTGTACTAGATCCTCAACTCAAATTTAATCTTCATATAAAGAAAATTTCAAAAACAGTAAAAAAAAATCTGAACTGCTTTAAATTAATTAGATATTACATACCTTACGAAGCAGCTGCACTGTATATGCATTCTATGGTTTTTTCTCATATATCATACTGTTTGACAGTCTGGGCTCAAGCAGCCCCTTCCACAATAAGACATATAGGTTCATTATATAATCAAACCCTAAAAATCTTGGACAAAAAGCCCATTAGGTGGCATCACTGTAATGTTTTAAAAAAATACAACCTATTGAGTTTTGAGAGCTTCATTGACCTCTGTCTTCTGAAATTAACGTTCAAATGTTTCCATAAATCAGCACCCGAGCCACTTGCTGGTTTCATCCAAAGACAGGACAGCAGCAGAGCCACCAGGAGTTCTGTTAACAATAACTGTAAAATATTCCACCGCAGAACCACATTTGGACAAACAGCTTTCTCTATAAAGGGCAGTCACATCTGGAACACAATGCCAAATGAAATTAAAATAATAATGGACTTTAAAACATTCACTAAAAATGTTAAAAACTGGCTGAAAAATAAACAAGAATGTACTCATGTATGAATTAATTGTCTGCAAAGTGAGAGTGAATGAAGGGAAGGAATAAATGTGTTTGTTTATAGTGAGTGACGGAGGGAGGAAGGCCTGAAATAGGCAAATGTGAGTTATGTTATATGTGTTAAATGTGAGTCAGGCTGTTATATTTGTGTATTTATAATATTTATAATATTTATGTTAAATGTGAGTCAGGCTGTTATATTTGTGTATTTATAATATTTATAATTGTGTATTTATAATTTTTCTGCATTGATGTATGTGGTTATTGTGTATATTTTTTATCTTGATTCTTTTTTCTAAAGCCCATCCAGGGACAAGAGTTGCGAATTAGCTAATAGCTATACACTCTATGTGCAACACATCAGATTGATTGTCTTTGATTAATTGTCTATGTTTATTGCACTGTCCCTGTCAAATAAACTAATCTACTACTACTACTACTTCTCCTCATCTCAGGCGATTTTAACCATATTTCACTGTCTCCCATTCTACCCACGTTCACCCAGTATGTCACATGCCACACTAGAGACAATAAAACACTGGATTTATTCTATGCAAACACTAAGGAGACGTACACCTCATCACAACTCCCCCCACTCGGGAGATCGGATCACAACTTGGTTCATCTCCTGCCAGTGTACAAACCCCTAGTGCACAGACAACCTCCGGTCATGCGCACAGTGAAGTTATGGTCTGAGGAGGCAATGGACGCTCTAAAGGACTGCTTTGAAACCACTGCCTGGGAGCAGCTCTGCGATCCACATGGTGAGGACATCGATGGCCTCACTCACACCATCACGGACTACATCAGCTTCTGTGTGGACAACACCGTACCCACCAAGACCATACGGTGTTGCTCGAACAACAAACCCTGGATCAACCCTGAGATAAAAACAATTCTGAGAGAGAAGAAGAGGATCTTCAGGTCGGGGAACAGGGAGATGCTGAAGTCCGTACAGAGGGAGCTGAGGAGGAAGATCAGAGAAGGCAAGGACAGCTTCAGGGAGAAGATGGAGGACAAGCTGCAACAGAGCAACATCGGTGGGGTCTGGAGAAACCTTAAAACCATCTCTGGGCTCCAGAATACCTCCTCCCAGGCCATGGGGGGCAGGGAGTGGGTGAACAATCTGAACCTGTTTTTTTAATAGGTTTGACCAACCGCCCTCCCCCCCGACTGCACAACAACCACTGCTGCCTCTAAAGACATCAAGTCCTGCTGCCCACACCCCACTCCACCAACAACCTCCCCACTCCCAACACACAGCCCTCCAACATGACCCTCACTAAGACCCAGGTGAGGACGGAGCTGAGAAAGATCAAGGCGAGGAAGGCGTCGGGACCGGACGGCATCAGCGCAAAGCTCCTCAAGTCCTGTGCAGATCAGCTATGTGGGATTGTGGAGCTCATCTTCAACCTGAGCCTGAAGCTGGGGAGGGTACCACAGTTGTGGAAAACATCTTGTGTGGTACCTGTACCAAAGACCTCCCGCCCCAAAGACCTGAACAGCTACAGACCAGTGGCCCTGACGTCCCACATGATGAAGACCCTGGAGAGACTGCTCCTTGCTCACCTCCACCCCCTGGTGGGACCAGAGATGGATCCACTCCAGTTTGCCTACCAGCATGGCATTGGGGTGGAGGATGCAGTGATCTTCCTCCTTCACCGTTCTCTGTCCCACCTGGAGAAGCCCGGGAATGCGGTGAGGATCATGTTCTTTGACTTCTCCAGTGCTTTCAACACCATCCAACCGATGATCCTGAAGGACAAGCTGCTGTGCGCAGGGGTGGACCAGCACCTGTCATCATGGATCCTGGACTACCTCACTAACCGGCCACAGTTTGTGAGAACCCGGGACTGTGTGTCCGACACGATCATCGGTAGCACGGGGGCCCCCCAGGGAACGGTTTTGGCTCCCTTCCTGTTTATCCTTTATACTGCGGACTTTTCACACAACACAACACACTGCCATCTACAGAAGTTCTCTGACGACTCTGCAATCGTCGGCCTCATCTCCAACAGAGATGAAGCTGAGTACAGAGGACTTATCCAGGACTTCGTGGACTGGTGCCATAGGAACTGCCTCCAGATCAACGCGAGGAAAACTAAGGAGCTGGTGGTGGACTGCCGCAGGCAAGGACAACCCCTCACAGCACCAGTAAACATACAGGGAACAGACATTGAGATGGTGACATCCTACAAGTACCTGGGTGTTCATCTGAACAATAAACTAGACTGGTCACACAATACCGACGCACTCTACAAGAAGGGACAGCGCAGGCTGTTCCTACTGAGGAGACTCAGGTCTTTTGGTGTACAAGGGATGCTGCTGAAGACATTCTACGACACGGTGGTGGCATCAGCCATCACTTTTGGAGTGGTCTGCTGGGGCAGTGGCATTACAGCAGCCGATAGGAAGAGACTGAACAAACTGATCAAGAAAGCTAGCTCTGTCCTGGGACAGTGCCCTGACCCAGTGGAGGAGATAGGAGAGAGAAGGATGGTGGCTAAACTGTCATCTCTGCTGGAGTCTGAGTCCCACCCTATGCAGGACATACTGAACGCACTGAGGAGCTCATTTAGCAGCAGACTACATCATCCTAGGTGCGCAACCGAGAGGTTTCGCAGGTCTTTCCTACCTACGGCAGTCAGACTGTATAAGCTAAGCAGGGCTGCTCGCAGAGATAGCAAAAAAACATGACGACCTAGTAGTACTGAATGCAAAAGACGCAATAGACTTACACAATGGTCCCCTCCAGTACATACAACTAGGACAGTATCGGTCGCTACGGAGGGTGACAATATGTATGGGTACATATTCATACTATGTAGGATAACTAAGTAGACGGTTATGCTGTTTATTCCATCTTGCTACAATGCTCCGCACTTTGTATATATATTTATATACTGATGTGTATGTATGTATGTATATCCACTGCTCTTATTTATATCTTCCGTATCTTCTTAATTATTGCTCTGAGTGTTGCTATCCCTGTGCTGTTGCAATCCTGGAATTTCCCCATTGTGGGACTAATAAAGGCTTATCTTGTCTTATCTTATCTTATCTAGTCTGAGTTTGTCTGTCTTGTTTGTTTATTTTTTATTTCAGTCCACAAGCTGTTGTTATTTTATGTTTTGCATGAAATCTATAAAGCTTGAAGTCCAGCGTTTGGATCCTGCCTTACACCACACCTTGACAGGTTAATCAGTCCCTCCAGGATTTCGCGATGTTGCGATCGCACCAATTCATGTGAAATCAGCCAATCAGCGCAACTATTGCACGACCTTGCAACTTTGTCCAATCACCGCAACTTTCCCGCAATTTTGGCCAATCCTCGTCAACTTCCACCAATTTCACCAATCAAATTTGTCTCCAGCTGGTGCTGAAATGCTCAGTCTAACCAATCAAATGCATCGTTGCACCGTGTTCACTTCTGCGTTTACAATGAGTAGTGAGTTTATAGTTTACAGTGAGTAACAGAACACATCTGTAAACAGAGTGTGTAATTTAAAAAACCACTCACCTGCGAGGTTTTCAATACCGTCCCTTCCTCTGTCTCTCCCAGCCTGCCCATGGACGCCTCGCCACGTCTCCATCCTGACTGTGTGTGCGAAGCACTGGGTTTGTGTTGAAAAACATGTGCCTGTCCCAAAAGCACCCCGTCGCGGGAGCACGCTTGAGAGCCAGTGTTTGAACATTTACACATCTTTCGAGGTAAAATCATTACTACATCTGGTCAATGAGCTTTAAAACTGTGAATCTCCGGTGTGGACTCTGGACGGACAAACGCACCTACCCATCCCCACCCCCTCGCCGTCCCACTATAAATGAAAGATATGTGTGTGTGTGTGTGTGTGTGTGTGTGTGAAGACCGACATGCAGCAGACAGACAGGTAGGCAAGGAAAGAGAGAGAATACTCTCTGTATTTTTTTTTTCAGAAAAAACACAGACTCCAATAGCCAATACAGTGCAACAGAATAATTTATTTTTTCCTCTCCGCTTGGTACCGAGTGGGTTGGGAACATTTCAGTTTTCAAATGAAGGTGCTGCCAATAATTTCCAAATCTCTCCTCTTTAACATGCATTCAATGCAATTTAGCTGTTGTAATGGATATTGTGTTAATGTTTGTATTTGCTGTTGCACAAGAGTTTTTCTGTATAGCAGAAGTTTCTGCTTAATTTACAAATCACTATAATCTACCTTATTCCTGAGGGTACCGCTGTAGGAACGATTATGGGCGCAACTTCCAGTTTCAGCTGAAGTAGCGTTAAATCAGTCAGCAAGAGTGGAGTAGGGGGGCATTTAAAATAGCATTTTTAAAAGTTTTTCAAATTCATTTTAATGTGTAGTCCACATACGTGTTTTGGTAATGCGTAGATCATGCACTGAAAACTAAAAGGACTGTTGGTGTGATCGGTGGTACAGACACAAGAGCATCAGATATGTTTTCACGTGTATGAATGTCACAGCTCTGACGTTTATGCGTCATATATGTTGCCAGATGCCAGGCTGCATGAAGTAAAATAATAAATAAAAAATAGCAACAGTTAGCTTCCAAAAGGCTTAGTGATTTAAGAAGGTTATCAAATAGTTTTTTTTGGGGGGGGGGATTGCATTTGTTGCACTGCCTTGGAACGATATGGACTTGATATTTAGCAGCTTCAGCATGCATTAATTTTTAAATTATCACAAAATACAGATCAATAAAATTTTGAACAATTGTCAGAAAATGTCTGTACGTGTTAAGTTATATAACAAGCATTCATGCCATGACAGCAGCATGAGCTTTTTAATTTTGGGGAAAAATAAATGGCTACAGCTGTCTGTATTTACCCTGACATTAAAATGTCCAAGCACGGTGTTGTGGTTCTTTGTGGCTCTGACTAGATTCTGTGGTGATCCGAGCGCTGAGCTCATCCGTGCTCAGGTTACTCAGTATTTTCCCTTTTTCCCCCCCCATATTATTTCTGCTTGGTTATTATTGGTGTTCCCAGGACCTTTACTGTGACAGCACCGCGGCCGAACTTCCGGCTGTCAAAGTCGAGCCGGCACTGTCACAGCTGATCATGATTTTGGTCATTACGTTTCCTCCTCTCCTGTTTGGTTCATTGCCTTTTTGTTATCAGTATTTAAGGGAGCAGCTGAGACTCACTCCTCGCTGCGACCTACATCTACCAGGACTGGAGTTCCTATCCCCGGCTCCAGTCTTCCTTCTGTGTTTGGTTCGTCCTCGCTTCATCATTTGTAAGTGTTTATTCTATAGCGTCAGGTTTCGCCCTCGCTACGCTCGCATTGATGTTAGTGTTCTTTATTTGGTGTTCTAGTTTAGTGTATGTGTTTCACCCCATGAGGTCCTTTATTTTGTTCTTTCTGTAAATAAACAAGCAAACTTTCTGTTGGCATCTGGCGCCTCATTTATGCCCTGAAAGGGGCAAACACGACAGCTTCTGCGTCTGCTCTGAGGTAAATCTGATCATGACCAACATCTTTTAACAAAATGCATCTGACTTTATTGCGGTGAAGAGTTTTTATTTGTTTACAGCGTTAGCATCTTAGCAGCAGAGCTAACTAACGGAGCTACTGTCTACGAGGCCACGTTTTATGGTCATCTTCCCATCCCTCGACAGTCGTGGGAAGTGGCATGATTTTATTACTTTTTTTGAGGTGCAAAAGGCCGTGTTCCCACATTTTTGACGCCAAAGTCATTGTTTTTAACAAGGAAAAGTGTCCCATTTCAGTGACAACCATATGTTCTAAACTAGTACTGGAAGTTGCACCCGTAATTCACACAAGGCATCACGGGGGCTAGGAATAAGGTGGATAGGAAAATTTTTGACAATCCTGTGCTTTTCTTGTATTGTTATATAGAATATCACTGCAGTAAACTGGAAAAAAGCATCTGCTTTAAAATTTGGAATTCTTCCCACAACTTTTAGTGCAGAGAACACTCTAAAAACATCGCAACTTTTATTGCAACTTTTTAAAAAAAAGCTCCTGCAAATTCAGGCTTTTTGACCCGCAACAATCATAAAAACATCCCACAAAATCCTGGAGGGACTGGTTAATCACAATTAATTATAGAAAATGTGTAATAGTTAAACATTTTTAATCAAATTCAGACCCTTGTTTCACTTTCCTACAGAACATGCTCTGATTGTGTACAAGATATCCTTGGTTAAATTAGAAAAAATATAGCTGCATGGCTTAAGGTCTTTACTTTTTCCCCTTCCCTATTTCCAAATATTTCCAATATTTATTTGTGTTTGATTTTAGTTCCCTAATAGCACCCCCACCAAAAATTTTTTTAAATTATAGGACAAAATCAATGCAAGTAGTCCTACATCTACACATTTTTTGTCATTTCCACACTTTTCATAACTGACCTTTTCACTGAATAACATCGATAGAGATGTGGCTGCACTAGCCTAAAGGAAAGATTAGACTCTCTAGTCAAAAGAAGCAGTGCATAATTATTGCAGATGTGTAGTGGATCATATCAAAATGCAGGCCTACTTTTAAAGTGGTTACTGACATCTAGTGGAGGTAAAACAGAAATATGTTGCCACAGGCCATCTAAAACCACATTTCAGTCAACGCGTAACGTGTAATTAGAGGTATATTCGTGTGAGATTTCATCCTTAGAGTTATACTGAGGTGTTTCTGGGTAAAACTGGTGTGCTCTTTACCAGAGTTTTAAAGAACAGCTGAATGGAGTTCCTCTTTTCCAGTTTTTTGGGCACACTGGCTGCATCATCTCCAGCTTGGGAGGCCGCTGAGGCTGGTTTGCTTTCTGCTGCTGCATCTGGTGACTTGGCTGCTGCTTTAGGTTCCTCCTTTGCCTTTACTGCTTGAGGCGCCTCCCCTGCTGCAGGTGGAGCTGGGTTCACCTTCTTAGGCTCAGCAGTCTGATGGTACAGAGTTTACATCATGAAACAGTTGGTTATTCCAGTCCCAGATCAGACTTATTGTTTGTCATCATGATAATGGCTCAGATTCTTCACTCATGGATTTTGAGGCGAAATTTGGATTAACATAAAGATGTACCTCGACTGTTAGAATACAGTTTTATCTTTGTGATGGTGTCATTGTGAGGGATGATCACATACTCTCTGATTGTGTTGTTATAATTTTCAAATATGAGTGAAAGAAACTCTGGACATAAATAGGTTTTAATACCAGATGATGTCTTTACTCTGGTTAATAATGCTTCTGTTTACAAGAGGCGATTTTGATTTATTTACCAGCCCAGCAGTTTTCCTGAGGAATCGAACTCCACTTGTGGAGGCTTCCTGGACTTTTGTGGACATGTGATCTAACAGTACCTCAAATTCACATGAACCCGAACTGTTAAGTAACTTTATCACAGTTCATACCTACAGACTTGTTAAGAGCTTATATGAGTGAATGGGTCCTTACTTTGGACTTGAAGAGAGAAAAGAACGATCCTTTTGAGGCCGCTTTCTTTTCTTCCTGAGCAGGTGGTGTTGGTTCTGGCTTTGCTGCTGCCTCCAGAGTGCCAGCTTTAGAGGAATCCACCTTCTTTCATCAAAACAGTCAAGAGGAAAATACTTATTTTAAATGTTTACAATTTAAAACCCTGTCCCAGTGAAGCTGATACAATGGCAGCAGGAGCTGCAACCTGTGATGTAAAAGAGGAGGTAAATGAGGGAAAAAATATAAACAAAACACTTGTGATTAGAGTTTAGAGGAGGCAATAAAATCAATTCATGCTTAGAAAGTCTGATAGAAGAAGGAGACCCACACCATCATTTATAATAATGTTAAAAATCACTGTGGAGAGTTGGAAAAAGACAACATAGTTACTGCTTTAAAGAAAGAGTTTGAAATTTTGGGAAATAGGCTAATTCAAGATTAATTAATTAGTTAAATAACTTTCCCTAGGTAGAAGAAAAGGTCCCTAAGGGTGATTTTACCGGAGTGGTGGCCTAGTTGGTAGAGCATCCGCCCCACAACCGGGAGGTTGTGGGTTCAAATCCCAGCCGGGTCATACCAAAGACCATATAAAAATGGTACTTTCCGCCTTCTAGCTTGGTGTTCAGCATAAAAGAATGAGGAAAGGAAAGTTAACGCACAGAGCTACTAGAGGACTGACCCCCCCATCCCCAACTGTAGCTTTCACTACTTATAGTAGCTGTGTGGCCTAGGGTCAATGAAATAGAGATAGATGCTGCCCCTATACACCATATGGTGTCCCACATGCTGTGAAAGGGGGGAACTAAGCGTGATTTTGGCTACGCTAAAGAAAGCTAGTATTCTGTTATACTACTGCTTAAGTTAATAATTTTATTTTTAACTCTCAAAAATATCAGATAACATTATGCTATACTATAAAGCTCTTTCACTACACTTATCATACCCACGTCATCATATTCTGAACACTGTTTTTAAAGGTGCTATATGGAACTTTCATAACTTGAGTTGTAGTGAGATGTTAGAGCCACAAACTGCACCCCTGTTTATGATATTCAATTATGTGAAGGTCTATGTGAAGGGCTGCCCATCTAAGCAGCTTAATGGAGTACATAGGGCTGCATTAATGACCAAAAAGTATCCCTAAAATCAGAGTTTCTGAAAGTTACAGTCAATGATTAAATAATGAAAATAATGTGCCAAATGAACCATTTTGATTTTTAGCTCATTCCAGTGAAGCTGAAAGTAGCTGATGTGATGACATGGAGTCCGTTCGTCTGCCCGCCCACATTTCACAGGAATCGCTACTCCTCTTAGGAATTTTCCCCGATGGTCACCAAACTCACTCACAGTGATCCTAATGTGGGTCTGCATCTAAGTTGTGCTCAAGGTCAAAGACCAGGAGATCTGGGCACTTATGTGATTTCACAAAAATCAATACTCTTAAGCAATTGCCCTAATTCTCAACATGCTCACACACAATCATCTACAGGTTGGTCTGCATCCAGGTTGAGCTCATGGTCAGGGTCATTGGCAAAGGCCAAAACATCTGGGCTTTTATAATTTCGTGAAAATCGCTAGTCTCTAATGTTCAGAAAACTCACGCACGGTGATCCTCAAGTGGGTCTTCATCTAAGGCTGTGTTCAAGGTTAAGATCGAGGTCAACCGTCAAGACATAAGACATCGGGCTGATTTCATCAGGCTGAAATGAGCTACTCCGATATTGAAGCTTTGGTTGTTATATTCTAACAGTCCATGGGTGGCTATTTTATACAAGGGGCACTCTGCTATAGCAAAAGAATAAATCAACATAAATAAGTACAGTAGCGTGAAAAAGTGTTTGCCCCCTTCCTGATTTGTCATTTTTTGTATGTTTGTCACACTTAAATGTTTCATCAAAGAAATTTAAATATTAGACAAAGATAACACAAGTAAACACAAAATGCAGTTTTTTTTAAATGAAGGTGTTTTGTCATGAACCCCCCCGTGTGCTTTTCTAACATGCACTGTGAGGGGAGAAAGGACGAGGATTTAAGCGCAGGTTAACACCACACACATTTATTAATATGGTGAGCACACAAACAGTCACAGTTACTATAAGTTACACTGGCTATGGAGTCCTCCAGGATGCTCAGCAGTCTAGGAGAGAAGACCGTGGAAAGACCCCACACAGATCGTACTCACGAGGCTGGAGCTGTCCGAGTAAGTCCGAAAGCG
This sequence comes from Pholidichthys leucotaenia, assembly GCA_020510985.1. NCBI lineage: Eukaryota > Metazoa > Chordata > Actinopteri > Cichliformes > Pholidichthyidae > Pholidichthys > Pholidichthys leucotaenia. The sequence continues at coordinate 259,540,641 of CM035843.1, forward strand.
CAAAGTGAAACACAGTCCTTAGCTGACATGCCTCCATCTGAGAACCGTCAATGGAGTACAATGACCCAGCAATGCACGACTGGAGACAGGCTCTGTAAAAAAATGCAATGCTGGTCTCCCAAATTAGATTCACTTTGGCGAGGAGCGGGAAGATGGCATACGGGAGTGGGAACAGCTGGTAGCAATAGAGAGGGTTTATGGTCCGACTGGCAGACAGTTAGACAGCGCTCACTCCAGTGTTAGCGCAAGAAGCTGCCTCCCCGCTGCCGGCCAGAAGGCAGCGGCTATGGGCATGGCAAAGCACACAGAAATACATACTAACATACAGTACATACAATGTGGCACGTACTCATAGAGCGGCCAGGACTGAGCCGGGGGAAGCCAAGCCGGCTCGGTTCCTGACAGAGCCCCCCCCCCTTTAAGGGGTGGATTCCCAGACACCCAAGGAGATACCCCCCCTCCCAACAGGAACAAACAATCCAAACCCATGTGGGAAGTAGGGGGAATAGGAAAGGTGGGAACACACACCCCGCCCAGGGACTACAATTAATCCCCCCAAGACCACGGGCGGTGGGGCTCAGGAGGCCACCCAGAGTCCCAAGCCCAGCAGAAGGTCCGGTGGACGGAGTCCGGCGGCCTGCTGGAAAACATGAGCCACCTGACCTGGAGAGTCAATCCTTCTGGCCAGCATTGCTCAGCCACCAGGACCGAAGGGGTGAAGCAGGAGGCGGCCTACCCACCAAAAGGCTTACTGGTGGGTAACCGGACCGAGGAGAGGGGACCTCCACAGCGTCCTCAGGATGGTCCACAACGACACCCGCGGTGGACCCCGACCGGGCCAGCTCCGCTGCACCCGCGGTGGACCCCGACCGGGCCAGCTCCGCTGCACCCACGATGGCCCCAGACCGGGCCGGCTCCGCTGCACCCACGATGGACTCCAGCAGGAGCCTGGCTGCACCCGCGGTGACCTCTGGCTGAGGCTCAGCTATGCCCGTGGCGGACCCAGGCTGGGCCGGCTCTGCTGCACCCATGATGGCCCCAGACCGGGCCGGCTCCGCTGCACCCACGATGGACTCCAATGGGAGCCTGGCTGCACCCGCGGTGACCTCTGGCTGAGGTTCAGCTGCACCCGCAGTGGTCTCTGACTGGGCCAGCTCTGTTGCACCCACGATGAGCTCTAGTTGGAGCACCGTTGCACCAGCGGTGACCCGCATCGGGGGCCTCATTGCTCCCGCGGTGGCCTCCCCAGTGAGGGAGGTGGTGCTCCCAACGTCACCCGGTGCTGCATCCCGATCCTTGGCGGCCTCTGGCGAGGTCAGCTGCTCTCCAGCGACCCTGGCAGGGGGCTCAGATCCCAGAGGGAGAGAAAAAGAGACCAGGTCAGGGTCGCTGGCAGCGGCAGAGCCCAGTGAGGTGGCTCCGAGGGCTACTACGAGCTGCCCTGGGCCCTCCTCGCCTTGAGTCGGGCAGTGTGACATTGACATCTGAGGTATTGCCACAATGGAGCACACTTGCCTGAACTTGGGCTCCACTGCCATCCAGGACTCCGGCGATTTGGGGTGCGTAGCCTCAGTTGTCGCGCCAGGTGCTGTGCCCCATCGACCTCTTCAGGAACCATTGGACCTACGTCGTCGTGGACTGGAACCTCCCGGGCCTCAGGTCCCTCTCCCCTCGAGCGACCTGGATCAGCTGCTGGTGAGCTCGTGGGGGGTACATAGAAGGGGTTGGGTGAGGTTAAGTGTGAGTGTATTGCATGCCGCTGGGGCGGAGCGCTCGGAGGGTTGCTCACCCCGAGTCTCCTTGCCAGGAGGCAGGCAAACTTGTTCATCAAGCATTACAGTTAAACGAGAAGTAACTTGCCTGTCCTCCTGACATGAGATGTCCTCCAAGGCCTTAGTCTCCCCCTTCTGGGCGTTCCTCCTCGTGCAGTGCCGGCAAGACCGGAGACCTCCTCCAAAGGGAATCCCTCCTCTTTTTCCTCCCTGACGACTCAGGAACTAGGTAGCCCAGGACACGAAGCACCGTGCTAGACAGCTCTATCTCCTCCGGGGGGGGGGGGGGAGACGTAGTGGTCGCGAGGAGTTCAAGCGCTGGGGAACCCTTGCCCGACCTCTCCTCGACCCGGCAGTTGAGCGCAGCAAGCAGGTCCGACCATTCCTCGTTCGTCGGCAGGTCTGGAGATGGAACCTTCACAGCCGAGAATCAATCAATCAATCAACTTTATTTATAAAGCACTTTAAAAGCAACACTCGCTACACAAAGTGCTGTACAGCAAGAGAACATAAAAGCAGGGTACTAACACAAAGGGTGCTAACACAAGAACCACAGTAAAAAAAAATAAAAATCATAAATAAAATAAAAAGTAAAATAAATAAAAATCCATTTCATTCAATAAAATCAATGTCTCATACTGGGTCGAAGGCCAGGGAGTAAAAATGTGTTTTAAGACGTGTTTTATAAATGGACAGTGAAGGTGCTTGTCTAATGTCCAGGGGTAAATCATTCCATAACCTGGGGGCCATGATCGAAAAGGCTCTGTCCCCTCTGAACTTGTGCCTCGCCTTTTGTATCTCCAAAAGCAGCTGTTCAGCTGACCTAAGGGACCGGGTGGGAGCGTAGGGATGCAGAAGCTCAAAGAGGTAAGGTGGAGCAAGACCATTCAAGGATTTAAAAACAAATAAAAGAATTTTAAAATGAACTCTAAAATACACAGGCAGCCAGTGGAGTGAAGCTAAGATGGGTGTGATGTGATCTCTTTCATGTGTACCTGTTAAAAGACGAGCAGCGGCGTTTTGAACCAGCTGCAGACGGGAAAGAGATGACTGGCTGACACCGGCATAAAGTGCGTTACAGTAATCCAGTCGAGATGAAATAAAAGCATAGATTACTGTTTCCAAGTGTGGTCTAGAGAGAATGGGTTTTACTTTTGCTAAACGCCTTAGATGAAAGAAGCTGGATTTTACCACAGAACAATTCTGCGTGTCTAATTTAAAATCATTGTCCATGATAAAACCAAGGTTCCTAGCTGTGGATTTAACATAAAGAGTAAGGGGGCCCAAGTATACAGGAAGGGACTCACAGGGGCGACTAGGTCCAAACACCATCACTTTGGTCTTCTTATCATTAAAATTTAGGAAGTTTAGGGCCATCCAAGACTTTGTCTTCAATGCATGCCAGGAGTGAGTTTACTGATGAGGCAGCTTTTTGTTTTAGAGGGACATAAATCTGACAGTCATCAGCATACAGGTGGAAAGAGATACCATGCTTTTTAAAAATGGAACCCAGTGGAAGTATGTACAGAGAAAAAAGCATGGGCCCTAGAATTGACCCCCGTGGGACCCTGTAAGGCAGAGGAGCAGAAGAGGATTCAAACCCAGACATGCTAACTTTAAAAGTCCTGTCTGACAGCTAGGATATAAACCAGTTGAGAGCAGTGGCACAAATGAGAAGGGGCAGTGCCACAAATGAGAAGGGGCGTCCTTGGGCCTCCCTCTCGCGGTGCTCCTCCTCGACCCAGCAGTTGAGCGTGACGAGCAGGTTCGACCACTCCTCATTTGTCGGCAATCCCATGGGTTGGGCAGGCGCGGGGGGTAAAGCCCTCACAGCTGGGGAAGCGCAACCTTCGGCCTCCCTTTCATGGTGCTCCTTCTCGACCCAGCGATTGAGCGTGGCGAGCAGGCTTGACCACTCCTTGTCAGAAGGCGAATCCAGGGGTAGAGCAGGCGTAGGAGGTGGAACCCTCACAGTTGGGAAAGCGCGTCCTCGGTCCTCCCTCTCATGGCACTCCTCCTCAACCCGGCAGTTGACGAAGGCAAGCAGATTCGCCCACTCCTCGTCCGCCAGTGGGATTGAGGGGGAACGCCTCCATGCGGGCTCCTGGGCAGGACCATCCAGGGCCTCAACCTCCATCGTCAGGTGGGCTGGCTCTTGGACTGGCGGGCCCTCAGAAATTAACGGAGGAGACACAGAGAGGGGAAGGAAACAATCATTAATTGCAGCTGGAAGAGAGGACCCAGTGGACTGCTGATACTGGGCCCCTCCCTTGGGAGACAGGCAAGATTCGGTGTTAATGAATGATTTAGAATGAAAATATACTTGCTTGTCACCCCGGTTGATGACATCCACAGCTGCACAGGGCAGAAACTTGTCCCCCTCCATGCCAGTGATGACGTAGGCTCCTCCGCAGACAATTGGAGGAGCCGTCTTGCTGATGACAGATGTAGGCGTGGCCGGAGTGAATCCAGCAGACCTCTCGGCGGCTGAAACAACGATGGCCGCTGCTACCGAGGGGGGCTTCTCCCGGCATCCCCTTGCGGGACGACACTGTCCCTTATGTTCCAGGATAGGCCGTGCTGGAGCAAGTGGAGGGTCAAGCAGAGCGCCACGGAGGCTGCCGGTTTGCGGGAAAACGGACCTCTGTCTCGCGTTTCTGGAAATGCCAGACCAGGAAGGGAATGCTGGAGCAAGCAGATTGTGGAGAGCAGATCGGCGTACTGCAGGTAGATCCGTAACCCGGGATGTGCTTCCAAAATGCCTACTGTGGTGTCTACGTTTTCCAGCATCTCCTTAGGACCCCAGGTGGCGAGGGCGCCATCAACAAAGCCCTGCATGAACTCCGCAGCCCATTCCTCCTCCACCGTGGGGAACCCCGCTGCCATTCATCTTCTTTGGCGAGATTGAGGCATGACGTTCTCCAACACAGGTTAGTCCAGAAATGAGAGAGTTTGCAATGAAAAGAGAAGAATGATGTGTGGGTGAACCCGCTAAATCCTTTTTGCGGGCTGTGTCACTCTGTCATGAATCCCCCCATGCGCTTTTCTAACACGCACGGTGAGGGGAGAAAGGACGGGGATTTAACTAATTTAATTTAATTAATTTAGGTTAACACCACACACATTTATTAATATGGTGAGCACACAAACAGTCACAGTTACTATAAGTTACACTGGCTATGGAGTCCTCCAGGACGCTCAACAGTCTAGGAGAGAAGACCGGGGAAAGACCACACACAGATCGTACTCACGAGGCTGGAGCTGTCCGAGTAAGTCCGAAAGCGCACAGTGAAACACAGTCCTTTGCTGACGTGCCTCCATCCGAGAACCGTCGATGGAATACAATGACCCAGCAATGCACGACTGGAGACAGGCTCTTTAAAAACATACATTGCTGATCTCCCAAATTAGATTCACCTGGGCGAGGAACGGAAAGATGGCATACGGGAGTGGGAACAGCTGGTAGCAATAGAGAGAGGGTGTGGTCCGACCAGCAGACAATTTGACAGCGCTCACTCCAGCGTGAGCGCAAGAAGCTGCCTCCCCACTGCCGGCCAGAAGGCAGTGGCTATGGGCACGGCAAAGCACACAGAAACACATACTAACATACATACAATGTGGCACGTACCCATAGAGCGGCCAGGACCGAGCTGGGGGAAGCCAAGCCGGCTCGGTTCCTGACAGTGTTTATTATTAAGGAAAAACAAAATCCAAACCTACATGGTTCTGTGTGAAAAAGTGATTGCCCCCTAAACCTAATAACTGGTTGGGCCACCCTTGGCAGCAACAACTGCAATCAAGCGTTTGCGATAACTGGCAATGAGTTTTTACAGAACTGTGGAGGAATTTTGTCCCACTCATCTTTGCAGAAATGTTGTAATTCAGCCACAATGGAGGTTTTTCGAGCATGAACCACATTTTTAAGGCCATGCCACAGCATCTCAATCGGATTCAGGTCAGGACTTTGACTAGGCCACTCTAAAGTCTTCATTTTGTTTTTTTTAAGCCATTCAGAGGTGGACTTGCTGGTATATTTTGGATCATTGTCCTGTTGCAGAACCCAAGTGCGCTTCAGCTTGAGGTCATGAACAGATGGCTGGACATTCTCCTTCAGGATTTTTTGGTAGACAGCAGAATTCATGGTTCCATTTACCACAGCAAGTCTTCCAGATCCTGAAGCAGCAAAACAGCCCCAGACCATCACACTACCACCACCATATTTTACTGCTGGTATGATGTTCCTTTTCTGAAATGCTGTGTTACTTTTACTCCAGATGTAATGGGACACACACCTTCCAAAAAGTAAAACTTTTGTCTCGTCAGTCCACATTTTCCCAAAAGTCTTGGGGCTCATCAAAATATTTTCTGGCAAAACTGAGATGGCCTTTATGTTTGTTTTGCTCAGTAGTGGTTTTTGTCTTGGAACTCTGCCATGCAGGCCATTTTTGCCCAGTCTCTTTCTCATGGTGGAGTCATGAACACTGACCTTAATTAAGGCAAGTGAGGTCTGCAATTCTTTCAATGTTGTTGTGGGGTCTTTTGTGACCTCTTGGATGAGTCATCGCTGCGCTCTTGGGGTAATTTTGGTCAGCCGGCCACGCCTGGCAACGTTCATCACTGTTCCATGTTTTCGCCATTTGTGGATAATGGCTCTCACTGGTTGTCTGTCTCTCTGTGTTGGCCCTGTGATGGACTGGCGATCTGTCCAGGGTGTACCCTGCCTCTCGCCCAAAGATGCTGGGATAGGCTCCAGCCCCCCCGCCACCCGAAAAGGATTAAGCGGAAGAAGATGGATGGATGGATGGATGGATGGGCTCTCATTGTGGTTTGCTGGAGTCCCAAAGCTTTAGAAATGGCTTTATTGTGGAGCGTGTAAATGAAGAGGCAGATTTGTTTCAGACGATTTATTACACACTCTCACATCTCAAGCATAGACAGAATGACTTCTCCAGCAGAAACTCCTCTCTTAAGTCTCATGGCATTCTTCTAGCATTTTCTCACACACAAAAGATGACCTTCGCGTCACACTGCATTTCACCCCCACATCCTTGACATCTTCCTGTTATCTCACCAGGAATCCCCTGCTCTTTGTTCCCACTGTCTCCTGTCTGAGATGCTACACAATCAGGCTCTCCCAAGGTGCCCCCCCCCCAGCATCTTAGATAGGACAATAGAATAACAGTCCACATGCTGTGATAGAACAATTGAACATCAGTCCACATGCTGCTTGGGCTTCCGTCTTCTCCCATATCTGCTGTAACCGGGATTCACCGCCTCCGCGGCGCTGCCGTGCCTATGGGGGGCTGTTGCTAGTGGGGGGAACCACTTCTGTCTGTCCGTGTGGCTGCTCTGGTGAATCGTTTCCCTGGGGAGCTCGCCGTGGGGGTCTTCCACGCCGAGGGGCCCTCGCCAACAGCACCTGCTCGTCCACCACAACGAAACCGGGTTTGAGTCTGTCTATGCCAATTTTTTCCCTCCTACCCCCCAAGTCTAGCATAAAATGCTTATCCCCTGTTTCCAGCACTCTGAACGATCCATCACAGGGTGGGCGCAGTGGAGGGTGGTGGGCGTTGTGTCTGACAAACACGAACTCCGCGTTCTTCAAAGTTTTAGGCACAAAAACGCGCGGAAAACTGTGGTGGGCAGGGCCCGGCAGTGTGCCTGTGTTTGCGCTACGCTGCAAAAGCTGAGATGGGCAGCTGCCCGGCGCGGGATTATCTGGCAGAAATTCCCCGGGCAGCCGAAGTGGCTGAGCAAAAACGAGCTCTGCCGGGAAAGCTTCCAGATCCTCTTTCGGTGCGGAGTGCAACCCCAATAAAACCCACGGTAGCCTGTCTACCCAATTTGCATCCGTCAATGAAGCCCTGAGTGCCGCTTTCAATGATCTATGAAAACGCTCGCATAACCCATTAGCCTGTGGGTTGTACGCGGTTGTGCGGTGAATTGTAATACCCAGGCTGCGGGCCATCGCGGACCAGAGTTTGGAAACAAATTGAGGGCTCCTGTCTGATGTAATGTCCAACGGGACTCCAAAACGCGCCACCCATGCTGTTAAAAAAAGCGCGCGCCACCTCCGCGGACGTGGTTGCCGCCAGCGGAACCGCTTCTGGCCAGCGCCTGGTGCGGTCCACCATTGTCAGGAGGTGCGTGCACCCCTGTGATGGCGGGAGGGGGCCCACGAGGTCCAGGTGAACATGGTCGAACCTCTTAGCCGGAATACGAAACGGCTCCAAGGGAGCCTTCGTGTGTCTGTGTATTTTTGGCTCGTTGGCACGCCACGCAGGCTGCAGCCCACTCTTTCACTTGTTTGCGTAGGCTCGGCCACACAAATTTCTCTCCCACCATTTTGACCGACGCGCGCACTCCTGGGTGCGCCAAAGTGTGGACCGACTCAAACACGCGGCGGCGCCACGCGGCCGGGACCACCGGACGCGGGCGAACCATGGAGACATCGCAGATTGGGGGGGGGGGGGGGGTGGGGCACCATCCTGCAGCACCCTGCTCTCCAGCCTTAACCCTGTTGGTCCAGACTGGAGCGCGCGCATGTCTGCATCGCTCGTCTGCTCCGCGGCCATGGCTGCGTAGTCCATCCCCACACAGACGGGGGCCACTACGGCACGCAAGAGGCAGTCCACCACCACATTCAGTTTACCAGACACATGCTGAATATTGGTAGTAAACTCTGAGATCGCGGCCAGCTGTCTCTGCTGCCGGCCCGACCACGGTTCCGAAACCTTGGCCATTGCGAATGTCAGCGGCTTGTGGTCTACGAACGCGGTGAAACTGCGCCCTTCCAGCCAGAACTGGAAGTGGCGAATGGCCAGGTGAAGGGCCAGCAACTCTCTGTCGAACGCGCTGTATTTACGTTCGCTGTCGCGCAAAGTTCTGCTGAAAAAAGCGAGCGGCTGCCAAGCCCCAGCGATGCGCTGCTCCACGACAGCCCCTAAGGCCACTTCTGAAGCGTCGGTGGTGAGCGCTATGCGGGCCGTCGGGTCTGGATGCGCCAGCAGTGCGGCGTTTGCCAGAGCTGCTTTAACTTCCGAGAACGCCCGCTCTCGCTCCGGGGACCATTCGACCCTATCCGCGGGTTTCTGTTTCTTGAGCGCGGCGTATAATGGTTGCATGAGCTGCGCTGCGCGGGGAAGGAAACGGTTATAGAAGTTCACCATTCCCAAAAATTCCTGCAGCGCCCTGACCGTCTGAGGCCGGGGAAAATCCACCACTGCGTGCACCTTGTCAGGCAGCGGGATCACTCCTTCGGGAGAGACGCGGTGCCCCAAAAAATCAATCTCCATCACGCCGAACTGACATTTCGCCGGGTTGATTATTAACCCGTGCTCCTCCAACCTCCGGAAAACCGTCGTGAGGTGGGTTTCGTGTTCGTCTTCGGACGCACTGGATACCAGGATATTGTCCAGGTAGATGAATACGAACGGGAGATCGCGCAGCACTGCATCCATCATGCACTGGAACGTCTGTGCCGCTCCTTTTAACCCGAATGGCATGCGCAGGAACTCGAATAAACCGAACGGAGTTATTACCGCTGTTTTGGGTATGTCCTCAGCGCGCACTGGGACTTGGTGGTAACTGCGGACCAGATCTATTTTGGAAAAAATGCGCGCTCCGGCAAGGTGAACGGAAAAATCCTGTATGTGGGGAATTGGGTAGCGGTCGTGCGCTGTGGCGTTGTTCAACCTGCGGAAATCACCGCACGGTCGCCACGAACCCTCAGCTTTAGGGACCATGTGTAGCGGGGATGCCCATGGGCTGTTTGAGCTCCTGATGATGTCCAACCTTTCCAGGTTGGTGAACTCCTCGCGCGCTATGGCCAGTTTAGCTGTGTCCAAGCGCTGAGGTCGTGCAAAGACGGGCGGCCCGGTGGTGGTGATAAAATGCTCCACCCTGTGTTTAGCGATGGCTGCCGAAAACGTCGGGACTGTGAGTGCTGGGAACTGAGTGAGCAGTGTGTGGAACTTACCGCCTGTGGCTGTGATGTTGGCTTGTGCTGTTGGCCGGGTCACTCGAGCTATACAGGGAAGAGAGTCAAAGGACAGTGCATTAACTAGGCGCCTGTTAGCAACATCAACCAGTAAACCATGTGCACACAGAAAATCAGCCCCCAGTATATGGTAATTCAGTGCTGCTATGACAAAAGTCCACTCATATGTACGGCCGTCTAGAGATAAGAGCAGAGTCCTCTCACCAAAGGTCTTAATATCCGAGCCGTTTGCTGCCAACATCCCGGGGCCGCTAGATCCTGCCAGCCGGTCAGCGTAGGTCAGCCGGATGAAGCTCTTCTGGGCTCCGGTGTCCACGAGGAAATGCCTCCCCGAGCGTGCGTCCGTCAGGTAGAGCAGCTTGTTCTCCTCCCCGAGGGTCACAGCTGCTACCAACCCCCGGTCTTGGCGTTTCCCGAGCGCCTGAATTGGCACGGTGGCACACATCTGCGTGCCCTCTCTCCGAAGCGGCGGTGGTAGAAGCAGAGCGTGTCTCCCTCGCGCTCCTTGGCCCCCGCTGCTGCTACTGTCAGTGGCTCCTCGCCTCCTCTGGTCGTCTCGCTGGGCTCCGCCGCTGCCACGTTGACTGTGATCGCCCTGGTGGCGATGATGATCCGGTCTGCCTCCTGGGCTAGCGCACGGTAGTCCCGCGCGGCCAGCAACGGCGAATTGGCCAGGGCCGCTCTCGCCGCTGTCGGAAGGTTCCAGAGGAAGAGGTGGGCAAACAGAAAGTGCTCATCGTCCGTGCCCCTTAACGCCAGCATCTTGTCCATGGGTTCTACGGCCGAACCATCTCCCAACTCGGTCCGCGTCAGGACCCTCTCTGCTCTCTCACCGTCCGAGAGCGTGTAGCGCTGGATGAGCGCAGCCTTGAGCGCCTCGTATCTGTTGCTGGCTGGTGGCTGATCGAGCAGGCTCGCTACGTGCTGAGCTGTGCGAACGTCGAGCGTTGCGACCACATGGTAGAATTTGGTGTCATCTGCCGTTACTCCCCGGAGGGCGAACTGAGCCTCGATGAGGTGGAACCAAGAGCACGGGTTGTGCTGCCAGAAATCCGGTAGCTTGGCTGAAACCGCACATGCGTGGCTGGAGGTTCCAGTCGAGGTCGGCTCCGGGGATCTTGTCTCGTGTTCCATAATACGTCTTGGGTCACCAGTGTGGAGCGTGTAAATGAAGAGGCAGATTTGTTTCAGAAGATTTATTACACACTCTCACATCTCAAGCATAGACAGAATGACTTCTCCAGCAGAAACTCCTCTCTTAAGTCTCATGGCATTCTTCTAGCATTTTCTCACACACAAAAGATGACCTTCGCGTCACACTGCATTTCACCCCCACATCCTTGACACCTCCCTGTTATCTCACCAGGAATCCCCTGCTCTTTGTTCCCACTGTCTCCTGTCTGAGATGCTACACAATCAGGCTCTCCCAAGGTGCCACATTATAACCTTTTTCAGACTGATGTATCTCAATTACTTTGTTTCTCATTTGTTCCTGAATTTCTTTGCATCACAGCATGATGTCTATCTTTTGAGGATCTTTTGGTCTACTTCACTTTGTCAGGCAGGTCCTATTTAAGTGATTTCTTGATTGAGAACAGGTGTGGCAGTAATCAGGCCTGGGTGTGGCTAGAGAAATTGAACTCTGCTTTCCAAAGTTGTGATAAACCACAGTTAATTTATGTTTTACCAGGGAAGGGGCGGGGGGAATCACTTTTTCACGCAGGGCCATGTAGGTTTGAATTTTTTTCCCCTTAATTACAAACACCTTCATTTAAAAACTACATTTTGTGTTTACTTGTGCTGTCTTTTTCTAATATTTAAATTTCTTTGATGATCTGAAACATTTAAGTGTGACAAACGTACAAAAAAATGAGAAATCAGGAAGGGGCCAAACATTTTTTCACACCACTGTAAATAGGGATGCTGGAATTTATCTATCAACTGTTTGATGGATGGAGTCAATGGAGTCAATCACCGCAGACCCCCATGTTAAGCAACTTCAATTATGTAATAAGTATGGTTAAAACCTGGTTCCTTAAGGTAGAATCCCCTTATTATTATTATTATTGTTGTTGTTGTAATTTTATCTATCTGATGATCCTTCTCGGTCATGGTCACTGGGTTAAAGCCACTTGGACTAAACTTGGACTTAACTTGAATTAAAATCATAGCATTATCTGCTCTAAAATGCAGTCAGCCCAAGAAGATTGTGCCAGCTTTCGGTAAATAGCGTTGTACTTTATTGGTGTTTGTTGCACTTAATTGCAAGTGTCTATATATTTGTGTTCACACCATCCAAAAATATCATGTTAATTAAAATAGGTGCCAATAGCTGCTAACTTAGCACTCCACACTCTTCTCCAAATGAAACTCAAAAACACAAACTTCTTATAAAATCTTGGTTCAGCTTTTATATACTATGCTTCTTCTTCTTCTTCTTCTTCTTCGTCGATCGCTAGATGGTCACACCAGCTACTATGCAAGGTTTGGATTTATTTGTATTTTAAGACTTCGGCTAAACTGTTAACCACCGTGGCCTTCCACATAAACAACAGTAGCTGTTTTCACTTAACACTTGCAAGTAAGCATATTTCCCCAAATTTCAAAATCTACTAATTTACCTCAGTTTCTACCACTGTCTGTGGTATACCGTCCACCTGTAGAAAAGGGAATGTAATGTAAGGAAGTTTCAGACAAAAATATTTTCTACAAATGCAAGATTTTTAAATCAAATGCTATATATGGTATGTTATATGAGCAGCAACTTTGTTTCAAAGGCACCTGAAGAGAAGGGAAATGGTTAATTAATTTTTTGTAAACACTTCTGGCTCCTTTACCTGCACATCTATAACTGGCTGTGGCACCTCTGCTGCTGCCTCCTTATTTTCAGTCTGAACAAATGCAAAGGATCAGGACATGGAACCACAGAAACTCAAATGAATATGTGATAAAAAAAAAAAACAGGATGAAAAGACCAGTTTACTCTCTTAAAATGTCAGCACCCCAAGATCAGTGTTTTATTGTTTGTTTTTTTACAATACCTGCTCTTCTACAACAGGCTCTGGCATGTCTGCTGGTGTCTCCTGTAGAGTAAAACTGTTATTTTATTCTGAACAAATGCAAATTACAGTTGATGAACAATGAAATGGATTCTACAGCATGTGCTTCATGTGAACCAGTCAGTATAGTTTATAATAACTAATGTGGGATTTTGATATAAAGCAAGGTCTAACACAAGCTTTAACAAACTGTAGAAAGAAAAGACAAACAAAAAAAATATCATTTAGCTTTGATTGGAGTTGTACTGTATTTGATAAGGAGTTTCTTGTGTTTACCTGTACTTCTGCTACTGGTTGTGCGTCTTTGTTTGTCTGCAGGAAGGGGAAGTGAGGGATTTAATAGTTTTTAGTACAAGCCAACAAAGCAGAAGCTGTTAATGTCCCGTAAGCCTGTAAAACATATGAATAATGAATAATAATGAATGTGTGCCGATGATGTGCTAGTATGTGGGTAAAAAAAATATCCCTTTTTTCAAATGTATGAGACAAGTCAGAAGAAGCATCTTTGTAGCGTGGACACCTGGGTTTTAGCGTAACACATATATTAGCATAAACATTCACTAGTAAAGCCACTTAGGTGCATGGGGATGTTATGAGGAGAAGGTAAAGCTAAATAGAAAATATCCATGTGTGTACTGTAGGGTTTACTGAATAAATGGGGGAAATAAGAGTAGATATACAAGCTGTCTTTGAATGGTCTTGAAGGAACTACTGTCAGCAGTATTCAGCAAGAACATTTGTAATTTATTTAGTAAACTATCTCAGCTGCAATGCTACGATAAGATTTTTTTCCTTAGGCACACATGAAGTCACTCGTGTGTAAGCCGAAGCATCTGCATTTTTTTTAGTGACTGTATGTTTGAGGCATAAATTTCAGAAACAAGTGTAGTCCAACAATGCACTGTAAGTGGACTAGTTCCCACATAAAAATTTTGAACTTAAGAGTTTGTGGTTTCAGTGGACCCTATGGTGTTCTGAGACCACAGGCTTGGTCAGAGTCGGTGTGGTGATGCAGTCGTTCGGTGACATCAACACGCCGAACATAAATGTGAGGGACAGCCATTTTGCAGTCTGTTTTACGGCTCTCTCTTAGCTTGGCCTCCCAGCTAACAATACTCTGTACCACCAGCATAGAGTTTTGTAATAAAGTTTGTGTTCCCAGCAAGACGCTCTCTGTCGGTTCCTTCCACGTTTTCCAGACATAACAGACCCCCTTCCCTCTGTGGGCCTCCAGTCTGATATCCCCGTTCAGAAATCATCACTTGAAAATTATATATTTTTTTTAATCCAAAATGAAACTTCTATATTTTTTGACAAGCAGTCATGTTCCAGTGATCAACCAAGGAATACCTTTGTCATGGTGCGGTCCTCTCGGACCACTAATGAGATGCTATAGGCAGCTGTAGAGTTTGCATATTTATTAAAGGAAGACAAGGATACAAAATAATGAGCCACGTGGGGCAAAACACAAATAAAGACTAAGACTAGGACACACCAACGATAACTGAGAACTAGGGAGACTGACAGGAGACAAGGATACAACACTTACACGCGAGTAGCGAGGGCGGAACCTAACGCTGAAAGGAACTGGCTTCAGACGTAGGGAAGCCAGTCTGGATAAGGCGAGGTCGCAGCCCCGAGTGACCGAAGCTGCTCCCTTAAATAGGGCAAGAGGATTAATCAGCTGATGAGGGTGTCATCAGCTGAATTTAATCCAGCTGTCACTGCTGAGCTCAACTATGACAGCCAGAAGCCCCGCAGAGACGCCGTCAGAATAAGAGCTCTGAGAGACCATAAGGAATAATACAGAATGGGAAGAAAATACTGCATGATCCGAGCGCGGACGAGATCAGCGCTCAGACCATGACAACCTTACTTGAAAGAACATTTTATGGGGAACCCATGCTGGGATATTCATCTCAGACTGGAAGGAAAGGAGAGGCAGTAAATTCCTCTGCCAGAAGAGCATGGGGGATTACGCAACGGGGGACAATAGGAATTGTGATGGGAGAATGTATTGTGATGCAAGACCCCAGGCAACAGGAATAAGCAGCTGTGGGGACAATAGGAATTGTGATGTGTAAATGTATTGTGATACAGGACTTCAAGCATGCAGGGGAAGGGAGTGTTGTGATATAAAGGAGAGACCCTGTAGCATATTTGCCAACCGCCATAAAACATCAGAAGAAGAAGAAGAAGAATGAGTACAATGCTGTTTCTGAGACTGAGAAATGTGAGAGAGTGAATAAAGATGGTCTGCTATGAATGCCTGGCCTGTTTGTTGCTCTCTCCACAATTTAATGTTTATTTGTAATGATACTGAATTATGTTCTAATATACAGTATGTGGCCGATTTCAAACTTTTTCAGTTCATTGTTTTTAGCAAAGTCATACAAGAAGGCAGGGGCATTGGACTGGGAGGGGGTGGGGTACTCTTTACCCAGGGCCCACTGCAGGGAGGGGCCCTCAAAAAGCCCGGAATGAAAACGTTTTTCTGTTTTGCATTTTTTTAAATTTCTAATTAATTAATATCATGGTAAAACTCACCCTGGCTAAATGAAGTGTTTGAGAGACTGAATTTTGCATTAACAGTAATGATGGATGTTGTGTGAGGCCCCTATCACCCCTTTAAAAAGGTGCAAAATAGTTTAGTCCACGCACCTGCACCAGTTAATTCAACTGCAGGACCAGTTACACAGTGACTAGTGATGGTGAAACTGAGGCCTTATGAAACAATGAACAACTTTGAGACAATTGCTTCATGATCGACACAGTGTTATGAAACATTTACTAAAGAGTGCCATCTGCTGACTGAGTGTCAGAACTGCATCTGAGTGGAAGACCTGAAAAAATCTCAATACTTTTTTTTCTTTCTTTTTTTAGCATTTGGCCATCCGAGGTCTATTCGAAATTGGATGGCAGGAACAAACAGTACAAAGCAAACCAAAAAAAAACAATAAAACCCTCTCAAATTTCCCGCGAGCCCTCAAGTCACGTGATGTGACAGACATAACGAGGCCTCGCTTGCTACGGCTACGTGACTGTGGGCGTGCTGAAATGGCACTCGATGCACTGCTCATGACACTTCCACTTTATATTGCTTGAATCAGTGTGAGAGTAGCATCACTAAAGTAACCTGCAGCACGTCTGCTTCCTCAGCCAGGTTAGTGTGTCATTACCCTAAACCTCGCCTTTTATATTTACAGACGTGGACAAAATTGTTGGTACCCCTCTGTTAACGAAAGAAAAACCCACAATGGTCACAGAAATAACTTGAATCTGACAAAAGTGGTAATAAATAAAAATTCTATGAAAATTAACCAATGAAAATCAGATAATGCTTTTGAATTGTGGTTCAACAGAATTATTTTAAAAAACAAACTCATGAAACAGGCCTGGACAAAAATGATGGTACCCCTAGAAAAGATTGAAAATAATGTGGCCATAGGGACATGTTCAACCAAGATGTGTCCTCTAAGTAACATCACAGGTGTCTACAAACTTGTAATCAGTCAGTCGGCCTATTTAAAGGGTGACAAGTAGTCACTGTGCTGTTTGGTGACATGGTGTTTACCACACTAAACATGGACCAGAGGAAGCAAAGGAGAGAGTTGTCTCAGGAGATTAGAAAGAAAATTATAGACAAGCCTGTTAAATGTAAAGGCTATAAGACCATCTCCAAGCAGCTTGATGTTCCTGTGACTACAGTTGCACATATTATTCAGAAATTTAAGATCCAAGGGACTGTAGCCAACCTCCCTGGACGTGGCCGCAGGAGGAGACGGATAATACAAATGGTAACAAAAGAGCCCAGAACAACCTCTAAACACATTCATGGTGAACTCCAAGGTCAAGGTACATTAGTGTCAGATCGCACCATCCGTCGTTGTTTGAGCCAAAGTGGACTTCATGGGAGATGACCAAGGAGGACACCACTGTTGAAAACAAATCATAAAAAAGCCAGACTGGAATTTGCCAAACTGCATGTTGACAAGCCACAAAGCCTCTGGGAGAATGTCCTATGGACAGACGAGACAAAACTGGAACTTTTTGGCAAGGCACATCAGCGCTATGTTCATTCATTCAAAATGAAGCATACCAAGAAAAGAACACTCCCTACTGTGAAACATGGAGGAGGTTCTGTTATGTTCTGGGGCTGCTTTGCTGCATCTGGCACAGGGTGTCTTGAATGTGTGCAGGGTACAATGAAATCTCAAGACTATCAAGGTATTCTAGAGAGAAATGTGCTGCCCAGTGTCAGACAGCTTGGTCTCAGTCGCAGGTTATGGGTCTTGCAACAGGATAATGACCCAAAACACACAGCTAAAAACACCCAAGAATGGCTAAGAGTGAAACATTGGACTATTCTATAGTGGCCTTCTATGATCCCTGATCTAAATCCTACTGAACATCTGTGGAAGGAGCTGAAACATGCCGTCTGGAGAAGGCACCCTTCAAACCTGAGACAACCGGAGCAGTTTGCTCATGAGGAGTGGGCCAAAATACCTACTGAGAGGTGCAGAAGTCTCATTGACAGTTACAGAAATCATTTGATTGCAGTGATTGCCTCAAAAGTTTGTGCAACAAAATATTAAGTTAAGGGTACCATCATTTTTGTCCAGGCCTGTTTCATGAGTTTGTTTTTTAATATAATTCTGTTGAACCACAATTCAAAAGCATTGTCTGATTTTCATTGGTTGATTTTCATAGAATTTTTATTTATTACCACTTTTGTCAGATTCAAGTTATTTCTGTGACCATTGTGGGTTTTTCTTTCATTAACAGAGGGGTACCAACAATTTTGTTCACGTCTGTATTTATTGCTTTGTGAAAGTACACGCAGTAGGCAATTTGTTATTTTTTAACAAGGGGGTTGTGGGTGATATTTATAAAGTTAGCACTTGGTAAAACTACAAAGATATAAACGTAACTTCAGTACAAATTTGCAAGAATAAAGGTGCAAAAATATGATAAAATATGGTAATTTACAACTTAAAAAGTCATATATTTACTATAAGCAAGTCCCAGATTTATGAGAAAACATTCGATTTTCATGAGAAAAAAGCAGAACTTTCAAATGGTGACCCCCCCCCCCCCACACATATTTCAAAGAAGAAAAAAAAATCTGAAATTTACAACAGTACCTTTTGTGGTATATATCACTCAGATAATTCCATACCTACATTGGTTAGAGCATGTGGAAATGTTTGGGACAACATATACAAAGGAACTTCACACCTCTGAAAGAACAAAGGAATCTCACCTCTGTGTGAAGACCCATGACGTCACAGGACGCCATGGCAACAGACTCGACACCCTTCACCCCTGAGAGAGGAGAAGGTCTTCCCATCACCCCCCAAGGCGAAGGGAGGAGTTAACAGGACTAATGGGGGGGGTTTAGATAATGGGGAGATGTTACCTTTTTCAGTGAGTGGACTCTAACATCAGCTGTTTCAATGAGTGGTGCCATGTATGCTTGTATTTAACCAGTGAGCAAAGCAGAGATCTCTCTCTTGCCTTCTGCTAAGCTCTGCACCTGTTGAGATTTGATAGAGGAGCTATTCATTAAAAACCCTGTTTTTAATTCAAAGCCGCCTCGTTATTTCAGCTCCACTACACCTTTTTCTCTTATAAATGTCCAATTTTCTCACCAATTAGTGAAGTTTTTGTTGTAAACATTTTTCTCTGAAAGTTAACTTTTTAAAAAAATACATTTTAAATTTTTTTTCTGATAAATTTGTTACCCTTTTCCCTCTAAATTAGCATTGATTTATGATAAACATGTTACCTTTCCTATAAAGTTTTTCTATAAAATCTACAACTTTTTCATTGAATTTTCATTATTTTTCTTGTCCATTTGCTCCTCTCCTCTCACTGATAAACAATGTTTCCTTATATAAACTATCCTTAAAGTCTTTATGGGGATGGAGGGGGGCAGGTTAACAGAGGGGAGGATTTGGGCTCATTTTGTTGACAAGGGGAATAGACTTTAACCTTTTTTTGCAAATATTTATTATTTGAATGGAGGGTTAATATTTCACTTATTGAAAAACAAGCATTTTCATATTTTTGCAAAGATTTTTTGTATTTTGAACAAATTTATTTTTCAATGGATGCTGCCCATTTTTTGTCGTTGACTTTTACATAATTAATGTTGGAGACCATGGTCTCTGTGTGAGTTGATAATTTTGTAAAAATTCTATGAGGTATTAAATATGTCCACAAGTGTATAGGCATTAAAATAAAATAGATATACCAAACAAGTACAGTAAAATTTGCACTACTGTATGTAAATGTCCTTTTTTCATTATTTAGGAGTGCTTTTTCCTTTTTTGGGGGGGATGACCACCTGCCCCCAAAATGTCTGTGCACATCATTGTATATTGATCTCAGCTGGAAACTGGATTTGTTAAAGATGCTCTACTAGCCAAAAATTGAAAGAATGTATAAGAATAAGACTAATGGAATAGAAGCTGTGTGTTTTTTTTAAACATATTTGGACATATGGATATTTAATATCAATGTTAAAAATACTGGGAGATTTATGTAATACAACTAAACAATTATAAAGACTTTTTTCAAACTTTCTTTAAAATGTAATTCTAAACAAATACTGAGGAATAAATTAGGATACCCTCCATCTTTTTTAGGACACCCCCACATCCATTCCCACTTAAAATGGCTAAAATAAATGTTAAAAAAATGCAAATAAAAACAAAAACAAGGTTTGACATAGATATGTGAACATTTGTTAATAAAGAACTGAATATTTAACGGGGTGTCCTAATTTTTTCACATAACTGTTACAAGCCCTGCACGTTTGATTCTCCTGTATCCACCATCAAAAAGAATGGATTTAATGGAATTTTACTGACTGTGAGTTGGAGGCACTCCTGAATGTGGTAGAGGC
The DNA here is from genome assembly GCA_020510985.1 of Pholidichthys leucotaenia. Taxonomy (NCBI): domain Eukaryota; kingdom Metazoa; phylum Chordata; class Actinopteri; order Cichliformes; family Pholidichthyidae; genus Pholidichthys; species Pholidichthys leucotaenia. The sequence continues at coordinate 259,560,381 of CM035843.1, forward strand.
ATGTAAAAACATTTTGTTTGGCATGCTGTACTTTGGTATTAGTGCCGGATACAGGTAATTCAATAGGCTGCTCACCGCCCTATAAGATTAGTTTACTGTTTTCCTTTCTCAAACAGGGATGAGAAGGAGATGTTTATTTAACCTTGACATGTTTCAACTGACGTCTGCAATCGTCCTTAGAAGTGTCAGCTAATCACTGTGAGTTGTGACCAGCCGGGTGGATCAGCTGGTTGAATAAAGGAAAACAGTAATGAAAAATAAGACAATATGAACCTGTTTAGTGGGTAGCCACGGTCACCTGTCAGTTGAAAGCAGATCATATTAGACTCCACAAGTACATATTTTATGTCCAAAATGCAAATTCTCATCCTTTATAGTTACAGTTAGGCCCAGAAATATTTGGACAGTGACACAAGTTTTGTTATTTTAGCTGTTTACGAAAACATATTCAGGATACAATTATATAATCAATATGGGCTTAAAGTGCAGACACGCAGCTGTAATTTGAGAGTATTCACATCCAAATTGGAGCAAGGGTTTAGGAATTACAGCTCTTTAATACGTAGCCGCCTCTTTTTCAAGGGACCAAAAGTAATTGGACAATTGACTCAGAAGGCTGCAAAAAAAGTAACAAGGCTGTATGGGCTCTTCCCTTGTTAACCTGTCATCAATTAAACAGTTAAAAGGTCTGGAGTTGATTCCAGATGTGACGTTTGCATTTGGAAGCTGTTGCTGTGAACACACAACATGCGGTCAAAGGAGCTCTCAGTGGAGGTGAAACAGACCATCCTGAGGCTGAAAAAAAAGAAGAAATCCATCAGAGAGATAGCAGAAATGTTAGGAGTGGCCAAATCAACAGTTTGGCACATTCTGAGAAAAAAAGAGTGCACTGGTGAGCTTGGGAACTCAAAAAGGCCTGGACGTCCATGGAAGACAACAGTGGTGGATGATTGCAGAATCCTTTCCATGGTGAAGAACAAATCCACTCAAGTGAAGAACACTCTCCAGGAAGTAGGTGTATCAATATCTAAGTCTACCATAAAGAGAAGACTTCATGAGAGTGAATACAAAGGATTCACCACAAGGTGCAAACCATTAATCAGTCTCAAAAACAGAAAGGCCAGAATTGACTTTGCCAAAAAACACCTGAAGAAGCCAGCCCAGTTCTGGAACAGCATTCTTTGGACAGATGAGACTAAGATCAACCTGTACCAGAATGATGGGAAGAAGAAAGTTTGGAGAAGAATTGGAACAGCTCATGATCCAAAGCACACCACATCTTCTGTAAAACATGGTGGAGGCAGTGTGATGGCATGGGCATGCATGGCTTCCAATGGCACTGGGTCACTTGTGTTTATTGATGATGTGACAAAAGACAGAAGCAGCCGGATGAATTCTGAAGTGTTTAGGGATATACTTTCTGCTCAGATTCAGCCAAATGCAGCAAAGTTGATTGGACGGCGCTTCACAGTACAGATGGACAATACTGCAAAAGCAACCCAGGAGTTTTATAAAGCAAAGAAGTGTAATATTCTGCAATGGCCGAGTCAGTCACCAGATCTCAACCCAATCGAGCATGAATTTCACTTGCTCAAGACAAAACTTTAGGCAGAAAGACCCACAAACAAGCAACAACTGAAGACAGCTGCAGTAAAGGCCTGGCAAAGCATCACAAAGGAGGAAACCCAGCGTTTGGTGATGTCCATGGGTTCCAGACTTCAGGCAGTCATTGCCTGCAAAGGATTCTCAACAAAATATTGAAAAGTAACATTTTACTTAGGGTTATGTTTATTTGTCCAATTACTTTTGAGCCCCTGAAATGAGGAGTGTTTGTATAAAAATAGCTACAATTCCTACATGTTTAATCATATATTTTTGTTCAACCCCTTGAATTAAACCTTAAAGTCTGCACTTCAGTTCCACTGTAGTTGTTTCATTTCAAATCCAATGTGGTGGCATGCAGAGCCCAAATCATGAAGATTGTGTCACTGTCCAAATATTTCTGGGCCTAACTGTATATACAGCTTACATGGATTACACACACTACTACTGGTTTACACTTCATTAACCCCTTGAACTCCGGGATTCCGCGGGCGGTCATGTCTCTGTGTCATAGTGCATCTCAGTGCGCACTGAAAAAAAAAAGCTGCATTTCTGTTCTTCCAGTACAGACACAGCTGCGAACAGAAAGCCAAAGGAGTGTTTTGATTGGTTTAGATTTGACTGACCTCTCATTCGACTAATAAGAGCCTTGAATTGGGTTTCTGAAACCTTGAAGAACCAATGACTGAAAACCTAGCAAGAAGGACCTGCCTACCAACGACCGCGAATACAACAAGCCAATTGAAGCAGAGAAGTTTGACGATTGAAACGCGTGCGTCCCGTGCGTAAAATCTGTTTTGTCTAAGCCGCTGGGTGACACACATTGAGACCTGTGTGTAACGATAGCGTTAGCCAGTCTTTTTTTATTACTACTGTTCTTATTTGTTTTGAAAAACCGCAATCATGGAAGCGGAGATGGTTTGACCGGGTTGGGTGACCAGAACCACGAGTCCGTAACAACCGGACCAGCTTCATGTTTGTCTGACAATGAGGAACAGATGTTCACCAACGACACTGCTGTTGTGGACAGGTAAGTGTTATAAGCTAAATTATTCTTTATCAATGAAAATAGTAATAAAAATGACTTTTGACCGATCGGTAATTACAACCATGACGGACCGTTTTTTTGTGCGCCGAGCTCCTCTGTAGCGGGGGGGGGGGGGGAGTTGTTATCCTCTACATTGCAGATATTTTAGTATAATTTTTATTGCACTGTAGGTTATTTTTTCTTGTAAAAAAAAGGCCACACATTTTTTACGTGGCATGTTTCTTTGTGTGTGGGGGCTTGTTTGTTCATTCAATCATTCATGAATGAATAATTCATGAATGATTTACAAGACATATTTACAAGACGACATGTAAACTCACATAAGGATTGACATTTCCAGCCTGTGTTGTGTTGTAGCTTAGTTTTTTTTTTTTTTTTTCTCTCTGTGACATTCTGTCTTAGATTTGTCTCGAATAGTAACTGCTTAACTTAGCTTAGCTTAGTTTTCTTTTTTTTTTTTTTTTTTTTTTCTCTCAGTCACACTTTGTCTTAGCTTTGTTCTAAATTGTAATCACTCTTGTCTTGTTTACTCTTTTTTCTTTGAATTCTTGGATGGAATATGGGTGGGCAATATAAGCTGCGGCTTCAGCCATCACCCATTTCGGATAACTCACGTGGAATTGTTTAGTAGAAGGAGTCTTTGTCTAATTTGACCTTGTTGTTATATTATACAGTTTCTTCAACCTGTACTGTATTATCCGAAATAAATTCAATTCATAAACAACCCCCCCCCCCCCACACACACACACACAGTCCTGAGTGTCACCTTTCATTAGAGCCCAAGATGAAGCTTCTATGTTGAAGAATACAAAAGTTATAGACGTTTTTCCAAACTGTGCCATTTGGCACAATTTGGCACAGTTCAAAAACGCCTGGGAACAACCTGAGAAAAAAGCTGTGTAATATATTCATTTTTTGTGGTATTGTTACAAAATTTTGACCTCAGCTTGATAACACTTGGTTCTACATTTCTGTTGCATTTTCCAGCCAGTATCTGACAGCTGTGTGTTATTTGCAAGCATTTGTATCTAAAAAAACACCCAGGCGAACTTTATTTTCTTCAGATTCAGTATGTTTAGATGACTGTTACTCAGTGGCAGGAGAACTTAGAGAGATTATGACTGTTTTGCCAAAAAATTCAAAGTGTTTTCTTTTAAATGAGACCAACCCCATGAAGATGCTGCAAAGGGTTGAAGAACAGCTTTTGATTTACTTTGGGTATGTTATTTTTAGGCGTTTTTAGGGAAATTGACAAGAGTTCAAGGGGTTAATTGAATCCATTCTTTTAACATTTCATCCTGGTACAGCTCCCTCTTCATCAAGCACAAAACAAAGCTTTCCCATATAGTTAATCAGGCTAGCAAAATCATTGGCTCACCACAGACACCGTTGTTTGAACTGTATCAGCGCTCTGTGATCAAGAAAGCCACCCTGATCACAGAGGACCCATCTCAGCCCCTCCATCACTCTTTTCAGTTACTGCCATCAGGCAGACGATATAAAGTTCCATTGGCCCATAAAAACATTTACAAGAAATCATTTATTCCTTCTGCAGTAACAATCCTGAACAAAATCAAATAGTTATCATACTTCAGTTAGATAGCAATATTAGTTATCAGCATTTATTTATTAATCACTATTAATTTTTAATAGTTACTGTATTAATATTTTCTGCCACATGATTTTATTTGCTGTTTCCTTTTTAACCATGTTTCCTTTTTTAAAACTGTTTTTATCCTGTGAGTTTGAACATGTTTTTGAGAGTGGTGAATGTGTTATATTGTTGTAGCTGTGTCTAAGAAGAATTTCTGTCACTGACTGGGACAGACAATAAAGTTATCTATCTATCTATCTATCTATCTATCTATCTATCTATCTATCTATCATCTATGAATGAAGTGCGCCAGTGAGAGGATGAGACTTTTGCATTTCAAACTTTACGCATGTGCTTGTTGACATAACTACTGTACACACAGAAGCAATTGGGGGCTTGGTAGAATGCTGTGAAACTGTAGTTTAATCAGCAAAAAAAAGGAAGTCACTTACTCCAACCACTGACTTGCAATGAAGCCTTGAAAACAGGATGATATTTGGGGGCACACAGGTGTGTAGTGCATGAGGTGGGTTATTTAGGACAATTACATGCATTTACTCACCAAGAAGCCACCTATGTGCACAGTGCCAGCTTGTAGTTTGTTCCCAACAATGCTATTCATTAGAATCATTAGGAAAAACAACTCTCGCTGCAAATTGCGCTTTGATGTTGGCCTGTTCAACTGAATTGTATGGGAATATGATGTACCTGGGTGACAGCTGGGTGATGCCATCCCACACTGCTGGCATAGCTTGGCTCAGGTTCGATTGGGAAATTCTTGATTGGTCTGCCAGCTCCCTCTGGAATGCCTCTGTTGCCAGGAACCCCAGTGTTGTCAGCACCTGCACTGGGACGGGCTCTCACTGTGTCACGCTCCAAGAGCGGCCATAGCTCTGAGCACAGTTACAAAAGGACTGCCCGTGGAAAACTAAATGAGCTGACAAGCCAGTCATCATCCTGAGACAGAAAATCTTCTGTCTCTAAATACCTTTTCTCTTCTCACTGTGCTGTTTGCAACATCCTCTAATAATGCTAACTGTTATGAAAGGGTTAACCCTTTGAGTGTGAGAATTTGTGTGCCCCTAGTGGCAGAGCGCGGCACTGTGCCTGCCTTCTCACTCTGACTTTGTCAAAAGTAAGTGAGAAATGTCTATGTATTTTTTAAATGTACTGATTTCTTGTTCATGAAGATAAGATGATGAGGTACCTCTGTACAAAAAAACGGTGCCAAAAGACTGAACCATTTTTTGTGTAAATACGTCCAAAGTCCAGTTTTGACTGAGTTATGGAATTTAAAGAGGTGCCGTGACATTATGCAAATTAGATGCGTAAATTTATTCCTATCTGAAACTTTGGATCATATTTTACATCTTTCTAATTGACAGTAAGCCATTATCTCTTACCACTTTCAAGTTATAGCCTTGGAAATCTGAACTATTTTATTGACAAAAAAATATTTACCACTCTTGACCACTGGGGGTATGTTGCAGTTCTGCACCATACACACTCAAAGGGTTAATGGGCACCGGCGTGATGACGCAAGCCGTAAGGTGATGTCATCACACCAAACCAATTAATGGGGAGGGTCGGCCATCTTAGGTCTTTCTCAGCTCTCAGTGACATAGAGCACAGTCACAGTTACCTGCCTGTACTGTATTGATAAAAACTGTTGTAATAAAGTTCGAGTTCCAGCACAGCTCAACTCTCCATTGGTCATTCCGGACATAACATTTAGTGCCAAGAGTAAAGCATGGCAGCGTGCATGAGGCCATTACAGCCATTTCTGGAAAACCCCGGTGACCCACCCGTTCCATAGCCATGCTGGTTTGATGCTTTCACCACCTACATTTCGGCAGTTGGCCTGGATGAGATAGGCGAGGTACAGAAACAATCTTTACTGGTTCCCTATCTGGGCAGAGAAGGCCAACGTATTTTCCACATGCTAGGACCAAAGGACTCATTCGCTGATGCTGTAGATCTGCTAGCTAGCTACTTTGCCACACCAGATGTGTTGGCGCGGCGTATTAGATTCTGCCAACGGTGACAGAGAATTGAAGTAACGACACAACAATTCGTCACAGACCTTCACCACCTAGCTAGCATGTGCAGGTTTGGTTTGCTGGAAGATAAAATGATGCGGGACCAGTTGGCCGAGCACAACTGGTCCCGCTAGCTAGCACCATTGAGCTAGCATTCCAGCTAGAGTCCGCCAAAAGGTTAGCATCGGAGCAAGGTGTGCAACAACAGCAGAGGCAGCCAAGCCAGACAACGCTGACATACGCAGTGAGCATGGAGGAACCTGATGATACGGCTGAAGAGATCAAAGCAAACACCGTGGACCGGAGGACTGCTACAAAGCGCTCTACGTGTGGCAGCTGTGGTTCCCCGACGCACTGCGAGAGAGCACGTTTTTGCCTGGTAAGGGGGCAATGATGCAAGAAGTGTGGAAAATTTAACCAATTTGCCAAAGTTTGCTGGTCAGCAACACCGCCAAGCCCACTGGCCAAACAAAGCCACCCACCCGTGACGACCATCCACACAGTAAAGTCTGGAAGCTCGACATATGCATTCTGCATAGTGGAGATGGACAATGTTAACTTGCCGCTCATGCTTGACACCGCTGCAGTGAGGTTGATGTTGAAGTGGTCCACAGTGAAGAAGTTTTTCTCCAGCCACACGATTGGCAAGAATCCAACAGCATTGTATGGGTATGGTGGCTACAGAGTTAGCAATGTAAAGATCATCACGCTAATGGTCCGCTACGCATCGAGAGTTGTTACTGACCTCGTGTTTCAAGTGGCCTCGCCTCAGGTCCTCGCCAAGCATGAGCCCACAGGAGCCGCTGCGGAGTTGCAGGAGAGGGAGCCCATGCCTACCGAGTATCTTGGGACACAGAAACCCGGCGTAGATTCTAACAACGATGATGGTGACACATTACAACAACCAGACTTCCCAGATGAAAGTGAGAACAAACCGGACTTACCTCCAATCCTTGCCAGGCATGAGCTTCAGACAGCTGTTGTGGAGCCGCAGGAGAGGGAGTTCATGGAAAAAGGGGACCCTGGTGACCGAAGATGACCCAGCGCGCATCCCATTACTGACAACAGCGACACATTATCCCGACCTCAACCAGCACCAAGTGAAAGAGAGAAGGAAACAGACTGCTTCTGAATCCACACACGGCACCCGTCTACAGGAGCCACAGCTGAGCTGCTGGATAAAGAGTCCATGATCGTACAGGATGCAGCAGAAGCATCGGATGTCTTCTGGATCCACAACCAGCATTGACCTCCAGGGACCACCGCAGTAGCGCTGAAAAGTTCGTGACCCAACAGGATGTAACAGAACCACCACAGCCTGGTGGATGCCCTGCAGCAGACGTGAGAGTTATAATGTCACATCCACGATGCCAAACGCAGCTGAACAGAGTGCCACTCACAGTGATAAACTGGGTTTAGGTCCGCAGAACCAAATGACCGGGCTCACAGTTGGCCTTAACATCGTCACCACCACCAACACCTATGAAGATCGCGGCACAGCTGAGACCAGCCACTGTTCCGATGGCAGATAGATCGAGATGTCGGGCCAGCTGTCTGCAGAAGGTGAGAGCAGCTACCAAGGATCAAGATGCAGCGTTGGAGTTGACCCAGCTGGTGTGAGATCCAGGCTGGGACATTGTTGACGAGCGTGCCATGGCTCCAGAGGGATGGCGCCAAGGCCTGCTGCAACTGGCGCCTCCAGGGGTGCGTCCACCACGGGCTCGCTACAAGACCCCTCCAGCAGAACTACCTCCCCCATGGAAGAAACAAAAAAAGAAAGGACTGTTTAGCTAGAAGCACGGCTGCCAGCTGAGAGTGGTAGAATAACCCACTCCGCCGCGGCGGGCTACTCTGTGGTCCACCTGCTAGCCCTAACTAGTTTTGTCTGATGTGATACCAAATTTGGGAGGGTTAATTAAATGATGTGTTCTGTGTTTTTCCAAGTGTGTGTGTGTGGGGGGGGGGGGGGGTTGAATGTTATGAAAGGGTTGATGGGCACCGGCGTGATGATGCAAGCCGTATGGTGACGTCATCACACCAAGCCGATAAATGGGGAGAGTCGGCCATCTTAGGTCTCTCTTGGCTCTCAGTGTCATAGAGCACAGTCACAGTGACCTGCCTGCACTGTACTGATAATAACTGTTTTAATAAAGTTTGAGTTCCAGCACAGCTTAACTCTCCGTTGATCATTTCGGACATAACACTAACGCTATTGTTGTTAGAGGCATTTTCTGCACTTTTTGCTTGCTTTTATATCCACTCATCTAATTACGCACACCTAGATGTTTGTTCATCATGTGTCTCTGGTGTGTACAATAATTTTCACGTCATTATCAATCTCCCAACATCACCTCTAAGTGTCACCAACAGACCAATAACAATAGAAACATATGTATGCCAGCCATGAAGTTGCCTGGGGGCTGCGCATATTTCCACAGTCATTTCGTTCTTGATACATCTGAAATTTTCTGTGGAAAAGGACGTACACCATGTTTTTGTGCATAAGTACCCTTTGTACATGAGGCCCCAGGTGAGTTGAGGCCAGTTTGTGAGCCGGATAATCACTGCTACAGTTCTGGCCTGGGCATTGGCTCCAGTTGCTGAAGCAGCCTTGCCTGTGGTTTTCTTGACTCGTAGTAAGTACCTCAAATATTACATACAGGTTGTTTTACACTATGATGCCACACAGTGAGGAGGAACATCTGCAAAACTACCCCTGAATATGTTGCCCTAATCTGTAGTTGCACTTGTTCATTTACCTTTGGGTGAAAAAATTTGCTCAGAGTATTTCTGGCCGACTTCCCTTTTGAAGACGTGGGTTCCTTTGCCACAGCTTTTGGTTCTTCTTTTGCGGTGGGCTTTGTGGGTTTGGAGCTTGGGTCTCCTTTGAGTTCCACTTTAGGTGGCTCTGGAGGAGGAGGTGGAGGGGCAGGCATTCCTTTGGGTGCTGTGGGCGGTTCACATATTTGTGCAACCTATTCAAGATTTTTTTTAAAAGAAAAAAGTATTAAAATAGTTATTTGGTATGAGTAACAGAAGAAAACCATCCACCCAGTATCATTTATATCAAGTATGATATCCTACAAGGTACATTTTTAACCCTCAGGGACTGTTGTGTGCAGGTCACAGACTTTTCATTCTTCATTTTTTGTTAATCTGGCTGTGTTTTATTTCATTTCAGTGAACTTGTAACCACATGACACCGATCTTCGGGGTAGGAGCATTATACCAAATTAACCACATCTGTGGATGCACACCCTACACATTCCCTCTGCATCCACTCACTCTTCCTCTTTCTTTCCTCCTGGTACGGTAAGAGCTTATATCGGTCTGTTTAATATTGTGGTTTTGTGCTGTGCGGGCTGCCTTTGCTTTGGTACCCCTGTGCTATGTCATAAGACTGTTGTGTTTTCTGCTCAGAGTGAGAAGGTTGTAGCGGCGGTGCAGCGTGGCGTGCACCGTCCGTACTTGCTTTAAGGTATGTGATATACATTTACTTTTCTTTTAGCCAGGACGGTAGCGGTTTAGCAGCATGAGGTATGCGCTACCCTTACCTGTTAAGGTTGTGATGTTTTCTTTTGTAGACCTTCTCTCATGCAGAAAACTGCTTACAGCTTAACAGCATGCGATATACTTTGTCTGCTTGGGTATGTGATACATTTTGCCTTCAAGCAGGGTTTGTTGATGGTTTAACAGCAAGTGGTGTAAGTTGCCGTTAATTCTGTTTTATCTTTTTTCTTCAGACTGACAGTCTAAAAAAAGGGGGGGGGGGGTAGAAAAAGGAAACGTATTCTTTGTCTTGGTATTGAGTGCTCCTGTGCTTGGTGCATTCTCGCCACCTTTTGGGGGGAGTGGTACTGCATCCAGGTGGGAACTGAAATCTGATATTTCTGTTGTCTTTGACTAGCATGCTTGTACGTCATGGAACAGCCCTTTGGCCTGTTTGATGATAATAATAATAATAATAATAATAATAATAATAATAATAATAATAATAATAATGAGCATAACTATCTTGTTTTCTGTCCTATTGTTCTCCTGGAGGAGTAACAGCTTCTGCGGGAATGAAGGAGGATTTAATGACTATTCCTCCAGCCTTAGCTGCTCCAGCTGGAACCAGGAATGCCAGCAGGAGGAGGAAGCAGACTGAAGAAAGTCAGCTGCATGGCCCACGGGTGGACTTCATGCAGAGGCAGTTGAAGGAGATGCGTAAGACCATTGAACATACGGCAGCAGATCAATGCGTAAGACCACTGAACATATGGTGGCAAAGTGGTGCGTAAGACCATTGGCATATGGCGGCAAATCAACATCGCCTTTGGGTATGCCGCTCAGGCTCCCGTATGTGCCCCGGGACTGCATCCTGATGGTTTGTCTCATGTGGCCTCTGATAATTTGGGTAAGACCACTGGCTCCTGCTGTGGCTCCAGTGGATATGAGTGGATGTCTTTGAGGATGAGGATGACAGTAACCCTCTGGCCGGGAAGGACTGTCCGGAACCCTAAGATGTATCCCTCAAGGCACTGCTTTCTAGAGCAGCATCAGCTGCTGGGCTTCCTCCTCCATCTTCTCCATCTAGGGCTTCGGCTTTGGACAGGGGTCCTGCAGCCTGTCAGTGTATTTTGATTTTGTGAGTCATCTGCAGAAGTCGTGGTCTCGTCCAAGAGAGGCTGCTGCTTCTCGCTCTGGGCTCAGTGTTCTGAGTGGTGCTGTGGAGCAGGGCTTGGATGGTGCATTGAAGGTAGGCCCTACCTTTGTTGGCTGGAGCCCCCCCACACACACACAGGTAGCAAGTCTATACGCCATCCTGATGACAAGTGTTCCACTGATGGGTTAGTGGTTAGCACCTATCAGCCTGTGGCTATGGCCTCGAGGCTTGCAAATGCTAATACACTTCTTTTAGTGTATTTAGAAGGTCTGATAAGGGACCTACAGTCAAAAGCGGAACTAACCTTCTACCAGATTTGGTGAGAATTGTGGACACTGATTCAAGGAGCTATCTTTCAAGCTACAGCTCTTGGGAATTCCTTGGCCAGCTAACCATGGATGGTGGCATGTGTGGCTGAGCCAGTCTGGCTTGGCAGACATGGACAGGGCCCACAGTAGAGGCAGTGTTGGACAAGGTGCAGAAGGCGAGACTGCGTGTGCAGTCCTTTCCTTGTCCAGGACCACCCAGGTTGAGTGTCCGGAGACCTCTTGGTGGGGGGGGGGGGGTGAAAACTCACAACAGCTTCATTTACAGAGCCAGGTTCCTTGCAGAGCTCAGACCACCCAAAGCAGAGGGCCTCTCGGCAGCGGGTGCAGGTTCAACATTACTCACGTCCGCACTCTCGGGAGCATATAGGCCGTGGTTCTGTCAAGCCCACCAGCATCCTGTTAGGGACGCTTCCCCTGATGTCAACTTTCTCCGCGGCACACCTCATGAGTTGGTGTTGGTGCACCTCGGGTCCATGGGTGGTCGATACACTAGTGTGTGGATACTGCCTACAATTGAGATCTCTTTTCCCAACTTCAAGGGGTTGAAAGCAGAAGTAAGGAGGACTCTCTTCTGCAGTTCTGGGCAGCAAGGTTTCTGCCCTGCTGGGAGAGAGCATGATATGGTCTCTGTCTCCAGGAGAAGAGAGGCAAGACTTTAACATTTCCTATTCCTTGTTCCCAAGTGGATTGGTGCGTGACGTACAAAGCTACCGGAGGACTGACACCCCCCCAACTGTAGTTTCACTACTTACAGTGGCTGTGTGGCCCAAGGCCAGAGGACTGGGATAAGTGCTGCCCTATATACCGTATGGTGTCCCACATGCTGTGGGAGGAAATTAATTAACTAACTAAACAACCGGGGGTCTCCGTCCAGTTTTTGGACCTGAAACGGCTGAGCAGGTGTCTCAAGGCACTCCCTTGTCTGGTGCTCAGGCGGAGGACATTATTCAGGCCATAGGGCCAGGCCATTGGTTCACAGCAATGGACCTTCGTGATGCTGATTCCATATTCCCATAGATCTGGCCGCAGGGAGTTACTCAGGGTTCCTTCAGGGACAGCCTTCGGTTACGACGCCCGTCTTTTGGCCTGTCCCTGTCCTCTGACATTTGCCAAGTGCAGGGACGCTGCACTCGCCCACTGCGGCAGAGGGGTGGTCAAGTTCGATTATCTGGACAATTGGCTGGTTTGTGTGCCATCGAAACCCATAGCAAGGAGCAATCTGGAGGCCATATTGGCTCACCTGTTAGCATTTGGGTTGCAGTTGAATCCAGAAAAGGGCTGCCTGTTCCAACCAGCGTTGTAGAGTACTTGGGGCTCACTCTGGATTCCGTTGCCCATGAAGGCATTCCTGACTCCAAAGCGGAGGCATGCTGTCTGGGGAATGCAATAAGAGCAGCATCTCCACAGAGGACGTGTTCAGTGCAGGCAGTGCCAGAGATCTTGGAGCTTTTTACTGCAGCCGCCCAGGTGGTGCCGTGGTGGTGCCGCTGGGTATTTTGCATACTCGTCCCCTTCAGCGGTGGTTCATGCTGCAGAAGTGGTTTTTGCTCAGAGACAAAGGAGGTGGCTGGTTCTTCCAAAGGAGCCTCATGGTTCTCAGGTGGTGTAGACACTTGTTAGCAGTCCGGGATGGTGTTCCCCTGGGCCAAGAGGGCCACAGGGTGACCATTATAACTGACGCCTCCCAAACAGGCTGGGGTGCAGTCTGGGAAGGCAGGTTGTTCGGAGACACTAGGCTCCAGCACAGCAGACTTGGCATATGAACCATCCCAAGATGGAAGCAGTGCATTTAGCTCTAGGGCTTTTTTCTCCCAGTTATTCATGGCAGATAAATTCTGGTACGGACGGACAGCGTGGCTGTGGTGTCATACATCAACCAGCAGGACGAACTGGGGTTCTCCTTTCCATGAAAAGGTGCATCATCTGCTTGTGTGGCCTTGAGCCTGCCACGTCTACTAGCTACAGATGCTCTGAGCTGCCTGGCCTCCAGTGAACTGTTTGCATTTCCGCTGCTGCCTTTTTTGCCAGCTTTCCTTGTAGAGGCAAGACTGCTGTCTTTTCCAAGTATTTTGATGGCCCAAATTCACCACAAGACCATGAATGGCGGAGACCCACGAGTTGTGGGGGCCCGTCCTTGGCCTCTCCCAACTAGACAGGATATACTCTCACAGGCACAGGAGCGAGAGTTGGCATCGGGATTTCCAGCTCCTGAGGTCTCATGTATGGCCCCTTGGACAGGAGCAATTGTGGAAACTGGGCTTGGGGAAGGAGGTTATAGACACCGTGCAGGATTCACGGGCCCCATCTACCCAAGCTGCGATGCAGTGGGTAGTGGAGAGTGTTTGAAATAGTGGAAGACCAAGGAAAGGATTCCTTGTCATGTTACATCTGTCATCTTGTCTTACCTCCAGTACCTCTTCGCCCTAGGTTGGGCAGGTCAACTACCCGGGACTACCTGGCGGCAGTGTCAACTGTCCATGAGAAATGTGATGGCTTATCTCATGGAGTGCATCCCTTGGCTAAGCAGTCTTGAGAAGCGTGGAACAGAGCCATCCATCTCGGTGTCCGTTGCTGTCCACTTGAGATCTCCAGACAGTTATTAGGGCTCTATGCTTACCACCTTTTTTGAGCCGCTCCTTGACCTTTGTCTGCTCTCCCGGAAGACTGCTTTTCTCTTGGCAGTTGTCTCAGCCAAGAGGGTGTGAACTGAATGTGCTCTCCGTGGACACGGCATGTCTTAGGTTTGATGGTGGTCAGGTGGTTTGCCTGCGGCCCAACCCAGCTTCCAGCTCAGGGTGCTGGCAAATGGGTTGCTTCCTGCCTTCTTGTGCTTGAGGCCTCCTATGTCACGTTCCCTCCTGTGTGCTTTTACACAGCGCAAGGAGAGGGGAGAAATAATGAGGATCTACATGCTAGAGTTACCCCACACACATTTATTAAACACAAAAAACTGATGACAAACAGTTCCCAAACAAGGTGAAGACTTACAAGAAATACACAAATGCTTACAGTTGGCGTTGGGGGACTGGCATCGCCCCACAAACGCATGAGGAGAAACATGTACCCACGCCGGCGTCCCACAGCCGGTATTGCTGAGTGGGCACCAGAGAACTACGAAGTACGCGGAGTGGATACACATCGTTGAGGTCCTGACACAGACCTCAACAATGTCTTTAAGCAGAAGATGCTTAAATACACACATTGCTGGTGATGGTGAAATGAGGAGCACCTGGGCAAGGCACGGGTAGGGAAGGCAGACTGAAATACATAATATACACATACCACAGCAGCACCTAGATCCACAGAGAGGGCAGGACTGAGCCAGGGTAACCAAGCGGCTTGGCTCCTGACAGCAGCCTCCTCTCAAGGATGGATTCCCAGACACCACCAAGGTAACATCCCAAGGACACCCCCCCCGCAACAGGAAAACAGCAAAACAATAACCCCATGGTGGGAGGTAGGGGGAACAGAAGGAGGGAATGCAATACCATGCCCAGGGCCACAATATCCCCCCCCAAGTCCACAGGCGTTGGGGCTCAGGAGGCCGCCCCAGAAGTCCCAGGCCCAGTAGAAAGTCAGGGTAGATGGAGTCTGGCGGCCCTGCTGGAAAACATGGGGCCACCTGACCTGGGGAGTCACTCCTTCTGGCAGCCTGCCCACGCTGTAAAGCCACCACGACCAGATAGGAGCGAAGAAGGCCAAGATGGCATCCGGCAGAGGGGTGTAAGCCCCGGCATCCTCGAAGCTGGCCGGCTGCGCCCCCTGATGACCTTGACCCGGGAGGGAGTAGCACCTGCGGTGCGTCCCGACCTGGGGCCTCGTAGCACTCATAGCGGGGCCCGACTCGACCAGGCTGCACCTGCGGTGGACTCCAGCAAGAGCCTTGCTGCACCCTCGATGGACCTCTGGCAGGAGCCTTGTTGCACCCGCAGGTGGAACCCGGTTGAGTCCCTGCTGCACCCCCAGTGGAACCCGGGTTTAGTCCCTGTTGCACCCCCAGTGGAACCCGGTTTTAGTCCTGCTGCACCCACAGTGGACTCCGGCTGGAGCCTTGCAGCACCCGCGATGGAGCCCGATTGGATCTCTGCTGCCCCCACAGTAGAGTGGGCCAACCCACAGGAGCACCAGGCTGAGGAGGCAGTTGATGGGGGGAACACCTGACGACTTGGCAGAGGAGCTGGAGCAGCGGCATCCTCCTCCGGCTGGACCAGACCCTTGGCGACCTCTGGCGATGACACACCCTCTCTGGTGACCCTAGACGAAGGTCAAGAGGAAGCAGGAGAAGAAAGGTGGTTAGGGTCGCCGGGCAGCGCAGAGCCGGCGAAGTGAGTTCAGATGCAGCCGAGGGCTGCACCTGACTCTCCTCCCCAAGATCCAGGCAAGATCCCTCTAAGACAGACATGAGAAATATAACAGAGAGAACTTGCCTGAGCTGGAGCTTCACCACTGTCCAGGACTCCGTTGAACTTGGCGTTAACATCCTGGGTCCGGCCACGAGGAGGTCCAAATCTCTGGCTCCCACTCTGCTGCAGAAGCCTCCCCAGCAGGCGAGATGGTCATTGCAGTCCCATTGTCTTCCTGCAGTGGCTCCAATGCTGGGGATTCCTCCGGCATGGCTGCAGGGACACACCTCTGTGCGGGCACCTCGGCAAGATCCTCCAGGGCCCCAAACTCCTCCAACATCTGGCGGCTCGGTTACAGGACCGACGGACACTTAGGGATAAACGGAGGGAACGCAGAAGAAATAGAGGATGAGTTTTTAACTGCAGCCGGAGGAAAGGACCCAGCGTACTGCTGAGGCTGGGCCTCTCCCTCGGGAGACAGACAAGGTTTATCATAGCTTAATTGAGTAGAATGAACAAATACTTACCTGTCTTCCCGGTGTATGATATTCACGGCTGCAGCAGGTTGGTTGTTGTCTCCGTTTCCATGGTGATCTTGGCCCCTTCTGAAGATTGAGGAGGAGCCGTCTCCCTGGCGACGGAGGTGGGCGTTCCCGGGGCGGGCCTGGCAGGTTTCCCGGCAGCTCGAGGAATGATGGCCTCCGAGGTTGAAGGGGGCTTCTCCCGTCGTTTCCCCACAGGACAATGGCGATTGCTGGCTGCTGGAGCCGATTGAGCCTGAACGGGAGCGGGCGTCACACTCTGGCTGGAAGCAGGAAGAACGGGGACCCGGGGAGCGCTTCCCCTTCTGTGCGAACCCGGTCTTCTTAGGGGGTTTCCATTCCCTCTCTCCATACTCACACCACAGCGCTGCCACCAGGGAAATCCTCTCAACCCCCTCAGCATGTTCGGAGAATTGAGGGCACCCGCAAACAGCTGCCTCCGCCAGACCCACATACCACAGCATGTCCTCCAGGCTGGAATACATGCTTGCCGAAGAAATGAGCCCATCTATCTCCATCAACATTCAGCAGTATTCCCAGCCCAAGCTCAGCGGATAACGCCAACCCGTCAAAGCCATCTCCAACCAGATGAGCCAACAACACAGTTCAAAAAGAAAAAAATGATGTCAGGATATAACCCGCTAGATCCTTTTTTGGGGCTGGGTCATTCTGTCACGTTCCCTCCTGTGCACTTTTATGTAGCGCATGGAGAGGAGAGAAGTAATGAGGATCTACGTGTTAGAGTTACACCACACACATTTAATAAACACAAAAATCTGATGACAAACATTTTCCAAACAAGGTGAAGACTTACAAGATAACTAAACACACTTACGGTGGCGTTCGGGGGCCGGCATCGTCCGCGAACACATGAGGGAAACATGTACCCACTCGTGGCGTCCCACAGCCGGTATCGCTGAGTGGGGCGCCAGAGAACCACGAAGTGCGCGGAGTGGATACACATCGTTGAGGTCCTGACACAGACCGTACACGACAATGACAATACAGTGACCCAGTCAATGTGTGACTGGCAAAAAGCTGCTTAAATACACACATTGCTGGTGATGGTGAAATGAGGAGCACCTGGGCGAGGCGTGGGAAGAGGGCACATGGGAAAGGGAACAGCTGGTGAAGATGAGAGAGGGGGTGTGGCCGGACCGGCGAGCTGTCAGCAGCGCTCACAGAAAGTAGGTCACAGCGGCTGTCTAACAGCTGCCGGTCAGACAGTGGCTATGGGTAGGGAAGGCAGACTGAAATACATAATATACACATATACGGCGGTACCTAGACTCACAGAGAGGGCAGGACCAAGCCGGGGAAACCAAGCCGGCTCGGCTCCTGACATCCTACCTGCCTCGCACACCTCTTCGGAGGCTGAGAGGCTTCATAGTTGTGCCCAGGGGGGCCCTTAAGCTTTGTGTTGACCGGACGAGGTCTGTCTATTCTTCAGATGGTTTTTTTTGTGTTCTATGGGAACTCCACAATGGGCAGGCCTATCTCTAAGCAGCACCTGTCCCATTGGACAGTGACCTGATTGTTTTGCATAGGTACAGGTTGGAACAGGACCACCAGATAGGCTGGTGGCTTACTCAACTCGAGGAATGGCCACTACATGGGCATTGTTCAGGGGTGCACCCCCGGAGGATGTATGCGCAGCCGCTGGCTGGCCTCTTCCTCAGCATTCACCCACTTCTATGGGCTCAATTTGGCCTCATCTATCATCCCCTCATCTGTTCTAGGGGTCGCAACAGATTCTTAATTGTGTCTTAGTTTTTTGCTCGCTGAGCTGGCAGATGTGCCTTGTGCTCGGAATGTTTTTTGTTCAGCTCCAGTTGCCTGGAGGAACCGACTTGACTTGTAGGTATCCAGTTGGGTGCAATAAGGAGTCAAACTCATCTGTCTGGGGGTCGCAGCAGATTCTTAAGTTGTATTTTAGTCTCTCTCATGTGAGCTGGCATGTGTGGCTTGTGCTCAAAGAGGGTTGTTTCAGCTCCAGTTACCTGTAGGAACCGGCTTCACTTGTAGGTATCCAGTTGAGTACGATAAAGGAATCAACTCATCTGTTCTGGGGATCTCAACAAGTTCTTAAGTTGCGTCTTAGTCTACCTCATGTGAGCCGGCGTGTGTGCCATGTACTCGAAGAGGTTTGTTTCAGCTCCGGTTACTGATAGGAACCGGCTTGACTTACACGTTCTCAGGTGAGTACAATAAAGGAGCCAAACGCATCTGACTGTGTTGTGCATTGTGCTCCTTCTACCTGTGGGTGACGACCTCTCCATTCTTTCTCAGGACTCATTTGGTATACGGTTGTCACATGGTTAGAGGCTCACTGAAATGAAATAAAACTTATGTTTACGCATGTAAACGTGGTTTTATGAATGAAAGTGAACCTGTAACCATTCATTGTCCTTCGTTGGCAGAGGCGGGCTCCTCCCAGTCATCAGAAAGAGGAAGAGTGAGTGGATGCAGAGGATATATGTAGGGTGTGCATCCACAGGTGTGGTTAATTTGGTATAATGCTCCTACCCCAAGGATCAGTGTCATTTGGTTACAGGTTCACTTTCATTCATAAAACCGCATTTACATGCATAAATGTACATTTGTGCATATGGAATGAATTTCGGCAAGATTTTATTTGATCGTGTTATTTCCTGCTCAATTCCTACAGTAAGTCTAAAATACACTGTGTACAAGTAGTTGTTATACTCATATTGTTAAGTGCAAAAAATGTGTCATTGAAACCCATTCAAACTCTAAATTTTGATCTCACTTCCATTAAAGCACAATACAAGTATTTTATTATATCCAGCTGTCAATCTGGGCTTTTGCTTGGAATTGGTCATTTTTACTACTCTCCACCAGATAGAGCCATTTTAACCATATTTGGCATATGAAGGAAAAAAAACATACTATTGCTACTAGATGGCACTGCCCCACCCCCACCCCCATAATGCATAAAAAAATCAATGTTGTTGCTAATCACTGACATATCTCAGGCTGTAATAATTCAACACAAAAAAATTACTTTGCATGTAGTATATAAGTCATGTTTTTACTATCTCCGAAGTATCTTCAAAATTCAATTGTTGGTCTTACAGAATCAGCTGGAAACTATTACACATGCCTTTGTCTCGTCACGTCTGGACTACTGTAATGCTCTTTTTACATGTTTGAATAAGTTTTCTATAGATCGCTTACAGTCAGTCCAGAATGCTGCTGCTCATCTCCTAACTCGATCTAGTAGGTTCTGTCATATATCTCCCATTTTATCCTCCCTGCACTGGCTTCCCATTAATTTTAGAATTCAATTTAAAATTCTTGTTTTTACCTATAAAGCCATTCATGGTGAGGCTCCTTCTTATATCTGTGACCTACTGCGTCCATACTCTCCTAGCAGGTCTGTCAGGTCTTCAAGTCAGAACCTTCTCAGTACCAAAAATTAGACTCAAGACCAAAGGTGACAGAGCCTTTGCAGCTGTGGCACCAAATTTATGGAAGTCCTACCTCACATTTTAAGAGCTGCACCTTCACTTGCTCATTTTAAGAAGCAGTTCAAAGCCCGTTGTTTTACTTTGGCATTTTTTTAAATCTTCTGCTGGTTGTACATTGTTCTTGTGGCTTTTATTGCTGTTTTTTATTCTTACGTCTTTTATTGCCTTTTATTTATTTACTGTTTGGTTTTATGGAAAGCACGTTGTGACCCTGTCTGTGAAAAGTGTGCTATAAATAAATGTATTATTATTATTATTATTATTATTATTATTACCATCATCATCATATGGAAAATCATTTTCCCCTGTTTTTTCATCTAAACACATGGTGGCATCATGACAAAAACCTGCCATTTAAAGGGTTAAAATCTATAAGAATGAATGAATATATGACACCAGTAATTAGGTTAAATGTAGGTGAAAAAAATTGTCTCAATGAAAGTATAATCAAATATTAATGGATGTACAGTATATTCTTTATAGCTATCTTATGAAAAGCACATTTTTTGCACTTAGCGGATGTGTATTTGACACGCCACAAAAAATAATGCATAAAAACCAATGTTGCTGCTAATCACTGACATATCCCAAGCTGTAATAATTTAACACAAAAATTACTTTGCATGTAGTATGTTGAAAATAATTAATTTTTTCTGGGTTTTTTTCATATAAAAACATGGTGACATGATGACAGAAACCTGGCATTTAAAGGGTTAAAATATTTAAAAATTAATAAATATTTGATAGCAATATTTAGGTCAAATGAAAATAATTAGCTCAATTTAAGTAGAATATACAGTAGTATTAATGTGCATTTTTTTTTAGATGAAAAGCACATTTTTTTGTGCTTAGTGTGACTAGTGTTTAAATGGTCCCTAAGGGTTAAATTAGTTATCTGAATAAAATGATGTCATCTTTGAAAATAAAACAAGCCCAGCATTTTGTTATAAACTGCCAACAGAAAATTAAAATTATGAAAATCAAAACACATTAATATGCTCACAGTGGTGGTTGCTGCTGGTTGGGTCTCCTTCTGGGACTAGTTTGCAACAGAAAAAGGAAGCAAGTAGTTGGAAAGATAAAATTAAACTGAAGCAAATAAAGATAAGTCAAAAGCATGCTTGTGTTGTAAATGCGTTGGGAAAACACTGTATTTCATTGTTATTATTTTTAACATATGTAGTTTTCTAGAGTTAGAGATGAATGTCGGAGTAAACTGCCACATTTCAGTCACCAGCTTATGATGTAATTGAATTCAATTACAGCTTCAGAAATAGAAATGTGACACAATAACAGTCAGTGAGAGGAAATAAGAGAGAAACATTGGATTCATAAACTTGGCTTCACCTGATCCTTTTTGGCATCAGGAGTTGATGTTTCCTTTTTGGATGTTTTAGGGGTCACCTGTGCAACAAGAGGATAGGAATGTATTTAATTATATTCTCTTTTACAGTATTAAATTTAACGCATGTACTAGTGAAGTTCCGTTAAAAAAAGATGAATTATATATGACCAGCAATGGGAGCTTTTCATAAATGCAACTATAGGCCTTTATGGTAAGCTAACTGAGGGGCACAGAGCACATACAGTACGTGCACTGTCATTGTGACAGCCATTGTGCTCCGGAGATGGCGTAGGCCTGCCCTCGCTCTATCTTCACAAATCTCCACTTCCAGCCTCACAGACCTCCCTTGTGAGCTCACACGATGGGGCGAACAATAGGCCACTGCATTCCCGCATGTTCAAAGACTTGATTAGCATGGGGCTAGGGCAGTGGTAACTCTTTAAAACGGCATGATTCCACAAGACAGCATGATGAAGAGGAAAAACAATGGCTGCTTGTTGTAGGTTTTCCATCTGGTGCTGTCATGGTGACAGATCTTTTTAGAAGGGATAACTTCAGTGCCGCATATGATAACATACCTGTCCATTTTTTTTCCCCTATAAACAATGTGGACTCCCAAATACAGACGTTAAATAAAAAAGAAGCAAATAAACCCCCTCCAGCCTCAGTAGGGCATACTAAGTAGATAAGATATCCTACTCAATAATTGAAGACACATTTACATTATTTTTTGTTTTTTGAGCAGTTGTGCATCTTCAGGAAAAATCATAGAGATCATGGCTGAGTTTTATGAGCTGCTGTTTCTCAAGCAAATCTAGTTTTATATCTTAAGCAGTTGCATCTAAAAAAATAGAAAATAAACCGCACACTAGTGCGACTTACTAGGGTTTTGAAGAAGTTCATAACTGAATTCTCTTCTGGGTTAGTCTCCTCTTGATGTTCCTCAGGCTGACTGTTCTTGCTGTCAGGTTCAGGGTCCTTCTCCTCCTCTGGACCGGAGTCTAGAGTCACAGTCTCTGCCTCTGTTAATGTTTCGGGCTCTGTCTTTAGGTTAGCTGTCTCCTATACACCATCACAAAGAATTAGCCTTTTGAGAATTATGTTAGAGCAGCAGAGCTGATATGCAAGCAGTGAGTGTCTTAATCGCAGCATTGAGAGCAGAGCACAATTCCAACCATGCCTCTGCCTACTCGGGCCATTGTCAACAATCGCCCTTTTATTAATGTGTCTGTCCCACCCCTCACTCATTGATATTCAACAATGTGTGAGAGTTATGCTCTGAGAAATGTCAGCAAAGTCAAATACCTTTGCTGAGTCCTTATGGTGTGTTGATTCATTTCTGACCTGAGCAGCTCAGTCTGTTTTTAACATCAAAATGAGTCAGTTTACGGACTTGAATTTTGGTTGATTTTATTGATAATTGAAACTTGAAGCTATCTCCAAAACTGGATGATTACATTCATTTTATTGGACAATGATTCAGCGTTTTACAAGGTTATGAAGATATGGAAACATGTTAATGAGTGTCATTTCATAGCAGCATATATAACATATATAATACATGCATTACATATGCTATGTTTTGAGGCAGATCGTGATCTTCAGGCAGTCAGTGACAACATCAATGTAATGTTTTCCATTTGGAGGCAAATGAATATGACATTGATAACAGCAGCACTAACCAATACATATTTTCATATATAACTGAAGTATTACATGGCTTGTTCTTTGGTTCAAAGTGATCTTTGGTGCAAACTTCATTAAGGAGTGGTTACTTCTTTCATTATTTCTTCTACATTGACCTCGATGACCTTGCAAGAAGCTCATCTAAAGTAGCAGCATATACATTCTTCAGTTTTCTTGTCATCAGCAACTTAAACCAGAACTACTGAATTAATTTTTTGTATTTCTATTATGTTGCTTTGTGTCTTCAGTTATCGCTTGGATTACTTCTAGCATCAGCGTCTTTATTAGCGTCCTTCAGTGTTCATCTCAGGGATTTCATCTTTGGCTGATTCATCAGGCTTTGGTTCTTTGGTAACGTCTGCTGGAGGCACATCTGTAGGTCCACTGTCGAGTTCCTCAGCTTCATTTCTGGTTTTCTTCTGGTGTCCCTGAACTCACATTGACATCTGACTCTAAAGCGTTCTCTGACACCTGAGAGGTTGCATCTTCTCCACAGGGGCTTGGATTCTCTTTATCTTCCTTTGAGATAACGGGGCTTGTTCTGGTGTGTGACGGCTTCCTTATCAACTTTTTCTTCTGTTGTGTTGCCTTTTTTTTTTTTTTTTTTTACAAGTTCAGATTATGCATTCTCTTGGACTTCTTTCTTCAACTCTTCTTCTTGGGCAATGAGATCCTTCTCAACTCTGGCTCCCACAGTTTTAATTTTATTTGATACTCCTCCTATAGCTTCTTTTATTTCTCCAGCAGCTGTGTTAATCAGCTTATCTGGGAGAGAAACGATTGCTTCTTGTACTTTGGAAACGGGCTCATGAACGGTTGCAGCAAGATCCTCTTTCATGGTGGCGTAATCTTTGGCAAACTTCTGGAGATTGATGGTGGTGGGCTTAAATTCTTGAGCAAGAACATTCATTGCCATTTCTATTATGTTCCCACTGTCGTCTTTGGCAACAGCTTGCCCCGGTTTGACTTTTTCTTCAACTTTAGGGTTCTCATTAGTAGCTGGGGGAGACTCCTGCTTGGTTTCATCCATTACAGGTTTGTCTCTCTCATTTGTTTGTGATTCACCCTCGGCTGGAACAGTAACGTCCGATTCGACCTCCTCATTTCCAGAGTTCACCTTGACTAGAGTTTCAGTCTCCAAGGGGACAGCGAGTCCTTCCACGGGCATGTCTCGGCCTGCAGGTGCGGCATCTAGCTCTGCGTGAGTGACCTCAGAGATTGTTTCCATCGTGTTAGTGGCTACCTCTTTGTCAGGCGTGGGAATGTCATTTGCTTCTTTGGCCTCCAGGGTGACAACATTAGGCTTAGGTTCAGCAGTTTCCATCAGCCCTGCATCGTCAGGCTTGTCCCCAGCTCCTTCACTGCTGTCTTTGGTAATTACTTTATCTTCTTTGCCCTCTGACGCAATTTCAGCAGTGCTGCCAGTGTCTTCGTTGAAAACTGCTTCGACACAACTGGCTACCACCTCTGGAAGGTCTGAAGTGAGCTTAGAAGGCACGGTTTCTTCAAGCTTCTTTTCAGCTGCATCAATGCCATCTTTGAATTCCGTAGCTTTGATAACAGCAGAATCCTTGAGAGAATCTTCCTTAGCAGTTTGCGTTGAAATGTCTGAAGATTTTTGGTCTCTTTGTGTTGATATTTCATCTCTTTCTCGAGATCCTTCTTGTTGATCAGTGTTAACTGTGGCAGCAACCTCCTTCCCAGTGGAATCCTATATTGAAAGTTAATAGTAATGTTAAAATATTGAAGTGTATAATATCCATGAAGGCTCTAATTTGTAATACTGTGTTTTACATGTTATGTTTTACTGTTTATATCTCTTTTCTATTTTTGCAGTGAACACCTCTTAATATAATGCTGTCCAAATCATACCCGGGAACATCATTAAGTAAATTCATAATTCCCAGTATACCAACGATAAAAATTTTCTGGATTGCTTCTCATATTTATAGCAATTCAAAAACCCATGGATCCCTCCCAGTGGCACATGAAACATTTTTTCAAACTGTGCTATAAATTGTAGCAATTAGTTGGCTTGTTGCTAACTTTATTTATCTATATATATATATATATATATATATATATATTTTTTTTTTCCGTGACAGAATTACACATTTGGTACTTTCACTCAAAATGTGTGCTGCAAGCTTGAGCCAGACATTATCTCATTATTCAATTATTGTAGATTTCTGGCATCAATAGGGCCCTGGGTCCTGCATACATCAGACTATATATGTTGGAAATCGTAAACAGATCAATGTGAAATAGCTTTTGGACATTGTGCTGCCCACTGCTTGAGTTTATTCTCTTTTGAATTTAGGACTTTTCTTTTCCATTGCTTTTATGCAGTTTGCTTTTAACTGACAGTTGAATGAATATGAGGTCATTATCTTTCTTTAATATTTTCCTATCTTGTCTGTGAGCTTTTATAATTAACCAGGAAAGGTGCACTCACCTGCTGTGGATCAGTGGGGGGAGGACTTACATCGGTTTGATCTTCGCTTGGAGCCTCATTTTCTTGAGCTGCTGGTGCCTCAGCTGTAGGTTCTGCTTTCTTTTTGAACATTTTGAGAAAAGGGGATGCTTTTCCTTCCTTTTTTTTCTTGGCCTCTTCCTTCACAGGTGTGGTGGCGGCGATTTCAGAGACAACTGTGGCATCAATTTCAGAAATAGCTTTCTCACCAGCAGCTTGAATCTCAGAAGGAACTACCTCGAGTTCAGTGGGTTGGGTAGCAATGTGGGGCTCGCCATTTTGGTGGACTGTAGTGTCAATCTTGCCTACAAAAAAGGAAAATATGTGACAATGAACAAACAGAAACAGTTGTTAAATAAAATTATACATATCACTATGTGTAAACCCAGCCAGCATGTCCATGTGGGCCCACCATAGGTTAAAACTGGGCTGTCTAATGGGTCCCATGTTGGACACACATGGACCACATGTGTGTTAAACATGTGGCGCTATTTTTATTGAAACCTGCTTCAGTGCTTTAAACACCATGTGGTGCCCAGATGGGGCTAAAGGAGGTAAGCAGATTACCTGTGCCACAGGTAGAGTCCATTTGCGCAAATACAGATGAGACCTCACTTGCATGTTTTTGGAATGTGGGAGGAAACTGGAGCACTTGGATTAAATCCACATAAGCATGTGGAAAATGTACAAATTCTGCACAGATAGATCCTGCTGGTCTTTGGACTTGAACCCACATTCTTCTTATTGTGAGGCAATAGTGCAAACCACTGCACCATATTGTTGCCCATGCTGGTTGGGATGTTTCATATTTCGTTTTAAACTAAAATTGCAATCGCTGATGAATATTTACAGTTATCACAATAATAACCAGCTTTATTTGCTCCACTACTTTTACTCAGGTAACAATTTCACAAAATTGTACTTTACTGAGTAGTTTTAACACAAGATGTGTTTTATGATTACATGAGTACGTTCATGAGGAAAAAGCTGCATTTTAACTCATTTACATGTGATCATATTCTTTCAGTTTGAAATTTGTACATCTCCAATTCTCCTATGTGGATCACCACCTTATCGTGGTGGAGGGGTTTGCGTGCCCTCATGATCCCAGGAGCTAAGGTGTCAGGGGCAGCGTGACCGTGGTAGGGTCTCCCATGGCACACAGGTTCTGGGTGAAGGGCCAGACCACGAGCAGTCCAGCAAATCCCCATGAAAAAGTGATAACAAGGACGCAGTGTACACAACAAGCCACATGGGTCCGCCCTCCAGTGGGCTCACCATCTGCAGGAGGGATCATGGTGCCATGTGGTACCGGGTGGCAGTGTGGGCTTCTTTGCTTGGACTGCTGCTCCCGTGACCCAGGCCCTGGATAAGTGGTAGAAGATGGATGGATGGATGGATGGATGGATGGATGGATAATGCACCACATACTTTCAATGGGAGACATGTCTGGACTGCAGGTAGGCCAGTCTAATATCCACACTCTTTTACTACAAAGCCACGCTGTTGTAACATGTGCAGAATGTGGCTTGACATTGTCTTGCTGAAATAAGCAGGGATGTCCCTGAAAAAGAGGTTGCTTGGCTGGCAATATATGTTGCTCCAAAATTTGTGTGTACCATTAACCATTAATGGTACCTTCACAGATGTGCAAGTTACCCATGCCATAGGTACTAAACCCCCCCCCCCCCCCATACCATCACAGATGCTGGCTTTTGAACTTTGTGCTGATAACCAGTGTTGGGAGTAATCCATTACAAAGTAACGCCACTACTTTTGCAGTAACGTGCTGTGTAACGAAATTACTGTTTAAAAATTCAGTAATATGTTACAGTTACTGAAATTTGATCAGATGCGTTACTCGTGTTACTCCTTTTATTAATATGGATAGATATTTTAGTGCAAACAGAAGATCATACAACTTGCAGTTGCTAGACACCCTCCTCATCAGCTGCCAACTGGGGATGAATACACAGTTTCGGTGGCTATTGGCAGGACAACTGCCATCCCCAGTGGCCTTAAGCCACTGGAGGTTGTCATGCCAAAGACAAAGGCAAGCAAATAAATAAGCAAATAAATATAAACTGACCCTACCATAACTGACGCAACCATCAGTCTCCTCCGCAGGTCTGTTTCCTGTCCTGTCCCAGTTCACATCACAAACCTATAGGAAGAAATGCTGTGGCGGTGGCGACTTCTCATATCGAGCCCTGATCACCTGTTGTCCAAGCAGTAAGTAGCCCCTAACAGCTCCTACCGCTGTGGTTAAACATAAGTATTTTTTTAAGCAAGAAGCTTGCATTTAATGTCCACATTAAATGCATTTAAAGTTTTCTTACGCACAGAGAAAAAGTGACTGTGATTTGTTGCAGTAAAGCTTCTTCTAAGCGGTAAACTTTAATTTATCTGTGCTTTCTGTTTTATTTTATCTCATTCATGTACATGCTGTTGTGATATGCAACTATTTCATGGAAGTAAATCCTATAAATATGTGTTTGTAATGGGCTGGTGCAGGGGTGTCAAACATATGGCTCATGGGCCAAAGACGACCCCCCCCAGGGGGTCCAACATTTTCTCTGTGAAGTCACACCTTTATTTCTAGTAAATTTCTGACTTTCTACTGATTACAAGTTTGTGTAAATCTGAGACATTTTTTCTCTGTACAATGAGACTTTTTTCTCATCATTTTTTCTTCTTTTTTCTGATGAGAACAAGGGGCCCTTGATCTTGCTGTGTGTGTGATTTAAGTATGCATTTATAAGTAATGTGAAAGTTACTTTTCCAAGTAACTAGTTACTTTAATCATGCAGTAACTCAGTTACTTTTGAAAAGAACAAGTTACTAAAAAATAGTAACTAGTAACTGTAAGTAGTTACTGTTTTTTTAGTAACTTGCCCAACACTGCTGATAACAATCTGGTTGGTCATTTTCCTCTGTTGCCCGGAGAACACAACGTCCATGAGTTCCAAAAGCAATCTGAAATGTGAACTCATCAGACCATAGCACACTTTTCTGCTTGCATCAGTCCATCTCAGATGAACTTAGGCCCAGAGCAACCGGCGGTGTTTCTGGATGTTGTTGATATATGGCGTTTGCTTTGCATGGTAGAGTTTTAACCTGCACTTGTAAATGTAGCGATGAGCTGCGTTAACTGACAGTGGTTTTTCAAAGTGCTCCAGAGCCCACGTGGTGATGTCCTTTATAGAATAATGTTGATTTTAATACTGTGCTGCCTGAGGGATCAAAGGCCACAGGCATTAAACACTAGGTTTTGGCCTTTCTGCTTACATGCATAAATTTCTCCAGATTCTCTGAATCTTTTGATAGTATTATGGACTATAGATGATGAAATTCCTAAATTCCTTGCATCTGTATATTGAGAAATGTTCTTAAACTGTTGGACAGTTGCCACGCAGTTGTTCACAAAGTGGTGGACCTCACCCCATCCTTGCTTGTGAATGACTGAGCCTTTCAGGGATGCTCCTTTTATACCCAGTCATGACACTCACCTGTTTCCAGTTAATCTGTTCAGCTGTGGAATGTTCCGAAAAGGTGTTCTTGAGCTTTCCTCAACTTTCCCAGTCTTTTTTTTGCCCCTGTCCCAGCTTTTTTGGAATATGTTGCAGGCATCAAATTCATAATGAGTGAATATTTGCAAAAAAGCAAAGTTTATCAGTTTGAACATTAAATATCTTGTCTTTGTAGTGTATTCAGTTGAATATAGGCTGAAAAATGTTTTTAAAATCATTGTGTTTTGTTTTTATTTATGTTTTACACAGTGTCCCAACTTCACCAGAATTGGGGTTGCAAACCCCAAGTATTTTTAAGACTACTGTTACGTTAGGTAAATATTTTACTTTTACTTGAATACAATTTCTGGCTTCTCTTCCCATCCATGTACATGACCATCAGATATCAATCTAAAAAATGTCAACACTAATTCCTGTCATTTAACACTGATCAAATATGTAATATGCTATGCAATTTTCTAATAATTAAACATGGACTGGCCTGTGGGAGAAAGTGACAATATCAGTTGCATCAACATCAGCTTAGAAAAACTCAAGTGTCACAGAATCTGACGTAGAATTGTTGCTGCAGGGAGACAAGCCGAGCTCTCTATCTGTCAATGTCGGAGACTATGCCTAGAGTTTACATTGGATGACCCAAGACACAGTCCAGCTGGGAGTCACTGTGTTTACAGAGTATTACAAGAGTCCAGATGAGTAATCCAGTGGGCACATGGAACAATCATCTGACTCTGCTCGTCAAAGATTAATGATCAGAATATTTCTTTAAATTATATGACAGCAAAAGGGGAAACAGCAAGGCTTTATCTTCATCCATCCTTGCTATACAGTAATCCTTATTTTTTTGTCTGAATAAATCTGTACATACAGTATTTAAATAATATATTACAGCTGGTTAAAAAAATCGAACCCACCATCAATGTCTATTCCACCTGATGGGATGCCTGGAGAAATGCAATTCACTGATCCATTTTCATGCTTCTCAGGATTCTTCTCACTCTGTGAAAGAAATGATCAGACATAGACAAACAGCATGTCAGCTCTGCAGTTCATTGTTTATGAGGAGATGCAAGTGCATGAACATTTTAGCATTTTAATTTTTGCAAAATAAATCACATCTACCTCACTGATGCTTAAATTGTAACAGGATTATTCTGCCATTTGTATCACTTTACCTCAGTCTGTTCTTGGATATTGGATTGTTCATTCCCCATATTTATCCTTTCACCCCCTGGGAACTGAAACTATGACATATAAACCAATGTATACATCTTTCAAATAATGGTGGATTTTAGTTCTTATGATTTTAATTTTATTCAAATGCCTTACCTTGTTCAAATTTCACAAAACAAGCAGTAGGATATCTTCCAATCGGTGGGCGATGGAGTTGCACCTCACGTCCAGCTGTGTCTGGTTGCTGTCTTTAACGGGCTGTTTTATGTGTGCTTTAAATGGGTGGGACTGATTTCAAGCAATCAGCTGGATATCCTCAGTAAACAGGTTATCATCGACCAACGGAGCAATGGAACTCTCAGTAAAAAGACACGATAACTCGTGAAAGTCACTCTGTGAGGTCTCTGACTGTATCCTCACAATACTGTAATAAACTCACACTCTAAACAAGCATGTTATGACCAGACAGTACACAGAGGAAAGCAGCAGGATGTGTCTGGAGGATGTTGGGCTTGCCCATGTCTACGCTGCCAAAGCAGAACTAAATATGTTTGCACATCAGCCCTGCTGATTTAGCAGGTTTATTCTGATTTAAGATGAAAGTTAAATGGGTCAAATCAATTTTCTGATACCATAAATTGATCAAATTGACTGCTGTATTCTTTTAAAATGATGTGATTTAACAAAGGCAAAGGCCAAGTATTTCCCAAGTCCAGGGGTCCACAACTTCTACTATGCTAAGAGCCACTCTGAGGGAGTTTTGACCAGCAAAATTCACATGGAGCCACACAAATATGTGAGCCTGAAAACTAAGGTAAAACAGTAAGAGTACCAGTACAAACTGGCCTAACACCATCAATATTAAGAGGGGTTTCCTCATAAAACTGCAGTTTTTTGTCCAAGATTTGTAAGATTTTTGTTATAAATTTTCTGGTTTTCTAATAAATCTGTCATATCTTTCCTTTGAAAATGTTTTGCTTTTTCAGGTAAAATTGCAGTCTCTTTCCATGTGAATTTGTGATTGTTTTTCTTGTAAAAATGTAATGTTTCCAGGAAGTTTGTACTTTTTTTTCTGAAATGTTGTGATTTATAGCAAATTACAACAGTGCTTTTCTTAGATTGTAACTTTTGTCCCTAAATTTGTCATATTTCTGGCATAAATCTTCAGCTTTTACAGTTAATTTCTTCTATTTTCCCTTGTAAATTTGTTGCCATTTCTGGGTAAATTTGCAACATTTTTCACATATATTTGTAACATTTTTTTTATTGCAATTTTTCCTTATTTTTTTTCACAAATTTTGTGACTATTTTTTTTTTTGCAAATTTCTTGTGACATTTTCCTAATAAAATTGTAACCTTTTTTCCTATATTTGTGAGAACTTTTGGCATAAATTTTCAGCTTTTCTTATAAATTTGTTATTTTTCTCTAGTAGTAGTAGCAGTTTTTCCCTCACAAGTCTGTGATCTCTGTTGACTGAAAATTTTGAATTTTTTGTCAAGGCTTTAAGGAGCCACTGACTGTGAGCAAAAGAGCCACGTATCTCCAGAGCCACAGGTTGCAGACCTCTGCCCTAGTCCATCATGACCATCTTTAAAGACAGTGTTTGAGAACGGTAATTAAATCATTGATCTTTAAAGCCTTCCATGTGACCATGCTTCAATGTCCACTGTGACTTTGTCAGCTTCAGGTCAGTCAGTGTCACTCGTAAGACAGACATACAGTAAATTGTGTCTTTTGTCAAGAAATGCTGATGAAGCCTTGTCATTTTTAACTTTAAAAAATCCAGTTCTTCTTAAGTATTCAAATGTCCTCAGGGAGTACAAAATTAAAAAATGTGATTAGAGACTTAAAAGAGGCAGCATTTGCTGAATTTTTACAAGTCTTGGAATGCAGGGGCACAATGTTTCGATTGTAAAGCCTATAGGCTGCACACAGAGGTGGGAGTTGGATTCCCCTGTTTGGATTGTGCACTTATGACTTTATACATGGCCGACAGCTGAGGGATTTCAAGCCATTTCTTTATGATGAACAGCCTACTAATTTCTTTTTCTTTACTCTTTTTGTGGCACAATCCTTTTATTAAAGTTTCTGATTTCAAGTATTGCAGTGCTGCTTAAAATAATGCCAGAATTCCAAGATTATCTATGGGTTAATAATGATCTAGCCTGGCATGCATGTATTCATTAAATATTTGAGCTTGGGTGCAGCGCTATTTGCTGAACAAATATTTACTGAGGACCAGTTCCGGTTGACATAACAACCAGTTTGGGCTACTGTATGCAAGATGAGGCGAAATAATGAATAATAACAGAAGACGAAAGGATCTGAATTATCACTTATGGTGACTGAAGAGGCTTTATAAATTAGTGATCAACTTTAGGTTTAGGAGCAATTTTGCTGCCATATAAGGGCAGAGCTTTTCCACTCTAAAACTTTTTGCATTCTCCTTCATGACCCACAAACTATTTGAAAAACACTAGTCAACCTGTGATATAATAATTGTTACTTGCAATGACTACACCAAAACAGTCACACTATATTCAAAGCAAATAAATTGCATGTGAGCTGCAAGAGGGAAAATGAGATTGACCTATTTTTTATTTTAACTTCCTTTCTGGTCCCTGCTCTGTCGTCCTGTGGCCCCTGTCTGGCATGACACACCCTGTGCCTGTTGTTGTGCCTTGGTTTCCCATCTGTGGTGGTTGGCAAATTATCAGGTTCACTTTGTGAGATACTATCGTCCCCAAAAATTCAGGTGCTGCAAACTGTTTCTGTGACCTTGATCTGTCATGGGTACATTTAATGTTGTACTGTACAACTGTACAATGACAATAAAGCCTATTCGATTCTAATGTGACCAAGTTAACTATCCCAATCTTCACATTAGAAATACCTTATATGAAATACAAAGTGGACAGGTGGGAATTACATGTAAAAGTT
Source organism: Pholidichthys leucotaenia (assembly GCA_020510985.1). Lineage (NCBI taxonomy): Eukaryota > Metazoa > Chordata > Actinopteri > Cichliformes > Pholidichthyidae > Pholidichthys > Pholidichthys leucotaenia. The sequence goes on from CM035843.1 coordinate 259,593,165, forward strand.
CCAGATCACCCTCGTTGCAATCTGTCAAAATGACTTTATGTGAAAAACAATTGTTTCCATCATTGCTATAAAATTAAGCCCCTTTTAATCTACCCCAGTAGTCCAGGCAAACCCAGTGTTATGTCTGGAAACCCGGAGTGATGCACAGAGTGGTGCTGCTTTGGAAAACAAACTTTATTACACACAGTAGTATAATACACAGTACAGGTCTGCTGTCATACTGAGCCAACTGGGAAAGAGGGCCTAAGATGGCGGCTCTCGCCCTATATGGGCTGGCATGATGACGGCACCAGCCAGCTGCGTCATCACGCCTCTACCTGTGATTAACCCATACATCACACCCAGTGCAATCCGGGTTCCCTCTGCTGTCTGAATAAGGTTACCTGCAATACTTGATGTGGGCTAAATGAACCTGCCAGCAACATGGGTCGCTTCCCACCTCACCTGAGCTCACCTCAGCTCGGTGAGCAGTTGAATAAGACAATGTGGATAAATGCTCTATGAAATACACTACCGTTCAAAAGTTTGGGGTCACCCAGACAATTATTTTGTGTTTTCCATGAAAAGTCACACTTATTTACCACCATGAGTTGTAAAATGAATAGAAAATATAGTCAAGACATTGACAAGGTTAGAAATAATGATTTGTATTTGAAATAATAATTTTTTCCTTCAAACTTTGCTTTCGTCAAAGAATCCTCCATTTGCAGCAATTACAGCATTGCAGACCTAACATGATTGCACAAGGGTTTTCTAATCATCCATTAGCCTTCTGACGCAATGAGCTGACGCAATGATTTACCACATTAGCAATGTATAGAGTGTATTTCTGATTAGTTTAAAGTTATCTTCATTGAAAAAAAGTGATTTTCTTTCAAAAATAAGGAAATTTCTAAGTGACCCCAAACTTTTGAACGGTAGTGTAGGTGTCACCATCAGGTCACAACACAGCAACAGAGAATGGAAATTATTGTCTGTCATTATTCTAACAGATTAATATGATATTAATTTTGAATCTGAAGCAGAAAACTGTTCCACAGTTACTCAAATATCACAGCAGCTGAGAATGAGCAGTTTCTTTTAAGAGCATTTTTCAGTTGCTCCCACAGAGCCTGCAGTTCTGACTGTCTCCAGCTCCTGTGGAGCCGACACCAGCCTGTCCTGGTTCAGTGCTGAGTACTCTCCCTGTTTAGTTCTGCTCTGAGCTCATTCATGCATCTCGGTTCACCCTTCATTAATGTACACCCTGTGACCCTCTGGTCCTCTGACAACCCACTCCAAAACTAAAGTATTCCACTTTGTGTGGTACTGGACATGAACTGTGATACACAAACACACAGCCTCACTAAATAAACCTGCAAGCGCGCACGCACGCACGCACGCACGCACGCACGCACGCACGCACGCACACACACACACACACACACACACACACACACACACACAGAGTGTCTCTTCCTGTAAATATGAAAGCTATTCAGTGTTGACATGAAAAAAAATTATGGTAATTATGTAAACTGTCAAGTTCATTTTGCAACCCTATCTATTAAAATGGAGGACGAGCAGCAACCATTGAACTATACAGATCGGTGTATTTCAATCAACCACTGATCTGTGCTGAGTTTGATACTTGGTGAGAAAAGACTTGCTGGCATCCCCAGCTTCTTGGCTCACCGGAGTGTTGGTGTGACATCAGCAATGCGAAGACATGAAACTTGATGCACAAGACAAATGCATCTGAGGGAGATCAGGCCCACGTCTCAAAGTGTGCAAAAGGCATGGAGGGCTTAATTTATGCTAATGGCACCCATGCCTGCAGCTCACCAATTGTAGTTCGAAAGAGTTTCAGATTATCTAAATGTTTCAGATCATCAAACAAATTTAAATATTAGACATAGATAACACAAGTAAAAAAAAATGCAGTTTTTAAATGAAGGTGTTTATTATTAAGGTGTAGAGAGAATGATCAAGGCGAGGCAACGAGCTGGATCAACACGGACTTTATTTTCTTTCTAACAAGTCAGGATTGTGGAGCCCATAATTGTAACCTATGTGACTCACATGTGGCTGGCTGAATTCAGCCAAGAGAGACTTTGAGCTAGCCATGTGTATTGACTTCACACCTCAAGAGGAAGATGTGTCTGCACCCCCTGGGGACTCAGGAGAGAGGAGAAGATTACCCGGCCTGACCTTTGGGGGTCAGAGAGGAGAACAGAAGGACTCTGGGTGTTCTATTACAGATGAAAGGATGTAGCTGAGTATTGTGACTTTTGTGTGATGTATTTGTAGAGATGAGTGTATAAATGTATGTGTGTGACTGCGTCCTCTCTCTTTTCACTCCGATCGAGACAGGACGTAGGATGGATGAGAATTAAAGCAGATTCTGGACAATTATCCAGTCTCCTCAATTCTTGACTCCTACAATTGGTGACCTACGCATGAATCTGAGCACGCCGAGGCTGGAGGACAGCCTCGTGGTCGATATGGAAGAGCTGGGAGACAGCCACTCAGACCCGGATTCACCGGGGAATGCCAGCAGGGGCACAAGACTGATTAAGTTCCCCGAGTTCTGGCAAAACGACCCGCACTCGTGGTTCCAGCATGTGGAGTCGCGGTTCCTGCTCGGGGGAGTTTCAGCGGATGACATTAAATTCCATAATGTCATCGCGACGCTCGACAGCTGCACGGCTCGGTGTGTGCGGAGCCTGGTGCAGCAACCACCCGCTGCCGGCAAATACGACGCGCTGAAAGCCACCCTCATCAGGAGCTTCGTGCCGTCGGCGGAGGCAAGAGCCAGGCAGCTACTGGACCTGCGCGACAGAGGTGGACGCAGGCCGACTGTCCTCATGGAGGACATGCTACAGATGATCGGGACGGACAACGACGCGTTCCTTTTCAAGCATATTTTCCTGAGAACCCTCCCAGCACACACGAGAGGTTCCCTGTCCAGCAGACGGTGTGTGAACCAGCTGGACTTCCGCGAGCTGGCCCAGGAGGCAGAGCGGCTCCTCAACGCCTGCGACAAGCAAGAACCTCCGTGGCAGCGGCAGACCTTGGCACGACGGCCGGGGGCAGTGTGGAGCCAGAGGCAACAGATCCCACCCCAGCGACGACGGCGGCGACGAGATCCCGAGCCAGGGGGCATGACAACCCCTGCTATTACCACCGCCGCTTCGCCGAGAAGGTGCACAGATGCATCCCGCTGTGCAGTTTCAAAAAGCGGGGAAACGACCGGGCCGGGAGTCATTAGCAGCTTCCACTCTCGGTGAACGGAACAAGCTGCTTTATTTGACAGATGTGGGCTCCGGGTGGCAATTCCTCGTGGACACCGGAGCCCAGAGGAGCTTCATCACTGCAACTTATGCAGATCGGGTGGCTGGACCCCGCGGAGACGGAGCAACAGCGGCCAACGGCTCCAGCATCAAGACTTACGGAGAGAGAACCTTGTCTCTGTCCTTCCACGGCCGCGCTTACGAGTGGACCTTCATCGTAGCGGCAGTGAGCTTCAATATGTTAGGTGCTGATTTTCTGTGTTCACATGGTTTGTTAGTTGATCTGGCCAACAAACGCCTAGTAAATGCACTCTCTTTCTGTTCTATCCCTTGTGCAGCTCGGGTGTGCCCGCCGCCAGTACAGACCAACGTCGCCGCAGCAGGTGGTAAGCTTCACACCCTTCTACACCAGTTTCCAGCACTCACAGTTCCCACTTTTTCAGCTAAGGTGGCGAAACATGAGGTGGAGCGCTTCATAACCACGAGTGGCCCACCAGTTTTTGCTATAGCTCGGCGCTTGGATGCAGCTAAGCTCTCCGTGGCACAGGAGGAGTTCGCCAACCTGGAAAGGTTGGGCATAATTCGCCGCTCGAAGTCCGCTTGGGCTTCCCCCCTGTATATGGTGCCTAAAGCTGACTGCTCGTGGAGACCTTGCGGTGATTATCGCAGGTTGAACAATGCCACAGCTCAGGATCTCTACCCGATTCCGCATATCCAGGATTTCTCAGTGCACCTGGCAAAAGCGCGCATTTTTTCTAAAATAGACCTGGTCCGTGGTTATCAGGTCCCGGTTCAACCAGAGGATATTCCCAAAACAGCGGTAATAACCCCGTTCGGACTTTTTGAGTTTTTTACGCATACCTTTTGGCCTTAAAGGCGCCGCGCAAACCTTTCAACGGATGATGGACGCAGTGCTGCACGACCTTTTTGTTTTTGTCTACTTGGACGATATTTTAGTGGCCAGCGCCTCAGAGGAGGAACACGAGAAACACCTCACTACAGTTTTTCAAAAGTTGGAAGCACACGGGTTGATAATCAACCCGGCCAAGTGCCAGTTTGGTGCAGCGCAAATTGATTTTCTGGGGCACCGTGTCTCACCAGAGGGAGCAGTTCCTCTGCCGGCAAAAGTGCGTGCGGTGGCTGAGTTTTCCCAGCCACAGACAGTGAAAGCGTTGCAGGAATTTTTGGGGATGGTGAATTTTTATAACCGTTTCATACCCCGCGCAGCACAACTCATGCAGCTGTTATACACCGCGCTTAAAAAACAGAAGCCTGCCAATGTGATCGAGAAGTCCCCGGAGCGGAAGCGCGGATTCACAGCGGTAAAAAAAGCACTCACTGACGCAGCACTGCTGGCGCACCCAGACCCGGCAGCTCGCATAGCGCTAACCACAGACGCGTCAGAGGTAGCGATAGGGGCCGTGGTAGAGCAGCAGGTCGCTGGAGTTTGGCAACCTCTCGCCTTTTTCAGCAGGTCTCTGCGCGAGCCCGAGCGGAAATATAGCGCATTTGACAGGGAACTCCTGGTGCTCCACTTAGCCATTCGACATTTCCAGTTCTGGCTGGAAGGGCGGCGTTTCACCGCGTTTGTCGACCACAAACCGCTCACTTTTGCGATGTCCAAAACTTCAGAACCGTGGTCAGGGCGGCAGCAGAGACAGCTGGCCGCAATTTCTGGATTTAAGATAAGATAAGATAAGATAAGATAAGCCTTTATTAGTCCCACAACGGGGAAATTCCAGGATTGCAACAGCACAGGGATAGCAACACTCAGAGCAACAATCAGAAGGCAAGAAAAAAACAAAAACAAAAAACAAGCAAGCAAGAGCAGCTAATATACATATGTACATATTACTATAAAATATATATATACACACACACACACAGACACAGTGCAGAGCATTGTAGCTGGATGGAATAAATATATGAATATATGAACACACAGTGCAGAGCATTGTAGCTAGATGGAATAAATATGTAAATATATAAACACCCACAGTACAGAGCATTGCAGTTAGGTGGAATAAATATGCAAGTATATAAACACACACAGTGCGGAGCAATGTAGCTAGATGGAATAATATGTAGATATATAAAAACACAGTGCGGAGCATTGTAGCTAGATGGAATAAATATATAGATATATAAATATAAACACACCCAGTGCTGAGCATTGTAGCTAGATGGAATAAATATGTAAATATATAAACACACACAGTGCAGAGCATTGTTGCTAGGTGGGATGAAACAGCATAACCGTCTACTTAGTTATCCTACATGGTATGATTATGTGCCCATACATATTCTCACCCTCCATAGCGACCGGTATGTTCCTAGTTGTATGCCGGAGAGGACCATTGTGTAAGTCTATTGCATCTTTTGCATTCAAAAAAAAAACTATTAGTTTGTTACGTCTTTTTGCTATCTCTGCGAGCAGCCCTGCTTAGGTTGTACAGTCTGACAGCCGTTGGTAGGAAGGACCTACAAAACCTCTCGGTTGTGCACCTGGGATGATGTAGTCTGCTGCTAAATGAGCTCCTCAGTGCACCCAGTATGTCCTGCATAGGGTGGAACTCGGACTCCAGCAGAGATGACAGTTTAGCCACCGTCCTTCTCTCTCCTATCTCCTCCACCGGATCAAGGCGCTGCCCCAGGACAGAGCTAGCTTTCTTAATCAGTTTGTTCAGTCTCTTCCTATCGGCTGCAGTAATGCCACTGCCCCAGCAGACCACTCCAAAAGTGATGGCTGATGCCACCACCGTGTCATAGAATGACTTCAGCAGCGCCCCTTGTACACCAAAAGACCTGAGTCTCCTCAGCAGGAACAGCCTGCACTGTCCCTTCTTGTAGAGTGCGTCAGTATTGTGTGACCAGTCTAGTTTATTGTTCAGATGAATACCCAGGTACTTATAGGATGTCACCATCTCGATGTCTGTTCCCTGTATATTTACTGGTGCTCTGAGGGGCTGCCGATATTCACTATATATATATATATATATATATATATATATATATATATATATATATATATGATATATATATATATCACCATATATTTACCACCGATATTCAGCACGTAGCCGGTAAAATCAATGTGGTGGCAGACTGTCTGTCACGCGCAGTAACAGCACCCGTCCGCGCGGAAACGGATTGCGCGGCCGCTTACCCAGAGCGCGGTAACAGCGCGGTAACAGCGCGGACACGCGCGCGGCTCCGGTCCACGTGGGAATAGATTATGCAGCCATGGCGGCGGAGCAGAGCGAGGACGCGGACGTGCGCACGCTCCTGTCTGGACCAACAGGGTTAAGGCTTCAGCCAAGAGAGACTTTGAGCTAGCCATGTGTATTGACTTCACACCTCAAGAGGAAGATGTGTCTGCACCCCCTGGGGACTCAGGAGAGAGGAGAAGATTACCCGGCCTGACCTTTGGGGGTCAGAGAGGAGAACAGAAGGACTCTGGGTGTTCTATTACAGATGAAAGGATGTAGCTGAGTATTGTGACTTTTGTGTGATGTATTTGTAGAGATGAGTGTATAAATGTATGTGTGTGACTGCGTCCTCTCTCTTTTCACTCCGATCAAGAGAGGACGTAGGATGGATGAGAATTAAAGCAGATTCTGGAAAATTATCCAGTCTCCTCAATTCTTGACTCCTACAAGGATCACATAAGAGCTCCCAGGCCACAGTGCATCTCACTTATATACCTTTAATCATTTGCATAGTGGCCTGGGGCTCTGGCATCATAACTATTACATAACAAAGCCTGTGCGGTGCATTAACATAACATTACGCTGGTGCCGCACTTCACTCCTCTCCCAGCAGCCTAGCGTCTCCTCTTTTTCCCGGAGGGTGCCCAACCATGCTGTTCTGTCTGGACCCCCTGGCGACCTCTCTTCTCATGGTCCATAGCTCTCTGGGTGGAGAGCTATGGACCACCTTTGTGAGCTTTGCCTCCCACAAAGGAAAAATAAAATCCAAAACTATATGGTATATGTGTAAAAAAGTGATTGCCCCTTAAACCCAATAACTAGCTGGGCCACCCTTAGCAGCAACAGCTGCAATCAAGCATTTGTAATAACTGGCAATGAGTCTTTTACAGCACTGTGGAGGAATTTTGGCCCACTTATCTTTGCAGAATTGTTGTAATTCAGCCACATTGGAGGGCTTTTGAGCATGAACTGTGGAGTGTGTAAAATCACAGGCAGATTCATTTCAAATGATTTATTGCACACTCACATCTCACGAGCACTGAACAGAATGACTCGTCACATCACGAGCAAAGAACAGACTGACTAGTCACATTAAACATCCTTCTCTCTACATCAAGTTACACTTCACAAGACTCCAGAAACTTCCTAATAACAGCAGGACATCTACACCTCGCTTCATTCAACCCCCACTCCCACTGTTCTCCCATGTGTATTCATTGTCTCTGTCTAAGGTGTGAAATACCCTGAGGCCTGAGGCCCACAGAACCACCTTTTTAAGGTCATGCCACAGCATCTCAATCAGATTCAGGTCAGGACTTTGACTAGACCACTCCAAAGTCTTCATTTTGTTTTTCTTAACAAATGGAGCTACTGTCTGCCAAGCCAATTTTTAAGGTCATCTTCTCATCCCTCCATAGTCGTGGGATGTGGTATAACTATATTACTGTTTTTGAGGTGCAGAAACCGTGTTCCTGCATTTTTGATGCTGAAGTCATTGTTTTTTAACAAGGAAAAGTGTCCTGTTTCAGTGACAACCACATGTTCTAAACTAGTACCAGAAGTTGCTGTGGTGATTCGCTCTGCCTGCCTGTTGACTGATTCTCCACAGCTGCGCGCACACCTGCTCTCATCACCAGCTGGACTATTTAGCCGTGCTGCCCTCGGGTCTGCACGGAGTCGTCTTTCTCCCTGGTCTGATGGGACCATCTCTACACTTGGTCACTCGCCGAGATTATTCTCAACCTCACCGTTCTCCGGAGGCTATTCTTCTCCTACCACCCCTTCCTAGA